>JASDDO010000006.1:122779022-123379022 GCA_030015575.1 Agapanthus africanus | reverse complement strand
GACGGCCAATCTTGCCGAAAATAGCTTCTTCTACACTTCGTATCTTGCGATACGAGACTGCTCTCCATACAGTTCTTTTGTATGGAGAAATATGGATTCTAGGTCCATATTCTCATGCCTCCTCTGATGATCGTTGTCCATCGAGGCAAGCACGAGGCATTTGGCCTTCGCGCAATCGATCTCCCATGTTTTACGGATTTCTTTATCCGCGACGCTGGAGGTGGGACCTAGGACAGGGGGAGCTTTGGTGGTAAGGACATACCCCAACTTGTCGTAAGTGATTGCCATCTTGACATTCCTGAGCCAATCTTTGTAGTTTGGCCATGTCAGTATATTTTTATCTAGTAATAACTTAAGTCCGGTCATGTTGAATGGTCGCTGCAATTAGAAGAGAGAAAAGAAACACTTTAGCATGATGCTCTTGCAAGTTTAGAGTGGTTTTTAGTTTCTCTAAACTGGATGGCTCCCACTGTCTCTCGAATCTCTTCTCAAACAGTAAAGAAAAGATTAGTCGAGATCAATCTCACCATACAATACTTGCTTAACCGTTCAGCCAGGCCAGTGTCAGTACTTCGAGGGAGGTTTTCCAACGCTTTCGCGAAGTTCCTTAATTAAAGAACCGCTTTTCCCTGGGGGCGTAGCCTCGCTAACACCTTTCTAGACACCTACTAGGTTTATAGCGTTGATCGTTAAGTGAGAGTTTTCCCGAGGAGGAGCATATACTCACAGTAGGATCAGGATCCAAATATCATCGCGTGATAAAACCGAAGGAATCCTACCAGAATCATCACACTCCAAATGGTATGCAGCGCTAGCAAGTTTCAGAACTTATGAAACTCCCGATGTGGATTTTTGCCCCATGCTCTTATGGCCTTGGCGTGAGGTCAAAATGTCATAAGTCACATGTCAAGTTCTTCCCATCATTATCCCGGTTAATTTGAACTCACCCGTACCTACCCTTGACGTAGGCCAAAATGGCAGTACGACTGTCTCAAACCAACGCATTCTATCTATGCAACAGATAAATATCCGGCAGTTACCAATCACTATGCCTTGGCGTGAGGTCAAAATACATAGCTTGAATACTACCGAATATTTAACTGAAATGATGGAGGGCTACGAATGGTTTTGGCGAAACCGTGAACGTAGTGAACTTGATATAATCGATGGAACGAGATACTTTTAAAAGGAGTGGTTCAAGCTCCGCATTTAAAAGTTTAGTTTTGAAAAGAACCGAGTGGTTTTCAAAGTGTTCCAATCGACTTTTACTTGGTTTATTTTCTTGCATTAGTTCTTTTAATGTGTCCCATCATTTAATCCTACCATTGCAGAAAACAACCAAAATATGACGTACGCTTATGCCATTCGCATTCGCCATGGGGCCCCGTCATCACCCGTTAGGTTACTTAACTAACGACAGAGCGGGGGCTGGGCTAGCGCGGCTGTAAAACATAAGCAACGCCTAAATAGTTATAGTATATAGATATAAAGCAATGATAGACATTACAGATCGCAGATGAATACATTGGATATACTAGGAATCCGCAATCCGTTCGAGCCGGCACCGAAAAGCGGATTACACGGTCGCGGTGAATAGCCAATACCCCACCAAAGACCCCTACGGGTGCGGCAAACTACCTGCAAAGTACCCAAAGCGAAGCAACCTCCCTCAACACCGTGAGTAGGCCACTCGGCACTTCGAGATACCCGGTAGTTTGTGCACCCCCTCCATGGGTCTATCCTAGGAGCAAAAACAGTAAAAAGAATTATACAATGACGGCTACAACGCCGACCCGGTTGTGCGGCCAAATAAATAATATTACATCAATTTACATATTACAATGAATGAAAGAAAAAGAAACACTCATCTCACATCCACCCCGGCTATTCACCTGCGACAATCCAACGCATTCATTTACACATACCATCATCAAACACAGATCACAGATATGTATAACCCCCACTAATCGACATATAGCGATTAGCCGACGTTCAATACATATAAACTTCACAGATATAACCCATTAGTCAAAGTGTAGTGAAGTTCGATCAAAAATACGGATTTATAGGCCCCCAAAAACAAATTTCTTTTTTGGAAAACTTGGGCACAAATAAATCATCTTAAAAATCCCAAAACCAAGTCATAAGAACACTGCACCAAACTCGACCCAGAACCGAGTCAAAACGGCCGCGGTTCCGCGGCAATAGGCATGCTTTTGCCGCGGAACCGCCGCGCTTTGAGCGATTCACTGGATCGTTTTTGGTGGCTTTCTTCACAAAACCCTGAGATGATTTTTGACGCAAGATTTATTTTATTTTGAACAGAAAAAATTTCAACAGAAAGTTAGGGTTTTGTGATTTTAGTTTGGTGATTTTTCCGATTGAACTTCCATACACTTTACTACCTAGCTAGTTTATGTTTAGTTAGGCTCTGATACCACTGTAAGTCCACGTTGCCCACCCCGGTGCTTGCGAGGAGGCGGAAAACGGAATAAAAATCGGATTTTTATCATGCTAGGCAACATGGACTAGACAAAGAAGGATCTTTGCTAAACAAAAACTAGCTAAAGCTAACTAGAAATTAGCTACAAGGAAGAATGGTTATACCTAGCGCTTTATGTTAGTGTTTATGCCCTAGAAGGCCATTACTGTATCATACTAGCTTGTATATTACTTAATGGAAGCTTGGGATATTCACATGTATATAACAGTCTTGCTAAACATGGTAGTATGCTACTTGGTTTTTCTATCTTAATATATGAGTGTACGTATTGATAGAGCTCTTAGGATCTTGCTTGTCTACCAGCGTTGTGATGGCAGTCACACTAGTGGGGGCTGGGTAGTCTACAAGCACATCCTTATTCAGGTCCCTGGTCGTTGGATTATCGAGACAGAGCATCGATACTCCGGAGTAGACTGGTGTGTACGCTTCTCATCCAAATTGGGGAGATGGTCTGTCCCACAGCCATCAGTACGTCGTACTGGAGATAGTATACAGGTGCTCGTTAGGTTACGGGTACACCGGATAGGACTCACAGGGAACTGTTGGTTGGTTTGATACCAGTCGTCAGTAAACAGTTCCCAGGTGACATGAGTACAGCGTAGTCCGCAGACTTGACACTGCTACTTCGCCTCGAGTGTGTCCCACTGTTCTTAGATTGCTACCCTACCACGGCTCAAAGGAGTTGTGCAAACAGGTAGCAGTTGGGTGCAGTCCCGAGCACTTGGAGGCAGTGGCGGTTAGACAGGATTCGTCCCTCCCGGTATTGGGAGTAGATATCGTGCTGTGTCAGAGAGCCATTACGCAAAGTCCCTGGCTAGGGCAAGCGAGATTTGCTGGTAGGTTCCAGTAGTTTCTCAGGGTGTAATGGGCTTCCCTCTGACACGACTTATACCGCTATTAGGGGACTGACGCTTGCCGCCCCCTAGGCCCGATATGCGATAGTCTTGGACGAACGGACCGGACTGTATGGAGATTGTCACATCAGACTAAGTAGGAGTTCGGATGGGTTTTCTCATCGGCTTTCTTATCGACAACTACCTGGGGACCGTTACGTACAGCTAGTGCCGCTTGCGGTCTGTGGTTAAACCCACTGCCAGCGTAGTAGTCGAGTCTCTAGAGTCCCACACAGAGAGTTTCCTACTCCAGGCGAAAAGATATAGAGGTTGCATGGTTTTGCGACAAAGGGTTCGGACGCATACGTGCGTTTACGCACGTACGAATTTCGGACAGTTTTTACCAGTCGGCTTTGGTTTAAGCCAGTTACTGGTATCCGGTTATTGGATTTTTACAGTCTAAAGTTTTTCCATATTTTTTGCGGATTGGAGGGGCGTTCTCGTAATTGTACGAGAAGCTTCTAGAAGATGTGACTAAGGAGGTTACTTTGGATGAGATTGTGAGTCATGGTGGTGATTCATTCATTTCATTAATGCACATTTATTGCTTAATGACTCATGCTAATGAATCGCCACTAGATATTTGTAAAGCATGCTTATTCATCACTCATTTTCTTTTATTGATAAATAAGAATGCTTCATAATATATTATGATACACTCTCTCTCTTCTCATTATCTTATCTCATATTCTCTCTCCTCAAGCTCTCATCTTCAAGATACTAATCCTTAATCCTCATGTGTTGAGATCAAAGGTTTAGTTAGACTTAAGCATCCATTACCTTCACTCTATATCATCCTTTCATCTTTGATTAGCAATCAAAGTTGATTAGTTACCTCAAGTTAGAGGTGTAGCTTGGTGTCTTGCTCTCGGGTGGATCGTCTACTACCTAGAGAAGGTCGAGGAGAACAAAGGAGGACACAAAGACGAAGGACCGTTTTCATTAGGTATAATCCCTTAACACTATAGTTTAGTATAGCTATGTGTTCGGTTATTATTTGTTTAGCTTCGATTCAAGCGGTTAGTCGATGTTCGTTCTTTAAACTTGATCGTTTTTGAAAATTCCGCCTCCCCATAAGTACTGGGTGTACTACATCGACTTACAGTGGTATCAGAGCCTCGCTAAACAATAAATAACTTAATTGCAAATTTGTACGAATTTCGAATGAAAAATCGAAGCCGGAAAACCCTAAATATTTTCAGTTTCTGTCGAACTTAAAATGAAGTCCAAAAATTTTTCAGGTGTGCTCAGAAAGCTAGAAAGGAGTCCAGGAGAACACCCAAGAAATTCGAGCCCATGACTCGGCTAAAGCGCCGCGGAAGGGCGGCGGATCCCACCGATCCGCCGCGCTTCCGCGGCCGAGTTGCCGAGTCATGGACTCATATTTCGTGTGTGGGTCCCCTGTGACATTTGGGGTTTTCTGGAATATTTAATAATTGCTCAGGTTACTGTTTAACAGAGCAGATTTTGGAGCAATATTGATGTTGTTTAATCGATCGAAATTGTACAGTATTTGCATATTGGATTATATCTGTGATTGTTTAATGTGTTCGTAAACCTCCCCCAACTGCTAGTATGTCGGTTGGCAGGGGGTTGCACATTTCTGAAATGGTTATATCTGTTTGTGCATATAAACTGTATTGGACTGTTGTGGTGTATAGCCGGGGTTAGCAATGGGTTATTGTTTAATTCATTTGTTGTAAATGTAATTTGTTGTAATATTATTTTCGCGGGGCACTTCCAGGTTGCGGTTGTAGCCACCGTTGTATTATTTCATTTTACTGTTTTTGCTCCTAGGACTGACCCAAGGTGGGGTACACAGACTGCCGGGTGGGTAGTTTGCCGTACCCGTAGGGGTCGAGGGTGGGGTAACGGCTATTCATCACAACTGTGTAATCTGTCTTTTCTTGCAGGCTCAAAAGAAATACAGATTGCTTGCAAATCCAATATTGTTTATCTGTGTTCTGGAATGAATATCATTGCGTCAGACGAATGTAAAATATCTATATATATTGTAGCTATTTAGACGTCACTTATGTTTTACACCCGCGCTAGCCCAGCCCCCGCTCTGTCGTTAGTTAAGTAACCTAACGGGTGATGACGGGACCCCGTGGCGAATGCGGATGGCATAAGAGGACGTTGTATTTTCGTTGTTTTCTGCAATGATAGGTTAATGATGGGACGTATTATCTATAATGCAAAGTAAAACAAACCAAAGTTTAAATCGTTGGAACAATTTAAAAGAAACCACTCGGTTATTTTTAAAACAGATATTTTTAAATGCGGAGCTTTAACCACTCCTTTTAAAATCTATCAGGTTCCTTCGGTTATATCAAGTTCACTACGTTCACGGTTTCGCCAAAACCAGTCGTAGCCCTCCGTCATTTCATTTGGGTATTCAGTAGTATTCAAGCTATGCATTTTGGCCAAAGTCAAGGCATAGTGTTTGGTAGCTGCTGGGTTTTCATTTGTTGCATAAGATAGATGAGTTGGTTTGGGACAGTCGTATTACCATTTGACCAAAGTCAGGGGTATATACGGGTGGGTTCAAATTGACAAGATAATGACGGGTAGAACTTGACATGTGACTTATGACACTTTGACCAAAGCCAAGGTTATAAGAGCTTGGGGCAAAAACTTATATCGGGAATTTCTAAAGAAACTGAAATTTGCAAAGAGATGCATACCATTTTGAGTTTGATGAATGTTGGTAGCATTCCTACAACATTATCAGACGATGATTTTTGGATCCCGATCTTACTGTGAGTATATAATACTTATCAGGATATTCGTCACTTAACGATCAATGCTATAAACCTAGTAGGTGTCCAGAAAAGTGTCAGCGGGGTTACGCCCCCAGAGAAAAGTGGTTATTTAATTAAACTTCGCGAAAGCGTTGGAAAACCAACCTCGAAGTACCGACACCAGCCTGGCTGAACGGTTAAGCAAGTATTGTACGGTGAGAATAGTCTTGACTAATTCTTCTTTTATGGTTTGAGGAAGGATTCGAGAAACAGTGGGAGCCATCCAGTTTAGATAAACTAAAAACCACTCTAAACTTGCAAGTGCGTCATGCTAAAGAGTTTTCTTCTCTCTCTCCTAATTGCAGCGACCCTGAAAATGACTGGACTTAAGTTACTTTTAGAGAAAAATATACTGACGGGGCCAAACTATAAAGATTGGCTGCGGAATGTCGAAATGGCTTTGACCTATGACAAACTGGGGTACGTCCTCACCGCTACGGCACCTGCTGTCCCTGGTCCCAAATCCAGCAATGCGGATAAGGAAATCCGCAAAACCTGGGATTTAGATTGCGCGAGAGCCAAGTGTATCGTGCTTGCCTCGATGAACAATGAACATCAGAGGAGGCACGAGGATATGTCCCTAGATGGCATATTTCTCCATACAAAGGAACTTTATGGAGAGCAATCTCGTATAGCAAGATACGAGACCTCTAAGAAATTGTTTCGAGCGAGGTTGGCTGTCGGGTCATCGGTAGGTGAACATGTCCTACAGATGATTGGCTATATAGAAGAGCTCGCAGACCTTGGGACGACTTTGGATAATGAGCTCTATACAGACCTTGTTCTCCAGTCCCTTCCTCCCACCTACCCCCAGTTTATCCTCAACTTCAATCTTCAAGGAAAAGAAGTTGAACTTGCGGAACTCCTGAACATGTTAAGGAGTGCGGAGGGCACCTTGCAGAAGGCAAGGGAAACACCCGCTATGTTTGTTGGCGGTTCATCTTCTTCTGGGTCCAAGGCTAGGGCCAAAGGAAGGAAGAAGAAGGCCGCACCCAGACCTAGAGGAGGTGTTAGTAAGGTGGGAGGGAAGGGAAAGAAAAAGAAAGCAGTACCGATAGTTGGCCAGGATGAGTGCTTCCATTGTCACAGGAAAGGGCACTGGAAGAAGGATTGCAAGGCGTGGAACGCCAAGAACCAGGAACCGAAGCAAACTGTGGCTTCGACTTCAGGTGTGTTCGTAATTGAGAATTGTCTGTCGATCAACTCTACTTCCTGGGTATTGGATACCGGATCAGGATATCATATTTGCAATTCATTGCAGGCGCTGAGAAACCGTAGAGTGCTGAAGGAAGGTGATATGATCCTCAGGGTTGCTAACGGAGCTAGCTTGGAAGCTGCGTCCGTCGGGGATTATCACCTAGGATTGACGAGTGGACACATTTTGGTTTTACATAACTGTTATTTTGTACCCAGCTTAACGTGTAATATCATATCAGTTTCCTTGTTGTCAAATAAAGGTTATGATTTCACGTTTGTAAGAGATGTTGTCAATATCCACCTTAATCATGGTTTGATTGGGTCCGGTACTCTAAATAACGGCATATATGTTTTAAACCAACTCCAAATTTTCAATGTCCAGAACACACTAAAAAGAAAGTCTCCAGATTTAAATAAAGCTTTCTTATGGCATTGTAGACTGGGTCACATCAATGAGAGAAGGTTGACTAAGTTGCATAGAGAAGGATATTTGGACATGTTCGAATATCAAACTTATGACACTTGTCAATCTTGTCTCAAAGGAAAGATGACAAAGACTCCATTCACTGGACAAGGAGTAAGAGCGAGCGAGCTCTTAGGACTCATACACAGTGATGTATGCGGTCCAATGTCTACACATGCGAGAGGTGGTTTTTCCTATTTCATTACTTTCACGGATGATTACTCAAGATACGGATTCATTTATCTGATGAAACATAAATCCGAGGTTTTTGAGAAATTCCAAGAGTATAAGAATGAAGTTGAAAACCAAACCGGCAAAAGTATAAAGACACTTAGATCTGATCGAGGTGGTGAATACTTGAGTGCCAAGTTCCTAGGTTACCTAAAAGAGAAAGGAATTCTCTCTCAGCTTACTCCTCCGTACACTCCACAGCATAACGGTGTATCGGAGAGACGGAATCGAACCCTATTGGATATGGTACGATCCATGATGAGTAATGCTGAGTTACCGCGATCTTTCTGGGGTTATGCGCTAGAATCAGCGGCATATCTTCTGAACAGGGCTCCAACCAAGACTGTGCCTACCACTCCATATCAGATGTGGACTGGGAAGAAACCCCATCTTCAGCATATGAAGATTTGAGGATGTCCAGCTTTTGTTAAGAAGCAGCATGTGGACAAGCTCGAGGCACGATCAGTAAAATGTTTGTTTGTGGGATATCCAAAGAACTCCAAGGGATATTATTTCTATTACGCAGAGGAACAAAAGGTCTTTGTTTCTCGTAATGCCCATTTTCTGGAACATCTGTTTTTAGAAAAGGAATCAAGTGGGAGCGAAATAGAACTGGAAGAAATTCCAGAACCACAAACTGCTACTGAAAGTTTGGTAGAACCAGAGGTTCAAGAAGAACAGAACATTCCCGCACCCCTCCGCAGGAGTAGTAGGCCGTCTCATCCGCCTGAGAGATACTACGGTTTTCTCATAGATGGGGATAGAGAGGATTGCATCATAGAAGATGATGAACCTACTGACTTCCAGCAGGCCATCCAGAGCGGCGACTCGGTACGATGGCTAGATGCAATGCGGACCGAAATGGAGTCCATGTACACCAACAAAGTATGGAATTTGGACTTTGCTCCAGATGGGGTAAAACCCATAGGATGCAAATGGATCTTCAAGAAAAAGATTGGTGTAGATGGACAGGTGGAAACCTATAAGGCTAGACTTGTTGCAAAGGGTTTTCGTCAAAGACCTGGTTTGGACTATGACGAAACCTTTTCTCCAGTGGCTATGCTCAAATCCATTCGGGTCCTTCTTGCTATTGCTGCCTTCCATGATTATGAAATCTGGCAGATGGACGTAAAGACGGCTTTTCTGAATGGAAATTTAGAAGAGAGCGTCTATATGGATCAGCCAGAGGGTTTCAATCAGAGTGGGAGCAGCGGGAAAGTATGCAAGCTGCTTAAGTCCATTTACGGACTAAAGCAGGCATCGCGGAGTTGGAACATCTGTTTTGATGAGACAGTCAAAGAATATGACTTTATCAAAAATCCAGATGAACCGTGCATATATAGTAAAGTAGTGGCCAGAAGTGTCGTATTCCTCGTCTTGTACGTGGATGACATTCTATTGATAGGAAATGACATTCCTATGCTACAATCTGTCAAAGGATTCTTGTCACACAGGTTCTCCATGAAAGACCTGGGTGATGCCTCTTACATTCTGGGGATCCGGATCTATCGTGATAGATCCAAGAGGATGTTGGGACTTTCGCAGTCCAGGTATATCGACACTATACTAAAAAGATTCAGTATGGAAGATTCTAAGCGCGGTAATCTACCGGCTTGTCACGGAATCACCCTCTCCAAAGAGATGTCTCCCAAGACTGATTTGGAAAGGGAACGCATGTCTATTATACCCTACGCTTCTGCGGTAGGCTCTATAATGTATGCGATGTTGTGTACCAGACCAGATGTAGCTTACGCACTGAGCGTGGTAAGCCGGTATCATTCAGACCCAGGGGAGAAACACTGGATAGCAGTAAAGAACATTCTCAAGTACCTGAGGAGGACTAAGGAGATGTTCTTGGTTTACGGCGGAAAAGACCTCAGGTTGGAGGCCTTTGCTGATTCCGGCTTCCAGAGTGATAAGGACGATTCCAAGTCCATGTCGGGTTATGTCTTTACCCTCAATGGAGGGGCGGTGTGCTGGAAGAGCTCCAAGCAGGACACCGTTGCTGACTCGACGATGGAAGCGGAGTATATAGCTGCTTGCGATGCCGCAAAAGAAGCAGTCTGGATGAAGAAGTTCCTAACAGAACTTCAGGTTGTTCCTACCATAGTTGATCCAATACCTCTGTATTGCGACAACAACGGAGCTATAGCTTTAGCGAAGGAACCAAGGTCCCATCAGAAGTCCAGACACATCTTGAGGCGGTATCACCTGATCAGGGAGATCATTGATCGTCAGGAGATCGAGGTTCGGAGAGTTGCTTCAGAAGAGAACATTGCTGATCCATTCACGAAGGCCCTTCCTCAGATTCAGTTCGAGAGGCTACTCGAGATCATTGGTCTACGATATGCCAGTACATGGCCCTAGTGCAAGTGGGAGATTGTTAGTGTTTATTCCCTAGAAGGCCATTACTGTATCATACTAGCTTGTATATTACTTAATGGAAGCTTGGGATATTCACATGTATATAACTGTCTTGCTAAACATGGTAGTATGCTACTTGGTTTTTCTATCTTAATATGTGAGTGTACGTATTGATAGAGCTCTTAGGATCTTGCTTGTCTACCAGCGTTGTGATGGCAGTCACACTAGTGGGGGCTGGGTAGTCTACAAGCACATCCTTATTCAGGTCCCTAGTCGTTGGATTATCGAGACAGAGCATCGATACTCCGGAGTAGACTGGTGTGTACGCTTCTCATCCCAGTTGGGGAGATGGTCTGTCCCACAGCCGTCAGTACGTCGTACTGGAGATAGTATACAGGTGCTCGTTAGGTTACGGGTACACCGGACAGGACTCACAGGGAACTGTTGGTTGGTTTGATACCAGTCGTCAGTAAACAGTTCCCAGGTGACATGAGTACAGCGTAGTCCGCAGACTTGACACTGCTACTTCCCCTCGAGTGTGTCCCACTGTTCTTAGATTGCTACCCTACTACGGCTCAAAGGAGTCGTGCAAACAAGTAGCAGTTGGGTGCAGTCCCGAGCACTTGGAGGCAGTGGCGGTTAGACAGGATTCGTCCCTCCCGGTATTGGGAGTAGATATCGTGCTGTGTCAGAGAGCCATTACGCAAAGTCCCTGGCCAGGGCAAGCGAGATTTGCTGGTAGGTTCCAGTAGTTTCTCAGGGTGTAATGGGCTTCCCTCTGACACGACTTATACCGCTATTAGGGGACTGACGCTTGCCGCCCCCCTAGGCCCGATATGCGATAGTCTTGGACGAACGGACCGGACTGTATGGAGATTGTCACATCAGACTCAGTAGGAGTTCGGATGGGTTTTCTCATCGGCCTTCTTATCGACAACTACCTGGGGACCGTTACGTACAGCTAGTGCCGCTTGCGGTCTGTGGTTAAACCCACTGCCAGCGTAGTAGTCGAGTCTCTAGAGTCCCACACAGAGAGTTTCCTACTCCAGGCGAAACAATATAGAGGTTGCATGGTTTTGCGACAAAGGGTTCGGACGCATACGTGCGTTTACGCACGTACGACTTTCGGACAGTTTTTACCAGTCGGCTTTGGTTTATGCCAGTTACTGGTATCCGGTTATTGGATTTTTACAGTCTAAAGTTTTTCCGTTTTTTTTGCGGATTGGAGGGGCGTTCTCGTAATTGTACGAGAAGCTTCTAGAAGATGTGACTAAGGAGGTTACTTTAGATGAGATTGTGAGTCATGGTGGTGATTCATTCATTTCATTAATGCACATTTATTGCTTAATGACTCATGCTAATGAATCACCACTAGATATTTGTAAAGCATGCTTATTCATCACTCATTTTCTTTTATTGATAAATAAGAATGCTTCATAATATATTATGATACACTCTGTCTCTTCTCATTATCTTATCTCATATTTTCTCTCCTCAAGCTCTCATCTTCAAGATACTAATCCTTAATCCTCATGTGTTGAGATCAAAGGTTTAGTTAGACTTAAGCATCCATTACCTTCACTCTATATCATCCTTTCATCTTTGATTAGCAATCAAAGTTGATTAGTTACCTCAAGTTAGAGGTGTAGCTTGGTGTCTTGCTCTCGGGTGGATCGTCTACTACCTAGAGAAGGTCGAGGAGAACAAAGGAGGACACAAAGACGAAGGACCGTTTTCATTAGGTATAATCCCTTAACACTATAGTTTAGTATAGCTATGTGTTCGGTTATTATTTGTTTAGCTTCGATTCAAGCGGTTAGTCGATGTTCGTTCTTTAAACTTGATCGTTTTTGAAAATTCCGCCTCCCCATAAGTACTGGGGTGTACTACATCGACTTACACTTTATGTCCTTCTCTCCTTGCTCCTTCAAGTGTAAGAAAGAGATCGCCTTGTCGCCTTCTCGAGTCGAAGAAGGATCCACCCGAAAGCCTCAACCTTTGGCTTCAACTTCAAGCTAGAAGTAACTAGGGTGCTAGAAGTGCTAATCCTAGAACCCTAGATGAGAGTAGAGATTACTATGGAGTGGTTTTCTCAAGCTCAAGTGTTTCTCAACACATGAGAGGAGAGAGCTTGAGGAAGAGGAAGAGCAAGAGAGAGAAAGTATATGATAGAATGAGAGAATTATGAAGCATTCTCACATATATTTGTTAATTATTGTAAATTGATAATTAGTGAGATAATTGTCATGGCTTAATCAACACATGACCATTATCATTTCATTTTTAATGCAAATTGCAAGGATCAAAGAGCATCTTTCAAATGAAATGATGATGGTCAAAGTGTCAACCTAGGTCACCAAGTCAAGAATGTCAAATGGTCAACAACCCTAACCATGCACAATTATATTTAACTAATATCAATAACCATAATACACACATAAGCATTAGGGTTAATAAAATGACAATGGTCACTAACCCTAATCAAAGTCCTCTCCCTCTGTCTCAGTCAACTATGCTTATGCACCCGTATTCGTGATCCGAGGAACACGAACACAATGAGATAAAACCAATCCCAAATCATATACTAGGATCTGGCTTAAACCAAAGCCCGCTAGTATAAGCTGTCCGGACAGCAAACGTGCACAAGTGCGCGGATGTGAACGAACCCTGTCGCAAAACCATGCGACCTCTACTCATTTTGCCTAAAGGCGAATAGCTCTCTGTGTGGGACTCTAAAGACTCGACACTACGCTGGCAGTGGGTTTAATCACAGACCGCAAGCGGCACTAGCTGTACGTAACGGTCCCCAAGTAGATGCCGATAAGAAGACTGACGAGGTGACCCCATCTGAACTCCTACTGAGCCTGTATGTGACAGTCTACGTACAGTCCGGTCTGTTCGTCTGATACATCGCATGGCGGGCCTAGGGGCGGTGAACGTCAGTCCCCTAATAGCGGTACAAGTTGTGTCGGAGTGTAGCCCAGAACAACCTGAGATAACACTGGAAACCTACCAGTATATCTCTCTTGCTCTAGCCAGGGACTACTTGTGTAATGGCTCTCCTGGACACAGCGCGATGTCAACCCCCAATACCGGGAGAGACGAGTCCTGTCTAACCGTCACTGCCTCTAAATGCTTCTGGACTGCACCTAAAAACTACCTGTTTGCATGACTCCTTTGAGCCGTGGTAGGGTAGCAATCAAAGTGCAGTGGGAACACACTCGAGGCGAAGTGACAGTGTCAATTCAGCGGACTAAGCTGTACTCATGTCACCTGGGAACTGATAACTGACGATAGGTATAATACCAACCAACTGTTCCCGACGAGTCCTGTCCAGTGTACTCGTAACCTAACGAGTACCCGCATACTATCTCAAGTACGACGTACTAACGGCTGTGGGACAGACCGTCTTCCACGCTGGGATGAGAAGCGCATACGCTAGTCTACTCCGGAGTATCGATGCCCTGTCTCGATAATCCAATGACTAGGGACCAGTATAAGGATGTGCTTATGGATTACCCAGCCCCTACGAGTGTGAGCGCCATCACAACGCTGGTAATCAAGCAATAATCCTAAGGGCTCTACTAATATGTATATCAGCGATATGCTAAAAGAAACACATGCACATATTAAAGCAGAGACAAACCAAGTAGCTTACTACCATTTCGAGCAAGATTGTATATACAACTGTGAATATCCCAAGCTTCCATCAAGTAATATACAAACTAGTATCATACAGTAATGGCCTCTAGGGCATATACACTAACAATCTCCCACTTGCACTAATGCCATATACTGGCGTATCGAAGACCTATCATCTCGATCAGCCGCTCGAACTGAGTCTGGGGCAAGGCTTTGGTGAATGGATCTGCAGTGTTATCTTCTGAAGCAACCCTCCAAACCTCGATCTCCTGGCGATCCACGATATCCCTGATCAGGTGATACCGCCTCAAGAAGTGTCTGGATTTTTGATGGGACCTGGGTTCCTTTACTAAAGCTATAGCCCCGTTGTTGTCGCAATACAGAGGTATTGGGTCAACAATGGACGGAACCACCTGAAGTTCTTTCAAGAACTTCCTCATCCAGACAGCTTCTTTTGCGGCATCAGATGTAGCGATGTATTCCGCTTCCATAGTCGAGTCAGCAACGGTTTCCTGTTTGGAGCTCTTCCAACACACCGCCCCTCCATTGAGGGTAAAGACAAAACCCGACATGGACTTGGAATCATCCTTGTCACTCTAGAAGCTGGAATCAGCAAAGGCCTCAATCTCGAGGTCTTTTCCGCCATACACCAAGAACATCTCCTTAGTCCTTCTCAGGTACTTGAGAATGTTCTTTACTGCTATCCAATTTTTCTCCCCAGGGTTTGACTGATACCTGCTTTCCACACTCAGTGCATAAGCCACATCTGGTCTGGTACACAACATTGCAAACATTATAGAGCCTACCGCAGAAGCGTTGGGTATAATAGACATGCGATCCCTCTCCAAATCAGTCTTGGGAGACATCTCTTTGGAGAGGGTGATCCCGTGACAAGCCGGTAGATTACCGCGCTTGGAATCTTCCTTACTGAATCATTTCAGTATGGTGTCGATGTACCTGGACTGTGATAGTCCTAAAATCCTCTTGGATCTGTCACGGTAGATCCGGATCCCCAGACTGTATGAGGCATCACCCAGGTCTTTCATGGAGAACTTGTGTGACAAGAACCCCTTGACAGATTGTAGCATAGGAATGTCATTTCCTATTAAGAGAATGTCATCCACGTATAAAACGAGGAATACTACAGTTCTCGCTACAAATCTATAATAGATGCATGGTTCATCTGGATTTTTGATAAAGCCAAATTCCTTGACCGTCTCATCAAAACAGATGTTCCAACTCCGCGATGCCTGCTTTAGTCCATAAATGGACTTAAGCAACTTGCACACCTTTCTGCTGCTCCCACTCTGAATGAAACCCTCTGGCTGGTCCATATAGACACACTCCTCTAAATGTCCATTTAGAAAAGCTGTCTTTATGTCCATCTGCCAAATCTCATAATCGTGGAAGGCAGCAATGGCAAGAAGGATCTGAATGGATTTCAGCATAGCTACTGGAGAAAAGGTTTTGTCATAGTCCAAAC
Organism: Agapanthus africanus; assembly: GCA_030015575.1. NCBI lineage: Eukaryota > Viridiplantae > Streptophyta > Magnoliopsida > Asparagales > Amaryllidaceae > Agapanthus > Agapanthus africanus. The sequence continues at coordinate 123,363,442 of JASDDO010000006.1, read as the reverse complement.
CTGGTCTCTGACGAAAACCCTTTGCAACCAGTCCAGCTTTATTGGTCTCAACCTGTCCATCTACACCAATCTTCCTTTTGAAGATCCACTTGCATCCTACGGGTTTTACCCCATCTGGAGCAATGTCCAACGTCCATACTTTGATAGTGTAGATGGACTCCATTTCGGTCCGCATTGCATCCAGCCATTTTACCGAGTCGACGCTCTGAATGGCTTGCTGGAAGCTAGTAAGCTCATCAAACTCTATGATGCAATCCTCTCTATCCCCGTCAATGAGAAAACCGTAGTATCTCTCGGGCGGATGAGACTGCCTACTAATCCTGCGGAGTGGCGTGGGAATGTCCTGATCTTTCGAACCCTCTGGTTCTACTAAGCTTTCAGTAATAGCTTGTGGTTCTGGAATTTCTTCCAGTTCTATAGCGCTCCCACTTATTTCTTTTTCTAAGAACTGATGTTCCAGAAAATGGGCATTACGAGAAATAAGGACTTTTTGTTCCTCTGCGTAATAGAAAAGATACCCCCTGGAGTTCTTTGGGTATCCCACAAACTTGCACAGTACTGAGCGTGCCTCTAGTTTGTCCGTATGCTGCTTTTTGACATAAGCTGGACATCCCCAAATCTTCAGGTATTGAAGATAGGGTTTCTTCCCACTCCATAACTCATATGGTATGGTAGGCACAGTCTTAGTGGGAACTCGGTTCAAAAGGTATGCAGCTGTTTCTAGCGCATATCCCCAGAACGATCTCGGCAACTCAGCGTTACTTATCATGGACCGTACCATATCCAATAGGGTTCGGTTCCGTCTCTCCGATACACCGTTATGTTGCGGAGTGTATGGAGGAGTAAGCTGAGAGAGAATTCCATTCTCTTTTAAGTAACCCAGGAACTCGGCACTCAAGTATTCACCACCTCGATCAGATCTCTGTGCCTTGATACTTTTGCCTGTTTGTTTTTCTACTTCATTCTTGTATTCCTGGAATTTTTTAAAACCTTCAGATTTATGCTTCATTAAGAAGACATGTCCGAACCTTGAAAAATCATCCGTAAATGTAATGAAGTAAGAATTACCGCTTCGCGCATGTGTAGACATTGGACCGCACACATCGCTGTGTACGAGTCCTAAGAGCTCGCTCGCTCTTACTCCGTGTCCAGTGAACGGAGTCTTTGTCATCTTTCCTTTGAGATTGGATTGACAAGTTGCATACGATTGATATTCGAACGGATCCAAATATCCTTCTGTATGTAACTTAGTCAACCTTCTCTCATTGATGTGACCCAGTCTACAATGCCATAAGAAAGTTTTATTGATTTCTGGAGACTTTCTTTTGTGTGTATTCTAGACATTGAAAATCTGTGGTTGGTTTAAAACGTATATACCGTTGTTTAATGTACCTGACCCAATCAAAACTTGATTAAGGTGAATGTTCACTACATTACTTACAAATGCAAATTCATAACCTTCTTTTGATAATAAAGATATAGAAATGATATTACAGGTTGCATTTGGTACATAATAACAACTACGCAAAACCAAAAAGTGTCCATCCGACAATCCCAGGTGATAGTCCCCCATGGCCTCAGCATCCATACTAGCACCGTTTGCAACTCTGAGGGTCATGTCACCTGCCTTCAAAACTCTACACTTTCTCAACGCCTCCAAAGAATTACAGATATGAGATCCTGATCCGGTATCCAATACCCAGGAAGTAGAGTTTATTGATAGACAGTTTTCAATAACATACACACCTGAAGCTGAAGCGGCAACTCGCTTCAAATCCTGGGTTCTGGCCTTCCAAGCCTTGCAATCCTATTTCTAGTGTCCACTTTTGTGACAGTAGAAGCTTTCTTCCTTCCCCACTAGCTTTCCCACTACCATTGTTTCCTTTCCTTTTCTCTTCGTATCCACTTTACTGACACCGCCTCTGTGTTTGGCGGGGGCATTCTTCTTCTTACCCTTGGCTTTCGCCCTGGACCTAGAAGAGGAAGATCCTCCTACAAACAAAGTGGATGTCTCCCTACCCTTCTGTAGGGTGCCCTCAGCACTCCTCAACATGTTCAGAAGTTCGAAAAGTTCAACCTCCTTTCCTTGCATGTTGAAGTTTAAGACAAACTGGGCGTAAGTGGAAGGAAAGGACTGGAGAATCAAATCAGTGTAGAGTTCATTCTCCAACGTGGTCCCAAGGTCCGCGAGCTCCTCTATGTAGCCAATCATCTTAAGCACATGTTCCGCCACCGATGATCCGACGACCAATCTTGCCGAAAATAGCTTCTTCGACACTTCGTATATTGCGATACGAGACTGCTCTCCATACAGTTCTTTTGTATGGAGAAATATGGATTCTAGGTCCATATTCTCATGCCTCCTCTGATGTTCGTTGTCCATCGAGGAAAGCACGAGGCATTTGGCCTTCGCGCAATCGATCTCCCATGTCTTACGGATTTCTTTATCCGCGACGCTGGAGGTGGGACCTGGGACAGGGGGAGCTTTGGTGGTAAGGACATACCTTAACTTGTCGTAAGTGATTGCAATCTTGACATTCCTGAGCCAATCTTTGTAGTTTGGCCCTGTCATTATGTTTTTATCTAGTAATAGCTTAAGTCCGGTCATGTTGAATGGTCGCTGCAATTAGGAGAGAGAAAAGAAATACTTTAGCATGATGCTCTTGCAAGTTTAGAGTGGTTTTTAGTTTGTCTAAACTGGATGGCTCCCATTGTCTCTCGAATCCCTTCTCAAACCGTAAAGAAAGGATTAGTCGGGATCAATCTCACCGTACAATACTTGCTTAACCGTTCAGCCAGGCCAGTGTCGGTACTTCGAGGGAGGTTTTCCAACGCTTTCGCGAAGTTCCTTAATTAAAGAATCTCTTTTACCTGGGGGCGTAGCCCTGCTAACACCTTCTAGACACCTACTAGGTTTATAACATTGATCGTTAAGTGTGAGTTTTCCCGAGGAGTAGCATATACTCACAGTAGGATCGGGATCCAAATATCATCGCGTGATAAAACCGAAGGAATCCTACCAGAATCATCACACTCCAAATGGTATGCAGCGCTAGCAAGTTTCAGTACTTATGAAACTCCCGATGTGGATTTTTGCCCCATGCTCTTATGACCTTGGCGTGAGGTCAAAATGTCATAAGTCACATATCAAGTTCTTCCCATCATTATCCCGGTTAATTTGAACCCACCCGTACCTACCCTTGACGTAGGCCAAAATGGCAGTACGACTGTCTCAAACCAACGCATTCTATCTATGCAACAGATAAATATCCGGCAGCTACCAACCACTATGCCTTGGCGTGGTCAAAATACATAGCTTGAATACTACCGAATATTTAACTGAAATGATGGAGGGCTATGAATGGTTTTGGCGAAACCGTGAACGTAGTGAACATGATATAATCGATGGAATGAGATAGCTTTTAAAAGGAGTGGTTCAAGCTCCGCATTTAAAAGTTTAGTTTTGAAAAGAACCGAGTGGTTTTCAAAGTGTTCCAATCGACTTTTACTTGGTTTATTTTCTTGCATTTGTTCTTTTAATGCGTCCCATCATTTAATCCTACCATTGCAGAAAACAACCAAAATATGACGTACGCTTACGCCATTCGCATTCGCGACGGGGCCCCGTCATCACCCGTTAGGTTACTTAACTAACGACATAGTGGGGGCTGGGCTAGCGCGGCTGTAAAACATAAGCAACGCCTAAATAGTTATAGTATATAGATATAAAGCATTGATAGACATTACAGATCACAGATGAATACATTGGATATACTAGGAATCCGCAATCCATTCAAGCCTGCACCGAAAAGCAGATTACACGGTCACGGTGAATATCCAATACCCCACCCAAGACCCCTACGGGTGCGGCAAACTACCCGCCAAGTATCCGAAGCGAAGCAACCTCCCTCAACACCGTGAGTAGGCCACTCGGCACTTCGAGATACCCGGTAGTTTGTGCACCCCCTCCATGGGTCTATCCTAGAAGCAAAAACAGTAAAAAGAATTATACAATGACGGCTACAACCCCGACCCGGTTGTGCGGCCAAATAAATAATATTACATCAATTTACATATTACAATGAATGAAAGAAAAGAAACACTCATTTCACATCCACCCCGGCTATTCACCCGAGACAATCCAACGCATTATTATACACATACCATCATCAAACACAGATTACAGATATGTATAACCCCCCCACTAATCGACATATAGCGATTAGACGACGTTCAATACATATAAACATCACAGATATAACCCATTAGTCAAAGTGTAGTGAAGTTCGATCAAAAATACGGATTTATAGGCCCCAAAAACCAAATTTCTTTTCTGGAAAACTTGGGCACAAATAAACCATCTTAAAAATCCCAAAACCAAGTCATAAGAACACAGCACCAAACTCGACCTAGAACCGAGTCAAAATGGCCTCGGTTCCGCGGCAATAGGCATGGTTTTGCCGCGGAACAGCCGCGCTTTGAGCGATTCACTGGATCGTTTTTGGTGGCTTTCTTCACAAAACCCTGAGATGATTTTTTACGTAAGATTTATTTTATTTTGAACAGAAAAAATTTCAACAGAAAGTTAGGGTTTTGTGTTTTTAGTTTTGTGATTTTTCCGGTTGAACTTCCATACACTTTACTACCTAGCTAGTTTATGTTTAGTTAGGCTCTGATACCACTGTAAGTCCACGTTGCCTACCCCGATGCTTGCGGGGAGGCGGAAAACGGAATAAAAATCAGATTTTTATCATGCTAGGAAACATGGACTAGACAATGGAGGATCTTTGCTAAACAAAAACTAGCTAAAGCTAACTAGAAATTAGCTACAAGGAAGAATGGTTATACCTAGGGCTTTATGTACTTCTCTCCTTGCTCCTTCAAGTGTAAGAAAGAGATCGCCTTGTCGCCTTCTCGAGTCGAAGAAGGATCCACCCGAAAGCCTCAACCTTTGGCTTCAACTTCAAGCTAGAAGTAACTAGGGTTCTAGAAGTGCTAATCCTAGAACCCTAGATGAGAGTAGAGATTACTATGGAGTGGTTTTCTCAAGCTCAAGTGTTTATCAATACATGAGAGGGGAGAGCTTGAGCAAGAGGAAGAGCAAGAGAGAGAAAGTATATGAGGAATGAGAGAATTATGAAGCATTCTCACATATATGTGTGAATTATTGTAAATTGATAATTAGCGAGATAATTGTCATGGCTTAATCAAGACATGACCATTATCATTTCATTTTTAATGCAAATTGCAAGGATCAAAGAGCATCTTTCAAATGAAATGATGATGGTCAAAGTGTCAACCTAGGTCAACAACTCAAGAATGTCAAATGGTCAACAACCCTAGCCATGCACAATTATATTAAACTAATATCAATTAACCATAATACACACATAAGCATTAGGGTTAATAAAATGACAATGGTCACTAACCCTAATCAAAGTCCTCTCCCTCTGTCTCAGTCAACTGTGCATACGCACCCGTATTCGTGATCCGAGGAACACGAACACAATGAAAAAAAACCAATCCCAAATCATATACTAGGATCTAGCTTAAACCAAAGCCCTCTAGTATAAGCTGTCCGGACAGCAAACGTGCATAAGTGCGCGGATGTGAATGAACCCTGTCGCAAAACCATGCGACTTCTACTCATTTTGCCTAAAGGCGAATAGCTCTCGGTGTGGGACTCTAAAGACTCGACACTACGCTGGCAGCGGGTTTAACCACAGACCGCAAGTGGCACTAGCTGTACATAACGGTCCCCAGGTAGATGCCGATAAAAAGACTGACGAGGGGACCCTATCTGAACTCCTACTGAGCCTGTATGTGACAGTCTCCGTACAGTCCGGTCTGTTCGTCTGATACATCGCATGGCGGGACTAGGGGGCAGTGAACGTCAGTCCTCTAATAGCGGTACAAGTCGTGTCGGAGTGTAGCCCAGAACACCCTGAGATAACACTAGAAACCTACCAGTATATCTCGCTTGCCCTGGCCAGGGACTACTTGGGTAATGGCTCCCCTGGACACAGCGCGATGTCAACCCCCAATACCGGGAGAGATGAATCCTGTCTAACCGTCACTGCCTCTAAGTGCTTCGGGACTGCACCCAAAAACTACCTGTTTGCACGACTCCTTTGAGCCGTGGTAGGGTAGTAATCAAAGTGCAGTGGGAACACACTCGAGGCGAAGTGACAGTGTCAAGTCAGCGGACTAAGCTGTACTCATGTCACCTGGGAACTGATAACTGATGATAGGTATAATACCAACCAACATTTCCCGACGAGTCCTGTCCAGTGTACTCGTAACCTAACGAGCACCCGCATACTATCTCAAGTACGACATACTGACGGCTGTTGGACAGACCGTCTCCCACACTGGGATGAGAAGCGCATACGCTAGTCTACTCCGGAGTATCGATGCCCTGTCTCGATAGTCCAACGACTAGGGATCAGTATAAGGATGTGCTTATGGATTACCCAGCCCCCACGAGTGTGAGCACCACCACAACGCTGGTAATCAAGCAATAATCCTAAGGGCTCTACTAATATGTATATCAGCGATATGCTAAAAGAAACACATGCACATATTAAAGCAGAGACAAACCAAGTAGCATACTACCATTTCGAGCAAGATTGTATATACAACTGCGAATATCCCAAGCTTCCATCAAGTATTATACAAACTAGTATGATACAGTAATAGCCTCTAGGGCATATACACTAACAGTATCGATACACCCTCGACTAGGAACAGTTATAGGATTTACTCGTCGACTACCGTGGCCCAACTAGTATGATCTCATCATAGTCCAAGTAGTCGAGTACATATCCTAAGGGCTTTATCAACATGTAACATAGAGACAATCAGAGTACATGTTAAGATAAAGTACAACCAGATAGCATACTATCATGTCGAGCAAGAAAGTCCTCCCTATATATGTCCTAGCATCCACTACAATATACATCGTATGTACAGTAATGGCCTCTAGGGCTTACATATAACTAACAATAGCCAATAGAACACATCACAACATCAACTCCCTATACCGGGAGAGACGAATCCCTTCCTATCGCTCATTACCTCCATGTGATTCGGGACTATACCCAAAAGCCACCTTTTTGCACGCCCTCTTGGACGTGGTATGATGGAAATCAAAGCACAGTGGGAATCAGACAAGACTCTATGACGATCTCGGGTCAACAGACTACTCTGTACCAGTGTCACCGGAGAACTGCCATCTGACGTGAGGTATAATACCATCTGGGAGTTCTCGGCGAGTCCATCCTGTCTACCCAGTCTTTACTGAGCACCCGTACACCATCCTTGATGTCAAACACCGATGGATATAGGATCATCCATCGCCCATCATATGGGTCAGGAGGAGTATACGCTAGTCTACTCTGGTGTATCGATGCCCTGTCTCGATACACCCTCGACTAGGAACAGTTATAGGATGTACTCGTCGACTACCATGGCCCCTCTACTATGATCTCATCATAGTCCCGGTAGTTGAGTACATATTCTAAGGTCTTTATCAACATGTAATATAGAGACAATCAGAGTACATGTTAAGATAAAGTACAACCAGATAGCATACTATCATGTCGAGCAAGAAAGTCCTCCCTATATATGTCCAAGCATCCATTACAATATACATCGTATGAACAGTAATGGCCTCTAGGGCATACATATAACTAACATCTTGATCATAGTTTGGCGCCTGCTGCCTTTAGGCTCTTGTCTCTCACTGCGAATTGCTAGATATATAGCTCATCGGCTCAACGACCCAATTTGGAAAGACGACGGAAACAGTCCCACTGTGGCACATCCTCTAAAGATCTCTGGCCAACTATCTCATTGATGATGCTGAACTATGGCCTACTGGGTGTGCGCAATATGACCGCTCCTGGGTCCAAGTATTTTCTTATATTATTCCAGAAAGGTCCTGTCGAGGTCTCTCCCAAATCTCGCTTCTGCCGAACTGCCCAGAGGCTATCACCCTTTACTAACTCATTTTCTCGTTCCGGAATGGCTGCATACTCATCGCGACTCCTTCTGGAAGATATTTATATATCCAACACCTCTGCATGCGTATCACATATGTGGTGTCAGCGGAGTGGAACGACGTCTCGTCAAGAACTCGTATGAACCTCTTACTCCACTTTTCTCTAATGTCGACTGATTCGGACTAGTCTCTTCGTGGCTGCATGGACTGCGCTCCAATGGCTATACTCATATCTGGAGTCTCCCAAGCAATAAATCCCATCACATGATATCCAAATGACATCGAACCTTCGATCGATTTGTCAAGATTCCATAATCCCCCAAGTGCTCAACATCTTGGGTACAGTTTAATAGTATTCCAGTACATGCCACAGTACCTGTGGACCAACCGTAGAAGGGAAAACCCAAGCCTCACTAATGGCACCGCTGAACTGCCGCAAACCCTAAGGTTTCCAAGCGTTCTCATGGTCATTATGTTGAGTTAGTGATTCATTCTTCTAGAAGGTCTATAGCATTACTTGCATTTGTCTCTGAATACTTTAAACTTGGAAATTGGGCTTCTGACATTCGATCGTCTCTATCGACTCTCATCGTACCTGCGTGAAGTTGTCTCTAACTAGAATCAATCAATCTGATGACCTCGCATCGGGGTAGGCAACGAATCACATGTCCATGTCATTCATCCCTAGGTGACAAGCGATCTTCTATCATATCTTTAAGTACAACTCGTGCGGCTTTAGCTTCAATAATTTAGGTGACGTCTTGTCAGTCGCAGCAACAACTGAATCATTCGTCCACACGCTGAACAATGCCTCAATCATCAAGTATAATCAGTGCATCGACGGTCATCACATTCTGGCTGGTCTCTAGCAGTAGCCCAATCCTCTGGTGCTGATCTGCACGTCCGAGAAATCTTGTAAAAGTGATCTATCAAACGCTCATGGCGTGAAAACACAATAAAACCATGCATCTATGCAAATCGTGTGTCCCTGGAATCACACCCTGGACAGTCCTCGTCCATGACGAGCTTGTGTTGATGCAACTCTAGACGTAGCTCTACCTGCCCGTACAATCAGGGCAGCAAAACCATAAACCGATATCGAAGAGGATAGATCATAGGATTGAATATAATACTATGCAAGGAAATGTACATCCTAAGGCTCGTTAAGAGGAGTAGCGTATCGTAAGTATGCGGCGGAACATACACACGGTACGCCACTCTACTGAAGTTACCTACTCCATAAACCAAGGTCAACTTAAGCGACGAAATTTCGGGTCTAATACTCCCTCGACCAAGTCTATTTTCCGTAAGGTCAAGCCTAGATTTCGTATATATACAAACGCCCTAGGCTCCACATAGTCAAACATAGACTCGAACCAAGGTTAACCTAGTGCTCTGATACCAACTTTGTCACGACCCGGAATGGCACGTGAATGGCACTTGAATCAAATGAAGTCTATTGGACCCCATCTAATTCAAGTAAGCTAAGAAATCCCAGAAATCTAAACCATTTAAAAAAAGGGTGAAGAAAACTTGTTTTAAAGCAAGTGGTTTTAAATAACATAAGCCGAATATGCATTTTTAAAATCTCAAGTCTTTTCTGAAAATTTCGGCAGAGTTTCCTTTGTAAATACTAGCCCCAAAAGGGTACAACAAGCATAATATGAGTAAAGGCATCCCCAAGAAGGAGCTAGCTCTTCGTCAATTGACGGTCACAACCACGCAAGCAATATGATATACAACGCCGAAGGGCAAGGATCAAAAACACAAAAGGAAACTCAAAACATCAAGAAAACCCATAATAATACAACGCGCGACTCTAAGGTCGAAATAATAAATAACTGGTCTCTAAGTCTGAATAAATATGCAAGTTTGGTTGATGGAGTTTACTATATACAACTGAATATAAATAAATAGACAATGGTTTTCACGATGCAAGTGAACCCACCTACCAAAGAGATCATCCGGAAAGAAAGAAGCGTTCCAGCAAAGCCGCAACGAAACCTGTACGGCAAAACCTGCAAGAACTGTGGCACAACGGGGGTGAGTTACCAACTCGTAAGTAGAAAACATCACAGAGCAGAAATCATATGTATGACTCAATCCCAGGTCAATATGATCATAATATATATATCCTCAATGATAATATGGCCTGAAGCATAATAGAAAGGCAACGGTAAAACATCTATGCATAAGTGTAATCCCATGTGCTCGTGTTAGAGCCTTAGGTAGCAGTATATCGTAAATATGAGGTTTGAAAGCGGTAAAATGAAAACAGAAGACATCACGAATAAGAAAACCGTTTTCTTAATATTGTGAGATTTCTGTAAAAACATTTATGTATCATCAATGAAATCATCAGAAAATCAGTGTCAAGCATCGACACAAAATATAGATCTCAATATCCCAATATCAAGTAAATCTCATATATCCAATATCCAAAATCGAGCACATAGGCCCCGAGCACATAGGCCCCTCTCATATCGAGCACATAGGCCCCTCTCATATCGAGCACATAGGCCCCGAGCACATAGGCCCTTCTCATATCGAGCACATAGGCCCCGAGCACATAGGCCCCTCTCATATCGAGCACATAGACCCTAAGCACATAGGCCCCACTCATATAATGAATAAGCATATGTGCATATACCATTATGATGATATATGATGTCGGTGTATATATATATATATATATTAGAGTCCCATACCACTGATATATATACACACGATAGGTATACATATATATATGAGCGTCCCATACCACTGATATATATATACAAAGGAGTAAAAAAATCCACAAAATATCATATGAAAACCATATCTCAATGCGAAATCCATGAATATAATATATATGCAACATGAAACAGTAAGATGAGCATATAAGGAAAAATCGCTATTTAAGTGCAACAAGTTATAAAATATATGATGCGGTTCCAAAATTCTCCAAATCCATACAACATCATATAAAGGTGAACATGTAGCTATATCTCATATATGTATATACTTATCACTAATGGTACAATACCATATAGGTATATGGGTAACTAGCATGTAAGCATGTCAAGGCATATGTGTAAGCATATAGGTATACAGGTATGCTATATGTCATATGCACAGTGGAATATGAATCAATAACATATAGGAACTATCAGCTAGCAAACTATGTCAATGAAATAGTATTCTCTAAGTATACGTGACATAGCAATTACTGATTAAGATGTGTGTGAGCCGGCAAGCGAGTTTACGTGGAGCATATACGTCATCGGTAATGGTGCTGGTGTCCTAACAACAGGTTTCATCATTTCTAACGAAAATACATATAAGCATGCAATGCCATGCGAGCGGCAGAATAAATGGTACATGAATAATAATGCAGCAATAAAGAAATATACATTCCTATATACGAGTCATACAGTTTTTGGTATCTGAAATCGCACGAATCGTGGTGTTTATAAAATAGGGCTATGTTGTTTTTATGAAAAAGTATATCTTTTGAAATATCCGTAGTATCCCTTGGCCTGTCTTTAAAATACACACGATGTAGGGTTCCTAGGCACACTCAAGAGGTTCCACAAGGAATCAACCATGCCAAACAAAAATTTTCCGGTGCCGAGAAACCCTAAACTAGATCGTTAACTAGAAGTTAAGGCGAAAAGCAAGCAAGTAAACAACTTTATTACTAAGTGAAAGGGATTACCACCTTTGTAGATCCGCTCCACCATTTCTTTAGCTCCGTGTTGACGTCCTTCCGCTGCGATCATCGGATCCTGGGCTCTAGCGATGGTTTCGTCAGAGAAATGATCGGGCTAGGTCATTGACTTCGAGGCCGAAGATGATCTACGTCGGGGAGACTCAAACTCAAGCTATTCCTTCACTTGGTCAAAAACTTTGTGAAGAGAACACCCTATACTACATGGCAAGTGGTAGAGGATGAATAAATATGAAGTGGGTTCACTTTAGAATTGGATTTCTCACTCTTTTTCTCATGGCACAATTAGAGCTCTCAAGCTTTTGTGAGCTTGATGAAGATGAAGAAGAAGAAAGAATCATTTCCATTAAAAGAATAATATGAACACTTATCCTTTTAATCATGGCACCATGGTTGAGTTAAGCCCTCTTGCTTAACTCATGTAGAGAATTAACCATAGCATAAGATTAAGGGTTGGGTTAGCTAATATCTTAAGCAAATGACAAAAGAGTTCACTTTGTCAATGTTCATCAAGCTTCATGAAGCTTGATAACTTTGACCAAAGTCACACTCTTTTGTTATATGCTAGGAAAATAGTAAACCCTAATTTTAACCTTGAGTTGGTTCAAGTCTCATACACACAACTTGTTTGTATCATCAAGCATGATACAAACATGTACACTTGCATATATCACATATAACCAATGTGCACATTCAAGTGAGAAAATCAATCTTAAGTGAACCAATACTAGTTAATGTAAAGTAATATATAAAATATATAATTATACATTAAATCATTAAATCAACATTTGATTCAACGATCCGGTCATATCGCATATAACCGACTAATATCAAGTGTATCAATGTATCGAATCAACACTTGATTCGGTAACCCGGCTATATCACATATAACCGACCGACGATACAAATCGCGAGAATAGAATACAGTATCGCATACTGGTATTATTCTTAGTCCCGCACATATCTCACATGCGCTCCTATTTCGTTTCGCTTGAGCCAGGAAACCCCTGTGTAGGATTCTAAAGACTCGTCAATACGCCGGTAGCAGGTGATGATCATATCAAACACCCACAAGCCATAAGCGGTCTGCTAAACGTAACGGCCACCCGGGTATTGAGCGATCAGAAGATCAATGAGCAAGCCCGCTCACACTATAGTGAATCCAACGAGTAACACTACAGTACAGTCTGGTCTGTTCGTCTGATATGTCGCATATCTCGTCTAGGGGTGGTAAACGTCAAAACCCAATAAATCAATAAGTCGTGTTGATATGAGTCTCATAACGGGTTGAGAAACTACTGGTAACACTTACCAGTAAATCCCTAAAACTGCCTTGGCCAAGGACTTCCTGTTATAGCCAATCGAGCACTGCGCAACATTAACTCCCTATACCGGGAGAGACGAAACCCCTCCTGTCGCTCATTGCCTCCATGTGATTCTGGACTGAACCCAAAAGCCACCTTTTTGCATGCCCTCTTGGACGTGGTATGATGGAAATCAAAGCACAGTGGGAATCACACAAGGCTCTATGACGATCTAGGGTTTACAGACTAACCTGTACCAGTGTCACCAGAGAACTGCCATCTGACGTAAGGTATAATACCATCTGGGAGTTCTCGGCGAGTCCGTCCAGTGTACCCAGTCTCCACTGAGCACCCGTATATCATCTCTGTTGTCAAACACCAGTGGATATGGGATCATCCATCGCCCATCTGTATGGGTCGAGAAGCTACACGCTAGTGTACAATGGTATATCGATGCCCCGTCTCGATACACCCACGACTAGGGACCTTGAAGGATGTACTTATGGACTACCATGTTCCCACTAGTATGATCCGCATCATAGTCCAGGTAGTCAAGTACACATCCTAAGGGCTTTACCAACATGTAACAGAGAGACAATCAGAGAACACGTTAAGGTAAAAAGTAACCAGATAACATACTATCATATCGAGCAAGAAAGTCATCCCTATATATGTCCAAGCATCCACTGCAATATACATCCTATGTACAGTAATGGCCTCTAGGGCATACATATAACTAACAATATCCTACTTGCACTAGGGCCATCTGATAGCAGTGGTTATAGTATCTCATACTCAACCATCCCATAAAAGTCTCTCTTTCGGAAAAGGCCTTTCGTGAGTTGATCCGTAGTGTTTTCCTCTGAGTCTACTCTTCTAACCTCGATCCCCTGGAGATCAACCATCTCCACGATCAGGTGATACTGCCTAAGAATATGTCTGGATCACCGATGGGACGGGCGTTCCATGGCATAAGCCACAACTCCATTGTCACACAATGGGAGGAACGAAGTTCATCTCATGAACTAATATACACCCAGACTTCCTCTTTGGTAGCGATGTGTCCAGCCTTTATCGTCTAGTATGCCATGGTGTCTAGCTTGGAACTCTTCCAACATACCGTCCCTTTACCGAGGGTATAGACAATGCCCGTGACTGACATTCAGTCATCTTTATCACCATAGAACCTTTCCAGTGATTCTCCCTAGGACCAATTGATACCATCTCACTACAACTAGTGAGTATCCTAACATCCAATTAGATCTATCTCATAGATCCAAAACCCAGGATTTAGTAGGTATCATTTTGATCCTATATGGATAATCCTTGTGATAAGCGGAGATTGACCGAGCGTAGCATAGGAAACTCCTTCCCTATCAAGAGTATGTTATCCAGGTACACTACGAGGATCACCACCATACTCCCTACTACCTTTTTGTATATACAAGGTTCATCTATCATTTTGATGATGTCAAACTCTTTGACTAATCTCATCAAAACAGATGTTCCAACTCCGCGATGCCTGCTTTATCACATAAAACATCTCGCACACGTTTCCGCTACTCCCACTGTCTATGAGGCCCTCTGACTGTGTACTTACAGACCCTCTCTTCTAAAATATCATTTAGAAAAGCAGTCATGACACCCAACCGCCTGATATCGTTGTCATGGTATGTAGCCGTGGCAAGTAGGATCTGGATGGACTTAAGCATAGTTACTTAGAAAAGGTTTCATTATAATCCATACCTGGTCATTGATGCAAACCTTTAACAAGTCTAGCTTTGAAAGTCTCAACTTTTCTATATACACCAAGTAATCTTCTCAAGATATACTTGCTCCTGATGGGGATTTAACCTTTCAGATAAAGCAACCAAAATCCATACTTTGTTGGTGTATAAGGATTCCATCTTAGATCGATAAACATCCAGCCATTCTTACAGAGTCCCACTCCTGATAGCCAGCCCGAAACTAGTTGGGTCATCATCTCATGATGCAATCCTAGCTCCCACTGTCATAAAGAAACCGAAGTATCTCTCAGGTGGGTGAGGAACCCTACTAGATCGGCGGAGAGACTGAGTTTCGTTGGTTGCTATTGAATCCTTTGGTTCTACCAAATCATCAGCTGCAGTTTGTATTGCTGGAACTGTTTCCAGTTCTACCGCATAACCAGTAATTTCTTCACAAAAATTCCCTTTCACAAAGGTGGCATTCTGAGTAACTAAACATTTTTGTTCCTCGGTTAGGTAGAAGATATTCCCTTGCGAATGCTTGGGATATCCAACAGACTTATACAAATCTGAATTTGCCTCGAGCTTGTCCGGATTTTGCTTTTAGACATAGGCCGGACAACCCCAAATCTTAACTAACTTAAGATATGGGCTCTTCCCTTTCCATATCTCAAATGAAGTTGTAGGCAACTGATTTGATCGGAACCCTATTCAATAGGTATGCAACTTCATAAGTGCATAACTCCCTAAAAGGAAATAGGAAACTCAGTAGTACTCATCATAAAGCACACCATATCACATAGGGTGCTATTGCTCCGTCCCGATATACCATCGTGCTATGGTGTATACGGAGGAGTAATGCTGAGAGAGAATCTCATTCTCCTTTAGAATAATCCAGGAATTCCGTGCTCAAGTATTCTCCTCCTTGATCACATCAAAGGACATAATACTTTTACCCGTATTTTGGTTCTCTACTTCTAACTTATATTCTATGAATATCTCAAAAGGTTCGGACTTGTGTTTCAACAGGAACATATGTCTGAATCTTGAGAGATCATCAGAGAAAGTAATGAAGTACAAAGAACCGATCTTGGCATGTGTAGACAGGGGACCTACATACATCAACATGTATCATCCCAAGAGTTCACTAACTCTTTCTCTGTTTCCAACAAACAGAGCTGTGGTCATCTTATCTCTGTGACATGACTGGTAAGTTTCAGAAGATGTAAATTCAAACTAATTTAAATATGCATCTATATGTAACTTCAGCTAGTCGGGTAGCATTGATATGACCTAGTCTACAATACCTCAAGAAGAATTTGTTCATATCTGAACTCTTCCTCTTGTGTGTATTCTATATACTAAGAACTGTAGTTTGATTTAGAACATCAATGCTTTTAGATAACGTGCCTGAACCGATCAACTTTTGATATAGGAAATGTTCAAAACATTATCCAACAATACAAAATTATATCCTTCTTTATCTAAATAAAGAGACTGATATGATTTTGTATATCAGGTTCGGTATCTAATAACATTTATTCAGAATCAATGTATTCTGGTAACACAGGGTGACAGTGACCAACAGACTTGGCTGCAACACATGCACCGTTTTCTGCCTCATTAAACCTATCACCCGTTCTCAGTTCTTTACCTTTCTATAGCCCATGTAATATATTACATATCTGGGATCCTGATCCGGTATCATATACCCAGGACGTAAAGGACATTTGAGAAACAGTTCTCTGTAATGAACACACCCGAAGGAGATGCATCATATGCACTTTCTTCGTTTGGGCGGCACGGGAATTCTGGTAATCCCCTAATTCCTGCTCTATCTTATAACATTTATAAGTTGGAGCGGGACCAACGTTCCCCAGCTCAGTATAACAAGCGGGTTCGGTCAATATATCAGTTTTATTATCTTGATTACGGCGTGATATGGTCGCTACCAGGAGAGAGAGAGAAGAAAACACTCTGCGTGCGCTCTTGCAAGATCAGATTGGTTATTATTTTATCTAAACAGGATGGCTCCCACTGTTTTAATCAAATCTTCCTTCAAACCCTAAAAGGAAAGACTAGCCGGGATTAATTACACGCTACAAGTTCGCCAATCTTTCAGCCAGGCCAGTGTCGGTACTTTGAGGGAGGTCCCCCGTGCTTTCGCATGAACCTAATTACAGTAAACCTCGTTTTCCCAGAGGCGTAACCCCGTTGACACCTTTCTAGACACCTACTTAATCGGCTAATTGTAATGTGTAAAACTCTCCCAGGAGTAACAATTACTCGCAGTGGGTATCGGGATCCAACTATCTCATAAAAGGTATGCAATCTCATTGCAAATTTCAACACTTGAAATTCCCGATAGTGGTTTTTACCCCTAGCACCTATGACCTTGGCTAAGGTCAACAAATTATAAGCACTAGTCAAGTTCTACCCGTCATTTCGTGATTAATTAGACCCACCCACATGACCCTTGGCTAAGGTCAACAAAGCCACATGACTGTCCTAACTAATCGCATCATATGCGGTGTAGGAAGACATCACTTAGCTACCGTACATTACGCCTCGGCTATGGTTTACAAACGTAGCACGAATACTAAGTACTCTACATCTTAAAATGACGGAGGGCTACGACAGGTTTTTCTGAAAACCTACTGCGTAATGAACTTGGTATTGTTATAGAATCAAATGATTTAAAAATGGAGTGTCTTTTAGGCTTTTCTAGTTTTGCTAAAGGGGTCACTCCCGGTGAAGGGATCGTCGACCCTTTCCTCGTCGAATGAGGTGCAGGATATATCATATACATCACTGTGCAAAGCAAGAACTAGAGAAGCAATCAAAAGACAAACCGAGCATTGTAGCATCTGCCAGTTATTGCTAAAGGAGTCACTCCCGGTGAAGGGATCTCGGTCCTTTCTTTATCGAATAAGGTGCAGGATGCTCTACAAAGAACACCGCGATGCAAAGCAAGAACTATAGCTACCTGTTTTTGAAAATTCGATTCCACAACATATTTAGGTATCTTTTCTTTCATTAATCACATTAATGAAGTCCCATCATTTAATTCACCTAAACATCACAGATAAATACGACGTACACTTATGCCATCCGCATTCGCCTCGATGTCCCCTCGTGCACCGTTAGGTTAGGTAACTAACGGCAGAGCGGGGCAGGGCTAGCGCGGGTGTAAAACATAAGTAACATCTATATAATATATCATATGTACTATATACAGTATCTATCACAGAACATCAAATGACCACATCACAGATATCGCAGCAGAAGAATCATATGAAACATTGGATATACTAGGACGTCCGTGTTTACGAGCCAGTATAAAACATGGAATCCACGGTCGCGATGAATAGCCAAACCCACACCCCTAGACCTCTATGAGAGCGGCAAGCAACCCTACCAATTCTAGAGTTTGGAGACCCGGACTCGACTCCTCGAGTTGGTCTCCCACTGGACTCCAGAACCCGGTTACTTGTGCTCTCCTCCTTGGGTCTATCCTAGTGCGGAAAAGTAAATAATATACAATGGGTGACATCTTCCGCTGCCTGGAAGTGCCCCAATAAAAGAATATTAAATACAATTTATTTTACATGAATGAAAATGAAAAACTCTCATCTCACATAAAACCCCCCGGCTATTCAAAACGCGACGATCCAATATAACATATCCACCAACACATAACATCATATGTCATCAACGTAAGTAAACATGCGTATCCCAATTGTCGTTGACATATAGCAACGAAACCGGCGATATCACATATTACACTTACGGTGGAAGAAAAGAAAGTGTAAAACTACAACAGTTGGAATCCGCAACCTCATTAGACATCACATGCCTAATCAAATGAATTCCTTAGACATCACATGCCTAACAATTATAAACCCCGTATTTTAGTATCTTTATCGAAAACACTTTTCAATATCAAGTCGGGCAATTCAACATGATTCCCGGCATTTTGATCGAATGCTCGTCGCAAACTTTAGTAGGCAGCCGCATCCCCGATGCCGTCGACGAAGTGCACTAAGGCGGAACACCGCTGCCGCGAGCACCCGGACTGATGCTTTCGGCGATGGGGTTCTCCTACAGTCACTTGGTCGGGGCTATTGGGTATGGCTGTCTATTAAGTTTACCCGTTGAGTATCCGCGTACGCTACGTTATTGCGACGGACTTTTGATCACATCAAAATTCCGTGGCAACCGATCAAGTGAGACTAAACTGCTATGTTTATAACATCCAAATCAGTTATCTCATAACTACTTGTGGATTCCAAATATTGTATCACATTCCAGATAAATAGAAAATGTTAAACTTTCCGACCGAACAATCAAACACCCAAGTTTTCCAAAACAGCTCAACTCTTGAAACAAGTTCAAAAACATCCACTTCATGCCACAGTACCAACGATCCAGCCGTAGAAGGCTCAAGCCAACGCCTCACATGTGGCACGCCGTACTGCCCCAAACCCTAAGGTTCAAAGGGCAGTTCAAGACGGTCACATAATCGAGTTAAGGTTTGTTATCTTCTAGAGGGTTCATCGCGTTACTTGCACTACTTAGAACATTCTTAAACTACGGAAAAATCCAACACTTGGAAATTTCCCGGCAGGGGAAAAATTGGGTATTTATATCCGGTCGAACCTTTTAACATGTTCTAAAAATATCCAGAAAACATAACAAAATTAAATTCTCCGATCGAATCTTCGATTACAAAATAAACCCCCAGAAAACTCAACACTTGAGTCAGGTTAAAAATACCCATAAAATTCAAATAACAAATACAAGAATTACTGTGAAAACAGAATGTCATAATCACACTGTACGGCCACGGATCCGCAGCCCAAGCAGGGTATGGCCGCGGTTCCGCGGCGAAATATTAGGATTTGGTCATCGAATTTCACAGTAATTCTAATAAAACCCTGCTGAATTTTTTAGATATTTTTAATTTGTAAAAATCACAGATTTTAAAAACTGTACAGAGAGGGGTGTATTTTGCGGTATTCGGGTTCGATCGGGGTTTTAACTTCGTTAACTCTTCGCCTAATGCTCTAGCTAGGCTCTTATACCACTGTAGGGCAGGCAGCCACCCCATCCAATGGGTCACCGTGGCACCAACGGGTCCCTCAGCAGCTACTTTTTATGCATGCCCCCTCGCGAGGACTACGACCCGCGAGAACACCTTCCGGTCTCGGGACACCCTGGGGGTAAGATCCTATGCTTCACCATACTGTCACACAGTGAGAACCCCCCATAGGTCGACATCCAATGCCTAGTAGCTCTGATACCACTGTATGGTTCCTAGGCACACTCAAGAGGTTCCACAAGGCATCAACCATGCCAAAAAAAAATTTTCCGGTGCCGAGAAACCCTAAACTAGATCGTTAACTAGAAGTTAAGCCGAAAAGCAAGCAAGTAAACAACTTTATTGCTAAGTGAAAGGGATTACAACCTTTGTAGATCCGCTCCACCATTTCTTTAGCTCCGTGTTGACGTCCCTTCGCTGCGATCATTGGATACTGGACTCTAGCGATGGTTTCGTCGGAGAAATGATCGGGCTAGGTCATTGACTTCGAGGCCGAAGATGATCTACGTCGTGGAGACTCAAACTCAAACTATTTCTTCACTTGGTCAAAAAATTTGTGAAGAGAACACCCTATACTACATAGCAAGTGGTAGAGGATGAAGAAATATGAAGTGGGTTCACTTTAGAATTGAATTTCTCACTCTTTTTCTCATGGCACTATTGGAGCTCTCAAGCTTTTGTGAGCTTGATGAAGATGAAGAAGAAGAAAGAATCATTTCCATTAAAAGAATAATATGAAAACTTATCCTCTTAATCATGGAACCAAGGTTGAGTTAAGCCCTCATGCTTAACTCATGTAGAGAATTAACCATAGCATAAGGTTAAGGGTTGGGTTAGCTAATATCTTAAGCAAATGACAAAAGAGTTGACTTTGTCAATGTTCATCAAGCTTAATGAAGCTTGATAACTTTGACCAAAGTCACACTCTTTTGTTATATGCTAAAGAAAATAGTAAACCCTAATCTAACCTTGATATGGTTCAAGTCTCATACACATAACTTGTGTGTATCATCAAGCATGATACAAACATGTACACTTGCATATATCACATATAAACAATGTGCACATTCAAGTGAGAAAATCAATCTTAAGTGAACAAATACTAGTTATTGTAAAGTAATATATTAAATATATAATTATACATTAAATCATTAAATCAACAGTTGATTTAACGATCCGGTCATATCGCATATAACCGACTAATATCATGTGTATCAATGTATCGAATCAACACTTGATTCGGTAACCCGGCTATATCACATAAAACTGACCGATGATACAAATCGCGAGAATAGAATACATTATCACATACTGGTTTATTCTCGGTCCCGCACATATCTCATATGCGCTCCTATTTCGTTTCGCTTGAGCCAGGAAACCCCTGTGTAGGACTCTAAAGACTCGTCAATACGCCGGCAGCAGGTGATGATCATATCAAACACCCACAAGCCGCAAGCGTTCTGCTAAACGTAACGGCCACTCGGGTATTGAGCGATCAGAAGATCAACGAGCAAACCCGCTCACACTCCAGTGAATCCAACGAGTAACACTACCGTACAGTCCGGTATGTTCGTCTGATATGTCGCATATCTCGTCTAGGGGTGGTAAACGTAAGACCCCAATAACTCGATAAGTCGTATCGATGTGAGGCTCATAACGGGTCGAGAAACTACTGGTAACACTTACCAGAAAATCCCTAAAGCTGCCTTGGCCAAGGACTTCCTGTTATAGCCAATCGAGCACTGAGCAACATCAACTCCCTATACCGGGAGAGACGAAACCCCTCCTATCGCTCATTGCCTCCATGTGATTCGGGACTGTACCCAAAGGCCACCTTTTGCACGCCCTCTTGGATGTGGTATGATGGAAATCAAAGCACAGTGGGAATCACACAAGACTATATGATGATCTCGGGTCTACAGACTAACCTGTACCAGTGTTACTAGAGAACTGCCATCTGACGTAAGGTATAATACCATCTGGGAGTTCTCGGCGATTCCGTCCAGTGTACCCAGTCTCCACTGAGCACCCGTATATCATCTTTGATGTCAAACACCAATGGATATAGGATCATCCATCGCCCATCTGTATGGGTCGAGAAGCTACACGCTAGTCTACACTGGTATATTGATGCCCCATCTCGATACACTCACGACTAGGGACCTTGAAGGATGTACTTATGGACTACCATGTCCCCACTAGTATGATCCGCATCATAGTCCAGGTAGTCAAGTACACATCCTAAGGGCTTTACCAACATGTAACAGAGAGACAATCAGTGTACATGTTAAGGTAAAGTGTAACCAGATAGCATAGTATCATATCGAGCAAGAAAGTCATCCCTATATATGTCCAAGCATCCACTACAATATACATCCTATGTACAGTAATGGCCTCTAGGGCATACATATAACTAACACACGATTCGTTAGTATTTGAAATAGGTATGACTCGAGTCTAGTCTAACATCTACAAGTAAACTACAGGAATAAACTAACCGGCTAATCGAAAAGATAAGGAAACCTCCTAAATCTGAGTCGATACATACGAATATAATTGTCGGTGATCTCGCCTCAATAGTATCACATACGATACAATATATAACACGACATCCTCGAGTCAGGAGTGCGGATCTACCATCAATAAAAAGCTCGTACGGTAAATCCATCGTACGGCATCCCAATCTGGGTACGGGTCGAACATCATATTTATCTCATCAATTATCTGGTATCCTTTTCAGGATATCTCATGAACTGGGGGTTCTGATCTAAGTCTAGTACAAACTGATACCATTTGCATATATATATACGTGTATGAAAAACACACGCCTAAAGGCCCACTAAAATGTCTTGTTGTATGTTATAATACGAATCAAAACATATCACCGATCTCATGGCATCATGCCTAATCTCATTGACTCGTCTTTAAATATCATCCACTATCCTTATTATCCATGTATAGGTATACGTATATATATATATATGCCTAGTCCCAAACCTGTGTGTGTATGTGTGTGTGTGTATGTATCCCCATATACGCAAAGTAATAATAATAATGCATGCAAGGGTGGTTGTGTGCATGTGTGCAAATCTATTCTATGGTTCGCGACTATGAAATTAACCACGACACTATCTTCAAAATACACCAACATTTATCCCATGATCTTCTAAGATCCTACTTTTTAGCCATCCAAATTCACAACACATATGTAAATGTATAACATAACAAAAGTTACACTACGAACTGCGGGGGTGCTATATGCCATCCACCCGACTCCCCCCTAAGATATATATCTACTCACCTGATCTTCGTTTGTCGATACTGACGTCGCCATGTGCTTGCTTGTCGTCTCGAAGTCCTCGTGGGGGTACCTACACATCATGACGTATCCTATCGCATTAAAACCCAATTCAAAACCAAAACGATACACTAAAAGCCTATAGGTTAGAACCTATGGACTACGGTTTCAAAACCACCAAATAACACTCGATATAGACGTACAAACGTCAAGTGACCGAATACAATACCAAATACCAAAACTTGAATTCATAAACATTAAAGATTTCAAAGCAGCAACCCAATAAAATGGTCCCTGATTTTAGTTTAGGTGAAAACAAGGTGCACAAACAATAATGGGGTCATGTATAGGGGTCCTATGAACTACAGAAACAACCTGGGCACCCAACTCACCAATGTGGCTGGCCCCTACCCCATAAAATCCGGCGAGCTCGGTTCTGGTATGGAGTTGGGGTCTCGTCTGGTCAGGGTCAGGGTGGTCTCATATTGGTCTAAATAAGTCTCTAGTATTGTTTGCTTAACCCAAAAATACTCCAGATCGCTCCGTATTTCCCTGCACCCTCACATTACACACAAAACCGACATAGACAGTTTCTGTTTTCTGTTTCTGGTTTGGTATTTGTGTTTGGTCCATGTATTTAACACTAAGGGGGGTTTAAGGTCATCACTAAAGCCCAATTACACTAACATAACTCAAATTAAACCGTAACCCTCTCTAGGATTTCCCAAAGTTCAAACTAAACTTCGCCAAATCGATTTTAAACTACACTAGAGGCTAAAGAAATGCAAATACAAAAAAATTTCTGAAAGGATTACCTCATTTGGCAACTCAAGAATCTTCTTGAGTTTCCCAAGTGCCCAAAATGCAAACTTTCTTGGTCCAAAGTGTAGCTTGTGAGCTTGTGCGTGCTTTTTGTGAAGTGGGGATGAACTTTTGGGGTATTTTTAGTGGTGAAGTGAGGTGTTTTGTTGAGGAGGGACAGGGGTGTTGCCATGAGAGAAGAGGGGAGAGGATGATGAAGGAAAACAATGAGGAAAGAAAAGCCATGACTAAGGTTTGACCCCTCACCTCTCTCTCTCTCATGCCCATGCTTCATATTATATTGTTTTCCTTTTCCTTTTCTTTTCTATTCTTTTCATTTGAAACCCAAAATGAAATGATCATGAAGGAAAACCATGATAAAAATGTAACAAGTGTAAAAAAAATTACATGTGCATGTCATGTGCACAAAACACGCTTGTTGTCCGATTAGCGATATTTAATCGCAATTAGCATTAAAATAGTGTATAATAAATGGTAAATTTTCATAATTTGCTAAAATCCAATAAAACATCCTCATTTTAGTAATTTCTATAATTTTCCAATTTTTTCCGATTTATCGCTACTTAATTATACCTCATTAATAAAATATTCAAAATATTTATTATTTAAATATAAAAATTCCTAAAAATAATATTTTTATTTTTCTGATATGTTACACCTAGACGAGATATGCGACATATGAAACGAAAAGACCGGACAGTACGGTAGTGTTACTGATTGGATTCGCAGGAATGTGAGCAGGCTTGCTTGTTGATCGTCCGATCGCTCAATACCCGGGTGGCCGTTACGTTTAGCAGACTGCCTGCAGCTTGTGGGTGTTTGATATAATCATCACCTACTGCCAACGTAATGACGAGTCTTTAGAGTCCTACACAGAAGTTTCCTAGCTCAAGCGAAACGAAATGGGAGCACATATGTGATATATGCGGAACCGAGATTGATACGATATGAGATACTGTATTCTATTCTCGCGATTTATGATATTGGTCGGTTATATGAGATATAGCCGGGTTATCGGATCAAGTGTTGATTCGATAAGTTGTTACACATGGTATTAGTCCGTTATATGTCATATAGCCGGATTATTAAATCAAGAGTTGGTTTAATAATTTAATGTATAATTATATATATTTAATATATTATATTACATTAACTAATATTAAACTCACTTATGATTTCTTTTTCTCATTTTGTGCACATATAATATATGTGATATATTTGTGTGTACGTGTTATGTGTCATGCTTGATGATACATGCAACAAAAGTGTGTGTATGACTTACACCATTCTTGGTTTAATTGCTAGGGTTTTATTTATTTTGCTAATTACAAAAGGTGGCATTTTTTCATGGATGAAAGCTTGTAGAAGCTTGTATTGATCTTTGACTACGTCCACTCTTTTGTTTTGGCTAAGATATTTCTTAACCCAACACATTTAAACATAGCCATGGTTAACTCTCTACAAAGATTAATATATGGTATTAACTCACCATGGTTGCCAATTATGAAAGGTTCCTAGGAACCCTATAGTGGACTCACAAGGCATCGAACATGCCAATTTCAAATTTTAACGGTGCCGAGAGACCCGACAACGGATCGTCGGCTAGATTTCTAGGCGAAAAACAATTTAGTTAACAACTTAACTAATGGGATATCGGAAATACAACCTTTGTAGATCCGGTGCTCCACCTCCATAGCTCCGCAACGAAGTCGTCTCCGCTGTCCAAAAGGAATCCGGGCTCTAGTGTCGGCTTCGTCGGAGAAAAAGCGAGCTAGGTCGTCGATGTCCATGCCGAAGATGATCTACGTCGAGGCATCGCTAAATCAAGCTCCACCTTCACCAAGCCATAAAAACTTGTGAAGGAAACACACTCTACTACTTAGCAAGAGGTAGAGGATGAAGAAATAGGAAGTGGGTAGACTTTAGAATTGGATTTCTCACTCTTTATCATCAATCACCATTGATGACCTTTCTTTCTTCACTTGAAGAAAAATGAGGAAGAAGAAGATAATAGTTATGATAAGTTCATTTAGAATAGAAAAGAATAATAAACTTATCATAATTTTCACCATGGTTAGGTGTAGAGAATTAACTTAGGTTAGATCAATGGTTAGGGTCAAAAGAAGAAGACAAAATGGTTAAGTGGTCAAAGTTTCATGAAGCTTCAATAAGCTTCATGAAGAATAAAGAAAGAAAACCATTTTGTTTTTCTTCTTTTATGCTTTAATTATTTTCCAAAATGAATAAGCAAATAATTAAAAGAATATGCAAAACCCTAATCATCATCTTGACCATAGTTTTATTCTATGCACTTAACCAAAAACCATGTATCATCAAACATGATACAAGTAAGTGCACAAAACTATATCGTATATACAATGTGCACACCCGAGCGAGAAAATCCATTTAAAGTGAGCCGATACTAGTTAATGCAAAGTAATATATCAAATATATAATTATGCATTAAATCATTAAATCAACACTTGATTCAATGATCCGGTCATGTCGCACATAACCGACTGGTATCATCAGTAACAACTTATCGAATCAACACTTGATCCGATAACTCGGCTATATCGCATATAACCGATCAATGTCACATCGCGAGAATCGAATACAGTATCACATACTGGTATTATTCTCGGTCCCGCACATATCTCATATGCGCTCCTATTTCGTTTTGCTTGAGCCAGGAAACCTCTGTGTAGGACTCTAAAGACTCGTCAATACGCCGGCAGCAGGTGATGATAATATCAAGCACCCACAAGCCGCAAGCGGTCTGGTAAACGTAACGGCCACCCGGGTATTGAGCGATCTGAAGATCGACGAGCAAGCCCGCTCACACTCCAGTGAATCCAACCAGTAACATTACCGTACAGTCCGGTCTGATCGTCTGATATGTCGCATATCTCGCCTAGGGTTGGTAAACGTCAGACCCCAATAGCTCGACAAGTCATGTCGATATGAGGTCTATAACAATTCGAGAAACTACTGGTAACACTTACCAGTAAATCTCAGAAACCCTGGCTAGGGATTTCCTGTTATAGCCAATCGAACACAGCGCAACATCAACCCCCTATACCGGGAGAGACGAATCCCCTACTATCGCTCATTGCCTCCATGTGACTCGGGACTGTATCCAAAAACCACCGTTTTGCACGCCCTCTTGGACGTGGTAAGATGGAAATCAAAGCACAGTGGGAACCACACTAGACTCTATGACGATCTCGGGTCAACAGACTACTCTGTACCAGTGTCACCAGAGAACTGCCATCTCACGTGAGGTATAATACCATCTGGGAGTTCTCGGCGAGTCCGTCCAGTGTACCCAGTCTCCACTGAGCACCCGTATATCATCCCCGATGTCAAACACCAATGGATATGGGATCATCCATCGCCCATCTGTATGGGTAGAGAAGATACACGCTAGTCTACTCTGGTATATCGATGCCCCATCTCGATATACCCACGACTAGGGAGTTTGAAGGATGTCTTATGGACTACCATGTCCCCACTATTATGATCCGCATCATAGTCCAGGTAGCCAAGTACACATCCTAAGGGCCATCTGTAGCAGTGGTTGTAGTATCTCATACTCAACCATCCCATAAAAGTCTCTCTCTGGGAATAGGCCTTCGTGAGTGGATCCGCTGCGTTATCCTCTAAGTCTGCTCTCCTTGCCTCGATCAACCTGGAGATCAGCCATCTCCATAATCAGGTGATACTGCCTTAGAATAAGTCTGGATCACTGATGGGACCGGCGTTCCTTGGCATAAGCCACAACACCATTTTCACACAATGGGAGGAACATAGTTCATCTTATGAACCATTATACACCCAAACAGCCTCTTTGGTAGCATCTTAAGTAGCGATGTATCCTTCCTTTATCGTCTAGTATGTCACGGTATCTAGCTTGGAACTCTTCGAACATACCGTCCCTTTACTGAGGGTAAAGACAATGCCTGCGACTGACATTCAGTCGTCTTTATCACCCTGGAACCTTTCCAGTGATTCTCTCCAGGATCGATTGATACCATCTCACTTCTACTAGTTAGATCTATCTCATAGATCTAAAATCCAGGATTTAGTAGGTATCATTTTGATCCTACATGGAGAATCTTTGTGATAAGCAGAGATTGATCGAGCGTAGCATAGGAAACTCCTTCCCTATCAAGAGTATGTCATCCACGTACTCTACGAGGATCACTACCATACTTCCTACTACCTTTTTGTATATACAAGGTTCATCTACCATTTTGATGATGTCAAACTCTTTGACTATCTATCAAAACAGATGTTCCATCTCCGCGATGCCTGCTTTATCAAATAAAACATCTTGCACACGTTTCCGCTGCTCCCACTGTCTACGAGGCCCTCTGGCTGTGTACTTATAGACTCACTCTTCTAAAACATCATTTAGAAAAGAAGTCATGACACCTAACCACCAGATATCGTAGTGATGGTATGTAGCCATGGCAAGTAGGATCTGGATGGACTTAAGCATAGCTCCTTAGAAAAAGTTTCATCATTATCCATGCCTGGTCAATGACGAAAACCTTTAATAAGTCTAGCTTTGAAAGTCTCAACCTTTCCATTTACACCAAGTAATCTTCTCAAGTTATACTTGCTCCTGATGGGGATTTAACCCTTCAGATATAGCAACCAAAGTCCATACTTTGTTGGTGTACATGGATTCCATCTCAGATCACTAAGCATCCAGCCATTCTTACAGAGTCTTACTCCTGATGGCCAGCTCGAAGCTAGTTGGGTCATCATCTCATGATGCAATCCTCGCTCCCACTGTCATAGAGAAACAGAAGTATCTCTCAGGTGGGTGAGGAACCCTACTAGATCGACGGAGAGGCTGAGGTTCGTTGGAATCTACTGAATCCTTTGGTTCTATCAAATTATCAGCTGCAATTTGTATGGCTGGAACATTTCCAGTTGTACATAACAGACGTTGCCTCGAGTGTGTCCGGATTTTTCTTTTAGACATAGGCCGGACAACCCCAAATCTTAACTAACTTAAGATATGGGCTCTTCCCTTTCCATATCATATATGAAGTGGTAGGCAACTGATTTGATTCGAACCCTATTCAATAGGTATGCAGCTTCATAAGTGCATAACTCCTTAAAGGAAATAGGTAACTCAGAAGTACTCATCATAGAGCACACCATATCAAATAGGGTGTATCTGCTCCGCCCCGGCATACCATCGTGCAATGGTGTATACAGAGGAGTAATTCTAAGAGAGAATCTCATTCTCCTTTAGAATAATCCAGGAATTCCGTGCTCAAGTATTCTCCTCCTTGATCTCATCATAGGACATAATACTTATACCCGTATTTTGGTTCTCTACTTCTAACTTATATTCTGTGAATATCTCAAAAGGTTCGGACTTGTGTTTCAACAGGAACATACGTCTGAATCTAAAGAGATCATCAGAGAACGTAATGAAGTATAAAGAACCAGTCCTGGCATGTGTAGACAGGGGACCTTCATACATCAACATGTATCATCCCAAGAGTTTACTAACTCTTTCTCTGTTTCCAGTAAACGGAGCTATGGTCATCTTATCTTTGTGACATGACTGGCGAGTTTCACAAGATGTAAATTCAAACTGATTTAAATATGCATCTTGATGTAACTCTAGCTAGTCGGGTCACATTGATCTGACCTAGTCTACAATACCTCAAGAAGGAATGGTTCAATTCTGAACTCTTCCTCTTGTGTGTGTTCCATATACTAAGACCTGTAGTTTGATTTAGAACGTTCATGCTTTTAGACAACGTGCCTGAACCGATCAACATTTGATATAGGAAATGTTCAAAACATTATCCAACAATACAAAATATTATCATTTCTTTACTAATAAAGAGACTGATATGATTTTGTATATCAGGTTCGGTATCCAATAACATTCGTTCAGAATCAATGTATTGGTAATACAGGGTGACAGTGACCGACAGACTTGGCTGCAACACTTGCCCCGTTTTCTGCCTCATGAAACTTTTCACCCGTTCTCAGTTTTTCTACCCTTTTGTAGCCCTATGTAACAGATTACATATCTGGGATCCTGATCCGGTATCATATACCTAGGATGCGGAGGATACTGAGAAACAGTTCTGTATAATGAACACACCCGAAGATGATGCATCAGCATGCACTCTCTTCGTTTGGGCGGCACGGGAAATCTGGTATTCCCCAATTTCCTGCTCTGTCTTATAACAATTATAAGTTGGAGGGGGACCAACGTTCCCCAGCTCAGTATAACAAGCGGGTTCGGTCAATAATCCGTATTATTATCTTGATTAAGGCGTGATATGGTCGCTACCAGGAGAGAGAGAGAAGAAAACACTCAGCGTGCGCTCTTGCAAGAATAGATTGGTTATTATTTTATCTAATCAGGATGGCTCCCACTGCTTTTTATCAAATCTTCCTTCAAATCCTAAAAGGAAAGACTAGCCGGGATTAATTACACACTACAAGTTCGCCAATCTTTCAGCCAGGCCAGTGTCGGTACTTTGAGGGAGGTCCCCCGTGCTTTCGCACGAACCTAATTAATGTAAACCTCGTTTTCCCAGAGGCGTAACCCCGTTGACACCTTTCTAGACACCTACTTGATCGGCTAATTGTAATGTGTAAAACTCTCCCAGGAGTAACTCTTACTCGCAGCGGGTATCGGGATCCAACTATCTCATAGAAGGTATGCAATCTCATTGCAAATTTCAACACTTGAAATTCCCGATAATATTTTGCCCCTAACCTCCTATGACCTTGACAAAGGCCAACAAACCATAGGCTGCTAATCAAGTTCAACCCGTCATTTCTTGATTGAAGTAAACCCACCCGCACGACCCTTGACAGAGGTCAACAAGGTCGCACGACTACCCTAAATCAATCACATCATATGCTTATACAGATAAGCGCTAATCAGCTACCGCACACTACGCCTTGACAGAGGTCAACAAACGCAGCACGAATACTAATCAGTACTTATCTGAAATGACGGAGGGATACGACAGGTTTTTCTGAAAACCTATTGCGTAATGAACTTGATATTGTTGTAGGATCGAATGAATTTTGAAAATGGAGTGCTTTTGAGGCTTTTCTAGTTTTGCTAAAGGAGTCACTCCCGGTGAAGGGATCGTCGGTCCTTTCCTCGTCGAATGAGGTGCGGGATATATCATATATATCACTGTGCAAAGCAAAAACACTTAAAAGCAATCAAAAGACAAACCGAGGGGTGTAGCATATGCCAGTTATTGCTAAAGGAGTCACTCCCGGTGAAGGGATCTCGGTCCTTTCCTCATCGAATAAGGTGCAGGATATATCGCATATACCACTGTGCAAAGCAAGAACTATAGCTACCTGTTTTATTTTGAAATTCGATTCTACAACATCTTAGGTTTCTTTTATTTCATTAATCATATTAATAAAGTCCCATCATATAAGTACCTAAACATCACAGATAGATATGACGTACACTTATGCCATCCGCATTCGCCTCGATGTCCCCTCGTGCAACGTTAGGTTAGGTAACTAACGACAGAGCAGGGCAGGGCTAGAGCGGGTGTAAAACATAAGTAACGTCTATATAATATATCATATATACTATATACTACATCTATCTGAACAGAGCACAGAACATCGCATGATCACATCACAGATATCGCAGCAGAAGAATCATATGAAATATTGGATATACTAGGACGTCCGTGTTTTCAATACGAGCCAGTATAAAACACGGATTCCACGGTCCTGATGAATAGCCAAACCCACACCCCTAGACCCCTACGAGAGCGGCAAGCAACCCTACCAATTCTGGAGTTAGGAGACCCGGACTCGACTCCTCGAGTTGGTCTCCCACTGGACTCCAGAACCCGGTTACTTGTGCTCCCCTCCTTGGGTCTATCCTAGTGCGGAAAAGTAAATAATATACAAAAGGTGACTACTTCCACAACCTGGAAGCGCCCTAATAAAAGAATATTACATACAAGTTTTTACATGAATGAAAATGAAAAACACTCATCTCACAAAAAAAACCCCGGCTATTCAAAACACGACGATCCAATATAACATATCCAGCAACACATAACATCACATGTCATCAACGTAAGTAAATATGTCCATCCCAATTGTCGTTGACATATAGCAACGAAACCGGCGATATCACATATTACACTTACGGTCACAGAAAAGAAAGTGTAAAACTACAACAGTTGGAATCCGCAACCTGCATAGACATCGCATGCCTAATCAAATGAAATACTTAGACATCGCATGCCTAACAATTATAAACCCCGCATTTTAGTCTCAAAATCGAAAACTCTTTTTCAATATGAAGTCGGGCAATTCAACAGGATTCCCTACATTTTGATCGAATGCTCGTCGCAAACTTCAATAGGTGACCGCACCCCCGATACCGTCGACGAAGTGCACCAAGGCGGAACACCGCCACCGCGAGCACCCGAACGGATGGTTTCGGCGACGGGGTTCTCCTACAGTCACTTGGTCGGGGCTATGGGGTGAGGCTGTCTATTAAGTTTACCCGGCGAGTATCCGCGTACACTACGTGATTGCAACGGACTTTTGATCACATCAAAATTCCGTGGCAACCGATCAAGTGAGACTAAACTGCTATGTTTATAACATTCATTCAGTTATCTCATAACTAATTGTGAATTCCAATTACTGTATCACATTCCAGATAAATAGAAAATGTCAAACTTTCCGATCGAACAATCGAACACCCAAGTTTTCCCGATACAGATCAACACATGAAATAAGTCTAACAACATTCAGTTCGTGCCTCAGTACCAACGGTCCAGCCGTAGAAGGGTCAAGCCAACGCCTCATATGTGGCACGCCGTACAGCCCCAAACCCGAAGGTTCAAAGGGCAGTTCAAGACGGTCACATAATCGAGTTAAGGTTTGTTGTCTTCTAGAGGGTCCATTGCGTTACTTGCACTACTTAGAACGTCGTTAAACTACGGAAAAATCCAACACTTGGAAATTTCCCGATAGGGAAAAAATTGGGTATTTATATCCGGTCGAACTTTTTAACATATTGTAAAATTATCCGGAAAGCCATATAGACAAAATTTGATAATCCGATCAAAAATTCGAATCCCCAAAACAAACCCAGAATGCTCAACTGTTGAAAAAAAATATTAAAAATTCCCAGAAAACCCAGCATATTAAAATAGGAATTACAGTGCAATTATGGGAAGGTGACGTCATCACCTAGCCGCGGAACCGCCGCAGAAGCTAGGCTTCTGCCGCGGTTCCGCCGCAATAAGTACTGTTCATCGAAAAAAAATTATATCGTAATTCTTATTTTTTCCTGCTGAATTTTTTAGCAATTTTTAATTTGGAAAAATCCACGTTTTACAAAACCGGACAGAGAGCATGTTTGGAATTGGGTTTCGGGTTCGTTCGGACTTCAAATTGCGTCTAGACTTCGCCTAAGGCTCTAACTTGGCTCTGATACCAGTGAAAGGTTCCTAGGCACCCTATAGTGGTCTCACAAGGCATCGAACAAGCCAATTTCAAATTTTAACGGTGCCGAGAGACCCGACAACGGATCGTCGGCTAGATTTCTAGGCGAAAAACAATCTAGTTAACAACTTAACTAATGGGATATCGGAAATACAACCTTTGTAGATCCGGTGCTCCACCTCCATAGCTCCGTAACGAAGTCGTCTCCGCTGTCCAAAAGGAATCCGGGCTCTAGAGTCGGCTTCGTCGGAGAAAAAGCGAGCTAGGTCGTCGATGTCCATGCCGAAGATGATCTACGTCGAGGCATCGCTAAATCAAGCTCCACCTTCACCAAGCCATAAAAACTTATGAAGGAAACACACTCTACTACTTGGCAAGAGGTAGAGGATGAAGAAATAGGAAGTGGGTAGACTTTAGAATTGGATTTCTCACTCTTTATCATCAATCACCATTGATGACCTTTCTTTCTTCACTTGAAGAAAAATGAGGAAGAAGAAGATAATAGTTATGATAAGTTCATTTAGAATAGAAAAGAATAATAAACTTATCATAATTTTCACCATGGTTAGGTGTAGAGAATTAACTTAGGTTAGATCAATGGTTAGGGTCAAAAGAAGAAGACAAAATGGTTAAGTGGTCAAAGTTTCATGAAGCTTCAATAAGCTTCATGAAGAATAAAGAAAGAAAACCATTTTGTTTTTCTTCTTTTATGCTTTAATTATTTTCCAAAATGAATAAGCAAATAATTAAAAGAATATGCAAAACCCTAATCATCATCTTGACCATAGTTTTATTTTATGCACTTAACCAAAAACCATGTATCATCAAACATGATACAAGTGCACAAAACTATATCGTATATACAATGTGCACACCCGAGCGAGAAAATCCATTTAAAGCGAACCGATACTAGTTAATGCAAAGTAATATATCAAATATATAATTATGAATTAAATCATTAAATCAACACTTGATTCAATGATCCGGTCATGTTGCACATAACCGACTGGTATCATCAGTAACAACTTATCGAATCAACACTTGATCCGATAACTCGTCTATATCGCATATAACCGATCAATGTCACATCGCGAGAATCGAATACAGTATCACATACTGGTATTATTCTCGGTACCGCACATATCTCATATGCGCTCCTATTTCGTTTTGCTTGAGCCAGGAAACCTCTGTGTAGGACTCTAAAGACTCGTCAATACGCCGGCAGCAGGTGATGATCATATCAAGCACCCACAAGCCGCAAGCGGTCTGGTAAACGTAACGGCCACCCGGGTATTGAGCGATCTGAAGATCGACGAGCAAGCCCGCTCACACTCCAGTGAATCCAACCAGTAACACTACCGTACAGTCCGGTCTGATCGTCTGATATGTCGCATATCTCGCCTAGGGTTGGTAAACGTCAGACCCCAATAGCTCGACAAGTCATGTCGATATGAGGTCTATAACAATTCGAGAAACTACTGGTAACACTTACCAGTAAATCTCAGCAACCCTGGCTAGGGATTTCCTGTTATAGCCAATCGAACACAGCGCAACATCAACCCCCTATACCGGGAGAGACGAATCCCCTACTATCGCTCATTGCCTCCATGTGACTCGGGACTGTACCCAAAAACCACCGTTTTGCTCGCCCTCTTGGACGTGGTAAGATGGAAATCAAAGCACAGTGGGAACCACACAAGACTCTATGACGATCTCGGGTCAACAGACTACTCTGTACCAGTGTCACCTGAGAACTGCCATCTGACGTGAGGTATAATACCATCTGGGAGTTCTCGGCGAGTCCGTCCAGTGTACCCAGTATCCACTGAGCACCCGTATATCATCCCCGATGTCAAACACCAATGGATATGGGATCATCCATCGCCCATCTGTATGGGTCGAGAAGATACACGCTAGTCTACTCTGGTATATCGATGCCCCATCTCGATATACCCACGACTAGGGACTTTGAAGGATATACTTATGGACTACCATGTCCCCACTAGTATGATCCGCATCATAGTCCAGGTAGTCAAGTACACATCCTAAGGGCTTTACCAACATGTAACAGAGGGACAATCAGTGTACACGTTAAGGTAAAGAGTAACCAGATAGCATACTATCATGTCGAGCAAGAAAGTCCTCCCTATATATGTCCCAGCATCCACTACAATATACATCCTATGTACAGTAATGGCCTCTAGGGCATACATATAACTAACAAATTATACCTTTGGATAATTATTCATGAGAGATTTTTCTTCATCATCTTCTTCTTCCTCAAAGCTTACTAGCTTCAATGGAGATATGAGAAAATGAGTGAGAAAATCAAATCTAATGTGGGCCCATCTCCTACTTCATCATCCTCTACTTCTTGCCATTTAGTATAGGGTGTTTGCTTCACTAATTCCGTAGTTAGTGAAGAGATAGCTTGTGTTAGTGTCTCCTCGACATAGATCATCTTCGGCCTCGATGTCTTCGAAACAAGCATGTTCGTTTCTTCAAGGGAGCCTCTCTAGAGTCCGGAGTTCACGATCGCAGTGAAGGGGACTACTACACAGATCTATTGAAGTGAAGGACCGGTCTACAAAGGTTGTATTCCTTGCTGACTTATGATGTAAAGTGTTTACATATGTTATTCCGTCGATTTCTAGTTAACGATTCATTGTTAGTGTTAGCTAAAACGGATATTTTTTGAATTTGGCATGGACGATGCTTCCCGAAACCTTGCTGTCGTCTTAGGTAACCTTGCAGGCGATGCATCAACATGCTCATTCTTCATTTAGGTGGCGTGGGAATCCGGATATTGCCCTATTCTTTACTCAGATTTACGACAATCATAAGATAGAGCGGAACCTAGTCCAGTATAATAGGTAGGTTCGGTCAATACATCCATATTATTATCTTGATTAAGGCATATCATTGGTCGCTACCAGGAGAGAGAGAAGGTTAAGCTTTGTGTGCGCTCTTAGCAAGATTAGATTGGTTTTTATCTAATCAGGATAGCTCCCACTATTTTTATAAAATTTTCCTTCAAACCTTAAAAGGTAAGATTAGTTGGGATTAATTACATCGTACAGGTTCGCCAATCGTTCCGCCAGGTAGGTATCGGTACTCCGATGGAAGTTCCCCGTGCTTTTGCACGGACCTAATTAAAATAAATCTCATTCCCTTATAGGCATAACCCCGTTGACACCTTATTAGACACCTACCGGATTAGCTAATTGTAATGTGCAAAACTCTCCCAGGAGTAACTCTTACTCAAAGTGGGTATCGGGATCCAACTATCATATAAATGGTATGCAATCTCATTGCAAATTTCAACACTTCAAATTCCCAATAATGGTCTTTACCCCTAGCCACTTATGACCATGACAAAGTTAAGAAATCTTAAGCGCTGGTAAAGTTTTACCCGTCTTTTCTTGATTAAATTAAACCCACCCGCATGACCATTGACAAGGTCAACAAGGCCACACGACTACCCTAACCCAATCATATCACATGCGGGCAGATAAGCAAAAATCAGCTACCACACACTACGCCTTGACAAGGTCAACAAACGCAGCATGGATACTAAATAGTACTTATCCGAAACGACGGTGGGTGATTGATACGCATAAACCGTGTCGTATTTAGAAAGAATTTTGAAATTACAGCAATCAGAAACGGTGTCGCGAGTAGCGAGCCGTGATGACTACGGGTCATCCGTAGGGAGATGGTAGGTTTTTTGGCTTGTTTTAATGAGTTAACACCGTGTTTTGAGTTGTTGTTTTATGCTAAATGTCGCGACTATGATATGTTCAAGAAAAAGACTTGTTAAAGGTAGTTTAGGTTAACTTATGTGAGGATGATATTTGCCGGTTCCTTATAGTCCTAATTTTGATATTAACACTAAGGCAACAGGCAACAACATGGATTAGGGAACTTGAAATAAGGTATTTATGATTTTGAGCTAAATCAGTATTCCTTGTGCCTTGTCCTTCCGTTGTTTCTTCTTGACTTTAGCCTTCGGCAAACCATTCGCAATCCGGTCACGATTAGGATTCACCGCTACCGTGGTAGGAAAGGGTGCCTAATGTTAGTTATATGTATGCCTAGAGGCCATTATTATACACGTGATATATATTATAGTGGATGCTTGGACATATATAGGGAGGAATTTCTTGCTCGACATGATAGTATGCTATCTGGTTGCTCTTTAGCTTAACATGTATACTTATTGTCTCTCTATTACATGTTGATAAAGCTCTTAGGATGAGTACATGACTACCAGGATTTTGATGCAGATCATACAAGTGGGGTAGCGGCAGTCGGTAAGTACATCCTTGAAATGTTTCTAGTCATGGGAGTATCGAGACGGGGCATCGATATTCCAGAGTAGACTAGCGTATACGTTTCTCCACCCATATGATGGGCGATGGATGATCCCATATCCATTAGTGTTTTACATCATAGATTGTATACGGGTGCTCAGTGGAGACTGGGTACATTGGACGGACTCACCGAGAACTCCTAGATGGTATTATACATATCGTCAGATAGCAGTTCTCTGGTGACACTCGTATAGGTTAGTTTGTCGACCCGAGATCGTCATAGAATTTTGTATGATTCCACTGTGCTCTGATTTCCACCTTACCATGTTCAAGAGATCATGCAAAACGCTGGTTTTTGGGTACAGTCCCGAGTCACATGGAGGCATTGAGCGATAGGAGGGGATTCGTCTCTCCCGGTATTGGGGGTTGACGTTGCGCTATGCTTGATTGGCCAGAATAGGAAATCCCTGGCCAGGGTTGCTGAAATCTATTGGTAAGTGTTATCAGTAGTTTCTCGAACCGTTATGAGCCTCACATCGATATGACTTATCAAGGCTATTGTGGTCTGATGTTTACCACTTCCAGGCTGAGATATGCGACATATCAGACGAAGAGACCGCACTGTACGGTAGTGTTACTGATTGGATTCACAGGAGTATGAGCAGGCTTGCTTGTTGATCTTCTGATCGCTCAATACCCAGGTGGCCGTTACGTTTAGCATACCGCTTGCGGCCTGTGGGTGGCTGATATGATCACCACTTACTGTCGGCGTATTGACGAGTCTTTAATGTCCTACACAGGTTTCTTGGCTCAAGCGAAACGATGTAGGAGCACATATGTGATATGTGTGGGACCGAGATTAATACGCGTATGTGATACCGTATTCTATTCTCGCGATATGTGATATCGTCACGTTATATGTGATATAGCCGGGTTGTCGAATCAAGTGTTGATTCGACAAATTGATACAATTGATATTAGTCGGTTGTATGTGAAATAGCCGGATTATTAAATCAAATGTTGATTTAATAATTTAATGTATAATTATATATTTTATATATTAACTTACATTAACTAAATTAGCTCACTTAATAATTTTTTTTCTCACTAGTGTACACTTAGTATATATGTGATATATATTAATATACATTATTTTGT
This sequence comes from Agapanthus africanus, assembly GCA_030015575.1. Taxonomy (NCBI): domain Eukaryota; kingdom Viridiplantae; phylum Streptophyta; class Magnoliopsida; order Asparagales; family Amaryllidaceae; genus Agapanthus; species Agapanthus africanus. Next base: position 123,324,507 of record JASDDO010000006.1, on the reverse strand, counting down.
GTCATGCTTTATGCAACATGCTACATGGGTTATGTGGCTCACACCATGCTTATGTTAATGTTAGATTTTATTTATTTAGAGTTAATCAAAATTTGCTGGAAATTAGTCACATGGTTCAAACTTGGGGGACAATTGACCAAGTCCACTAATTTTGTTTTACTTGAAGATATTTATAAACCTAACCATTATTGGTAGCCATGGTTTATTCTGTACATGAGTTAGTATATGATACTAACTCACTCATGGTTGCTATTCTCACCACTTGATTCATTCTTTACTTGCATCATTCAAAAAAGCTTTCTAGCTTCATGAGAGGTGAAGAAATATAGTTAGAACATTATTTTTAAAGTGAGAAAAATTCCTACTTCATCAACATCTTCTCTACTATCCATTCAGATTGGGTTGTTTCTTCACCAAGTTCATCACTTCGTGAAGAGGTAGCTTGAGTTAGTGTCTCCTCAACGTAGATCATCTTTGGCCTCGAAGACATCTGGCTAGCTTGTTCATTTCACTTTGTGCAGCCTCACTAGAGTTCGGGAGATAACTTCTTGGAACGAAAGGACTACTACACGGAGCTATTGATGTGAAGGACCGGTCTACAAAGGTTGTATTCCTTGTTCACTTAGTTATAAATATGTTTACATGCTTGTTCGTCTAATTCTCTAGTTTAGATTCAAGTGTTAGGGTTCTTTAGCACGCCAATTTTTTGAAAACGGCATGGTCGATGTCTCTCGAAAACCAGCTGTCGCCTAGGGAACCTTGCAGTGGTATCAGAGCCATGCTAGAGAATTAGACGATGTTTGTATTATTACCAAACCGATACAACTCCGAAACACTCGAAATATAAACCCAGTTTCTGTCGAAATTTTTAGAGAGTATAATTTTTTTTAAGCAGTTGCAGAATGTTGCATGAGATGCAACATGAACACCATAGAAATTTGAGTCCTAATCACTGGAATTAGGCCGGCCACATGTGAGGAAAATCCGTCCTAGACAGTTTTGGAAGCTCATTTTGGCTTAAAATTTTTATTGAGTTCGAGTCTCTGGGTTTTGGTTTTTCAGGTGTTGCTTGTTTTTGCTAAAATTGCATGTGATGTTATCTTTATGCAATGGCAATTTGGTGTCACGACCCGAAAGTACGGAACGTGACCGGCACTTAGATTACGAAACGTCTAGAGGCGCAACGTAACCTAAGTAAGCCGAAGCCCAGAAATCTAAACCATATAAAAGAAGAAGAAGAAAAGAAAACATGAGGAAAAAAAGTTTAAAAGTATCAGCAAATTTTCTCAAAAATTTCTACAGAGTCTCCTCTGTAAAAACTGGCCCCAAACGGGTACAATAAATATAATATACATAAACAGTAAAAGGCATCCCCAAACGGGAGCTAGCTCAACGCCAACAGGCAGAAACAACCACAACAAGCATAATAATATACAACGCCAAAGGGCGAGGCTCAAAACTCAAAAGAAAACAAAACCACCAGATCAGAATAATACATACGCGACTCTAAGGTCGAAATAAAAGACTGGTCCAATAAACTTATCAAGTAATACAAGTATGGTTGATGGAGCTTAGTAGATACAAATGAAGGAATAAAAGTACAATGGTGGTTCGGATACAAGTGAACCAACCTACCGTGCAAATCATCCTGAATGAAATGATATGCCAGCAAGCTGCCAGGGAAACCTGTACATCGAACTTGTAATAAAATTTGGCACAACGGGGGTGAGTTGCCAACTCGTGAGTAGAAGACATCTACGAAAAGAAATCGAATGCACGACGCTATCCTAGGTCATAATAATACACTACTAAGTCCCAATCATCTAGTAATAGCAGGGTAATACTACGTGTAAGTGCAGATACTCCGTGCTCGTGTCAGTGCCTCATATAGTACTATGTCATATGAATGGATATGCATGCACCATGAATATAAAACAATCAATCCTGAAATCCAGATATATCTGTATAAGAAATCTTTAACTGTTATCATAGTAAAATGTGTATATGAATCTGAAATCTCAATAATGAAATCCATGGAAATCCGTGTCAAGCATCGACACAAACATGTAAATCTCAAGTCTCATAGTCTCAATACCTCGGGCTCCATCAGTCCGGATCGGCCCATATCACTAAATCTCAAGACAACGGTCGGTATCCTCCGGATATCCGCCGCGCCAGACATCACCGGTAGGTAGCCTTCCCCTGCCAGGCTCATCGTCTACAACTCGATCTTCTTGCCCCGGGGTACCATACCGGGCCCACCATGTACCCGAGACGGTTCATCCACTCCTCGAATCGGGCCTCGAAATCCAACAGAAAACATGAAATCTCATGGTGGACGACACATACATCACGAGAAAACCGCATCTTATTTTAAAAAGAGAGGAGGAGAGAGAGAGAAGTTTTTTATATATTCTTGCGGTTTTCCCCAAAAATCCAGAAATCTCGTAGAAACCCAAATCTCAAAATCATGAGTAAGTATATGATAAGTGTCGGTATATGCCCATAATACTGCATGATAACATGATAACATGAATGCATGAATGTCTAAGTAATAATTATCATGTCTATACTAACATCAGAGAGTAATCATAATATTATATCGGTCAAGTTGTTAACTGATTCTATCAATAAAAGATAATATAATCTAAAGTGTACGTGACATAGCAATTACCGATGATGATGTGTGTGAGCCGGCAAATAAGTGTGCGTGGAATATGCGCATCATCGGTAATGGTGCCAGTGTCCTAACAAGTAAGGTTTATACTGATTATAGCAACATATGTAAGAACATGCGTCATTATGATTCCAGTGTGAAAGTAAAGACGGATGTGTGTTATCTACTCATTTGATATACCATTACCACTACCACTATATGACTCGAACCTAACCTAGTGTCCATCTAACCTCCTAAGGAACAAAACCTAAGAAACTAGTCAATATGAAACAAGAGTCTACCTAAGGTCTGAATCAATATCTCTAATAGTCGGCGATGCGGCCTCAATAGCGTCACGTACGAAGTACGGCTTCCTCGAATCAAGAGTGCGGATCAATCATCATATTTTTGCCTCGTACGGTAAAATCCATCGTACGGCATCCCAATATCAGGGTACGGGTCAAGTATCTCCCAGGTGTCTCATCATTAGTATAATGTCATCATCAACACATGTCATGATCAAGGTGCTAAACTGTGATCGCATACATCAATCATATATCATTGCCATCATAATAAGCATCATTAGTTTATCCTCAGAAATATCATGTCATATGTATCATATCGTCCCCAAGTCACACCTCTATGATATCGACATCCGGTCACACCTATATGAGGTCGTAATCAAGTCATACATATCCCATATCGTGATCAATCACAAGTTACAGTCCGGGTACTATTTTAGAGTCCCATGTACCTCAATATCATCACCACCCATTATAATTTAAGTGTACATGTTCATTATCTCATTCTGTAATGATCCGCTAACACTTAACACGACTATATAGCCAAGAATCACGACATCAAGCCCAGTTATACTGTTTCATCATACCTCGGATATCATATCACATCAATGTATCACATATACGTGTTGTATATATATATATATACCTATACCTCATCCTATATATATATACACATGCACGTATACACCATGTCGAGTTTCAGTGTGTGCGTGTGTGTGTTTCTACCTGAAACCTACGAACCTTTTCCAAGGTTTTCATCTTCTGGTATGTCTTCCTAAATCAGTCTAGTCCAGCCTAGGGTCATTACTAGGGCCCTACTCATTAAGAATCTAGGGTCACAACTGGTTTCCAAATGTCAAAAAGTACTATTCCTATTCTACGTTGCGGGGGTGCTAAACACCATCTACCCGACTTCCCCCCGTAGATATACAACTACTCACCTGGTCCATGTCTGCCGAAGACGGTGTCGCCATCCTCCTCTTCATCGCCCCCAGTCCACGTGAGGGGTACCTAAACGCAAACATATAAATAGCATCGTAAACTGAATCACATACAAAAGTCAAAACGACGCAAGGAACAGGCATAGGTTAAAACCTATGTCCCGTCCACGCAAAAGCACCAAATATCTCTCGATATCGGCGTACAAACTCCGATGGATCGAGATAAACATCAAAAAATAACTCATAGTTTTAAAACACATTACTTATATTATAAAACATGATTAAATCCATCGAAACCCTAAAATCCATCAAACCGTCCAATTTCGTAAAACCCGAAAATGCCAATTTACCGTTTTTCTTCAAAACTTGACATTTAAATGAAACCAATGGTCATAAAACTCATTAAATAGCCTAACTAGATTATAAAAACCATTACTATATTTTTATTACACAATTTTGTATAAATTTGGAATTTCTAGTTTTCAACCTTTATTGATTTTCAACACTTTGCAATATAAAATTTCATAATATCACAACCAAACATGATTTTACATGAATTCGCTTACTAAACCACAATTCATGATGATAATAATATAATGAAACTATAATTTAAATTTTTAATCTCATATATTTAGGAATTTCCAAAACCTAGTTTACGAAAATAGCAATTTTATTAGTATTTTCCAATTATCAAAAGAAACTAGTGATCAAACTAAGTTTTTCATTCCTTTAATATGCTAATATTCTCACTAAACTACCATCTAATGATAACAACCTTAATAAGAATTTTATTTTACCCACAAACACATTTTTGAAAAATCTAGTTAGCTAAATAGCTTAATTAAAACAATTTGAATAAACAATTTATTATACAACAACCATGCAAGATTTTTCCACTCTAAAAGATGTTAAACTAGCTATTATAACCTTATTTAATTAATAAAAACCACAACTTGAATTTACAAACCCTAACTTGAATTTTAAAATTTGCAACTAGAATTAATATATTAAATCTAATTATATTTAAAAGAAACAACTAATAACAATAAATAAAAAGGAGAAGATTTATACCTCCAAACTATGAAATCCAAACATGAAAATGAGCCTCCAAAATAATGAGCCTCCAAAATAATGAGCCTCCAAAATGCATGCTTTCCCACTCCAAAATCCATGTAAAAATGAGCAAGAATAAAAGGGTAGGAAATAAATAGGATTTTGTACAATTTTTGTTGAATTTTGATGGATTTTTGATGTATTTTGGAGCAAAATAAAATGAGGAAAATGGGGGATACCATGGGGGGTGAGGCCGGCCATTTATTTGGAGGTGAGGGAGAGAAAGAAGAGGGTGAGAAAGTGTGTAAAAGTCTCCACCAAAATATCACTTCAATATGTCTTTTCATGCATTTCTTTATTTTCTTTTATTTCTTTACTATAGCAACTCAAGAAAACTCTAGAAAATAGGAAAAATTTGCAAATAAATTTTGCATGATACACACTAAATTATAACATGCCATGGTTCATTTTTACAAATTAAAACCATTCAAATTTGTAATTTACACTAATTTAGTGTAAAAATAAAGCTTATGTTAATATTTAAAATAATTAATTTAGGAAAAATATTTAATTAAACTAAAAATTTATAAGTGGCTAAATAAACACCATTTACTATTAATTACATAATTAAAATAGGTATTTTTGAAATTATAATGAAAAACAATTACGGTTTTGTTTTACGAAAAATACATTTTACTTTGCCGAAAATCATAAAATTCACTTAAACAATTTTATTCATTTAATTATTCATTTAATTATTTTTAGAATGTTACATTTGGAGTGTTTCGTAGTCATAATTCTAACATCATTTCGGGTTATTTAAATGACGTTAAAAAGTTCGAACGGATATCAATAACCCATTTTTTCCCTCGCTGGAAATTTTCCAAGAGTTGGATTTTTTCAAGTTTAAAATCTTCAGAAAATCGTGCAGGTGTTTTCTATGGACCCTCGAGAAGAACGAAACCATAACTTGATTCTGTGACCGTCGGAACCGCTACCACTCCCAAACGAGTGGGCAAGCCGAGGTTTCAAATCGCCAGATCAAACAGATTCTGGAGAAGACGGTTTCCAAGAACTGTAAAGATTGGTCTTTGAAATTAACCAATGCCCTTTGGGCATTTCGAACTGCTTATAAGAATGATCTTGGCATGTCTCCATATCGGCTTGTTTACGGAAAGGCTTGCCACCTCCCTGTGGAAATCGAACATCGTGTTATTTGGGTGATCAAAGAGCTGAATCTCAATCTTGAAGACGTGAGTAGCTATCGGAAGCTGCAACTGAATGAACTGAACGAGCTTCGGGATGAGGCTTACGACAACGCGGTTGTTTTAAAGAACCGAACAAAGGTGTTTCATGATAAACACCTTGTTGGGTATATGTATGCCCTAAAGGCCATTATATGATAGTGGATGTATTTATCATGTATATGTATACAGTGGACTTTCTTGCTCGACATGATAGTATGTTATCTGGTTACTCTTTAGCTGACATGTTCACTTGATCATGCTTTTATTCATTTATACATGTAAGCCCTGAGGATATTTTCTTGACTACTGTGATTATGATGCAGATCATACTGGTGGCACATGTGTAGTTTATAAGCATATCGTGAAATGTCCCTAGTCGTGGGTGTATCGAGACGGGGAATCGATATTCCAGAGAAGACTAGCGTATATGATACTAGACCCATATGATGGGCGATGGATGTTCCCATATCCAATGATGTTTGACATCAAGATTGTATGCGGGTGCTCAGTGGAGATTGGGTACACTTGACGGACTGGCCGAGAACTCCTATATGGTATTATATCTATCGTCGGATAGCACTTCTCAGGTGACACTGGTACAGGTTAGTCTGTAGACCCGAGATCGTCATAGAGTCTCATGTGTTCTCCGACTGTGTAACGCCTTAGTTTTCGGTTAGTGTTAGTTTAGACGTTAATGCGGGTTTACTGTAAAAGATTTACCAATTCGGATTCCTCACATTTTATAACACTTAATTAATAATTTATTATTTTTTTTATGGGCATGCATGCACGTGTGCACGTAAATGTGTGGATTTGTTTGTGCTAATCTTTATCATAGCAACCTTGACACTTAACCAATTATCCAAAACTTTTCTTAATCCATAACCTAAACCTTAGATGTTTTGTGAGAAGAAGAGAGATACATTGTTTTGGAAGTGAGGAGGTGGCAAGGGTGGTGTGAATGCATTAATGTGAGAGTTAGTGCATTGGTTACACTTACCTCTAACCTCACCCTACACTCACCTCCCTCTCTCTTTTCCTTACACTCTCTCATTCTTTCTCACTTAATTCTTCAGCTCTTTCTATTCCAAATTGAACACTTAGCTTCTCTTCAGAAGTTCCTAAACAAATCCATCACAAACTTCATCAAAATCACATCTTTCTTCACTTTTTGCCTCTTGGATGCCTAGGAGCATGCAAAGCTTGGATCTTTGAGTTCTTTTGTGTAGGTAATGTTCTTTTGCTGTTGTTTATGTGTTTTTAGTGTCGCTTAGCTCGTTAGTTTTAGTTTAGATTTGTTAAAGTTTTATTTTGTGTGAAATATCGTATTTTAGTGTTGATTTGTGATATATGTAATCTGCTGTGACCCGGAAAGTTTACTAGAAAACTAAACAATATAGCAGTGTTGTACCTGAGACCATAGGACCCCACCTGAGACACGAGACCCACCCCACCGGCCAGGGCCGGCGACGTATGAAGAGGATTCCGGCGACCTCGGCTCGGGGAATGAGTTGGGGTGTGGGTTTTTTAGGGTAGGTCTATGCTGTGGTTTGGGTGTTTTTGGTCTTGTTTGATTGTTGAGTTTTCTCTGTATGCAAAATCTGGGATCACCTAGGTAGTTTCTATTGTTTTGTGTCCGTGCGATACGTTATACGACATGGATCGTGCAATTTGTGTGGTTTTGCTCTTGGGTTAGTTTCGTCGTGTCGCTATGCACGTTAGCCATAATACGAACGCTGGAGAGTATGTTTTGTGTTGTTGCGTCGGTCTAGTGTAGTTAGTACGTGTTTTGGGTCTATTATTAATATATACTTGTTTTATTGTTTTAATGTTGCAGGTTCGCAGGCGGGGACTTCGGACGCTGCTACAAAAGGAAAACAGGTGGTAGACTTCACTTAGCTTGGAGCGTTGGTGAGTAGATTTAACATCTACAGAGGAATCGCCCGTATGGCGTTATGCGTATGGTCTAGAGATATTATTTCTGTCGCATATTCTATGTCATATTTAGAATTGCGCATTCACCCTACTTCTTAGTCATTGTTGTGCTTGGACTAGTATCCTTAGGAAACTGCACCATTATTGACGGCCTATGTTGCACGAGCACTGATTGTACGCCACACACACCGTTAATAATTGCCATTTCATGCACAACCCACTTATATACATGATAATGTTTGGTTAGGGACATTGTGACCTTGATTCATATTTCTTATCGCATATGATGTATATAGCATACATGTATACCTACATGCTTACACAGATGCCTTGAGATACTTACGTGCTAGTTACACGTATACCTATAGAGTATTGTACCATTAACGATAGGTACATACACACTTCATGACATAGCTACAGGTATACCTGGCACACATGCTTCACTTATTCCCACGGGGTATACTACATCATTACTTATAGGTAGATACATATATCTTGCTATACCTTTATGTTTTCACATACATCTGGTTATAGCTACATGTTTACCTTTACTTGATGTTATTTTAGAATTGAAGAAAATTAGGAACCACTTGATATTTATATTAACTTGTTGCAGTTAATTAGCGGTTTTTCCTTTATATGCTTTCATTACAGTTCTATGTTGCATATATTATATTCATGGATTTTCGCATTGTGATATGGATTTTTTTCATGATGTTTTCTGGATTTGGGGACCGCTGGAGTTCATGAAATTATGCATTATTTGAAAAACCCGGTTTCCCTAGATATGATATTACAGCATCCACCATGAGATTTATCGGTTCTGATTATATACCCGATTCGAGGAGTGGGAGACACCGTCTGTGGGTACATGGTGTGGCCCGAAGGTACCCCGAGGCAAGAATGAGGTCGTGGTGCTAGACGATGAGTTGCAAGGGAAACCATACTTTACGGTGACATTACCAATGACTCAGCGGTTATCATGGGGATACCGACGGGAGTCATGTACGTATAGATATGTCGAGAGGCGAGGGTCAGTGCTAGGCACTCGAGCTTTCGGGATAGCGTATGATACGTACCTATCAGGGTGCCAGTCTTGGTGACAGCACCTGATAGACCTGCATTTCTGTGTCGATGCTTGACACATTGGTTTCATGATATTTCTTTTTTACTCCTTTTTATATATAACAGTGGAATAGGACGCTGTTATATTTGCCCTTACACCAATATTAGTGGAATGGGATGCTAATATATGTGTATTGACATTAATTTATATACATCATCATATTATTTCATGCAAATATATTTATGGTGTTAGAATTTTACTTGATGTTGGATTTGGCATATAGGTGATTCATTGATATTGGATAAGGATACATATGAGATTGCTGATTTGTACATTTAGGATAATGAGATTTATTCAGTATTGTACATTAAGGATTAATGAGACTTATATGATATGAGAGCCAATTTGGGGGCTGATTTGAAGAAATTGGGATTTGATTTGTCTTGATGGATTGTGATCCTACCACGATGTCAGGATTCCGTGGAAATAACATATTTCATTCCATACTCCACATTTATTGTTTATGCACCGTTTCATGTATTAGTAGTACCAGCTAGTGTACTTTCCATGATTGTTGCATATAAACATTTTCATATCATTATTGCATGATTATTGCATACTGATTGTCATATTATTATTGCTTCATGTATTAGTTGTACCTGCTAGTGTACCATTCATGAATATTGCATTCATATGACCTTTTATTTATATTAATTGCATATGTTAGATTCGCGCTGTACGTGCATACTTGCGATTACCTGCATATGTTATTTACTATTCACGAGTTGGCAACTCACCCCCGTTGTGTTACAGTTGTTTTGCAGGGTGTTCCCTAAAGTAGTCGAGACAGGCTATTCATCCATCTTATCATCTTTTGCTACGGATTCCGCATCGGCTCACAACGTGCTGTTTTTGCTTAGGTGGGTTTGTGGTTATTCGTGTTGTATTGTATATTCGTTGTATCCTTGTACTCTCCATCTACTATATTTTCATGTTTGACTTAGAGACTTGTGTGAGGACGATGTTGTATACTTTTTTGTGACTTGTTGTCTTTTATACAGTTTCCTTTCTATCGTCTTTTATTTCTTCGCTTTGGCGTCGTATATTTGTTGTTTTGGTTATTTTCCGCCTTTGGGCGTGTAATTGCTCCCGTTTGGGGATGTTTTTATTATATTTATGTTGTACCCATTTTTGGGGCTAGTTTTTACAAAGGAGGTGCGGCCAAAATTTTAAAAAAAAAGAAAGTAGGACTTTTAAAGAATTTGGGTTGTGATTTCAAATGTTTCAAAACATCTATTATCTTTTCTTGTCTTTTTTAATGGTTTAGATTTCTGGGTTTTGGCATTCTTTTACGGCGTTACGTCTGTAGGCAGTGCGTAGTATTAGGGCTGTCACGTGCCAATTTTGGGTCTTGACACACTGTGCTTTGATTTCCATCCTACCACGGCTCTGCTGAGTTGTGCAAACAGGTGGCTTTTGGTTACAGTCCCAAGACAGGTGGAGGCAATGAGCGATAAGAGGGGTTTCGTCTCTCTCGGTATTGGGGGTTGATGTTGCGCTGTGCTCGATTGGCTATATCAGTAAGTCCCTGGCCAAGGCTTTTGAGATTTCCTGATAAGTGTTATCAGTAGTTTCTCTTCTTGATTATAGGCCATACATTGTCATGACTTATTGAGTTATTGGGGTCGATGATTCCATCCCTAGACTTGATATGCAGCATATCCGACGAAGAGACTGGACTGTACGGTAATGTTACTAGTTGGCTTGACGGGAGTATTGACATGTTCACTTGTTTTCTGCTGATCGCTCAATACCCGGGTGGCCATTACGTTTAGCTGACCTCTTGCAGCTTGGGGGTGCTTGATATGATCATCACCCACTGCCGGCGTATTGACGAGTCTTAGTGTCCCACAGAGGAGTTTCCTAGCCCAGGAAAAACGATGTGGTGTGCATATGTAATATGCGCGGGGACCCGATTAAATGCGCGTATGTGATACCGTATATTAATCGGGCGATTTACTATTGGTCGGGTCGTATGTGATATGGCCGGTTTGTTAAATCAAGTGTTGATTTAACTTTGACTTTATTGCTCAATTTGTTTAAACCCATTTCTTTATTGTATGAATGGATGTATGCATATGTTTATGTAGATGCACATGTTGATGTGCATGCACACATACATGCATACACTTGTGTCTATCATGGTTGTTGATAAACTAGTGGTGGCAATGCAAGAGTCACATGGAAGTATTTATCTAAATATTTATTTTTCAGTTAATGTAAATAGAATTAATTCTTGGTTGATATTTATCCATCATTCTCTACACATAACCTTGCGTTAACCATGAGTTAATTTGCTATGGCTCTTTTTTCTCCAAAGTAAATATGTAGATATTTATTAACCCATGGTTTAGAATGAGAGTGGAAATAATATATAATTTCTATTCTCATTTTTATTATTAGAGTTATCATAACTTGAGCTCTTGAGTTGCCATCATCTTCTTCCTCCTATCTCTTGATCTCTTGACTTTGTTAGTGAGTGAGATAGTCATAAAGATAGGGTTTTGAAGTGAGAAAACAAACCACATCATCATTCTACGGTAGTGTAGCCAATTAGTTTAGAGTGTTAGCTTCATCTTCATCTTTGATCAAGTGGAGCTTGGAGCATGGACAAAAAGGACTCCGTGTGGATCATCGTGGACTTGGAAGATCACTAGAAAGCCCGTTCAAACTCTCAAGTAGCCAAGGAGTCAAGCAAAGAGAACTACAAAGGTTGTATTCTCTTTACTTAGTGTTTTATTACTTGTAGTATGTGATACTACTTCATATGTTATTTTAAATTTCTAGTTTGATCCTAGTTTAGTTTGCTTAGCACCATATAAAATTAAATTGTAGCATGTTTGATGCATTACAAACCCTTCTGAGGTGTTAAGTAAACCCAACAGTGGTATCAGAGCCAAGCTAGAGCATTAGAGTAACCTAGATGACGTTAAAACGCTTCGAACGAACATCAATTGCCCGGAAAAACCATTTTCTGGAAATTTTTCAAAATTTTGGAATTTTTCATATTAAAAATATTCAGAAAATCATGCAGGTAATTCTATGGACCCTCTAGAAGAATGATACCCTAACTCGACTAAACGACCGTGGAACCGCGGCAGAAACCTGGTTTTGGCGGCGGTTCCACGACGCCGTTTGTGAGGCTTGGGTCGGCCCTTCTACGATTGGTCCATAGGTACTGTGGCATGCTTCTGGGTAATTTTAATTCTGCTCAGGTGTTAAGCTTCTCTGTGGATTTTTGGGTCATTGATCGATCAATCAAATGGTTTAACATCGCATAGTTTATATGTATATATTGACATGAGATGTTATATGTTGTTGCTATATGATGTATAGGATCGTCGTGATGAATGGCCGGGGTTTTATATGAGATGAGAGATTTCTTTTCATTCATGTAAAACTCATTTGTATGTAATAGTCCTTTATTGCGGCGCATCCAGGTTGAGGATGATGTTTCCTTCGATGTGTATTATTTACTTTTCCGCATTATGATAGACCCAAAGTGGGTAGCACAGGTGACCGGGTTCTAGAGTCCAGAGGGAGGCCATCTCGAGGAGTCGAGACCGGGTCTTCTAACTCTAGAATTGGTAGGGTCGCTTTCCGCTCTCGTAGGGGTCTAGGATGTGGGATTAGCTATTCATCACGACCGTGGAACCCGTATTTTCTATCCTTGGATAAATATAAAATACGGAATTCCTAGTATATTCTATATTTTCATATATGTGCTTCTGCTGTTTATATTCCGTGATGTGATCGCTTGATATATTTGAGACGAATGCAATATTATATATAAGATATATGTAAGTCGATGTGCAACACCCCATGAGTTGCGGGGATGCGGAAATATGAAAAACAATCTTGTTTGGTAGCAAACATCGACTAACCGAAGATCTTTTCTAAACAATACTTAACAATAAGCATAGAGTTCTAAGCTACTATGTGAAGAGATTATACCAAACGATTCTAGTCCTTCATCTTTGTGATCTCTATGTCCTCCTCGGCCTTCTATCCGTGATAGATGATCCACCCTAGTACCCTAATCCAAGCTGCACCTCAAGACTTGAGGTAACTTTGTTTCTCTAGTTGCTAACCAAAGTAACTAAGATGATATAGAGTTAGGTTATGGAGTGTTTAGTCTTTACTAATCCTTATACTCAACTCATGAGTGGTAGAATTAGGGTTTGGAGAAGGAGAGAGAAGGTGGAGAGAATAATGAGAATAAAATCCTTCTCACTTAAATATATGATACATAATGAATTATCAAATAATATCAATTAAATGATTATTCACCATGCTTCATTTATTCAAAGAGAGTGATTCATTATGTGAGTCATTTGATCATTAATGAAGCATTAATGATATGATGAATCATATAAATGAGTCACAAAAGCAATTAATGAAAATGCCACCATAACCTCCTTAGTCACCCTCCTTCTAGAAGCTTCTCGAACAATTACGAGAACGCCCTTCGCATCCGTGAAAACACGGAAAAACTAAAGACTGTATAAATCCAATAACCTGATACTAGAATCTGGCTTAAACCAAAGCTGTCTAGTAAAAACTGTCCGAATGTCGTACGTGCGTTTAAACACGTATTCGTCCGAACCCTTGTCGTAAAACCGTACGACCTCTATATCATTTTGCCTGGAGTTGGGAAAACTCTGTGTGGGACTCTAAAGACTCAACTACTATGCTGGCAGCGGGTTTAACCACAGACCGCAAGCGGCACTAGCTGTACGTAACGGTCCCCAGGTAGATGTCGATAAGAAGGCCGGTATGGTTACCCATCCGAACTCCTTCTGAGCCTGTGCGTGACAATATCCGTGCAGTACGGTCTGTTCGTCTAAGAGTATCGTATGTATGGTCTAGGGAGGTGGTGAACGTCAGACCCCTAATAACCGTACAAGTCGTGTCGGTATGACTCTATCACCATCCGAGAATCTACTAATCAATCTATCAGTAATTATCAATCAGCCATGGCCAGGGACTTATGGTAATGACCAACCGATCACTGTTCGATATAAACTCCCTATACCAGGAGAGACGAATCCCTAACAGTCACTCACTGCCTCCACGTGGCTCGGGACTGTGCTCAACTAAAACCTGTTTGCACGACTCCTTTGAATCGTGGTAGGGTAGTAATCAAAGCACAGTGGGAACTCACACGAGACAAATGACGACTTTAAGTCAACGGACTATCTGCACACATGTCACCTGAGAACTGCTATCTGACGTTAGGTATAAATACCATCCAGTCAGTTCTCGGCGAGTCCTGTCCGGTGTACTCACACCCAGTGAGCATTTGTATACAATCTTAGGTGCACTCCACCAATGGCTGCGGGACCAATCCATCGCCCCTCCTCAGGGTCTAGATATGTATACACCAGTCTACTCTGGAGTATCAATGCCCAGTCTCGATACTCCTGCAACTAGGGACATCTAAGGATGTGCCTATTGACTATCCAGCTCCCACTAGTATGACTGCCATCATAACGCCGGATGTCAGGCAAACATCCTAAGGGCTTTATCAACATGTATATATATATGAATACTACGCAAAATATATCATACGTTAAAATAAAGACAAACCAAATAGCGTACTATCATATTAAGCAAGACTGTTATGTACATACATATCCCAGTATCCTATACAATGAAGGCCTCTAGGACAAATATATCCAACAATCTCCCACTTGCACTAGGACCTATAATTGGCGCAATGAGTACCCACTGTCTTCACTATATCCAGTTGCTGGAGTACCGCATGCCCAACATCTTAAACAGCCTCTCGAACTGAACTTGAGGAATGGCCTTTGTGAATGGATCTGCTATGTTGTCTTTTGTATCCACTCTCCGTACCTTGATCTCCAGACGATCAACGATCTCCCTGATCAGGTGAAAACGCCTTAAGATATGCATGGATTTCTGAAGGGACCTGGGTTCCTTTGCCAATGCTACGGCCCCATTGTTATCACAATACAAAGGTATTAGATTGGCAATGGACGGAACAACCTGAAGTTCAGAAATGAACTTCCTCATCCAGACAGCCTCTTTTGCGGCTTCATTAGCAGCTATATACTCAGCCTCCATAGTTGAGTCTGCGACGGTATCCTATTTGGAACTCTTCCAACATACCGCCCCTCCATTGAAGGTAAACACAAAACCCAAAATGGATTTAGAATCATCTTTGTCACTTTGGAAGCTGGAGTCGGTAAAAGCCTCTACCTGGAGGACTCCATTACCGTAAATCAAGAACATCTCCTTAGTCCTTCTCAGGTACTTGAGAATGTTCTTTACCGCTATCCAATGTTTCTCACCTGGGTCAGACTGATACCTGCTTACCACACCAATTGCGTAAGCTACATCCGGTCTTGTACATAACATCGCATACATTATAGATCCTACCGCCGAAGCATAGGGTAAAATGCTCACGCGATCCCTTTCTTCATCAGTCTTTGGAGACATCTCTTTGGAGAGGGTGATCCCGTGACAAGCGGGCATGTTACCGTGCTTGGAATCTTCCATACTAAATCTCTTTAGTATAGTGTCAATATACCTGGACAGTGAAAGTCCCAACATTCTATTTGATCTATCACGATAGATCTTAATGCCCAAAATGTAGGTTGCATCACCCAAGTCTTTCATGGAGAATTTCTGTGACAAGAAGAGCTTTACTAATTGTAGCATAGGGACATCATTCCCTATAAGTAGTATGTCGTCGACGTACAAAATGAGGAAGACTACTGCTCCTTCTACAATCTTCCTATAAATACATGGTTCATCTATATTTTTGATAAAGTCAAACTCTTTGACTGTCTCATCAAAACAGATGTTCCAACTTCGCGATGCTTGCATTAATCCATAAATGGATTTAAGCAACTTGCACACCCTTCCGCAGCTCCCACTGTCTAAGAAACCTTCTGGTTGATCCATGTAAACACTCTCTTCTAAATGTCTATTTAGAAAAGCTGTTTTTACGTCCATCTGCCAGATTTCATAGTCATGGAAGGCAGCAATGGCAAGCAGGATCCGAATGGATTTAAGCATAGCTACAGGTGAAAAGGTTTCATCATAGTCCAGTCCTGGTCTTTGACGAAAACCTTTTGCAACGAGTCTAGCTTTGTAGTTTTCCACTTGTCCAAGTGAACCAATCTTCTTTTTGAAGATCCATTTGCATCCATCTGGTTTAACCCCAGGAGGAGCAACTTCTAAAGTCCATACTTTATTGGTGTACATGGATTCCATTTCGGATCTCATAGCATCCAGCCACTTCATCGAGTCAATACTCGTGATAGCCTACTGAAAACTAGTAGGCTCATCATCGTCGATGATGCAATCCTCTCGATCCCCATCTAGAAGAAAACAATAGTATCTCTCTGGAGGATGAGAAAGCCTACTAGATCTACGGAGTGGCGTTGGTTCGTCATGTTCTATTGAAATCTGAGGTTCATCTAAGTCCTTGGTAGCAGTTTGAGGTTCTGGAATTTCTTCCAGCTCTACCGCGCTACCACTAATTTCTTTTGCAAGAAATTCGCTCTCTAAGAAGACAATGTGGCGAGCGACAAACACCTTTTGTTCTTCAGTGTGGTAGACCATGTACCCCCTTGAATGTTTGGGGTATCCTACAAACTTGCACAAAACCGATCGTTACTCGAGCTTGTCCGGTTTATGCTTTTTAACATATGCCGGGCACCCCCATATCTTAATATACTTGAGATATGGTCTCTTCCCGCTCCACATTTCTTATGGAGTGGTAGGCACAGACTTAGTTGGAACTCTATTCAATAAGTATGCTGCTGATTCTACAGCAAATCCCCAGAAGGAAAGTGGTAACTCAGCACTACTCATCATTGAACGCACCATATCTAATAGCGTGCGATTCCTCCTTTCTGATACACCATTATGCTGAGGTGTATAAGGCGGAGTAAGCTGAGAGAGAATTCCATTCTCTTTTAAGTATTCAAGGAAACTGGTACTTAAGTATTCTCCACCTCGATCAGATCGAAGTGTCTTGATGCTTTTACCAGTTTGTTTCACTACTTCATTTTTATACTCTTTAAACTTCTCAAAGGCCTCTGATTTATGTTTCATTAACAACACATGTCCATACCTAGAGAAGTCACCAGTAAAAGTGATGAAGTAGGAGTGACCTCTTCGTGCATGCGTAGAAATTGGACCACATACATCACTGTGTACAAGTCCCAAGAGTTCAGTAGCCCTTGCTCCGTGTCCGGAGAACGGAGATTTGGTCATTTTTCCTTTGATACATGATTGACAAGTTGCATATGATGAATATTCAAACGGATCTAGATATCCATATTTATGTAACTTAGTCAACCTTGTTTCGTTTATATGACCAAGTCTACAATGCCATAAGAAGGCTTGATTTGAATCTGGAGCCTTTCTTTTATGTGTGTTTTGAATATTGAAAATTTGAGGTTGATTAAGTATGTATATGCCGTTTTCCAGTATGCCATACCCAATCAGTTCTTGATTTAGGAGAATGTTTATGACATTACTTTCAAGCGCAAAATTATATCATTTAGTAGACAACAAAGATACTGATAAAATATTACACAGCATACTGGGAATACAAAAACAGTTGTACAACACCAAAACGTGCCCACTAGTCAACCCTGGGTGATACTCCCCTATTGCAACAGCATCTACATGCATTCCATTGCCTATCCGGAGAGTCATATCACCTGCCCCCAGTACTCTACTATTTCTCAGATCCTGCAATGAATAACATATGTGAGAACCAGGACCGGTATCAAGTACCCATGAAGTAGAGTTTACTGAAAGGCAATATTCGATTACGAATACACTGAAGCAGAAGCAACCGCTTGCTTCGTGTCCTTTGCCTTGAAGGCCATATAGTCCTTCTTCCAGTGCCTTTGCTTGTGACAATAATGGCATTCGTTTATATCCGCTTTCACCCTTCCTGCCTTGTTCTTTCCCTGCACCTTCTTGACCCCACCCTTCGGTTTGGTGCCTTTCATCTTCTTCTTCCTTTTAGGTTTTGCTTTAGATTTAGAAGAGGATGATTGACCAACATACAGAACGGGGGTCTTCTCCTTTTTCAAGGAGGTCTCTGCTACCCTCAACATGTTGAGGAGCTTTGGAAGATCAGCTTCCATTTCGTGCATGTTGAAGCTAAGCACGAACTGAGAGAAGGTGTGGGGAAGGGACTGCAAAATCAAGTCGATATACAAATCATTCTCTAGCACGCATCCCAGGTTTGCGAGTTCCTCAATGAAGCTGATCATTTTGAGGACGTGCTCTCCTACAGGCGATCCTTGAGCTAACCTCATCTGGAAGAGTTTCCTTGAGGTCTTGTACATTGCGATACGGGAGTGTTCTCCATATAAATCCTTTACATGGAGGAAGATAGATACAACATCCATACTCTCGTGCTGTTTCTGGAGTTCATTGTTCATGGACGCCAGCACGATACACTTAGCTCGCTCACAATCCAGATCCTAAGTTTTGCGAACTTCTTTGTCCACAACGGAGGAATCTGGTCCAGGGATAAGGGGAGGAACAACGGTCGTAACATATGCTACTTTGTCATAAGTCAGCGCAATGTTGACGTTCCTTAGCCAATCTTTATAGTTCTGTCCGGTCAGTATATTTTTCTCAAGTAATAGTTTTAATTCTGTCATGATCGCTGCTAGAGAGAGAGAAAAGAAAACACTCAGCATATGCTTCTTGCAAGTTTAGATTGGTTATTAGTTTATCTAAACATGATGGCTCCCACTGTTCCCTTAAATCCTTCTTCCAAACCTAAAAGAAGAACTAGTCAGGATTTAATCACACGTCACAATACTTGCTTAACCTTTCAGCCAGGCTAGTGCTGGTACTTCGAGGGAGGTTTTCTAACGCTTTCGCGAAGTTCCTTAATTAAATAACCTCTTTTCCCTGGAGGCGTAGCCCCTCTAACACCTTTCTGGACACCTACTTGGTTTATAGCATTGATTATTAAGTGAGAATGTTTCCCGAGAGTAATCCTACTCATCTGTGGGATCGGGATCCAACTATCATTGCATGATGCACTAGATGGAAGCCACTCTAGTCACCACACTCTAGAAGGTATGCTTAATCTGCAAGTTTCCTTTATGTTATAAACTTCCGATGTGATTTTTATACCCCAAGCTCATATAGACCTTGACGTAGGCCAACAAGTCATAAGACGCAAGTCAAGTTCTACCCGTCGTTGTCCTGATCAATTTAAGTACATCGTACAAGCCCTTGACGTAGGCCAACAAGGTGTACGTATGTCTTAAACTAATGCATCTATCTATGCAACAAATAGGCACACACACTGCTACCATACACTATGCCTTGACGTAGGCCAACAAGCATAGCATGAATACGATGTGCTGTCTATTTGAAACGACGAAGGGTTACGGCTGGTTTTTGGCAAAAAACCGTTAACGTAGTGAACTTGATTTGATCGAAGGAACCAAGATAGCTTTTCTTAAAAGGAGTGATTTAAGCTCCGCATTTAAAGTATTGCTTTTTCAAGAAAACCGAGCGGTTTTTAGAAATTGTTCCAACGATTCAGTTTAGGTTTTATTTTTCTTTGCATTAAAAATAATGCGTCCCTTCTTTAACCTATCATTACAGATAAAAACGAATATACAACGTCCTCTTATGCCATCCGCATTCGCCACGGGGTCCCGTCATCCCCCGTTAGGTTACTTAACAAACGGCAGAGCGGGGGCTGGGCTAGCGCGGGTGTAAAACATAAGTGACGTCTAAATAGCTATCATATATAGATATTGTACATTCGTCAGATGCAATAATAGGCATTCCAGATCACGGATAAACAATATTGGATTTGCAAGCAATCCTCGTTTCTTTTGAGCCTGTAAGAAAAGACGGATTACACAGTTGTGATGAATAGCCATTACCCCACCCTAGACCCCTACGGGTACGGCAAAATACCCGCCAAGTACCCGAAGTGAAGCGGTCTCACTCAACAACGTGAGTAGGCCACTAAACACTTTGAAATACCCGGTAGTTTGTGCACCCCACCTTGGGTCTATCCTAGGAGCAAAAATAGTAAAAAGAAATAATAGAACGGTGGATACAACCGCAACCTGGATGTGCCCCGCAAAATAATATTACAACTTATTACAATTACATCGAATGAATTAATACAATAACCCATCACAAAACCCGGCTAATCATCACAACAGTCCAATACAGTTTATATATACAAACAGTTATAAATAACATCACAGATATGTGCAACCCTCTGCCAACCGACACACTAGCAGTTAGGGAAGGTTTACGAACACATAATAAAAAACAGATATAATCAAACAAGCAAACTTCGTATAATTTCGATCGATTAAACACTTTAAATTCTACTCCAAATCTTTACTGTAAATTTGAAACCTGAGCAGAAAATAAAAATACCAGAAACTACAAAATATCACTACAGATGCACAGAAGAAAACTGGGATGAATCGGAGCCAACTCGGCCGAGGATTCGCGGCGGATCGATGGTTCGGCCGCGCTTCCGCGGTGCTTTGGACGATTCAGGATCCTATTTTTCTTGTGTGTTCTTATATTTTCTCACTGGTCATTCTGGAGGTCCCTGAAAAAATTTTGGACCACATTTTAAAATCGACAGAAACTTCATGATATCCGTGTTTTTTCCGATTTGTTTTGCGTTCGAAATTCATACAACTTTGCAAGTGAGTTAATTATTGTTTAGTGAGTCTCTGATACCACTTTAAGTCGATGTGCAACACCCCACGAGTTGCGGGGAGGCGGAAATATGAAAAACAATCTTGTTTGGTAGAATACATCGACTAATCGAAGATCTTTTCTAAACAATACTTAACAATAAGCATAGAGTTCTAAGCTACTATATGAAGAGATTATACCAAACGATTCTAGTCCTTCATCTTTGTGATCTCTATGTCCTCCTCGGCCTTCTATCCGTGATAGATGATCCACCCGAATACCCTAATCCAAGCTACACCTCAAGACTTGAGGTAACTTTGTTTCTCTAGTTGCTAACCAAAGTAACTAAGATGGTGTAGAGTTAGGTTATGGAGTATTTAGTCTTTACTAATCCTTGTACTCAACTCATGAGTGGTAGGATTAGGGTTTGGAGAAGGAGAGAGAGCTTGAGGAGAGAGAAGATGGAGAGAATAATGAGAATAAAATCCTACTCACTTGAATATATGATACATAATGAATTATCAAATAATATCAAATAAATGATTATTCACCATGCTTCATTTATTCAAAGAGAGTAATTCATTATGCGAGTCATTAGATCATTAATGAAGCATTAATGATATGATGAATCATATAAATGAGTCACAAAAGCAATTAATGAAAATGCCACATTAACCTCCTTAGTCACCCTCCTTCTAGAAGCTTCTCGAACAATTACGAGAACGCCCTTTGCATCCGTGAAAAAACGGAAAAACTAAAGACTGTATAAATCCAATTACCTGATACTAGAATCTGGCTTAAACCAAAGCCGTCTACTAAAAACTGTCTGAATGTCGTACGTGCGTTTAAACACGTATTCGTCCGAACCCTTGTCTTAAAACCGTACGACCTCTATATCATTTCGCCTGGAGTTGGGAAAACTCTGTGTGGGACTCTAAAGACTCGACTACTACGCTGGCAGTGGGTTTAACCACAGACCGCAAGCGGCACTAGCTGTACGTAACGGTCCCCAGGTAGATGTCGATAAGAAGGCTGGTGAGGATACCCATCCGAACTCCTACTGAGCCTGTGCGTGACAATATCCGTGCAGTCCGGTCTGTTCGTCTAAAAGTATCGCATGTATGGTCTAGGGAGGTGGTGAACGTCAGACCCCTAATAACCGTACAAGTCGTGTCGGTATGGCTCTACCACCATCCGAGAATCTACTGATCAATCTATCAGTAATTCTCAATCAGCCCTGTCCAGGGACGTATGGTAATGACCAACCGATCACTGTGCGATATCAACTCCCTATACCGGGAGAGACGAATCCCTAACAGTCACTCACTGCCTCCACGTGGCTCGGGACTGTGCCCAACTAAAACCTGTTTGCACGACTCCTTTGAACCGTGGCAGGGTAGTAATCAAAGCACAGTGGGAACTCACACGAGACAAATGAGGACTTTAAGTCAATGGACTATCTGCACACATGTCACCTGAGAACTGCTATCTGACGTTAGGTATAAATACCATCCAGTCAGTTCTCGGCGAGTCTTGTCCGGTGTACTCACACCCAGTGAGCATATGTATACAATCTTAGGTGCACTCCAGCAATAGCTGCGGGACCAATCCATCGCCCCTCCTCAGGGTCTAGATATGTATACACCAGTCTACTCTGGAGTATCAATGCCCAGTCTCGATACTCCTGCGACCAGGGACATCTAAGGATGTGCCTATTGACTATCCAGCTCCCACTAGTATGACTGCCATCATAACGCCGGAAGTCAGGCAAACTTCCTAAGGGCTTTATCAATATGTATATATATATATATATATATATGAATACTACGCAAAATATATCATACTTTAAGATAAAGACAAACCAAATAGCGTACTATCATATTAAGCAAGACTGTTATGTACATACATATCCCAGTATCCTATACAATGAAGGCCTCTTTGGCATATATATCCAATAATATATAGTAGGCGTTGCGTATGTTTTGTAACCGCGCTAGTCCCGTCCCGGTATGCCGTTAGTTAAGTAACCTAACGGTGCATAACTGAACATTGTGGCGAATGCGGATGGCATGAGCGTACGTTGTATTTTCGTTTCTTTTCTGTGTTTGGCTTAAGGATTTAAGTGATGGGACTACATTAATATGATTAAAGTAAGGAAATATTAACTTAAAAAGATGTTGTAGAATCGAATTTAAAAACCACTCGGCTTTTTGTGAAAAAGCCACATTTCAAAATTGCGGAGAAAAAGCCACTCCTTTTGAAATGCGTTTGATTCTACAACGATGTCAAGTTCAAAGATTTAAAGGTTTCTTAAAAACCATCTGCAACCCTCCGTCATTTTAGGAAGTAGAGTACTTAGTATTCGTGCTATGTTTGTTGACCTTGGCCAAGGAGTAGTGTACGGTAGCTAAGTGATGTCTTCCTACACAGCATATGATGCGATTAATTAGGACAGGCATGTGACTTTGTTGACTTTAGCTAAGGATCATGTGCATGGGTCTAATTAATCAAGAAATGACAGGTTGAACTTGACTAGTGCTTGTGATTTGTTGACCATAGCAAGGGCCATGAGTGCTAGGGGTAATAATCATATCGGGTGTTTCAAGAGTTGAAATTTGCAATGAGATTGCATACCTTCCATATGATGGTTGGATCCCGATTCCACTATGAGAAAGAGTTTCTCCAAGGAGAGTTTTGCACTTTAAAGCTAGCTAACTCATTAGGTGTCTAGAAAGGTGTTAACGAGGCTACCCTCTTCGAAAATGAGATTTACTTTAATTTGGTCCGTGCGAAAGTACAGGGAACCCCCTTCAAGTTTCGACACTGGCATGGCTGAACGGTTAGCGAAGTTGTAGAATGTAATTAATCCAGGAAAGTTTTCTTTTTAATGTTTGAAGGAAAATTTGATAAAATCAGTGGGGGACATCGATTAGATAAGATATTAACCAATCCGATCTTTGCAAGAGCTTTCACTGAGTGTATTCTTTTCTCTCTCTCAATGGCAAATACCATTGATAGGACTCAAGCATCTACTAGATAAAAATAAACTAAATGGGGCCAATTATAAAGACTGGCTGAGGTGTAGGGTTACTAGGCACACTCAAGAGGTTCCACAAGGCATCAACCATGCCAAATTCAAAATTTTCCGGTGCCGAGAAACCCTAATATAGATCGTTAACTAGAGGATACGCGAAACAACTAGCAAGCAAACTACTTTGCTACTAAGTGAATGGAAATACAACCTTTGTAGATCCGGTCCACCACTTCTTTAGCTCCGTGTTGACGTCCCTCCACTGCGATCATCGGGATCCCGGACTCTAGCGATGGTTTCGTCGGAGAAATGATCGGGCTAGGTCATTGACTTCGAGGCCGAAGATGATCTACGTCGGGTAGACTCAAACTCAAGCTATTCCTTCACTTGGTCGAAAACTTTGTGAAGAGAACACCCTATACTACATATCAAGCGGTAGAGAATGAAGAAATAGGAAGTGGGTTCACTTTAGAATTGGATTTCTCACTCTTTTTCTCATGGCACCATTGGAGCTCTCAAGCTTTTGTGAGCTTGATGAAGGAGAAGAAGAAGAAAAGAATCACATGAATTATTATCCAAAATGAAACTTATCCAATAAATAATGGCACCATGGTTGAGTTAAGCCCTCATGCTTAACTCATGTAGAGAATTAACCAAAGCATTAGGTTATGGGTTGGGTTAACTAATATCTTGAACAAATGACAAAAGAGTTGACTTTGACAATGATCATCAAGCTTCATGAAGCTTGATAACTTTGACCAAAGTCACACTCTTTTGTTATATGCTAGGAAAATAGTAAACCCTAACTTTAACCTTGAGTTGGTTCAAGTATCATACACACAACTTGTTTGTATCATTAAGCATGATACAAACATGTACACTTGCATATATCACATATAAACAATGTGCACATTCAAGTGAGAAAATCAATCTTAAGTGAACCAATACTAGTTAATGTAAAGTAATATATAAAATATATAATTATACATTAAATCATGAAATCAAAACTTGATTTAACGATCCGGTCATACCGCATATAACCGACTAATATCAAAAGTATCAATGTATCGAATCAACACTTGATTCGGTATCCCGGCTATACACATATAACCGACCGATGATATAAATCGCGAGAATAGAATACAATATCACATACTAGTATTATTCTCGGTCCCGCACATATCTCATATGCGCTCCAATTTCGTTTCGCTTGAGCCAGGAAACCTCTGTGTAGGACTCTAAAGACTCGTTAATACGCCGGCAGTAGGTGATGATCATATCAAACACCCACAAGCCGCAAGCGGTCTGCTAAACGTAACGGCCACCCGGGTATTGAGCGATAAGAAGATCAACGAGCAAGCCCGCTCACACTCCTGTGAATCCAACCAGTAACACTACCGTACAGTCCGGTCTCTTCGTCTGATATGTCGCATATCTCGTCTAGGGGTGGTAAACGTCAGACCCCAATAACTCGATAAGTCATGTCGATATGAGGCTCATAACGGGTCGAAAAACTACTGGTAACACTTACCAGTAAATTACTAAAGCATCCTTGGCCAAGGAATTCCTGTTATATCCAATCGAGCACAGCACAACATCAACTTCCTATACCGGGAGAGACGAAACACCTCTTATCGCTCATTGCCTCCATGTGACTCGGGACTGTACCCAAAAACCACCGTTTTACACGCCCTCTTGGACGTGGTAAGGTGGAAATCAAAGCACAGTGGGAATCACACAAGACTCTATGGCGATCTCGGGTTTACAGATGAACCTGCACAAGTGTCACCGGAGAACTGCCATCTGACGTAAGGTATAATACAAGCTGGTAGTTCTCGGCGAGTCCGTCCAGTGTACCCAGTCTCCAAGAGCACTCGTATATCATCTCTGATGTCAAATACCAACGGATATGGGATCATCCATCGCCCATCTGTATGGGTATAGAAAGTATACGCTAGTCTACTCTGGTATATCGATGCCCCGTCTTGATACACCCACGACTTGGGACTTTGAAGGATGTACTTATGGACTACCATGTCCCCACTAGTATGATCCGCATCATAGTCCAGGTAGTCAAGTACACATCCTAAGGGCTTTACCAACATGTAACAGAGATACAATCAGTGTACACGTTAAAGTAAAGAGTAACCAGATAGCATACTATCATATCGAGCAAGAAAGTCATCCCTATATATGTCCAAGAATCCACTAAAATATGCATCCTATGTATAATAATGGCCTCTAGGGCATACATATAACTAATAATCTCCCACTTGCACTAGGGCCATCTGATAGCAGTGGTTGTAGTATCTCATACTCAACCATCCCATAAAAGTCTCTCTCTGGAAAAAGGCCTTTGTGAGTGGATCCGCCGTGTTGTCCTCTGAGTCTTCTCTTCTAACCTCGATCCCCTGGAGATTAACCATCTCCACGATCAGGTGACACTGCTTTAGAATATGTCTGGATCACTGATGGGACGGGCATTCCTTGGCATAAGCCACAACTCCATTGTCACACAATGGGAGGAACGAAGTTCATCTCATGAACTTATATACACCCAGACTTCCTCTTTGGTAGCATCTTTGGTAGCGATGTATCCAGCCATTATCGTCTAGTATGCCACGGTATCTAGCTTGGAACTCTTCTAACATACCGTCCCTTTACTGAGGGTAAAGACAATGCCCGCGACTGACATTCAGTCGTCCTTATCACCTTAGAACCTTTCTAGTGATTCTCCCGAGGATCAACTGATACCTTCTCACTACAACTAGTGAGTATCCTAACATCCAATTAGATCTATCTCATAGATCCAAAATAAGGATTTAGGAGGTATCACTTTGACCCTATATGGAGAATCCTTGTGATAAGTGGAGATTGACCGAGCGTAGCATAGGAAACTACTTCCCTATCAAGAGTATGTCATCCATGCACTCTACGAGGATTACCAGCATACTCCCTACTACCTTTGTATATACAAGGTTCATCTACCATTTTGATGATGTCAAACTCTTTGACTAACTCATCAAAACAGATGTTCCAACTCCGCGATGCCTGCTTTATCACATAAAACATCTTGCACACGTTTCCACTGCTCCCACTGTCTACGAAGCCCTCTGACTGTGTACTTATAGACTATCTCTTCTAAATCTTTATTTAGAAAATCAGTCATGACACCCAACCGCCAGATATCGTAGTCATGGTATGTAGCCATGGTATGTAGGATCTGGATGCAGTTAAGCATAGCTACTTAGAAAAGGTTTCATTATAATCCATACCTGGTCAATGATGCAAACCTTTAACAAGTCTAGCTTTGAAAGTCTAAACTTTTCCATGTACACCAAGTAATCTTCTCAAGATATACTTGCTCCTGATGGGGATTTAACCCTCCAGATAAAGTAACCGAAGTCCATACTTTGTTGGTGTATAAGGATTCCATCTCAGATCGATATGCATCCAGCCATTCTTACAGAGTCCCATTCCTGATGGCCAGCTCGAAACTAGTTGGGTCATTATCTCATGATGCAATCCTCGCTCCCACTGTCATAAAGAAACCGGAGTATCTCTCAGGTGGGTGAGGAACATTACTAGATCGGCGGAGAAGCTGAGGTTCGTTGGTTGCTATTGAATCCTTTGGTTCTACCAAATCATCAGCTGCAGTTCGTATAGCTGGAACTGTTCCAGTTCTACCTCATGACCTCTAATTTCTTCACAAGAAATTCCCTTTCATAAAGGTGGCATGTTGAGAAACAAAACAATTTTGTTCCTCGGTTCGGTAGAAGATATTCCCTTGCGTATGCTTGGGATATCCAACAAACTTTTACAGTCCTTACTTTGCCTCAAGCTTGTGCGGATTTTTCTTTTTAGACAAAGGCCGGACAACCCCAAATCTTAACTGACTTAAGAGATGAGCTCTTCCCTTTCCATATCTCATATGAAATGGTAGGCATCTGATTTGATCGGAACCCTATTCAATAGGTATGCAACTTCATAAGTGCATAACTCCCTAAAAAGAAATAGGAAACTCAGTATACTCATCATAGAGCACACCATATCACATAGGGGCTATTGCTCCGCCCCGATACAACGAGGTGCTGAGGTGTATACGGAGGAGTAATGCTGAGAGAGAATCTCATTCTTAGAATAGTCCGGGAATCCCGTTCTCAAGTATTCTCCTCCTTGATCACATCAAAGGACATAATACTTATACTCGTTTTTGGTTCTCTACTTCTAACTTATATTCTGTGAATATCTCAAAAGGTTCGGACTTGTGTTTTAACAGGAACATAGGTCTGAATCTCGATAGATCATCAGAGAATTTAATGAAGTATAAAGAACCGGTCTTGGCATTTGTAGACATGGGACCTTCATACATCAATATGTATCATCCCAAGAGTTTATTAACTCTTTCTCTGTTTCCAATAAACAGAGATATGGTCGTGTTATCTCTGTGACATGACTGGCAAGTTTCACAAGATGTAAATTCAAACTAATTTAAATATGCATCTTAATGTAACTTCAGCTAGTTGGGTCATATTGACAAGACCTAGTCTATAATGCCTCAAGAAGGATTCGTTCATTTCTGAACTCTTCCTCTTGTATGTGTTCTGTATACTAAGAACAGTAGTTTGATTTAGAACGTTAATGCTTTTAGATAACGTGCCTGAACCGATCAACTCTTGATTTAGGAAATGTTCAAAACATTATCCAACAATACAAAATTATATCCTTCTTTATTTAAATAAAGAGACTGATATGATTTTGTATATCAGTTTCGGTATCTAATAACATTTGTTCAGAATCAATGTATTCTGGTAATACAGGGTGACAGTGACCAACAAACTTGGCTGCAACACTTGCACCGTTTTCTGTCTCATGAAACTTATCACCCGTTCTCAGTTCTCTACCTTTCTGTAGCCCTATGTAACAGATTACATATCTGGGATCCTGATTCGGTATCAAATACCCAGGACGTAGAGGATATTTGAGAAACAGTTCTCTATAATGAACACACCCGAAGATGATGCATCGGTATGTACTTTCTTCTTTTGGGCGGCACGGGAATTCTGGTAATCCCCAATTTCCTGCTCTGTCTTATAACATTTATAAGTTGGAGCGGGACCAACGTTCCCCAGCACAGTTATACAAGCGGGTTCGGTCAATATATCCGTTTTATTATCTTGATTAAGGCGTGACATGGTCGCTACCTGGAGAGAGAGAGAAGAAAACACTCTGCGTGCGCTCTTGCAAGATCAGATTGGTTATTATTTTATCTAATCAGGATGGCTCCCACTGTTTTTATCAAATCTTCCTTCAAACCCTAAAAGAAAAGACTAGCCAGGATTAATTACACGCTACAAGTTCGCCAATCTTTCAGCCAGGCCAGTGTCGATACTTTGAGGGAGGTTCCCCGTGCTTTCGCACGGACCTAATTAAAGTAAACCTCGTTTTCCCAGAGGCGTAACCCCGTTGACACCTTTCTAGACACCTACCTGATCGGCTAATTGTAATGTGTAAAACTCTCCCAGGAGTAACAATTACTCGCAGTGGGTATCGGGATCCAACTATCTCATAGAAGGTATGCAATCTCATTGCAAATTTGAACACTTGAAATTCCCGATAATTTTTGCCCCTAACCTCCTACGACCTTGACAAAGGCCAACAAACCATAGGATGCTAGTTAAGTTCAACCCGTCATTTCCTGATTGAATTAAACCCACCCGCACGACCCTTGACAAAGGCCAACAAGGTCGCACGACTACCCTAACCCAAGCAGATAAGCACCTGTCAGCTACCGCACACTACGCCTTGACAAAGGCCAACAAACGCAGCACGAATACTAATTACTACTTATCTGAAATGACGGAGGGCTACGATAGGTTTTTCTAAAAACCTATTGCGTAATATACTTGATATCGTTGTAGAATCAAATAATTTTAAAATGGAGTGTTTTTTAGGCTTTTCTAGTTTTGCTAAAGGGGTCACTCATGGTGAAGGGATCGTCGGCCCTTTCCTCATCGAATAAGGTGCAGGATATATCATATATACCGCTGTGCAAAGCAAAAACTATAGGAGCAATCAAAAGACAAACCGAGGGGTGTAGCATCTGCCAATCTTTTCTAAAGGGGTCACTCCCGGTGAAGGGATCTCGGCCCTTTCCTTATCGAATAAGGTGCAGGATGTTCTACAAGGAACACCGCGATGCAAAGCAAGAACTGTAGCTACCTGTTTTTTAAAATTTGATTCCACAACATCTTTTAGGTTTCTTTTCTTTCATTAATCATATTAATGAAGTCCCATCATTTAAATGACCTAAACATCACAGATAAATACGACGTACACTTATGCCATCCGCATTCGCCTCGATGTCCCCTCGTGCACCGTTAGGTTATGTAACTAACGACAGAGCGGGGCAGGGCTAGCGCGGGTGTAAAACATAAGTAACGTCTATATAATATATCATATATATCATATACAGTATCTATCATCACATATCAAATGATCACTTCACAGATATAGCAGCAGAAGAAACATATGAAACATTGGATATACTAGGACGTCCGTGTTTTCAATACGAGCCTGTATAAAACACGGATTCCACGTTCTCGATGAATAGCCAAACCCACACCCCTAGACCCCTACGAGAGCGGCAAGCAACCCTACCAATTCTAGAGTTTAGATACCGGGACTCGACTCCTCGAGTTGGTCTCCCACTGGACTCTAGAACCCAGTTACTTGTGCTCTCCTCCTTGGGTCTATACTAGTGCGGAAAAGTAAATAATATACAAATGGTGACATCTTCCGCAACCTGGAAGTGCCCCAATTAAAAGAATATTACATATAATTAATTTTATATGAATGCAAAACAAAACTCTCATCTCACATAAAACCACCGGTTATTCAAAACGCGACGATCCAATATAACATATCCAGCAACACATAACATCACATGTCATCAACGTAAGTAAATGTGCGCTTCCCAATTGTCGTTGACATATAGCAACGAAACCGGCGATATCACATATTACACTTACGGTCGCAGAAAAGAAAGTGTAAAACTACAGCAGTTGGAATCCGCAAACTCTTTAGACATCGCATCCCTAACCATCTAAATTTCTTAGACATCACATGCCTAACAATTATAAACCCCGCATTTTAGTCTCATTATCGAAAACACTTTTCAATATCAAATCGGGCAATTCAACAAGATTCCCGATATGATGATCGAATGCTCGTCGCAAACTTTAGAGGACGGCCGCACCCCCGATACCGTCGACGAAGTGCACTAAGGCGGAACACCGCTGCCGCGAGCACCCGAACGGATGCTTTTTGGCGACGGGGTTCTCCTACAGTCACTTGGTCGGGGCTATGGGGCATGGCTGTCTATTAAGTTTACCCACCGAGTATCCGCGTACGCTACGTGATTGCGACGGACTTTTGATCACATCAAAATTCCGTGGCAACCGATCAAGTAAGACTAAAGTGCTATGTTTATAACATCCAAATCAGTTATCTCATAACTACTTGTGGATTCCAAATATTGTATCACATTCCAGATAAATAGAAAATGTTAAACTTTCCGATCGAACATTCAAACACCCAAGTTTTCCCGAAACAGCTCAACTCTTGAAATAAGTTCAAAAAAACATCCATTTCATGCCACAGTACCAACGGTCCAGCCGTAGAAGGGTTAAGCCAACGCCTCACATGTGGCACGCCGTACTACTCCAAACCCTAAGGTTCAAAGGGCAGTTCAAGACGGTCACATAATCGAGTTAAGGTTTGTTGTCTTCTAGTGGGTCCATCGCGTTATTTGCACTACTTAGAACGTTCTTAAACCACGGAAAAATGCAATACATGGAAATTTTCCGGCAGGAGAAAAATTGGGTATTTATATCCGGTGGAACTTTTTAACATATTCAAAAAATATCCGGAAAAACCCATAGACGCAGTTAAAGTTCCCGATGGAATCATCGAATCCCCAATACAACCCAGAAAATTCAACTGTTGAATATAAGTTAAAATTACCCAGAAAACACAGGAATTAATATAGGACATTACTGTGCAAAGCACGTGCTAAGAATCACCTTTATGGCCGCGGAACCGCCGCGCATGCTTGGGTGGGGCCGCTGTTCCGCGGCGCTTTGGGTGACTTAGGATCACTTGCTTAACAGTAACTCTTATATACCCTGCTGTATTTTTTGGATATTTTTAATTTAGAAAAATCACATTTTTCATAAAATGTACAGAGAAGGGATTGAGTTTGGGTTTCGGGGTTCGATCGGATTTCTAACATCGTCTACACTTCGCCTAAGGCTCTAGCAAGGCTCTGATTCCACTGTAGGGTTACTAGTCACACTCAAGAGGTTCCACAAGGTATCAACCATGCCAAATTCAAAATTTTCCGGTGTCGAGAAATCCTAATATAGATCGTTAACTAGAGGATAGGCGAAACAACAAGCAAGCAAAGTACTTTGCTACTAAGTGAATGGAAATATAACCTTTGTAGATCCGGTCCACCACTTCTTTAGCTCCGTGTTGACGTCCCTCCGCTGTGATCATCGGGATCTCGGACTCTAGCGATGGTTTCGTCGGAGAAATGATCAGGCTAGGTCATTGACTTCGAGGCCGAAGATGATCTACGTCGGGGAGACTCAAACTCAAGCTATTGCTTCACTTGGTCGAAAACATTATGAAGAGAACACCCTATACTACATGTCAAGTGGTAGAGAATGAAGAAATAGGAAGTGGGTTCACTTTAGAATTGGATTTCTCACTCTTTTTCTCATGGCACCATTGGAGCTCTCAAGCTTTTGTGAGCTTGATGAAAGAGAAGAAGAAGAAAAGAATCATATGAATTATTATCCAAAATGAAACTTATCCAATAAATAATGGCACCATGGTTGAGTTAAGCCCTCATGCTTAACTCATGTAGAGAATTAACCAAAGCATTAGGTTAAGGGTTGGGTTAACTAATATCTTGAACAAATGACAAAAGAGTTGACTTTGACAATGTTCATCAAGTTTCAGGAAGCTTGATAACTTTAACCAAAATCACACTCTTTTGTTATATGCTAGGAAAATAGTAAACCCTAATTTTAACCTTGAGTTGGTTCAAGTCTCATACACACAACTTGTTTGTATCATCAAGCATGATACAAACATGTACACTTGCATATATCACATATAACCAATGTGCACATTCAAGTGAGAAAATCAATCTTAAGTGAACCAATACTAGTTAATGTAAAGTAATATATAAAATATATAATTATACATTAAATCATTAAATCAACACTTGATTCAACGATCCGGTCATATCGCATATAACCGACTAATATCAAGTGTATCAATGTATCGAATCAACACTTGATTCGGTAACCCGGCTATATCACATATAACCGACCGACGATATAAATCGCGAGAATAGAATACAGTATCGCATACAGGTATTATTCTCGGTCCCGCACATATCTCACATGCGCTCCTATTTCGTTTCGCTTGTGCCAGGAAACCCCTGTGTAGGACTCTAAAGACTCGTCAATACGACGGCTGTAGGTGATGATCATATCAAACACCGACAAGCCGCAAGCGGTCTGCTAAACATAACGGCCACCCGGGTATTGAGTGATCAAAAGATCAACGAGCAACCCCGCTCACACTCCTTTGAATCAAACCAGTAACACTACCGTACAGTCCGGTCTCTTCGTCTGATATGTCGCATATCTCATCTAGGGGTGGTAAACGTCAGACCCCAATAACTCGATAAGTCATGTCGATATGAGGCTCATAACGAGTCGAGAAACTACTGGTAAGACTTACCAGTAAATCCCTAATGCAGCCTTGGCCATGGACTTCCTGTTATAGCCAATCGAGCACAGCATAACATCAACTCCCTATACCGGGAGAGGAGAAACCCCTCCTATCGCTCATTGCCTCCATGTGACTCAGGACTGTACCCAAAAACCACCGTTTTGCATGCTCTCTTGGACGTGGTAAGGTGGAAATCAAAGCACAGTGGGAATCACACAAGACTCTATGACGATCTCAGGTCTACAGACTAACCTGCACCAGTGTCACCAGAGAACTGCCATCTGACGTAAGGTATAATACCAGCTGGGAGGTCTTGGCGAGTCCGTCCAGTGTACCCAGTCTCCACTGAGCACCCGTATATCACCTCTGATGTCAAACACCAATGGATATGGGATCATCCATCACCCATCTGTATGGGTCGAGAAGGTATACGCTAGTCTAATCTGGTATATCGATGCCCCGTCTCGATACACCCACGAATAGGGACTTTGAAGGATGTACTTATGGACTACCATGTCCCCACTAGTATGATCCGCATCATAGTCCAGGTAGTGAAGTACACATCCTATGGGCTTTACCAACATGTAACAGAGAGGAAATCAGTGTACACGTTAAAGTAAAGAGTAACTAGATAGCATACTATCATATCGAGCAAGAAAGTCATCCCTATATATGTCCAAGCATCCACTACAATATACATCCTTTGTATAGTAATAGCCTCTAGGGCATACATATAACTAATATGAGGAACATTAACATAGCCTTGACTTATGATAAGGTATCATATGTCCTCACGGCTCCATCCCCGCCCGTCCCAGGTCCTAAATCATCGGTTGCGGATAAGAAAGTCCGCAAGACATGGGACGCTGACTGTGCCATGGCCAAATGCCTCGCGCTTACATAGTTGGACTACACACATCAAAATCAGCACGAGCAGGTAGATGCCCAATCCATTTTTCTCTATACAAAAGATTTGTATGGGGAGTAATCTCGTGTCTTACGATACGAAGTGTCACGAAAGCTGTTTCAGACGCGTATGGCTCCTTGCACAACAGTAGGTGACCATGTTCTATAGATGATAGCTCTTATAGAAGAGCTTGAGGACCTTGGATGGACAATGGACAACGAACAATATACTGATATCATTCTACAGTCTCTCCCCCCACCTTTGCTCAGTTTGTAGTTAACTTCAACATGCAAAACATGGAGAAGTCACTCCCTTAAGTCCTCAATATGTTCAGGAGTGCAGAGAGCATGATGAAATCAGTGAAGGCTCCCGCTTTGATTGCTGGGCCATCTTCCTCCTCTCACCCGAAGGCCAAGGCCAAAGGAAAGATGAAGAAGAAACCAGCCAAACCTAGAGGTGGAGTTAAAAAAGGTTAATGGGAAAGACAAGTCTATGGCTGGGGAATCGGGGAAAGGGTAATCTTATCACTGCCCTAAATCGGGACACTAGAAGCGCAACTGCACTGAGTACTTGGATCTCAAAAGGAAGAAGCATGGTGATGCTTCCTCTTTAGGTGTGTTTGTGACAGAAAACAGTTTTTCTATAAACTATGCTTCCTGGGTATTAGATACCGGTTCTGGTTCTCACATTTGCAATGCATAACAAAGTAATCCTGAAGATGGGATGATATAATAAAAGCTCATGCAAAAATCATCAGCATGGAAAAACACCATTGTCCCTCACCGACACATCAAATCCCAAAATCCTCAGGCACCGCATCCTCAGATCGGCCCTCATATCCTGTAAGTCTCATGGAACCTGAGTGTCAAACATCGACACCCGAAAACATCATGAAAACATATGCATGTAAATATATGAGGACATCAACCACGTCTGTCCACCGACGATATGAAAAATCATGAAACCCGTGTCTAGCATCGACACGTAAATCCTCATATCTCAGGCGCCATCCCCACGACTGGCCCTGATGACATGTCGTACATCACTCCGGTCGGTATCCCCATGATAACCGCCGAATCCAAATACTATCCCCGATAGGTACTTGCCCAGCCTTCCAGGCTCATCGCCTATCATCTGCGAACTTCTTGTCGAGGGGAATCATACCGGGATCCACCATGTACCCGCACACGGCGTACTCACTCCTCGCATCGAGTAAATATCACAAATCTCAGAACCGAGAAATCGCATGGTGGACTCACTGAAATATCTTATCAAGAGAAACCAGGTTTTCAAACAATAGAAAGTTTCTTGAAATACCCCCACGGTTCTCAAATCCATAAATCACATGAAAACTCATATATGTAACATAAAATAGCAATATGAGCATATCAAGTGAAAACCGCTCTTTTAAATAAATCCAGCTTAAAAATATATCATGCGGTTCCCAAATCCTCCGAAATCAAGTAAAACATCATATGAAGTGTACATGTAACCGTAGCAAGTTATAAGTATCTACATGTAAGCAAGTATGTATGATGCATTCCATAAGCGAAATAGTACAATAATCAATGTCTCAATATCACATGTCAAAACAATATCACTTAGGGGTATATGCAGCTATAACAAAATATGGGGATGTACCTGTCAATATGTATGCATGATGTACATGTAGCTGTAAAAGTTATGTGGGTATACATATCAGTATGTATGCATGATGTATAAGAAGTTATAGCAAGGTATACGTGAAATGGAATAAGAGTCACTACCTCCATTATCCATATCCAATACAATATCACGTATGTATAAGTGTCAGCTGTATCTTATATGCACAATGGAATAAGAGTCACTATCTCAATTATCCCTATCCAATACAATATCACGTATTTATGTGGGTTGTGCGTGTCATGGCAATTACTGACGGTGTGGGTGTAGCATACAAATTAGTTCTCGTGCAACATGAACCGTAAGTAAGGTGTTGTGTATAAAAGGTATAAGCCAAGGTACAACAAGTAATACTATGTAATGACGTTCATATGCAATCAACTCATATGCGAATAAAATGCAGTTATCATAGTATAATCCAGCCCTGACGCAAAACGTCATTCGGGAGATTTCCCCGTGGATGTTAAATCTACTCACCGATTTTCTCGAGCTACTAAAATCCGACCACCTGCTTCTCTTTATTCGCAGAGTCCGAAGTCCTCGCTTGCGATCCTAAAATTTCACAAACACATCACATAAGCTAAATATCCTACACCGACGCAAAGATAACGAAACGCAAGGATAAGGCCATGAAAATTACACTTAGCACCTAGCGGACTAAACGCGCACGACATCGGCAAAAACCCTAACTAGGGTCGCTAATCTACGCAACACCAAGTCTGGACTCCGATTGTCCCGATCGAGCAAACAAAACACAATAAAATACGAGGAATATAATAAATATAATCTCGCAACGACCAATTGAACCAACGTCGAAAATATACCGAAATCTAGTAAGCAACTTATCGCATAATTTGTGCAAGTCTATAGCTAACACAATTCTAGCAATTTCAAACATTATAAAAAAAGCTTAACTAAGCTATCGAAACCACCTCCATATTTTTAAACTCGCCCAAATAAGTTTTAGTAAAACCTAGTAAGCTAAAACATCATTAGTCAAATTTGGAATTAACAACAATTATCATATTCCCACTAGGTTAAGTTTTCCTAATCTTCAATTAACCTTTAACCCATTCATCAAGTTTAAACACTAACTTGAACTTCTTTAAAATTATAATGAATGAATTAAACAAGAGTTTAATGCTATATTAACTAATTAATTAGCTAACTTAATGATTTTAGCATAACAAATAAGGATTAGGGTTTGAAATTATACCTCTCAAGAACAAAATCTAGCAACTAGTTTCATCAATTTTTGCCTCCAAAGATCAAGATTTTCTTGAAGATCCATGCTAGTTTAATCAAAGGAAATGATGGGTTAAGTTTTATTTATGAATTTATTTTAGGATTTTTGAAGAATTTTGAATGCTAGAAGATGAAGAAACGAGCAAGGATAAGATGAGGGCAGACTTGGGGGGGCTCGGCCAAATAGTTGGGGAGGGGATTTTGTTGAAAAGTGAGGAAAATTCTAGCACAAAACCATTGATGCTTCATTAAATGCAAAATTGCCATCTTTTTCTTTCTTTTCTTTTCATTTAAAAATTAAATCCTTTTTGCCACAAATATCTAGATATTTGATGGAGGGTTTTGATTAACAAAAAATCTCGTGATTAGATGAGCAAAGACTCAAATTAGAAGTAAATAACCCAAAAATGTAATTACCACTAATTAAGTGCGTAAATAACACATTAAAATAATATTTAATTAGAAAAAATTCTATGTGAACCAAAACTTCCCATTGACCACCAAAGCCTGCGCACTAGCACTATTCTAGTTAAACTAGGCCCAGTCAAGTCTGTACAAAGCTTTGATCACAATCGGGTTATAACGGAAAACACCGACTATTTTACCCTAAAACGGAAAAATTCGCATAGAGATTTCTAAAACGTTACAATCGCCCCTTTTAAAGAAATTCGGTCCTTGAATTAAAATTGAACTACGCGTACCTTCGAAGAGATTAGGGAATTTCTTCCGCATCTCGCTCTCAGCCTCCCAAGTGATCTCCTCACTAGTAAGGCTACGCCAAAGAACCTTCACAGATGGAAAGACCCTTGACCGAAGTTTCTTCACCTGCCGATCAAAAATAACTACCGCCTGCTCGGTGAACGAAAGATCGCGCTCAAGCTAAATGGTCTGGTGCTGGATCATATGAGAAGAATCATGAAGGTACCAACGAAGTATCGACACATGGAAAAAGCGGTGAACATCCGGAAAACTAGGCGGGAGCGCAAAACGATAAGAAATAGGACCCACTCGCTTAAGGATCTCGAAAGGACCGACAAATCTGTGACTGAGCTTCCTCATCTTCTTAAATCGCATAACGCCCTTCATCGGAGAAATCCTCCGGAATACATGATCCCCCACAGCGAACTCGAGTCTGCGATGGCGACAGTCGGCATAAAACTTCTTCCTGCACTGGGCTGCTCTCATCCTGTCCTGAATCAGCTGGATCTTCTCCGTAGTCTCCTGAACTAGCTGGGGTCCCAAAACCTTACTCTTGCTGAGTTCGGTCCAACAGATTGGCGATCGACACATCCTTCAATACAAAGCCTCAAAAGGTGCTATCTGAATAGTCTCCTGAAAACTGTTGTTGTAAAATAACTCAATCAACGGCAAGGGACGATCCCAACTGCCACCAAAATCAAGCACACACGTCCGAAGCATATCCTCCAGAGTCTGTATAGTCCGCTTCGACTGTCCGTCGGTCTGCGGATGAAAAGCGGTGCTAAAACTCAACCGGGTACCCAAAGCTTCCTGATGCTTCTGCCAAAGACGGCTAGTAAACTGGGTGCCTCTGTCGGATACTATGCATATCGGAACGTCATGCAAATGCACAATCTCATCTATGTGCAACTGATCATACCGAGCATAACCGAAAATGGTCTTCACTGGAAGGAAGTGAGCCGCTTTCGTCAACAGGTCTACAATCACCCAAATGGAGTCATACCCTCGACTGGTCCTGGTTAGACCCACAACGAAGTCCTTGGAAATCTGCTCTTATTTCTACTCCGGAACGGGTAAAGGGTGCAACTCTCCAGCCGGTCTATGATGCTCATCCTTGACCTGCTGACAAGTAAGGCACCTCGAAACGAATTCCGAAATATCACGCTTTATCCCTTCCCACCAGTAAAAGTCTCTCAAATCACGGTACATCTTTGTGGAACCTGGATGAACGCTAAAGTTCGACTGATGTGCCTGCTCTAGGATCTCGCGTCTCAACCCACCAGCATCTGGTACACACAAGTGAGTCCCGCATCGTAGCACACCCATGTTATCAATCATGAACTCCGAAACTCTACCCTTCCGAACAAGCTCAGGAATCTCAGATAAAACGGTCTTCACTGGGCTGCGCCTCATGGATACGATCAAAATGTAGTGGACGGGCGCGGACATGAGCACGCTCTCCCCCAGTTGATGTGAACTCGAAATTGTTGGATATGTAAGCCCTAGAGGCCATTATTGTATAGTACTAGTTTGTATATTACACTTTGGAAGCTTGGGATATATACATGGATTGATGACAGTCTTGCTCATTATTGGTGTATGCTACTTGGTTTGTATCTATCTTAATATGTGCATATGTTTCTTTTAACATATCGCTAATACATATTGATGGAACCCTTAGGATCTGTGCTTGACAACCGGCGTTGTGATGGAGATCACACTAGTGGGGGCTGGGTAGTCTAT
Source organism: Agapanthus africanus (assembly GCA_030015575.1). Taxonomy (NCBI): domain Eukaryota; kingdom Viridiplantae; phylum Streptophyta; class Magnoliopsida; order Asparagales; family Amaryllidaceae; genus Agapanthus; species Agapanthus africanus. Next base: position 123,284,450 of record JASDDO010000006.1, on the reverse strand, counting down.
AAGCACATCCTTATACAGGTCCCTAGTCGTAGGATTATCGAGACAGGGCATCGATAGTCCAAAGTAGACTGGTGCATACGCATCTCATCTTAGCAGTGGAGATGGTCTATCCCACAGCCATCAGTACGTCGTAATGGAGATAGTATGCAGGTGCTCGTTAGGTTACGAGTACACTGGACAGGACTCGCCGGGAACTGTTGGTTGGTATTATACCTATTGTCAGTTAGCAGTTCCCAGGTGAGATGAGTACAGCTTAGTACGTTGACTTGACACTGCTACTTCGCCTCAAGTGCGTTCCTACTGTTCTTTGATTGCTACCTTACCACGACACTATTGAGTCGAGCAAACAGGTAGTAGTTGGGTGCAGTCCCGAAGCACTTGGAGGTACTGGCGGTTAGACAGAATTCATCTCTCCCGGTATTGGGGGTTGATATCGCGCTGTGTCTAGGAGAGCCATTACACAAAGTCCCTGACCAGTGCAAGTGAGATTTACTGGAAGGTGTTCCGGTAGTTTCTGAGGGTGTTCTGGGCTACACTCCGACACGACTTATACCGCTACTAAGGGTTTGACGTTTACAACCCCCCTAGGCCCGATATGCGATACTCTTAGACGAACAGACCGGAGTATACAGAGATTGTCACAGATAGGCTCAGTAGGAGTTCAAATGGGTTTTACTCATCGGCCTTCTTATCGACAGATACCTGGGTAGCCATTACGCACAGTTAGTGCCGCTGACGTGCTTGTGGTTAAACCCACTGCCAGAGTACTGTCGAGTCTTTCGAGTCTCACACAGAGGGTTGTTTACCTTTGGGCGAAACGATGTAGAGGTCGTATTGTTTTACAACAGGGTTCGTTCACATACGCGTACTTGTGCGTGTTTGGTGTTCGGGCAGTTGATACTAGTGGGCTTTGGTTTAAGCCAGATCCTACAATTTGGTTTTGGGTTGGTTCAGTCTTGTTGTATTCGTGTTTCGTTGGAACACGGATGCGGGTATGTTTGTACAGTTGACAGAGGCCGAGAGGGAGACGCCTCATTAAGGTTTTGACCGTTGACTTGATTATAACCCTAATGAGAAGGAGGAATTTGTTTAATAATTATTATTATGGATAATTGTCATGGTTAATTGGTTTGAACATTTTACCAAGTTGACCATTGTTGACTTAGATATTTTCTTGAGCATGCTTAGCATTTAATAAAATATGATAATGGTTAAATCAAGTGAACCATCACAATTATCTTAATAATTCTAATTATTCTTTTAGTCCTCATATGAGAGCTTCATCGTCTCATTATCTCATTATCTTTCTCTCTCATGATTTGCTCTCTCCTCTTCCTCTACTAAAAGCTCTATTGTTTGATGTGTTGAAAATCAAGAGCCTTTGAGATAAAACTACCAAAACACTTCTCTACTTACTCTAGGGTTCTTAGTCTAGCAAGCCAAGCACTCTAGTTATTTCATTATTGATGTTGGAGCTCAAGGTAGAGGCCTTCGGGTGGATCTTCTATGATATAGAGATGCCGGTGAGGAGGAGCCATCCACACAATTCTAAGAAGCTCACAACAAGGAGAAGGAGTTCAAGACATAGGTATAACTTTCTATCATAGTAGATAGAACTCTTTTGTGCTAACTAGGTTTATGGTAAAGATCTGATTTAGTATTATCCGAGCGCCAAGTTTGTTATCATAGTAAAAATTTTGTTCCGCATTTGGCCATGGAAGTTGGTCGGGGCGCTAGTGTAACCCTTCATGGTATCAGAGCCTACCCATAAACTCTACTAGCTTGTTTGCACATGGTTAAAATCTCGATTGACAAATTTTTCGAATCACGAATCTCTGTTCATGAGCTTGCTGTCGATTTTCAAAGTTGTCCTAAAATTTTTCTGGGTATCTTAGAATTATGTGCAGGCGAAACTATAGCTACAGAAAAAATTTGGGGGCCTAACTACAAAATTCCGCCGTGGAAAGTGAGCAAAATTTTGCATTTTGCGGCCCTTCCGCGGCGCTTTTTGGGCAACATTACGCCAAAAATTTTTTGGGGCTCTGCTCCATGAAAATATGATATTTGTGATATACTGTTTTGGCACAGGTTTATTTGAGTGGTGGATTTGAATTTGGGGCCAATTTGGAAAAGTTTAGTCGATCGAAATTTTAAATGTGTATTTTACAGTACATTCACTTTTATCTGCGACCGGGAATGTTACTCGATCGGTAAAACTCGTCAGATTGCTTTATGTTCTTTTAGACGGGTTTTGCGAACGTGACATTCGCGTTGTTGTTTTGTGCTTGTGCTGTGATTGTGGTTGGATAGTCGTGATGGATAGAATGTGGTGCAATGTTAATAGTACAGTTTATATTCATTTGTACATTTGTTATTGCGGGGCGAGCGTCCGACATGTGGACTGCCGTCTTTGCCGGGTTGTATATTATTTTGGGGCACGACCAGGTTGACGTCGATGTCACCGTTTCATATTATTTTCTTTTTCTGTACTAGGATTACCCTACGGTGGAGTGTACGAATAGCCGAATTCTAGAAGGCAACAAGCCCGCATCTCATGACGTTGAGACGGAGGGGGATTCATTCTAGAATTTTAGGCTATTCGTTGTTAGTTATATGTATGCCCTAGAGGGCATTACAGTACATGCGATGTATATTGTAGTGGATGCATGGACATATATAGGAAGGACTTTCTTTCTCAACATGATAGTATGCTATCTGGTTGCACTTTATCTTAACATGTAAACAAATACTGTTTTGTGATCACATGTTAATAAAGCCCATAGGATGATTACTTGACTACAAGTATTATGATGCAGATCATACTAATAGGGACATGGTAGTCTATAAGTACATCCTTCAAATGTTTCTAGTCATGGGAGTACCGAGACAGGGCATCGGTACTCCAGATTAGACAAGCGTATGCGCTTCTTGACCCATATGATGGGCGATGGATGATCCCATATCTATTGGTGTTTGACATCAGAGAAGGTATAAGGGTGCTCAGTGGAGACTGGGTATACTGGACGGACTCGCCGAGAACTCCTAGATGGTATTATTCCTTTCGTCGGATACAAGATCTCTGGGGACACTGGTACATGTTATTCTGTAGACCTGAGATTGTCATAGAGTCTTGTGTGATTCGCACCGTGCTTTGATTTCCATCTTACCACGGTCAAGAGATCATGCAAAACGGTGGCTTTTGGGTACAGTCCCAAATCGCATGGAGGCAATGAGCGATAGGAGGGGTTTCGTCTCTCCCGGTATTGGGGGTTTATGTTGCGCTGTGCTCGATTGGGCATAATAGGAAATCCCTGGCCAGGGTTGCTGAGATTTATTGGTAAGTATTACCAGTAGTTTCTCGAACTGTTATGGACCTTGCATCGACACGACTTATCGGTTACTGTGGTCTGACGTTTACCACCGCTAGACTGTGATATGGAACATATCAGAAGAAGAGACCGGACTCTACTGTAGTGTTACTGATTTGATTCGCAGGAGTCATAGCAGGATTTGTTGATCTTCTGATCGCTCAATACCCGGGTGGTCGTTACATTTAGCAGACCGCTTGCGGCTTGTGCGTGTTTGATATGATCATCACCTACTGCCGGCGTATTGACGAGTCTTTAGAGTCCTACAAAGAGGTTTCCTCGTTCAAGCGAAACGGAGTAGGAGCACATATATGATATGTGCGGAACCGAGATTAATATGAGTATGTGATACCGTATTCTATTCTCGCGATATGTGATATTGGCCGGTTATATGTGATATAGCCGAATTATCGGAACAAGTGTTGATTCGATGAAATAATATATATATATATATTATATGCTCACATAAATATTTATTATTCTCACTTGTAATACGTTTAACATATATATGATATATGTTTATTGTATTGTTTTTCTTTTGTTGCATAAATATTATATATGTGATATATAATATTGTGACATGCTAGGTTATACATGCAATATGGATGTATGAGAATTATACCATGCTATATATTATGTTTGAGTTTAAATTCTTAAGTAATTCAAAAAGGAAGAAATGAGTCATTGTGAAGCTTCATGATAAACTTTGACAAAGGCTTCACTTTTTGTTTTGCTTAAGATATTTCTAAACTCAACCATGACACATAGCCATGGTTAACTCTCTACAAGAGTTGGTGGATGACATACACTAACCAAGGGTTGCATTTCTAACCTCATCTCTTTCATTATTCATCTTCTTCCTCATTTTGATTTTTGCTCTCTAGCTTTTCAGAAAAGAGATGAAAATAGTGAGAAAATAAACATTAAAGTGAGCAAAATTCCTACTTCATCATCCTATACTATTAGCCATTTAGTTTAGGGTGTTTGCATCACTAATCTACACAATTAGTGAAGATATAGCATGAGTTAGTGTCTCCTAGACGTAGATCATCTTCGGCCTCGAAGACATCGAAGCAAGCTTGTTTGTTTCTTCATGGGAGCCTCTCTAGAGTCCGGACGGTCGTCATCGCAGCGAAGGGAGTTCTACCCAGTGCTATTGAAGTGAAGGACCGGTCTATAAATGTTGTATTTCTTGTTCACTTAGATGTAAAGAGTTTACATATCATGTTTAACCCCAAGTCTCTAGTTAAGATCTTGGTTAGAGTTTGTTTAGCACCCAAAAATTTCAAAGTAGCATGATTGATGCTTGCCAAAACCTTGCTAAAGTGCTATGCTAACCCTACAATGGTATCACAGCCAAGATAGAGCATTAGGCGTCGTGTAGGCGATGTTTAAAGTCCGATCGAACTCCGAAACCCCGAAAAATCCCACATTGTGGAAATTTTTTCAAAAGTTGAAAATTTTCATATTAAAAATACTCAGAAAATCATGCAGGGAATTCTAGGGATTACTATGAAGTACGAAGCCATAACTCACTCAAGAGACCGCAGAACCGCAGCCAAATCATGCGTTTAGAGACGGTTCCGCGGCCAACTTTGGGAGTTAGGGGCTAAAACTTCACTGTTTATTCCTGGGTACTTTTTCATGGTTCTGGGAATTTTTAATTCTACTCAACTGTTGAGGTTTCTGGGAAATATTGGGAACTCGTTGATTCGATCGGAAAGTTTAACTTCGTTTAAGTTTTTTCCGGGCAATTTAGAACGTGTTAAAAGGTTCGAACGGATATCAATAACTCACTTTTTCCCCTGTCGGAAAACCTTCTGTGTTAGTTTTTTCCTGAGTTTAAAACATTCAGAAAATCATGCAAGCGTATCTGTGGACCCTCTAGAAAAACATAACCTTAACACGATTATGTGACCGTCAAAACGGCTAATGAACCATATGGTTTCTGGTAGTTTAGCGTTATCACATGTGAGGCGTTGGTTTGACCCTTCTACGGTTGGTTTATAGCGCCTGTGACATGTTCTGGTACTTTTTTGAACTCCGCTCAAGTGTTGAACTATTTGGGAAATCTTGGGTGTTTGTTTATTCAATCGGAAAGTTTAACATTGTCTATTTATCTAGAATGTGATAAAAATATGTGGAATTCGTATAGTTAGGCATGAAATGCGAAGTATGTGATATTTCGGATTTAAGATGACTAAATTGATTGTGGATTCCAAATGTTGTAGTTTTACACTTTCTTTTCTGTGACCGTAAGTGTAATATGTGGTGTATCGCCGTTTTCGGTGCTATATGTCAACGACAACTGGGATACGCATATTTAGTTACGTTGATGATATGTGATGTTATGTGTTGCTGTGATATGTTATATTGGATCGTCGTGTTTTGAATAGCCGGGGGTTTTATGTGAGATGAGGGTTTTTCATTTTCATTCATGTAAAATTAATTGTTTGTAATATTATTTTATTGAGGTACATACGGGTTGAGGATGATGTCACCATTGTATATTATTTACTTTTCCGCAATAGGATAGACCCAAGGCGGGGAGCACAAGTAACCGGGTTCTAGGGTCCAGTAGGAGACCATCTCGAGGAGTCGAGACCGGGTCTCCTAACTCTAGAATTGGTAGGGTTGCTTGCCGCTCTCGTAGGGGTCTAGGGATGTGGGTTTGGCTATTCATCGCGACCGTGGAATCCGTGCTTTATACTGGCTTAACTTAAAACACGGAATTCCTAGTATATCCAATATTTCATATATGATTCTTCTGCTGCTGATATTCTGTGATGTGATCATTTTATATGCGTGAGATGAATGCTTATACTATATATATGATATATAAATATTATTGCTTTCATTTCTTCTGTGATGCTTGGGAAGCATAAATAAATGGGACTTCGTTAATGAGATTAATGAAAGAAAAAGATGTACGACTACGGTAGCGCCTCGGCCGTCTTTCCGAGGCCAAAATGCGGAAACGTAAATTTTTTCAAACTACAAACCGGCGCTATCATATGCTTAAAACCCAGATCGAACCATTAAGCTACAACTAGCTATCTAGAGAAGGGATAGAAAGGCTATGTCGATCGATCCGTGTCCTTCGGTCTTTGGCCACCATTCCAAGCTCCTCACGGCATCTCCGGTCATGATCTCCTCGTCGGAAAGGGCACCACATCTACGAGTCTTTTTACAGGCTCCCGCTTCATCCGAAGCAACTCGGGCACGAAGTGTGCTAGCCGACGTGTCCAACGTGATGTTGAGAATGTTTGTGATCACTTTGTCTCTTGCATCCATTGATTTGGATAGAGGTTAGAGGGGTTGCCATTAATGGAGATTTTGAGCTAGAGGTGGAAGAAGAAGGATATGCTTTCTTATTCCTTTTATTTTGTGATGGAATGATAATGAGAGTGAGAGTGAATCATCAAAATACAAGAGCTAGCAACCAACTCATGGCAGCCCCTCTCTCTCCTTATCAATTCATCACTCAAGTCCATCACATTATGTGACTAATGCACAATAAAAGAGACCATGAGTCACAAGGTTTGCATGTGTCAAAATTAATGCACCAAATGATGATATTTAACTCACAATTTCTATTTTCAAACATTAATCCAAATGTTTGCAACAATAAAATGATACGACAACATCTAAAGTAAACTCGTGACGGATCACAAAGATACCCCTCACCTGTATATACATACCTGCATCCGCAATCCGACTGAATGCGAATGCGATGAGACTGATGTAATCCAATAAATCTAATACTAGGATCTGAATTAAACCAAAGCCCACTAGTATGATCCGTCCGATCATGATCCGTGCACTACTGCACGTATATGATCGGACCCTGCCATATATCATACATCTTCTACAACGTTTCGCCCGAAACTTGAGAAACTGTCTGTGGGGGACTCTAAAGACTCGTAAATACTTTGGATGTGGATTTAACCACTAGCACGTCAGAGGTATTAGTCCTACGTAACGAGCTACCAAGTATTGACCAAAAGGGAGGTCGATGAGCGAACTCATCCTAACACCCTACATGAAGGGTGTAAGTGCATGGAGGCGCCCCGGCCGTCAATCCGATGCCAAAATGCGGAAACGATACTTTTCTATAACTTGTAAACCGGCACCACCGCGCACTATGAAACCCGGATCGGGCCATTAACATAGTCCTAGCTAACAAGAGAAGGGGTAGAGAGATATACCGAGCGATCCGTGTCTTTCGGTCTTCTCGTCGTCGTCCCGATCACCCCGCGGAAACTCCGGTCTTCATCTCCTCGTCGGAAGGGCACCACATCGCCGGGTTCTTTTACGGGCTCCCACCTCTGGACCGAGGCAACCGTGCACGACGTTGGCGAGTCGACGTGTCCAAGAATTGCTGTAGAATAAGTGTAGTGCTCTTTGTCTCTTTTGGGGTTGAAGTTGACATTTGGTGGAGGAAATGAACTATACTCTTTTGTGGTGGCTTTTGGGAATTTTGTAGTAAGCAAAATGAGAACCAAAAAAAAAAAATCCCTCACAAAATAAATCCCCTCACCCCTCAAGAAGTGACCGACCTCATCCAAGAAAGAAAGAGAATGGGAGTGAGCCAAAAAAAAAGAAGAATACAAGAGAGAGGAAAAGTGATGATGAGAAGAAATGATCCCAAACCAAATCCAACACTCCATCAACCATCATAACTCCAAAGCTCAAGCCATCATTAAAAAAAGAAAGTCAAGGGATGGTGGAACCATCATGAAACCATCATGATGCAACAATATGCAAAGACCACCCTCCACAATACTAATTTGCACATTTGCAAATAAGCCCTCCTCCACCAATTTTCAGCCAAGGAAAGATACAAAGGAAAATGGCCGAAACGGAATGCAAACTGGAAACTTCAGAAAACTGATCCCGTAATAAATTAGAGGAAAACCCCGCTACTGTATATACATACCCGCATTTGTATTCCGACCGAATACAAATGCAATAAGACAAAATCTACACTGTACAATACTAGGATCCAGCTTAAACCAAAGCCCGCTAGTATTATCCGTCCGATCATGATCCGTGCAATACCACACGTACATGATCGAACCCTGCCATATCTCCATACGGCCTCTACAGCGTTTCGCCCGAAACTTGAGAAAACGGTCTGTGGGGGACTCTAAAGACTCGTCAATACTTTGGTTGTGGATTTAACCACTAGCACGTCAGAGGTATTAGCGGGCTACCAGGTATTGACCAAAAGGGACGTCGATGAGCGAACTCATCCTGATACCCTACTGAGTCTGTCAGGGAAAATATCCGTACAGTCCGGTCCGTTCGTCTACGAGCATCTCATGGCGGGCCTAGGGGGTTGGTAAACGTCAGACCCCCAAAAGCGGTACAAGTCGTGTCGGAGTATAGCCCAGAACACCCTGAGATACTACTGGAATACCTACCAGTAAATCTCCTGCCTTCGCCAAGGACTTCGTGTAATGGCTTTCCTAGACACAGCGCGACCTCACCCCCAATACCGGGAGAGACGAACCCCTGCAGATCCGCTCACTGCCTCCATGTGGCTCGGGACTATACCCAACTAAAACCTATTTGCATGTCTCCTTTGAGCGTGGTAGGGTAGTAATCAAAGTACAGTGGGAACTCACACGAGACAAAGGACGATCTCAGGTCGATGAACTAACCTGTACACATGTCACCAGGGAACTGCTATCTGACGTCAGGTATAAGACCAACTAGGATGTTCCCGGCGAGTCCTTTCCGGTGTACTTATAACCTAATGAGCACCTGTATACATCTTAGGTGAACCAACTGACACCAGTGGCTTGTGAGACTGGCCACCGCCCCTCGTCGGGGTCTCGACTGTATACACTAGTCTACTCTGGACTATCGATGCCCTGTCTCGAAACTCCCACGACTAGAGACCTTTTAAGGATGTGCTTATAGTCTACCAGCTCCCACGTATATGATCGCCCTCATACTGTTGGCAGTAAAGCAAGAATCCTAGGGGCTCTATCAACGCGCAATAGTGACCTGTAAGGGTCACCTAAAGCAGTACACGATGATAAAGAGAAACCAGATAGCATACTATCATCTTGAGTAAAACTGTCCTTTCGGGATAGGTACTCCATCAATCATTGCAATCACGTGCCTGTGATCCAATAATTGAATCTGAGGGCACTATCTCCAACAATCTCCCACTTGAACTCAAGGCTAATTATTGCGTTGTCGCATACTCACAGCCCGTGTGATACCGAACACCCAACTCCTCTACCGATCAATCTCACAAAACCAGTTTGCGAAACCAATGTGTTCGAGGAACAGCCTCAGGGAGTGGATCCGCCTTGATGTTTCTTTCTATGTCTCTCTATATCTCAAGTTCGCGGAGAAAGACATCTCCCGAAATGAGCAATACCTGTCTTAGAATATGTCTGGATATCTGATGGAACCTAGCTCATAAATGAACTCCAAATCCAAACTTCTTAAACTGTATCGTCAACTGAACTTAATCATTATCCCACGACATGCCTCCCTCAGTATCCCCTTGGACCACCTGTCCAAAATACTGCCCCACGTCAGAAGGAAAACTGTAACTCTGACAACTTCTCTGTCATCCATGTCACCTTGGAAGCCTGGAAAGATAACCATCTCCTAAAAGAGGCTGTTGTTATCATATCCCTAGAACATCCACTTATGTTCTAAAACTGCTTTCATTCGTTTCTCCAGGATTGGATCAATATCATCATATTGCATCCACTACAAAAACAACATCTGGTGCGGTACTTGATGATTGACTCAATTTCCTAAGCAAGTGATCTCCCAATCATGCACATCCCTCTCCCCTTTAGTCTGTAAGACACCTTTAGAGAGGGTGACTCCATCACCTGCAGGTACACTACCGTGCCAGGAGTCGTCCATTCTAAAAACTCATAGAATGCTGTCTAAGTACCCTGATTGGGAAACCACCCAAATCTAGATCTATACATCTATTAACCAGAATATCTGATATAATATCCAAGTCCTATGTGTAGAAACCACTGTGTGACGACCAAAGTATAACCGACCGTAGTATAGGAATTTCACTTCATACTCTGTGTTTGTCATCCAAGTACCAGGACATCACATCCTACTACCTTCTTAACAGATCTATCCTCTATTCTGATGAAGGCAAACCTATGACTGTCATATAAGAAATAGATGATCTATCTCTGCTAGATCTGATTTAGTCTATAAATAGACATAAGCTACCTGTCCACCAATGCTTCTGCTGCTCCCACTGACTACGACAACCCTCTGGCAAAGTCATACACACGTGCACTTCTGAATCTAGTATAGAACGACGCTATACTCATCCTCCTGCCGGGTCTAACAGTCTGGAACAACAGCAATGGCAAGTCTGGGTAAACAAGAACCTCCCTGTCACCGTCCTTGAGGCTACCAGAGTACCTCTCAGGTGCCTGAGGTTACCCACCATATCTGCGGAGTGGCCAATAGAATGTCAAACCAGATTGAATCTTTAAGTTCTTATCAAATATTCAGTAATCGTTTGCGGTTCTGGAATCACTTCAAGTTCTACCATACCCACACTACTGTTTTTGAAAAAAATCCATTTTTATTAAAACTGTGGCGAGTCTAGAACAATATCACTATTGATCTTCCAGATGGTAGAAAGTCAACCCTCGTCATAGCCTGGGTCAACCCACAAACAACCATTACAGAAACGTGCCTTGAGTTAACCAGAGTCTGGTTTTAAGCATAAGACGGACAACTCCCCGTACCTTAACATCGTTAAGATATGAACTGTTCTATATCCAATATAGAACCAGAGGCACTGATTTAATTGAAACGGATTCAAATCATGCAGCTGTCTCCTGTGCATGTCAACTAAATGGAGAGAGGTCGATCAGCGTCACTCAACTTAGGAATGCTTCCAATTATGTGTAATCTGAAAAAGAAGCAAGTTATCTTAATCATTACTATCAAATGAATACACTACAGAAGTATCTACATCTTTGATCACTTTGATGAATCCCGATACTTGCAACACCTGGTTCTCTACTTTATTCATATACCTATAACTTCTCAAAATTCGGACATTGTGTTTCTACGAAACACTTGACTAAAAACTAGAGAAGTCATAATTAAATCGAATATAGTACGAGGACCAACCCCTGTGTCCTAATAGACACTGGACAACATACAATACTCTGTATAAGTCCCCTGAGTTGAATAACTCAGTCCCTGTGGGTCGTAGATTGAAAACTGTACTTATGGTTAAGAAGAATTACACCGCTGTTTAATGCTCCTTACCTAACCATCCACTGATATAGGTAAATGTCATAGACATAATTTCAAAAGGTTATATCTCACTCTATAAAAATAGACGTACAAATATATCAATTTGAAATTGGTTCACAACAACGGATATTCAAAACCAAATATTTGCCGACCGGCAAACAGCCAATGCGATTTCCTAAAATATCAACAATTACAACGAATTCCGATATAATGAGGATGATCACCTAATTCCCAATAACTTACTCCCACTCATCATCTATAAAACCATACAGATGTGAGAATCATACCTGGTAAATACATACCCTAGAGCAAGTGTCTGATTGGGAAATCGGTTTTCTTTTAACAGTACACAGAGAAACTGAAACATTGAAATGTTCCGATGGGGTATCCTTGTACTCCTAGTAATGCCTCTTCCATTACAAGATTCACAACTGTAACCGTATATTTCTATACCATCTCTTCACAACCCTTCATATGTCTTTAGTCATTATCTTCTGTACATCCCTTTAGGCCAAATGATTTTCTTCCTTCCCTTCCGTTCGGCACCAGCCTATGGTTTGGAAGAAGAATATCCAATAAGCATAATGGGTGTACTGTCCTAATCCTAGGAGCACTCGCAATGCGAAAGAAGGTGAAGATAAAAGACAACTGAATAAACCTTATTGCTATTTCTTCTGAACCAGAATCCATCCCCGAACTGGAACAAGTTCCTTTCGAGTTCGTATATAACCATACGATGGAGTATCCAATAAACTGTGGATCTTCGTAGTGATACGGAGTGTCCTCGAGAAATACAAAGGTGAAGTGGGAGTGGTAATGAAATACTTGGTTTGGTCGTGAATAGCAGTCGCAATTTACTTTGCCATCCTTCTAATCCTTTTATTTGTCTTTACATAATACCTTTTGTACACCATCGTTAGGCTAATTGGTTTTCTTCAATCCTTACCGGTAGGCACCTGCCTATGGTTTGGAAGAAGACTATCCAATTTGCGTACTAGGTGTACTATCACCTAATCTAAGGGGCACTCGCAACCTGAGAGAAGGTAAAAGGAAAAGACAGCTGAATAGTCCTATCCGTTTTCTCCAGAACCGAAAACCATCCTCGAATAAATTCCTTCGAGTTCATATATAACCATATGATGGTTTTATCCAATGGAAGTGAACGTTCGTAGTAATACGGGATGTCCTGGAGAAAAGGGTAGAGGTAGGAGTGGCAATGAGATATGCTACACTGACAATCCAAAAGTCAGTGTTTTAAGAAGGTTCGGTTAATCTTGGTCACTGAGTCATAGTCAAAGGTAGGGTCATGGTCACTGCCAAAAAGAGAGAGAAGAGAAACACTCAGCGTGCACTCTAACCTAGATCATAATGGTTACCAATTTATCTAATCAGGAAACCTCCCACTGTACCGTCAAATTCTCCTCCAAACCTGAAAGAAGAATTAGTCGGGATCACCTGAGGAGTAAACCAACTCATAAGTGGGAATCGGGATCCAACTATCATCGCATGATAACGTGACGGAATCCGCTCACGTTATCACATTCCAGAAGTTATGCGCATATCTGGCAAGTTTCAGTTTCTTTAGAAACTCTCGATGTGATTTTTACCCCATGCTCTTATGACCTTGACTTTTGCCAACAAATCATAAATCACATGTCAAGTTCTACCCGTCATTCTCCAGGTTGATTTGAACCCCCCCCGTACCTACCCTTGACTTTGGCCAACAAGGCAGTACAACTGTCCCAAACCAACGCATCTATCTATGCTGCATATGAATACCCAATAGCTACCAAACACTGTGCCTTGACTTTGGCCAACAAACACAGGTTGAATACTATTGACTATCCATATGAAACGATGGAGGGCTACGAATGGTTTATGGTGAAAACCTTTAACGTAATGAATTTGATATCGTTGAAGGAACTGGATAGCTTTATAAAAATATAGTGGCGAAAACCTTTGCTAAAGAGGTCACTCCCGGTGAAGGGATCTCGGCTCTTTCCCCGTAGAATGAGATGCAGGATAATCCAACCGAATACCACGATGCAAAGAAAAAGTAAATGACTATAGTGAAGTTATTGCCCTGACGAAAACTTCTGTCCAAGGGGTCACTCCCGGTGAAGGGATCTCGGCCCTTGCCTCGTCGACTGAGCTGCAGGATATTCCAACTGAATACCACTGTGCAAAACAAAAGAGAACGTCCTTGCAATAACAGCTTTTTTTGAAAATTGTTCCAACAACATCAGAATAGGTTTGTTTAGCTTGAATTGATCTGAATCAACGCAGTCCCATCAATTGATCACACCAATAAAGAACGGAATTAATGATGTATGTATATGCCATCCGCATTCGCCACTGGGTCCCGTCATTACCCGTTAGGTTACTTAACTAACGACAGAGCGGGGACTGGACTAGCGCGGATGCAAAACATATACAACATTTACTAGTATATATATCAATATATAATATTTGCTCAAGGCGTGATAAAATGCAACATCACAGAAATGTAATAAGCATCACCGAACAATACAGATATCTGGGATCCCCGGGTTTCATAGAGCCGCTACTGAAACCCGATGTTCCCCTGGTCGTGTGGATAGCCTGTGCAATGAAATCCTAGACCCCTACGGGCGCGGCAAGTTACCCGCCAAAACCTGAAGCGAGGCAGGCCCCTTCAGCAACATGAAAGGACTACCCATCACTTCACGGAATCCGGTAACTTGGGCACCCCTTCTGGGTCAACCTGTACCCCCTACGAGTGCGGCGAATAGCCCGCCAATTCTAGAGTGAGCCCCCCTCAGTCTCAAAGCCATGAGATGCGGGGCCGTTGCGCTCTAGAACACGTCTATCCGTGCACCCCACCTTCGGGTAATCCTAGTACAGAAAGTAAAATATACATACAACGGGTACATCGACCTCAGCCCAGTCCTCCCCCAAAAGAATAATATACAAACAGGCTGTGATAGCATTACACATGTCGGAAGCTCGCCCCGTAATATCAAATGTACATAAACAACCAAACTGTACTAACATTGCATCCAGGCTATCCCCCACGACCAATCCGCAACATCACAGCACAACACAGAACATCAACGTGAATGTCACGTTCACAAATCTGTCTAAAAGGCCTATAGAAGTTAGACAGGATTTACAGATCAAATGACATTCACGGTCGCAGATATAATGTAAATACTGTGAACTAACATGTTTAAAATTTTCGATCGACTGAATTTTCCGAAGTGGGCCCCAAGCACAACTCTAGCACTCAAAAACATCTGGGCATAAAAAGAATATACCAGAAACCCTATTTCCATGTCAGTAAACCACTGTAGAAATTTGGTGCGGTTTGTCCACAAAACGGCGGCGGTTCCGCGGACCAAACGTGGTTTTGGCCGCTGATCTGCCGCGCTACAGTAATATCAGCCGACCAAATTTTCACAGAATGATCAAAAAACCCTGCTCGTAATTTTGCAATGTACCAAATAATTTTTTGACGACTGCAAAAATTCGACAGAAACTGATGCATGGAAAATGTGCTTTTTGGAAATTCGTTCGATCGAACTTGTAAACATGTTAGAGCAAGCTAGACTAGGTTAATGGCCTGGCTCTGACACCAGTGTAAGTGCACGGCGGCGCTCCCGCCGTTAATCCGAGGCCAAAATGCGGAAACGATACTTTTCTTTAACTTGTAAACCGGCACCACCGCGCACTATAAAACCCGGATCGGGCCATTAACATAGTCCTAGCTAACAAGAGAAGGGGTAAAGAGATATACCGAGCGATCCGTGTCCTTCGGTCTTCTCGTCGTCGTACTGATCACCCCGCGGAAACTCCGGTCTTCATCTCCTCGTCGAAAGGGCACTACATCTCCGGGTTCTTTTACGGGCTCCCACCTCTGGACCGAGGCAACTCGGGCACGAAGTTGGCGAGTCGACGTGTCCAAGAATTGCTGTAGAATAAGTGTAGTGCTCTTTGTCTCTTTTGGGGTTGAAGTTGCCATTTGGTGGAGGAAATGAACAATACTCTTTTGTGGTGGCTTTTAGGAATTTTGTATTAAGCAAAATGAGAACCAAAAAAAAATCCCTTACAAAATAAATCCCCTCACCCCTCAAGAATTAGTCGGCCTCATCCAAGAAAGAAAGAGAATGGGAGTGAGCCAAAAAAAAGAATAATACAAGAGAGAGAAAAAGTGATGATGAGAAGAAATGATCACAAATCAAATCCAACACTCCAACAACCATCATAACTCCAAACGTCAAGCCATCATGAACAAAAGAAAGTCAAGGGATGGTGGAACTATCATGAAACCATCATGATGCAACAATATGCAAAGACCACCCTCCATAATGCTAATTTGCACATTTGCAAATAAGCCTTCCTCCACCAATTTTCATCCAAGGAAAGATACAAAGGAAAATGGCCGAATCGGAATGCAAACTGGCAACTTCAGAAAACTGATCCCGTAATAAATTACAGGAAAACGCCGCTACTGTATATATATACCCGCATTTGTATTCCGACCAGATACAAATGCAATGAGACAAAATCTACATTGTACAATACTAGGATCCAGCTTAAACCAAAGCCCGCTAGTATTATCCGTCTGATCATGATCCGTGCAATACCGCACGTACATGATCGAACCCAGCCATATCTCCATACGGCCTCTACAGCGTTTCGCCCGAAACTTGAGAAAACCGTCTGTGGGGGACTCTAAAGGCTCGTCAATACTTGGGTTGTGGATTTAACCACTAGCACGTCAGAGGTATTAGCCATACGTAACGGGCTACCAGGTATTGACCAAAAGGGACGTCGATGAGCGAACTCATCCTGATACCCTACTGAGCCTGTAAGTGACAATATCCGTACAGTCCGGTCCGTTCGTCTATGAGCATCGCATGGCGGGCCTAGGGGGTTGGTAAAAGTCAGACCCCCAAAAGCGGTACAAGTCGTGTCGGAGCGTAGCCCAGAACACCCTGAGATGCTACTGGAATACCTACCAGTAAATCTCCAGCCTTGGCCAAGGACTTCTTGTAATGTCTCTCCTAGACACAGCGCGACCTCACTCCCAATACTGGGAGAGACGAACCCCTGCAGATCCGCTCACTGCCTCTATGTGGCTCGGGACTGTACCCAACTAAAACCTGTTTGCACGTCTCCTTTGAGCGTGGTAGGGTAGTAATCAAAGTACAGTGGGAACTCACACGAGACAAATGACGATCTCAGGTCGATGAACTAACCTGTACACATGTCACCAGGGAACTGCTATCTGACGTCAGGTATAAGACCAACTAGCATGTTCCCGGCGAGTCCTGTCCGGTGTACTCATAACCCAATGAGTACCTGTATACATCTTAGGTGAACCAACTGACACCAGTGGCTTGTGAGACCGGCTACCGCCCCTCGTCGGGGTCTCGACTGTATACACTAGTCTACTCTGGAGTATCGATGCCCTGTCTCGAAACTCCCACGGCTAGGGACCTTTTAAGGATGTGCTTATAGACTACCAGCTCCCACGTATATGATCGCCCCCATACTGCTGGCAGTTAAGCAAGAATCCTGGGGGCTCTATCAACATGCAATAGTGACCTGTAAGGGTCACCTAAAGCAGTACACGATGATAAAGATAAACCAGATAGCATACTTTCATCTTGAGTAAGACTTTCCTTTCGGGATAGGTCCTCCATCAATCATTGCAATCACGTGCCTGTGATCCAATAATTGACTCTGAGGGCACTATCTCCAACAAAGGGTTTCCTACAACAACAATACAAGGGTTTGGAGGCAACACACATGCCATATTTAAAATTTATATGGTGCTAAAAAAACTATCTTAAGGATCATGTTAGAAAATTTAGGGTATCATAACTTTAACATAAACACGAGTAGTAAAAGCTAGGGTTTTGAGAGTACAACCTTTGTAGCTCCTTACGCTAGACTCCTTGGCTACTTGAGGGTTTGAAAAAGGTTCGCTTGAGATCTTCTAGGTCCACGACGATCCACCCGGAGTCCTCTTTGTCCAAGCATGCAGCTCCACTAGATCAAGAGAAGAAAAGGAAGTTAACACTCTACACTAATGGGCAAGACTAATGTAGAATGGTGATGTGGTTTGTTTTCTCACTTCAAAATCCTAACTTGGTGACTCTTTTGCTCACAAGAGAAAACTAGAGGGCAAGAGAGAAAGGAGGAAGGTGATGATGGCTTGTAAAGAGCTCAAGATAATGATAAACTTATGAATAAAAATGAGAAATGAGAATATATATATTTTCTCTTTCTCATTCTTTACAGTAGTTATAAAATATCTAGATATTTAGTTTGGATAAAAAATGGCCATAGAAATTAAATCATGTTTAAACCAAAGGGTTAGTGCAAGAATAAAATATTAAACCATGATAACAATTTCCATTTCCATTTTTTCTTTTTCCAAAAATAATATCCATATATTTTATAAATGGTGTGAGTCTTATATTGTCACCATCCACTATATCAACAACCATGATAGAATTATGTATGCATGTATGTGTGCATGCACATCCTATGTGCATGAATGAGAATAAATGTATACATGCATGCATACAACAAAAAAGAAAAGAAAGGGTTTAAAGTGAGAAAATAATGGTCAATGATAAATCAACACTTTATTTAGCAAACCGGTCATATCGCATACGACCCGACCAAAAGAAAACCGCCCGATTAATATATAGTATCTCATACGCGCATTTTAACCTGGTTCATGCGCATATCTCATATGCACACCACATCGTTTAGGCTGGACTAGGCAACTCCATTGTGGGACACTAAGACTCATCAATATGCCGGCAGTGGGTGATGATCATATCAAGCACCCCGAAGCCGCAAGCGGTCAGCTAAACGTAACGGCCACCCGGGTATTGAGCGATCAGAAGAAAACAAGCGATCCTGTCACAACTCCCGTCGAGCCAATCGGCAACACTACCGTACAGTCCGGTCTCTTCTTCAGATATGCTACATATAGAGTCTAGGGATGGTGACGTCGAATCCAATAACTCAATAAGTCGTGCCGATGAATGGTCTATAACAGATCGAGAAACTATTGATAACACTTAACAGTAAATCTCAACAGCCCTGGCCAGGGACTAACTGATATAGCCAATCGAGCACAGCACAGTATCAACTCCTAATACCGGGAGAGACGAAACCCCTCCTAGAGACTTGTACCCAACGGCCACTTGTTTGCACGACTCAGTAGAGCCGTGGTAGGGTGGTAATCAAAGTACAGTGGTAGAACACACAAGACTCTATGACGATCTCGGGTCTACAGACTAACCTGTACCAGTGTCACCTGAGAACTGCCATTCGACGATAGATATAATTCCATATAGGAGTTCTCGGTGAGTCCGTCCAGTGTACCCAGTCACCACTGAGCACCCGTATACGATCTCGATGTCAAACAACGATGAATGTGGGAACATCCATCGCCCATCATATGGGTCTAGTAGCATATACGCTTGTTTACTCTGGTATATCGATGCCCCGTCTCGATACACCTACGACTAGGGACATTCCAGGATATGCTTATAAACTACAAATGTCCCACTAGTATGATCTCTATCATAATCACAGTAGTCAAGCCTATATCTTCAGAGCTTTATCAACATGTGCGAATGAATAAAAGCATGATCAAATCAACATGTCAGATAAAGAAGAACCAGATAGCATAATATCATGTCGAGCAAGAATGTACACTGAATATATATATATATATATATAAATGTATAAATACATCCACTATCATATAATGGCCTCTAGGGCATACATATATCCAACAATCTCCCACTTGCACTAAGGCCAGTTATTGGCGTATGTCATACCCAACATCTCAAAAAGTCGCTCATGTTGCAGCTGAGGGAGGGCCTTGGTGAGTGGATCCGTGGTGTTATTCTTTGTGTCTACTCTCCTAATCTCGATCTCGCGGCGATCTACAATCTCCCGGATCAAATGA
This sequence comes from Agapanthus africanus, assembly GCA_030015575.1. NCBI lineage: Eukaryota > Viridiplantae > Streptophyta > Magnoliopsida > Asparagales > Amaryllidaceae > Agapanthus > Agapanthus africanus. Next base: position 123,264,821 of record JASDDO010000006.1, on the reverse strand, counting down.
AAGCGCCTCAGTATGTGTCTGGACCGCTGATGGGACCTGGGCTCCTTGGCTAACGCCATAGCCCTATTATTATCACAATACAACGGTATTGGATCAATAATGGTTGGATCTACTCCTAGCTCCGAAACGAACTTCCTCATCCAGACGGCTTCCTTGGCGGCATCATTCACAGCAATGTACTCAGCCTCCATCGTAGAGTCTGCAACGGTATCCTGTTTGGAACTCTTCCAACTTACCGTCCCTCCATTAAGGGTAAATACAAACCCGGAGATAGATTTGTTGTCGTCCTTATCGCTCTGGAGGCTCGAATCGGTAAAGGCTTCCATCTGGAGATCTCCATTACCTTACACTAAGAACAATTCTTTAGTCCTTCGCAAGTACTTAAGAATGTTCTTCACAGCTATCCAGTGATTCTCCCCTAGGTGGGATTGATACCTGCTTACGACGCTAAGTGCATAAGCTACATCTGGGCGTGTACATAAGATCGCATACATTATAGATCCTACTGCTGAAGCATAGGGTATAATGCTCATGCGAGCTCCCTCTTCATCGGTCTTTGGGCAAGAGTCATTAGAGAGAGTGACCCCATGGCAAGCGGGTAAGGCACCCCGCTTGGAGTCTTCCATACTAAACCTTTTTAGGATGGTGTTATTGTACCTGGTTTGGGAGAATACCAATAACCTCTTGGATCTATCCCTATAGATCCTAATGCCCAGAATGTATGTGGCATCACCCAGGTCCTTCATGGAGAACCTTAGTGATAAGAAAGATATGACCGACTGTCGCATAGGAATATTATTCCCTATCACAAGAATGTCATCCACGTACAATACGAGGAATGTGACAGCTCTCCCTACAGCCTTCTTATAAACACAAGGTTCATCTGGATTTTTGATGAAATCAAACTCTTTGATAACATCATCGAAACAGAAGTTCCAACTCCGTGATGCCTGCTTTAACCCATAAATGGATTTAAGCAATCTACATGGTTTCCCGCTGCTCCCACTGTCAATGAAGCCCTCTGGCTGATCCATATAAACACATTCTTCTAAATATTCATTTAGAAATGTCGTTTTAACGTCCATCTGCCAGATTTCATAGTCGTAGTGAGCAGCAATAGCAAGTAGGATCCGAATGGATTTAAGCATGGCTACGGGAGAAAAAGTCTCGTCATAGTCCAAACCTGGTCTTTGACGAAAACCATTTGCCAAAAGTCTTGCCATATAGGTCTCTACCTGCCCATCTACACCAATCTTTCTTTTAAAGATCCATCTGCACCCCACAATTTTTACCCCAGGGGCTATAACGTCCAAAGTCCATACTTTGTTGGTGTACATAGACTCCATTTCGGATCTCATGGCATCCAGCCACTTCACAAAGTCTCCACTCGTGATAGCTTGCTGAAAGCTGGTAGGATTATCATCCTCCATGATGCAGTCTTCTCTGTCACCATCAATGAGGAAACCGTAGTACCTCTCCGGTGGGCGAGAAGTCTTACCAGATCTACGGAGTGGTCGAGATTCCTTAGTTTCTATTACAACAGTCGGTTGAACCAAGTCGTCATTTGTAGTTTGTGTCTCTAGAACTTCTTGTAGATCCACTACATTGCCATCTGTTTCACTTGTGAAAAACTCTTTTTCTAAGAATGTGGCATACTGAGAAACAAACACCTTTTGTTCCTCCTTATGGTAGAAAAGATATCCATAAGAATTCCTTGGATACCCCACAAAGTTACACATAACCGACCGTGTCTCGAGTTTGTCCGGATTCTGCTTTTTAACATAGGCCGGGCAACCCCAAATCTTAATTCTCTTAAGAGATGGTCTCTTCCCATACCATATCTCATATGGCGTGGTAGACACAGTTTTGGTTGGAACCCTGTTCAGTAGAAACGCTGCAGTCTCTAATGCATGCCCCCAAAATGAGACGGGTAACTCAGCATCACTCATCATGGAATGAACCATATCTAATAGGGTTCGATTCTTTCGTTCTGACACACCGTTGTGCTGTGGTGTGTAAGGAGGAGTGAGCTGAGAGAGAATCGCATTCTTTTTTAGGAAGTTTGCAAACTCTGTACTGAGGTACTCCCTACCTCGATCTAATCGAAGCATTTTAATGCTCAAGCCGGTTTGTTTTTCTACTTCTTGTCTATATTCAGTGAATTTCTTAAAAGGTTCGGATTTGTGCTTTAATAAAAATTCATGACCGAATCTTGAGAAATCATCAGTGAATGTAATGATGTATGAAAAACCGCCACTAGCCTGTGTAGACATTGGCCCGCATACATCACTATGTATGAGCCCTAAGAGCTTGATTGATACGGAAGAGTGTTTGTAGAATAACCGCAATCAGAACGGTGTCGCGTGTAGCTAGACCGAGGTGAGTACGGGTCGTCCTCTGGGAAACGTTGAACCTTTTACTCTTACTTTAGATGTATTGAAAATGAGAGGAGGGATAAAGAATTTTGAAGAATGGTTTCTAGATCTACGTTAAGCAAGAATGCAAAAATATAGATCTAGATTATTTTAGGGATGTAGTTAATATAATAAAGGTGCTTGTAGGGTTCGTTAGGATTTAGTAGTTATGGACGATTAATTAAAAGTTACCCTTTTTATCCTTTAATAGATTTAAAACTAGAACGACGGTGATGCGTGTAGATTAAGGTTTCTGGAGGGAAAAAGAATCCCACTCTTAACCCTTATCTCGACACGGAACTCCGTTCATATCTAGCCTTTACCAAAACAATCATTAATCTAATCTCTAATCGCGGTCGGAACTAACAAAGAATTGTTAGCGCGCCAGATTAGGATGTTAATGAATCTTTTGATAAAGTTCATAAACCTTATAGGACTTAAAATGGGTTTAGGGATGTTCATCATCCATTAGCCTACCATAATCCTACGAACCCTAACAAGCGGAGAATTACTCGCGCATGTTGGGAGAAAAAGAGATGGATAGAAAATGTAAAATTAAACTACGAAGAAATAGAATAAGAAACAGAAAGCTACCTTTATTAATCAACAATATTCATTACACATTGATTCCTTAGAAAATGATTACAAAGACTAGTTTGCTTCTTGATCTCTTCCAAGGAGGTTGACGAACAGTTGATGATCAGCCTGGATGCGTGAGCCGTCTCGGACTTCGTGATCTCGTCGGCTTGATGATTTTTCCAAGTCCCAAAGCCAGAAACCTAGTTTCCTAATATGGAAACTAGTTGTTAGGATCCTAACCACCAAAATCCCATATCTCAACTCATCAAATCCGCGGCGGAACCGCGGCCGTTGGATTGGTTTGACCGCGGATCCGCGGTCTTATGGTGGGATCTTGGCCTTAAATTTCTGGTGCTTCATCTATGTAGCTCTTGGTGATCTTTTGACATCTCTGAAACTGAAAATCTTTTCTACGTCACTGCCAGACTTGATTTCTTTAGATTACTTTCTTAATTAGGCAGATTTGTTCTAACAATTTGATTTCCTTGATTTCAGCCCTGAAAATTCTGCACAACAAACTCAACAAATAATATTAGTAGAGTTTGTTTTATAGAGATATTAACTTAACCATTAAGAATTGGTCAAAGGTATTTAATAAGGTAAGCATATTTAAAAGGGCCAAATGTTACATGGATATTATATGCTTACTTTTTCCTACCAAATGTTAATTATAACATATAAATACATGAAAATAGTATTTTTACAGATAAACCCTCACATGTATCATATATTATAATAAACACCTTTTATTATATAGAAATAGAAGAAAAATGTCAAATTAAATGTGCAGTTTTATCAACTGAACAAATACCCCCAAATTTATCTTTGATCGTCCCAAACAAACTAGTTTATTCAAGAGAAGGAGAAAAAGAAAGGAGAAATCTAAGCACACTTTCGTAGGCGACACGATTGCACTGAGCACGTGCAACAAGCCGTTAATGTAGGACTCCTAGGCACACTCAAGAGGTTCCACAACTGCTCAACCATGGCAAAATCAAATTTTCCATGTGCCTAACAACCCTAATGATAGTTCGATAACTAGAGGCAAAGGCGAAACATGCAAATAAACAACTTTATTGCTAAGTGAATGGAAATACAATCTTTGTAGATCCGGTCCACCACTTCTTTAGCTCCGTGATGACGTCCCTTAGCTGTGATCACCGGCATCCCGGACTCTAGCGATGGTTTCGTCGGAAAAATGAGCGGGCTAGGTCGTTGACTTCGATGCCGAAGATGATCTACGTTGAGGCAACTCTAACTCAAGCTCCATCTTCACTTGGTCATGAACCTTGTGAAGAAAACACCCAATACAACATGGAAAGTGGTAGAGGATGAAGAAATAGGAAGTGGGTTGACTTTAGATTTGAATTTCTCACTTGATTTCATCATTTGACAATTTTTAAGAAAGCTTTGCTTTTTCTTCATGAAGAAGATAAAGAAGAAGAAAGAAAAAGAATTAACTAATTAAAAGAAAATTCAAGTGAATCTTATCATTTAGCAACCATGGGTGAGTTAACTTGCGTAGAGAAAAAACTAGGGTTTAGGCTTAATGGTTAGGTTAAGGCAAAAGACAAAATGGCAACGACTTTCAAAGCTTCATGGATCAAACAAAGAAAGCCACCATATTATATTTTGCCAATAAATAAATAAAAAGAATAAATAAGTAAATCAAACCCTAACCATTAACCTAATCAAGGTTTAAAGCATACACACACCCAAGTTTGCATGTATCATCAAACATGATACAAACTAGTGCACAAAAATATATCACATATATAACTTGTGCACATAAAGTGAGAAAGTTAATCTTAAGTGAACAAATACTAGTTAATGTAAAGTAATATATCAAATATATAATTATACATTAAATCATTAATCAACACTTGATTTAACGATCCGGTCATATCGCATATAACCGACTAATATCAATAGTAACAACTTATCGAATAAACACTTGATCCGATAACCCGGCTATATCGCATATAACCGATCAATGTCACAAATCGCGAGAATCGAATACAGTATCACATACTGGTATTATTCTCGGTCCCGCACATATCTCATATGCGCTCCTATTTCGTTTCGCTTGAGCCAGGAAACTCTGTGTAGGACTCTAAACACTCGTCAATACGCCGGCAGCAGGTGATGATCATATCAAACAGCCACAAGCCGCAAGCGGTCTGCTAAACGTAACGGCCACCCGGGTATTGAGCGATCAGAAGATCAACGAGCAAGCCTGCTCACACTCCTGTGAATCCAACCAGCTACACTTACCGCACAGTCCGGTCTGTTTGTCTGATATGTCGCATATCTCGCCTAGGGGTGGTAAACGTCAGACCCCAGTACCTTGATAAGTCGTGTCGATATGAGGTCTATAACCATTCGAGAAACTACTGCTAACACTTACCAGTAAATCTCAGCAACCCTGGCCAGGGATTTCCGATTATAGCCAATCGAACACAGCGCAACATCAACTCCCTATACCGGGAGAGAAGAATCCCCTCCTATCGCTCATTGCCTCCATGTGATTCGGGACTGTACCCAAAAACCACCGTTTTGCACGCCCTCTTGGACGTGGTAAGGTGGAAATCAAAGCACAGTGGGAATCACACAAGTCTCTATGACGGTCTCGGGTCTACAGACTAACCTGTACCAGTGTCACCAGAGAACTGCCATCTGACGTAAGGCATAATACCATCTGGGAGTCTCGGTGAGTCCGTCCAGTGTACCCAGTCTCCACTGGGCACCCGTATATCATCTCTGATGTCAAACACCAATGAATATGGGATCATCCATCGCCCATCTATATGGGTCGAGAAGGTATACGCTAGTCTACTCTGGTATATCGATGCCCCGTCTTGATACACCCACGACTAGGGACCTTGAAGGATGTACTTCTGGACTACCATGTCCCCACTAGTATGATCTGCATCATTGTCCAGGTAGTCAAGTACACATCCTAAGGGCTTTACCAACATGTAACAGAGAGACAATCAGTGTACACGTTAAGATAAAGAGCAACCATATAGCATACTATCATGTCGAGGAAGAAAGTCTTCCCTATATATGTCCCAGCATCCACTACAATATACATCCTATGTACAGTAATGGCCTCTAGGGCATACATATAACTAACAATCTCCCACTTGCACTAGGGCCATCTGTAGCAGTGGTTGCAGTATCTTATACTCAACCATCCAATAAAAGTCTCTCTATGGGAAAAGGCCTTTGTGAGTGGATCCACCGCGTTGTCCTCTGAGTCTACTCTCCTAACCTTGATCTCTTTGGAGATCAACCATCTCCATGATCAGGTGATACTACCTTAGAATATGTCTGGATCACTGATGGGACGGACGTTCCTTGGCATAAGCCACAACTCCATTGTCACACAATGGGAGAGACTAAGTTCATCTCATGAACAAATATACATCCAGACTTCCTCTTTGGTAGCATCTTAAGTAGCGATGTATCCAGCCTTTATCGTCTAGTTTGCCATGGTATCTATCTTGGAACTCTTCTAACATACCGTCCCTTTACTGAGGGTAAAGACAATGCCTGTGACTGACTTTCAGTCGTCCTTATCACCCTGGAACCTTTCCAGTGATTCTCCCCAGGATCAACTGATACCATCTCACTACAACTAGTGAGTATCCTAACATCCAATTAGATCTATCTCATAGATCCAAAACCTAGGATTTAGGAGGTATCACTTTGATCCTATATGGAGAATCATTGTGATAAGTGGAGATTGACCGAGCGTAGCATAGGAAACTCCTTTCTTATCAAGAGTATGTCATCCACGTACTCTACGAGGATCACCACCATACTGCCTACTACCCTTTTGTTTATACAAGGTTCATCTACCATTTTGATGATGTCAAACTCTTTGACTAACACATCAAAACAGACGTTCCAAATCCGCGATGCCTGCTTTATCACATAAAACATCTTGCTCGCTTTTTCGCTGCTCCCACTGTCTACGAGGCCCTCTGGCTGTGTACTTATAGACGCACTCTTCTAAAACATCACTTAGAAAAGCAATCATGACACCCAACCGCCAGATATCATAGTCATGGTATGTAGCCGTGACAAGTAGGATCTGGATGGACTTAAGCATAGCTACTTAGAAAAGGTTGCATCATAATCCATACCTGGTCAATGATGCAAACTTTTAACAAGTCTAGCTTTGAAAGTCTTAACTTTTCTATGTACACCAAGTAATCTTCCCAAGATATACTTTCTCCTGATGGGGATTTAACCCTTCAGATAAACCAACTAAAGTCCATACTTTGTTGGTGTATAAGGATTCCATCTCAGATCGCCAAGCATCCAGCCATTCTTACAGAGTCCCACTCTTGATGGCCAGCTCGAAACTAGTTGGGTCATCATCTCATGATGCATTCCTCGCTCCCACTGTAATAGAGAAACAGAAGTATCTCTCAGGTGGGTGAGGAACCCTACTAGATCGGCGGAGAGGCTGAGGTTCGTTGGAAACAATTGAATCCTTTGGTTCTACCAAATCATCAGCTCCAATTTGTATAGCTGGAACATTTCAAGTTCTACATAACAGACATTGTCTCGAGTTTGTCCGGATTTTGCCTTTTAGACATAGGTCGGACAACCCCAAATCTTAATAAACTTAAGATATGGGCTCTTCCTTTTCCATATCACTTATGAAGCGGTAGGCAACTGTTTTGATTTGAACCCTATTCAATAGGTATGCAGCTTCTCAAGCGCATAATTCCCAAAAGGAAATAGGAAACTCAATAGTACTCATCATAGAGCACACCATATCACATAGGGTGCTATTGCTCCGCCCCGATATACCATCGTGCTATGGTGTATACGGAGGAGTAATGCTGAGAGAGAATCTCATTCTCCTTTAGAATAGTCCTGGATTTCCGTGCTCAAGTATTCTCCTCCTCGATCACATCAAAGGACATAATACTTATACCCGTATTTTTGGTTCTTTACTTCTAACTTATATTCTGTGAATATCTCAAAATATTCGGACTTATGTTTCAACAGGAATATATGTCTGAATCTTAAGAGATCATCAGAGAATGTAATGAAGTACAAAGAACCGGTCTTGGCATGTGTAGACAGGGGACCTACATCAACATGTATCATCCCAAGGGTTCACTAACTCTTTCTCTGTTTCCAGTAAACAAAGCTATGGTCATCTTATCTTTGTGACATGACTGGCAAGTTTCATAAGATGTAAATTCAAACTGAATTAAATATGCATCTAAAAGTAACTTTAGCTAGTCGGGTCACATTGATCTGACCCAGTCTACAATACCTCAAGAAGGAATCGTTCAATTCTGAACTCTTCCTCTTGTGTGTGTTCTGTATACTAAGAACTGTAGTTTGATTTAGAACATCAATGCTTTTAGATAACGTGCCTGAACCGATCAACTTTTGATATAGGAAACGTTCAAAACATTATCCAACAATACAAAATTTTATCATTTCTTTACTAATAAAGAGACTGATATGATTTTGTATATCAGGTTCGGTATCTAATAGCATTTATTCAGAATCAATGTATTGGTAATACAGGGTGACAGTGACCAACACACTTGGCTGCAACACTTGCACCATTTTCTGCCTCATGAAACTTATCACCCGTTCTCAGTTCTCTACCTATCTTTAGCCCATGTAACAAATTACATATACGGGATCCTGATCCGGTATCAAAGACCCAGGACGTAGAGGATACTGAGAAACAGTTCTTTATAATGAACACACCCGAAGATGATGCATCATATGCACTTTCTTCGTTTGGGCGGCATAGGAATTCTGGTATTCCCCTAATTCCTGCTCTGTCTTATAACAATTATAAGTTGGAGCGGGACCAACGTTCCCCAGCTCAATATAACAAGCGGGTTCGGTCAATACATCCGTATTATTATCTTGATTAAGGCATGATATGGTCGCTACCTCGAGAGAGAGAGAAGAAAACACTCAGCGTGTGCTCTTTCAAGATCAGATTGGTTATTATTTTATCTAATCAGGATGACTCCCACTGTTTTTATCAAATCTTCCTTCAAACCATAAAAGGAAAGACTAGCCGGGATTAATTACACGCTACAAGTTCGCCAATCATTCAGCCAGGCCAGTGTCGGTACTTTGAGGGAGGTTCCCCGTGCTTTCCCACGGACCTAATTAAAGTAAACCTCGTTTTCCCAGAGGCGTAACCCCGTTGACACCTTTCTAGACACCTACTAGATCGGCTAATTGTAATGTGTAAAATTCTCACAGGAGTAACTCTTACTCGCAGAGGGTATCGGGATCCAACTATCTCATAGAAGGTATGCAATCTCATTGCAAATTTCAACACTTGAAATTCCTGATAATATTTTACCCCAAACGATCTATGACCTTGACAAGGTCAACAAACAATAGACCGTAAGTCAAGTTCAACCCGTCATTTCTTGATTGAATCAAACCGACCCGCACGATCCTTGACAAGGTCTACAAGGCCGTACGACTACCCTAACCCAATCTGCATCATATGCATAAGCAGATAAATACTGGTTTGCTACCGCACACTGCGCCTTGACAAGGTCAACAAACGCAGCACGAATACTAAGCAGGACTTATCTGAAATGACGGAGGGCTACGACAGGTTTTTCTAAAAACCTATTGCATGATGAACTTGATATCGTTGTAGGATCGAATGAATTTTGAAATGGAGTGTTTTTTTAGGCTTTTCTAGTTTTGCTAAAGGGGTCACTCCCGGTGAAGGGATCGTCGGCCCTTTCGTAATCGAATAAGGTGCAGGATATATCATATATACCTCTGTGCAAAGCAAAAACTATAGAAGCAATCAAAAGACAAACTGAGGGTTGTAGCATCTGCCAGTTATTGCTAAAGGGGTCACTCCCGGTGAAGGGATCTCGGCCCTTTCCTTATCGAATAAGGTGCAGGATGTTCTACAAGGAACACCGCGATGCAAAGCAAGAACTGTAGCTACCTGTTTTTGAAAATTCGATTCCACAACATCTTAGGTTTCTTTTTTCTTTCATTAATCACATTAATGAAGTCCAATCATTTAAGTCCACCTAAACATCACAGATAAATACAACATACGCATATGCTATCCGCATTCGCCTCTATGTCCCGTCTGCACCGTTAGGTTAGGTAACTAACGGCAGAGCGAGGCAGGGCTAGCGCGGGTGTAAAACATAAGCAACGTCTATATAATATATCATATATACTATATACTGTATCTATCTGAACATATCACATGATCACATCACAGATAACGCAGCAGAAAATATCATATGAAATATTGGACATACTAGGACGTCCGTGTTTTTAATACGAGCCAGTATAAAACACGGATTCCACGGTCATGATGAATAGACAAACCCACACCCCTAGACCCCTACGAGAGCGGCAAGCAACCCTACCAATTCTAGAGTTAGGAGACCCGGACTCGACTCCTCGAGTTGGTCTCCCACTGGACTCCAGAACCCAGTTACTTGTGCACTCCTCCTAGGGTCTATCCTAGTTCGGAAAAGTAAATTATATACAAATTGCGACATCATCCGCAACCTGGAAGTGCCACAATAAAAGAATATTACATACAAGTTTTTACATGAATGAAAATGAAAAACACTCATCTCACATAAAAAACCCCGGCTATTCAAACACGACGATCCAATATAATATATCCAGCAACACATAACATCACATGTCATCAACGTAAGTAAACATGCGTATCCGAATTGTCGTTGACATATAGCAACGAATCCGGCGATATCACATATTACACTTACGGTCGCAGAAAAGAAAGTGTAAAACTACAATAGTTGGAATCCGCAACCTCTTTAGACATCGCATGCCTAACCATCTGAATTCCTTAGACATCACATGCCTAACATTTATAAACCCCGCATTTTAGTCTCATTATCGAAAACACTTTTCAATATCAAGTCGGGGAATTCAACAAGATTCCCGGCATTTTGATCGAATGCTCGTCGCAAACTTTAGTAGGCGGCCGCACCCCCGATGCCATCGACGAAGTGCACTAAGGAGGAACACCGCTGCCGCGAGCACCCGAACGGATGCTTTCGACGACGGGGTTCTCCTACAGTCACTTGGTCGGGGCAATAGGGCGTGGTTATCTATTAAGTTTACCCGGCGAGTATCCGCGTACGCTACGTGATTGCGACGGCCTTTTGATCACATCAAAATTCCGTGACAACCGATCAAGTGAGACTAAAGTGCTATGTTTATAACATCCAAATCAGTTATCTCATAACTACTTGTGGATTCCAAATATTGTATCACATTCCAGATAAATAGAAAATGTTAAACTTTCCGATCGAACGATCAAACACCCAAGTTTTCCCGAAACAGCTCAAGACATGAAATAAGTTTAAAAACGTTCACTTCATGCCTCAGTACCAACGGTCCAGCCGTAGAAGGGTCAAGCCAACGCCTCACATGTGGCATGCCGTACTGCCCCAAACCATAAGGTTCAAAGCGCAGTTCAAGACGGTCACATAATCGAGTTAAGGTTTGTTGTCTTCCATAGTGACCATCACATTACTTGCACTACTTAGAACGTTATTAAACTACGGAAAAATCCAACACTTGGAAATTTCCCGGCAGGGGAAAAATTGGGTATTTATATCCGGTCGTACTTTTTAACATATTCTAAAGTTTCCCGGAAAAACACATAGACGAAATTAGACTTCCCGATCGAAACACCGAGTCCCCAATACAACCCAGAAAACTCAACTCTTGAGAGCAGATTAAAACTTCCTAGAGAACAGAGAAAATAGATACGGACATTACTGTATAAAAATGAATCCCTAATCAGTACATACGGCCGCGGAACCGCCTCAAAAAGAGGCTAATGCCGCGGTTCCGCGGCGCTACAGTGGAATTAGGGTTTCGTTTTCTTCCAGTAGTCTTATATTTTCCTGCTCTATTTTCTGAGAATTTTTAATTCACAAAAATCCACAGTTTGGAAAAATGTACAGAGAGGGGCGAAAAGTGGGGATTTCGGGTTCGATCGGACTTCTAGCATCGTCTACTCATCGTCTAAGGCTCTAGCTAGGCTCTGATACCACTGTAGGGCTCCTAGGCACACTCAAGAGGTTCCACAACTGATCAACCATGGCAAAATCAAATTTTCCATGTGCCTAACAACCCTAATGATAGATCGATAACTAGAGGCAAAGGCGAAACATGCAAATAAACAACTTTATTGCTAAGTGAATGGAAATACAACCTTTGTAGATCCTGTCCACCACTTCTTTAGCTCCGTGATGACGTCCCTTCGCTGTGATCACCGGCATCCCGGACTCTAGAGATGGTTTCGTCGGAGAAATGAGCGGGCTAGGTCGTTGACTTCGATGGCGAAGATGATCTACGTCGAGGCAACTCTAACTCAAGCTCCATCTTCACTTGGTCATGAACCTTGTGAAGAAAACACCCAATCCAACATGGAAAGTGGTAGAGGATGAAGAAATAGGAAGTGGGTTCACTTTGGATTTGAATTTCTCACTTGATTTCATCATTTGACAATTTTCAAGAAAGCTTTGCTTTTTCTTCATGAAGAAGATAAAGAAGAAGAAAGAAAAATAATTAAGTAATTAAAAGAAAATTCAAGTGAATCTTATCATTTAGTAACCATGGGTGAGTTAACATGTGTAGAGAATAAACTAGGGTTTCGGCTTAATGGTTAGGTTAAGGCAAAAGACAAAATGGCAAGACTTTCAAAGCTTCATGAAGCTTCATGGATCAAACAAAGAAAGCCACCATCTTATATTTTGCCAATAAATAAATAAAAAGAATAATTAAGTAAATCAAACCCTAACCATTAACCAAATCAAGGTTTAAAGCATACACACACCCAAGTTTGCATGTATCATCAAACATGATACAAACTAGTGCACAAAAATATATCACATATATAACTTGTGCACATCAAGTGAGAAAGTTAATCTTAAGTGAAAAAATACTAGTTAATGTAAAGTAGTATATCAAATATATAATTATACAATAAATCATTAAATTAACACTTGATTTAACGATCCGGTCATATCGCATATAACCGACTAATATCAATAGTAACAACTTATCGAATAAACACTTGATCCGATAACCCGGCTATATCGCATATAACCGATCAATGTCACAAATCGCGAGAATCGAATACAATATCACATACTGGTATTATTTTCGGTCCCGCACATATCTCATATGCGCTCCTATTTTGTTTTGCATGAGCCAAGAAACCTCTGTGTAGGACTCTAAAGACTCGTCAATACGCCGGCAGTAGGTGATGATCATATCAAACACCCACATGCCGCAAGCGATCTGCTAAACGTAACGGCCACCCGGGTATTGAGCGATCAGAAGATCAACGAGCAAGCCCGCTCACACTCCTGTGAATCCAACCAGCAACACTTACAGTACAGTCCGGTCTGTTCGTCTGATATGTCGCATATCTCGCCTAGGGGTGGTAAACGTCAGACCCCAGTAGCTTGATAAGTTGTGTCGATATGAGGTCTATAACAGTTCGATCAACTACTGGTAACACTTACCAGTAAATCTCAGCAACCCTGGCCAGGGATTTCCGGTTATAGCCAATCGAACACTGCGCAACATCAACTCCCTATATCGGGAGAGACGAATCCCCTCCTATCGCTCATTGCCTCCATGTGATTCGGGACTGTACCCAAAAACTACCGTTTTTCATGCCCTCTTGGACGTGGTAAGGTGGAAATCAAAGCACAGTGGGAATCACACAAGACTCTATGACGATCTCGGGTCTACAGACTAACCTGCACCAGTGTCACCAGATAACTGCCATCTGACGTAAGGTATAATACCATCTAGGAGTTCTCGGCAAGTCCGTCCAGTGTACCCAGTCTCCACTGAGCACCCATATATCATCTCTGATGTCAAACACCTATGGATATGGGATCATCCATCGCCCATCTGTATGGGTCGAGAAGGTATACGCTAGTCTACTCTGGTATATCGATGCCCCGTCTCGATACACCCACGACTAGGGACCTTGAAGGATGTACTTATGGACTACCATGTCCCCACTAGTGTGATCTGCATCATAGTCCAGATAGTCAAGTACACATCCTAAGGGCTTTACCAATATGTAACAGAGAGACAATGAGTGTACACGTTAAGATAAAGAGCAACCAGATAGCATACTATCATGTCGAGGAAGAAAGTCCTCCCTATATATGTCCCAGCATCCACTACAATATACATCCTATGTACAGTAATGGCCTCTAGGGCATACATATAACTAACAGTTAAACCTCTAGGTGTCCCTAGTAGGAGGAGTGTTGTCTCCTTAGGGTTTTCAGCGGATTACACCCACAAAATCCTATAATAAAAGAGAGATGGTGAAAGTAACATATAAAGTTAAGAACTATAAAAGAAAGAACTTGAAAATAAGAGTTTTCAACTACACCAGCTTTTCAGTTGCTATGAGCCCTATCTTAATAGTCATGAAAAGATGTTATAAATCGCATCATACATCAATAAAACATCGTCTTTATTCTTCATTCCTACCTTTTATCCAAACATCGATCATATAACCCTACGTGTGTGTAATGGACATCCCTACACTAGGTGAATTCAATTCAAGCTATCATACTCTTGTCCATCTGCCTCAGTACTTTTTAATTTGATGAATATTTAGATTTGCTCATACATTTTCATGCGAGCGTTAATACTTCTTGAGGTACTAACCGACCGATTACTCATGTGCTTGCTGATTAGGTGATAGTATTTTCCTCGTCTTGCACCACCTAAGGCTTAGCAGTGACTCCCAGACCAGTTGGTCTAAGGCAGTAGGTGATGAAGCACCCTCGCTATATTATTTTATTGTTGCCTTGGCGATAACAAAACCAGTGTTCATTTTTCTTTTCACCATTTTTATATTTTCTTCATTTATTATTTCCTTCATACTTTGGCTTTTAGACAAGAGCATTTAAAGGTATCCTCTACTATCCCGAGTTTCATGACGTTGTAAGTGCATATAGTAGGGTATCAACATTCAAATGTTTGGCTTGCAGAATAGAAACTATTTTTCAGACTTATTTTTATCCTCAGATTAGTGACTTCCTTCATCTTACAAACCCTTGGGACAACGGCTCATAACTACTTATTACCAGTTTGTTTAAGAAAACTTCTAATTTTCTTGGTTTTCTTAAACTATTCCAATCTTTTGGATGTAATTTTTCACTTTCTACTCTTTTATTATCAAAAAAAATTTGTGCTTATTTATAGTATAATGCAAAGTATGCGTAAATAAGCACAAACCTCCCCCAAACTTGTTTTCAACAGTGTCCTCACTGTTGCTATCTGCTGGATCACAAAAACCTGTAAGCTTGGGAGGACATTATTAATGGGGCAAGAATATATGAAAGTGAAAATCCTCCCCCAAACTTATTTTTGGCTCACAAATTTGTGGACAAAAGTTATGTTCAAGAGCCAAAAATATACCCCCCCTAAAACAAGAGTTAGACAATACGAAGCATTTTAAGTGGGGGTGAGTCATTTGGTCAAAGTAAGAATTTACAAAGACCAAAAGTTAACACCAACCATTCAAAGATTTTATCAGTATAGCGTATAGGTTGGTGGAAGAATGTTTTGTATCGAGTCAAGAAAAAATGGGGAAGGGATAAGAGGTGGTCTGGAAAGGGTTTGAAATTAAAGAAAAGAAAGAATGTGAATGAATGTGAATGATTAGGAAGAAGTAATGGTGACGGTTCAACCTCTATAGGTGGAGATTGATTAATCACAAAATCCGTATTGTTTAAAAATTCAAGTTCGTCAGCAAAAAGTTCTTCAAAACATTTATCAATGGTGTGATTGAACATTTTGTTGTTAAAGAGTTTTGTGCCAGAATTTATACTACTTGATTCATCAAAAATTATTGAGGTAGAGGACTCGAAAAGATCATCTACCTCATTTTCAAAAATATCCAAATCAAGTTGAATTTCTGGTATTATTGAACTTGAATTAACGGATTGTGATTTATCAAAACTCACTAAAACTATAGGATCAGAAGAAGAACCGGAGAAAATAGAAGGTGAAATGGGTAAACAAATTGGTTTGTCGAGTGTTGCTGTACCAGATGTGGAAGATTGAGGCTGTATTTCGAACCGATCTTCGGGTATACCATTATTATCAACTTCAAGACATATTTGGGGTTCGGGAAGAATTAAAGGCTCAAGATGATGACCACAAGGAAGTGAAAGAATTTGATGAATTGGTGGGACAAAATCATCCAAAATTTTGGGTTCATCAATCAATATATCCCCAACGTCAATCACCTCATTCAAGTGAAGGAAAAAATTCTCAAACACCTCATCAAAAGTATGGTTTTCAATCAGTTTTGGTTCAAAAGTGGAGGTGTAGAGATCACAAGTGTTGGGTATGGTTTCACTTGAAATGGACCCTTCACAGTCGGGTAAATCAAACACTACAAAGTCACACAACTTATCAGACATTCTATTTGGTGTACTTGATGAATCTATGAAACTGGATTTGTGGATTTCAGTTTGGAATGGGGAGGTTTGATTAGGAAGGGTGTACAGTTCTGTCTTACTACCCAAATCCTTCCTAATTTGGTTCGACAGTTCCAGAAATTTTTCTAATATCTGCTCCAGACTAGTGTTAGGTTGATAAGGGGTTTCAGTATAAGATTGAAATTCCTGTGGATAATTAAAAATCCCAAATGACTGATTAGAAGAACTGTCTAGAGTAGGTTGAAAAGTCGGATTGGATTGATAGAAATAGAATGGTTGCGGAACTTGGCTAGGAGTAGGAACAATATTATGATAAGAAGAATATTGATATGGGTTGGTTGGCTGGCTATTTTCAACAGACATCTTATATGCCACAAACCGCATATCAAACTCTTCTCCGGACAGTGGTGGTGATGGTTGATATTGGTCCGTGTTGAAACTTTGGCCTCTAAACCTAGCTATGTGCTCAGCAATGGACATTCGTCTAGGGGCTTCCTCACTCTGGGTATGAACTGAAACAGGTGTAGGATTAGGATACGGTTGATAAGACCTAGACTGAGGTGGCCAACTGTTTCTTCCTGCTTGTTTTATATGATCTTTTAAGGACATGGAAGAGCCGGACGGTATACCGAAGGGATTACGAAAACAAGAGATATCTGGTTGTGGACAGCAAAGCTCGGCAAGTGTTCTTCTGTTTAGGTCACCCATTATAAGAAGAGAAGAAAGGGGAAGGGGTAAAAGGGGGAGAAAATAATTGGTTTGTTTTGAAAAATGACGGATTTAGACAAATCACACAAAAATGCACAAGCAACCTTAGAACTGTGGTTACCTACGTCCAGTCTTTAGACCGCTCCTAGACTTCCAAAGGACAAGCCGCAGGATAAATCCTCAACCGCCTCTTTACTACCCTTGTAGCCAGGTAAATGCCAGGTGAGTGGGTGGCTCCCCACTACAAAAGTAGTGGTCCTAATTAAGTAACCACTCACCTTGGACACACTTGCCTAGTCACCATAAAAGTAATGCGGATAAGAGATAGATTACCCACGACCTTCCTCTATCCTTATTGAGCGCGACAGTCCTTAGATTCTGGTCTAGATATTTTTTAAATTAATGTAGGGTTGATGCAGATGCTCGGTTTGTGATTTGTGGGGCTTAGGAAAGGTGATGAAATCCCCACCTAATCTTGATTTGGTCTTGCCCCTTAAAAATCCGTATTAAAATATGCAAAAACAAACTTTGCAAAAAGATTTTTGAGCGGCAATATTTTGCAAAGAATCCTGCTGAAAATAGATTTTATTAGATTTGAGAGGAGAGAGAAGGAGTTAAGAAAGATACCAGAGAAGTGTGAAACCCTAGATCTCCTGTTTCCTCAAGCCCGTGACTCCAGATTCCCTCACAAAATTCACACACAAATCGTTAAATATGCAATTTGCAGTTTTGTTTTAATAATGATATGAATCGTCTAAGAATTCAACACAAATAGTAAGAATAAAAAATTACGCATGTATCCCCGGCAACGGCGCCATTTGATTGATACGGAAGAGTGTTTGTAGAATAATCGCAATCAGAACGGTGTCGCGTGTAGCTAGACCGAGGTGAGTACGGGTCGTCCTCTGGGAAACGTTGAACCTTTTACTCTTACTTTAGATGTGTTGAAAAAGAGAGGAGGGATAAAAAATTTTGAAGAATGGTTTCTAGATCTACGTTAAGCAAGAATGCAAAAATATAGATCTAGATTATTTTAGGGATGTAGTTAATATAATATAGAGGCTTGTAGGGTTCGTTAGGATTTAGTAGTTATGGACGATTAATTAAAAGTTACTCTTTTATCCTTTAATAGATTTAAAACTAGAACGACGGTGATGCGTGTAGATTAGGGTTTCTGGAGGGAAAAAGAATCCCACACTTAACCCTTATCTCGACACGGAACTCCGTTCATATCTAGCCTTTACCAAAACAACCATTAATCTAATCTCTAATCGCGGTCGGAACTAACAAAGAATTGTTAGCGCGCCCGATTAGGATGTTAATGATTCTTTTGATAATGTTCATAAACTTTATAGGACTTAAAAAGGGTTTAGGGATGTTCATCATCCATTAGCCTACCCTAATCCTACGAACCCAAACAAGCGGAGAATTACTCGCGCATGTTGGGAGAAAAAGAGATGGAGAGAAAATGCATCATTAAACTACGAAGAAATAGAATAAGAAATAGAAAATTACCTTAATTAATCAATAATATTCATTACACTTTGATTCCTTACAAAATGATTACAAAGACGAGTTTGCTTCTCGATCTCATCCAAGGAGGTAGACGAACAGTTAATGATCAGCCTGGATGCGTGAGCCGTCTTGGACTTCGTGATCTCGTCGTCTTGATGATTTTTCAAAGAGGCTCTCGGACTTTTTTTATAGTCCCAAAGCCAGAAACCTAGTTTCCTAATATGGAAACTAGTTGTTAGGATCCTAACCACCAAAATCCCATATCTCAACTCCTCAAATCCGCGGCGGAACCTTGGCCGTTGGATGGTTTTGACCGCAGATCCGCGGTCTTATGTGTTCCCCTCCGAACGGCGGCCGCACAGGACTGCTGAGGTCCTGGCGCTGAGGTTCGGGGCGGATGCTATTTGGTTTTATCCGTCTATCTCTCAGAAGATGCCAAGTTGATTTATGGCACCTTGTATCGGAGGTTTAGACGGATGCGGCCGATGTAGCAGACTTCGTCAGATTCCCCCTCAGGGTGAGGGGTTTTTGATTGTGGGGACGCTCTTCCCTGCAGGCGCAAGCCCCTGCAGTTAATTACGCTACCGCATCGCGGTAACAACTTTCTCCTACTCCAGAATTTCACTTCGTGTCGTGTGTGTTTGTTTTGTTTGTGATTGCCCGTGGATTGTATACGGAGACTGAGTGATGTCGTCACCCGTAGGACGTGGATTAGTCCAAATCCGTATTTACTTAGATTTGGGTTTGGTGTTTTTAGTTTAAGGATACATTAGTCGCGTTGCGACTAAGATCGACTTAAACGTTCGTTAAGGACACGTTAGTTTTGTTTTAGACTAAGATAACTTAACATCATGATTGATTTAATTATCCGGCCGTCGGGACTCGTCACCTCTCTGACGTCGTTGAGGGATTACAACGACAGGCGTCTGAGGAGTTCAGAGATGTACCCTTGAACCAAAGTTAATTTGGAGTTTTATCGTTTATTTAAATGTCTAAGGACACGTTAACCGTATTTGGGGTTAAGATCAACTTAGGCGGGACCGTTTAGATCCAACAAAGGAGCATTTGGGCTCTATTGTGCCAGTTTAGGGACATGGCGGTCCATCGCCAGTTTTAGGGACGTGGGGGTCCATTATTAGTTTGGGGACGTTTCGGTCCGTCGCCAGTTTAAAGACGTAGTGGTCCATATTCCAGTTTAGGGACGTGGTGGTCCGTCGCCAGTTTAGGGACGTAGTGGTCCATTATTAGTTTAGGGACGTTTCGGTCCGAAATTAGTTTAGGGACGTTTCGGTCCGATATTAGTTTAGGGACGTTTCGGTCCGATATTAGTTTAGGGACGTTTCGGTCCGTTATTCTCATTTTGGAGTGAATATTAGTTTAAGGACGTTTCGGTCCAATATTAAATGAGTGGTCGTTGGGACCCGTCACCTCTTTGACGTCGTTGAGGAATTACAACGACAGGTGTCAAAGGAGTTCGGAGATGTACCCTCAGACCGGTCGTGACTTGGTTTACGAGAGGCATTTAATTTAAGGACTTACAGCCAGGATTGGGTTAAGTCCAATTTTTATTTTAGGCTCTGCCCGATTAAAAGAATCAACCTAAACAGGGCTCTGCCCCTTCATTATTTTTGCAATCTGATTTGGGCCAGACCCCTTTTAAATAATGAGTTACAAAAAACTCAGGAATTTTCTGAACAGGGCTTTGCCCTTTTATTTTTCTGCAATTGGGCTAGGCCCTCTTAAGTAATGAGTTACAGAAACTCATGAGTTTTCCAAACAGGGCTTTGCCCTTTTATTATTCTGCAATTGGGCTAGGCCCTTTTAAATAATGAATTGCAGAACTCAATAATTTTCTTGAGTTGGGCCAGGCCCACTTGTGCAGAAATTCTTGATTTGAGAACAAAAAGTGCATGGCACTTTTGATCTAAATTTAGATCAAAGGAAAACAAAATTCTTCTTGTTTTCCCTGATTTTACAGAACCAAGGGTTCATATCAAGTGCAAGGCACTATTTATTATTCTTTGATTTTTCAGAACCAGGGGTTCATATCAAGTGCAAGGCACTATTTATTATTCTTTGATTTTTCAGAACCAGGGGTTCATATCAAGTGCAAGGCACTATTTACTTTTTTATTATTCCCTTTTTTAATCTTCTGTTCTTCAGAAATTTTACCTTCTTTTTTGTTCTTGATTAATCTTCAAGAGCTCTCTTTTTTTTCAGAAGTTTTTCCTTCTCTCCTTGATGATTGATCCTGCCTTTTGAATGAGGCTTGGGGTCTTATTTATAGTGCCCACAAATTTGTTGGATTTGTTAACAAAATCTTTCCTGAATAATTTTGGGAATTTTCCCACCATTGGATCTCTGATCCAAGGGTTCCTGTTTTACAGGAGAACAGAAAAGATTTATCTAAATCTTCATTCAGTTGCTGCGTAACTCACCAGCGTGTGACACGTGTCACGCATCCGTGCGCTTGCGCAGTTGCGGTTGCGCAACTGCGCAGACACGTGTCGCGCATCCGAGCGCTTGCGCAGCTGCGAGTGCGCAACTGCGCAGACACGTGTCGCGCATCCATGCGCTTGCGCAGCTGCGACTGCGCAACTGCGCAGACACGTATCACGCATCCGTGCGCTTGCGCAGATACGTGTCGCGCATCGGTGCGCTTGCGCAGATGCGACTGCGCAACTGCGCAGACACGTGTCAAGCATCTGTGCGCTTGCGCAGACACGTGTCGCGCATCGGTGCGTTTGCGCAGCTGCGCAGACACGTGTCACGCATCTGTGCGCTTGCGCAGACACGTGTCGCGCATCCGTGCGCTTGCGCAGTTGCGATTGCGCAACTGCGCAGACACGTGTCGTGCATCCATGCGCTTGCGCAGACACGTGTCGCGCTGCCATGCATTTGCGCAGTTAAGTCTTTAATTACGTTTTCTGAAGAGCCTTGCTCTGATGGGACGCACCGTCTCGGGCGTTACGCTGCCGAATTGGCTTCTGCCATGTGGCAAATTGCGCACTGCGCACGGAAACCGAAGCGTTGCTTCAAATTTTGAATTTTCAAAATTCAGTAGAGCCTTGCTCTGATTGGGGGAAACAGATGCCCCCCCACCGTTGCGCTCATGTGGCGCGCGCGTGAGTGCAGCGGTGGCAAGATCCTGACCGTCGGATCTAGGGGTCATCTGAACAGGCACAGGCGCCTATAAATAGGAACCTTGGTCTTTGGTAATTTTTTACCATTCTCAAGAAATTGAATTTCAGAGCCTTGCTCTTACTTGAGAACTTCCAGAGCCTTGCTCTTGCGATTCCTTAAGAACTTCCAAGTTCTAACCTTAGAACCATTCTAGGTAAAACTAAATTAATTTAATTTAAATTAAATTTAATTAACAGAGCCTTGCTCTTATAGATCTTTGATCTAAAGGAAACCCCGTTGGGGTTTCTTCAACAGAGCCTTGCTCTCAAAATTTACAGAGACCCTGTTCTTGGGTTTTAACCCATGAACAGAGCCTTGCTCACAGATCAACTAGAAAACTTTTTAAAAGTTTCCATGGATCTTTAAGATCCCAAAATTTTAATTCTTAGGAGTTATAAATTTTTATTACTGCTACAGAGTTAGAAATTCTTAGGAGTTTGACAAATGTCACTCTGTGACAGAGCTTTGCTCTGAAAAGAGGAGATCTTCTCCTTGTCTCTAAGGGTCCCCCCCCAATGAGGATACTCTCTTGGGGGTCTTCTCTTTTTTTTATTGACTGATAGTCCCATTCAATGGTGGGATTGTCTCATCAAATGATGCGCCGTCATCTTGATTTTGTGGGTCCCCCTTTTGTCCCCTACCCACTGTATCACAGTGTGGAGTCAGCTTTTTATTTATTATTATTATTATTTTTTTTATATATTATTTTTATTGAATGTTAAGTGTCAGGCCACTAATGATATGTATATATTTTATGCAGGAAGGATGTCTGACGACTTGTCTTTTCCCTTCGTTCGCTCAGAAGGAGGGTTCCCACACGCACCAGTGGACCGGGTAGTGTTTGCCTTGATTAAAGATCGTGATCCTGAGTGCAAACATCTCCACCTATGGGGAAGGTGGTATAGCCAAATCATCCAGGGTCGTCGCAGTTTTAGTTCCGCCTCGCCCTCCGAACCTATAGTTACGATCCCCTACGCGGATAAACCCCCGGTGGAGTATGCCGTGGAGGTTAAAAATTGGAATTCGGACGATCTTCTCCAGCCTGCAATCGGCGCTATTCCGGTACAGCCGCCGCCGGCCATAGATATCTTAGGAAGGCGAATCTGTCAGGGTGAAGCACGCCCTTGGGGACAGGCCTACAATATTGGATTGAATTCGCGACCGCTTGCTGGATACCTGCCATGGGCCCGGTACATCTTAGCGGCGAAAAGAGCTCATCTGACGAAGATCGGTTTATACTCCGCCGTCTATGTCTCGCTTTTCGAATATCCTACTCCTCCAACGTGGTGGACAAGGGCTTTCATTGAACAATGGAATATCCCCACGCATACTTTCCTGACGGCGGATAGGGAAGTTTCCATTTCTCTAGAGGAGTTCGTTGAGCTTTCGGGTTTACCGGCGAGGGGGGAGCATTACGAGGAGCTGCTTCCTCCTGACGAGTACGTCTTTGCCACTAAGCAGGTGGTACTCGACTTAACTCCGGAAAATGCCATCCAGCATCAGCATCCGGGCCTGGTGAGGGTGTTGGAGATTTACGAGGAGCTTCATTTGGAATTGGGCGACCGAGGCGTTAGTTTCGCGGACTTCATTGCTCGCTTTATTCGCCCGGAATTTTTATCGGAGCAAGATGATAAGTTCGCTCAACTTGCTGACCCTTTTGGTTTCGGCCTGGACCGCCGACCTTCATCGGAAATTGATCAGCGAAGTTTTTACCTTCCCGGCACTGCTAGAGTCCCTTTCTCAGAGATCGTTGTTCCGGGCATGGATGAGGAGACCTTCTTCATCGGGTTCTTAGGTCTGTGGCTATGCAGCTTCGCGCTTCCCATGCACCCACGCCTTATGCGGTCTTCTGTCTTTTACCCGGCGCATCGAATGGTGGCCGGTCTGCAGTTATCAGTGGGGATCGCCGGGTTGGCTTACCTCTACAATGGACTTAGCGTAGCGGCGGACGCTAATGAACCCGGGGTACAGCCTGCTAACTTCCCGATGCACTACTTCACTTCTTGGATGGAGCTGCACGTTCGAGGAGTGTTCGGTGCCCATAAAACTCCTCCGTTCTTTGAGAGATTCAAACTTCCAAGAATCATACGATTGGTCGGGGCTTCCATCGTGTTTGCACCTCCGCGGGAGTCCAGGGGACTGCTTCTGCGTTCGCATTTAGTCGGGGCGAAGACCTCTTTTGTGGATAAGGTCATCACCATGGGTTCCGAGACCGCTAAGTCGGTGGTGCCGCTGCGTGATGACTTTAAAGGCGGTGTTTCCGTGTTGAAGGCTCGGGACATCCTTCACCTTTATTCCATTCGGCCGGGCTACTTGGTATTTAGGCAGAATGAAACGGCCCTCTTCATGAGGTATAACCCGCATCGATTTGCCCGGCAATCGAGTTATAACCAAGGGGTCCCGTTGGAAGCCATCTTGGGAACACCTGCAGTCGGTCCGGAGGGGGTACGGAATGCAATGCATCACTTCATTCGGCTCAATACAGGCTCCTACTTTTTTATCAGTGAGCCCAGCTGTACCCCTAAGATACTCAATTCGTATGTGGCCTGGTACGCGCACGCGATGGGCTCGATCATCTTGATGGAGAAACGCCTACTGGTTGATCGTAGGGCTGCACCTCCCGGCGGCAATCGCAAGGCTCCATTGCAGCCCAGGGTTCAGGTTATCCCTCCGACGAAAGAGGCCGGAGCTGATCGACCACGCGTGTTGGCCCCTCCGCGTGGGCTGCCACTACCTACTACGGCGAATGCCCCAACGGCGCCCCGTGCTCCGACAAAGACGGTTAAAGCGGCATCGCCGGAGTCGGGTGCAGGAGTAGACATCGGGACTCGCCGCCCGAAAGTGACTGCCAACACTGGCAAGCGCAAGGCGGCTCCGAGTGGATCCAAGGCTGGTGGACAGAAGAAGAAGAAGTCTATCTTATCCCTTGACGCGATCCTTAACTTAGAACCCGCGGCTCATCCTGCCGAGACTATATGCGAGTACGGCAGCAATGAGGGTTTCGTGATGGACCCTGAGGACACTAATCTAGCCGCTGCCATTGCAGCTTCGGAGCGATCGGCGAGGCTCGAAGCAATGTTAAGCAGACTCGCTGAGTCAGGTAATCATCAGCCTCCTTATTTGTCATTTTATCCCACTTTTTATTACTATCTTTAGCTAATATTTGCCTCATTTTCAGCAGGTGGATCTACTGAAAAGGCCATCGATGCCTCTCTGAAGACCTTCCAGGCGGAGGAGAAGAAGCGTGCCCTAGAAAGCGTCGGTATGTTTTACCCCGTTCTCTTTTATAAGGAAAGTTTGTTGTCTTTTTATGATAGTCGACCTGACCTTCTCTTGTTTCTTTACAGGGGTTGTATTAATCGGCGCAAGGACCCTTCCCAAGCCCGTCATCGAAGTCCCAGCTCCGTCGAAACTGCCGCAAGAGCCTCAGCTTGATAGAGCGACGAGGGATGCCTTGAAGGATCTAGAGGCATCCCTGTATACGGGCGAAGAAGCCTCCCTTAAGGAGGCCCTGGTGGCATCTGTCTCATCTGCTCGAGAGGAGCAGAAACGGTTTAGACGCGAAGCTAAGGCGCGCAGAGCTGCTTTGGCCGCAGGAGCGGGCCCTAGCACTATTCCTCACGATAATACTCCTTCTGAAGAGCCCCCTGTGGCCCTGTCTACTGCTCGTCGGCAAGTGGCGCGCGCGGTTCGGAGTGCCAATGACAAATCCACTTCAGGTAGTACTTCTTTCAGAATCTCGTCGTACGAATTGTAGAGCTGTTGGCTTATACGTATTCCATTTTGTAGGGTCAAGTCCAACTGAGGGGGAGGCGGAAACGACCGTCGAGCCCAGGGGAGCGGAGGAAGCGGTACTCGCCGACCCTGAACCGACAGTGGACAACTTTGTCGAGGTCATGGAGCCTGGAGCTGAGATTGAGGAACCTACCGCGGAGAAGGTCATTGACGCCGTACCCGAAGTGGCGGAAGATGAGATGATTGTCTCTACCGAGCCGAAGGCGGTAGAGGGCGAGGTACTTGAGGCTGGGGACCTCGTGGTGCCGATGGACGGGGCAGCTGTAATCGCTGATCCTGAGGGAGCAGCAGGTGAGGCGGCTATGGTTCCTGAGGACGAGCTAGGCGCTCATTCTCAGGAATCTGGCAACGTTCCTATCTTGGCCCTCCCTGTCTATGGTCCCCCGCCGTCTCCCGGGCTTGTGAGCACAACAACGGCACCCATCGAGTCAGGTGATGAGGCTACGGGTGGTGGCCTGATGTCAGTGGGGGAAGGAATTGCTTCCGTCTCGGCTGGCAGTTCGTCGGGTAAGTTTCGGGTTATCATCGTTTCCCCTCTTTTTTATATATATCTTGCAATCTTTTCTAACAATCTTGTCTTTGCAGGTGCGGTCAGTGCCGACGCTCCATTGCTTGAGGGAGCACCGTCAACTATTGCTTTGGCGGTGGTCACTTCCCCGTTTTCCCTCGTGCCGTCACGGATGTTGGAAGGTACGGATTCACGACTCATGCATTAATCTTTCAAAAATGTGGCTTTTGTACTAATGCTACACCATTGTGCCTTTTCAGGAGGGCTCTTTGATCATCTATATCAGGTGTTGCTCCCACACTTCTCCTTCCCATCCGAGCTCGCTTCTCCCTCTAAGGGTACCGGTAAGTGCCGTCTTGGTCTTTTTCGAGGGAATATAGGATCGTATCTGACTTTTCCTCTTCCTGACTGCAGTGCCTCAGATCGAAGGAGGGGATGCCGGGCTTGTGCTGCCACCGGCGCTTCCGGCTTTGACGTCCGTTGCGACTGGTACAGATATTCCTTTCCTCTTTTTATATGATCTTTCATCGACTTTTCGAATCATTGTTTGACCATGTTTCGTTTTTTGCAACTATTGTCCCAGCTCCAATTCCTTTTGAGTCTCATGTCCTCTCACCGGCGGGTCCTTTCTCGCGACGCCCGTCTTCGAAGGGTGCTGTAATGAGCCTGGGTATGTTGAGCGGGTACATCGAAGAGCTCAACATGGATGCCCTTCCTTCGGCTGTAGATTTCGCTGTGGACGTTAACCCAATGTTGGCGGCGCTCGTAACCTTTCATAACGAAGGCGTCGTCGAATTGCGGGTTAACCACTACAGAGAGATCGAAGCTCGCCTGCATCGGTTGGAGTCGACACGCCCTTCTCCCAAGGCTTTGGCCGCGAGCGCCGAACGGACAGCTTGGCTTGAGCAAAGCACCTCTTATCTCCGCCATTTGGAGCAGAAGGAAGCTTTACGGCTAAAGGCGCATCAGGAATCTTCAAACGCGACCGCTTGCCTTCGTGCCGAAGTTAGGACGAATGCTGCTGAGGTGAAAGCTGTCTTTGAAGGTCTTCTTAAGCGCATATCTAATGGGCTAGCGCTGAAGCGGAAACTTGATGCTGCTGAGCGCGATGCCTAAGGCCAAGAAGCAGCTCATCAGGTTGTTGGGGAAGAGCTCGCATCCTTCACGCAACAGCGGGCTCAAGTAGAGGCAGAGCTGGCGGTGGCAGCTGATCAGGAGAAGGCATGGAAGGACGTATGCGAGCAATTGCTACATCTGTGCAAGACGCTTCCTTCCCCATAATTCCCCTTGTATCATTTGTCTTTGTAAATTATATGTATATGTTTTTTTTTTATTCTTTAGCACAATGTATCCTGTACTCAACCAATTTTTATGAATAAAAGATACACATTTTGTAATGTCTTGTGTCATTTCTCTGTCTTTCTTTTCTTTTATAATCAGTACGCCACCTTAATAACCATAATTGACGGACGATTAGGACGAGTATCCCGACCTTCTTAAGAAATAACGATGGCTTAGGCCGCAGGTTCAGATCTGCTGCCCAAGACTTTTCAACTCTATAAGCCGTGAGGGTCTTATAGAGACTCTTCTCCCTACGGATCGAGAGGATCTCGTAGGTGAATTTTCTCCTTAGGAATCGTGAGGATTCCCAAGTGTGGTTTCCTCTCATAAGTCGGAAGGATCCTATAAGAGAATTTCTCCCTCTTACGAGTCGAGAGGGCTCGTAAGCGGTTGTTTCCCTTTTTGTCGAGAATCGACTTCAGAGAGTGAGACCCGTGGAAAGTATGCAAGAGACCATTTAGGATTGACTTGCAGGATCCCATTGCCCCTCTTACGAGTCGAAAAGGCTCGTAAGCGGTTGTTTCCCTCTTTGTCGAGAATCGACTTCAGAGAGTGAGGCCCGTGGATAGTATGCAAGAGACCATTTAGGATTGACTTGCAGGGTCCCATTGTTAAGGAAGCAAGTTTTGAATCCTTACTGCCCAAGATGTGAGTCATAGAAGCTCTGGTCACGGAGTGTTTGTATCCGTGAGTTGAGAAGTTTTGCGAGGGATTATTTGTTTCCCAAGCGCCAAGGATAATTTGTGTCCTTGGGGTCTGAAACGAGTCGATAGTTCCTACGGAGGCACTGGTGGCTCTGCGGGTCGACGCGGATCAGGAGGCTCTCGTCAAGGAGTGTTTGTATCCGTGAGTTGAGAAGTTTGCCGGGATTATTTGTTTCCCGAGCGCCAAGGATTATTTGTGTCCTTGGGGTTTGAAACGAGTCGAGGGTTCCTACGGAGGCACTGGTGGCTCTGCGGGTCGACGCGGATCAGGAGGCTCTCGTCAAGGAGTGTTTGTATCCGTGAGTTGAGAAGTTTTGCGAGGGATTATTTGTTTCCCAAGCGTCAAGGATTATTTGTGTCCTTGGGGTTTGAAACGAGTCGAGGGTTCCTACGGAGGCACTGGTGGCTCTGCGGGTCGACGCGGATCAGGAGGCTCTCGTCAAGGAGTGTTTGTATACGTGAGTTGAGAAGTTTGCCGGGATTATTTGTTTCCCGAGCGCCAAGGATTATTTGTGTCCTTGGGATTTGAAACGAGTCGAGGGTTCCTACGGAGGCACTGGTGGCTCTGCGGGTCGACGCGGATCAGAAGGCTCTCGTCAAGGAGTGTTTGTATCCGTGAGTTGAGAAGTTTTGCGAGGGATTATTTGTTTCCCAAGCGCCAAGGATTATTTGTGTCCTTGGGGTTTGAAACGAGTCGAGAGTTCCTACGGAGGCACTGGTGGCTCTGCGGGTCGACGCGGATCAGAAGGCTCTCGTCAAGGAGTGTTTGTATCCGTGAGTCGAGGAGTTTTCGTTGGAGTCACTGGCTTCTTCGGTTGAAATGAACCGTTGAGGCTGGGTTTCGTCGTTTGACGGAATCCGCTGGGGAGGTATGGTTTCTTCTTTGTTTACGCCCTTGGATTGTATACAGGGATCGATGTGATCTTAGCTGTAGGGCCGAAGTTTTATCATTTCTTATTTTTTTGTTTTATTTCTGCGATGCTCTATCATTTCAGCTTTTATATCGCGAAGGTCGCGATTGCCCAAACATTTCGGCTATTTTTCGCGGTGCCCAATCATTTCGGCTTTTCATTATTTTCTTTTTTACTCGTTGCTCTTTATTACGAGTTGTCCGATCATTTCGGCCATTTTGCATGCATACATTTTACTTGCTGCTTTTTATTGCAAGTTGCCCTATCATTTCGGCTATTTCGTATGCATGAGCGGTCTACCGGCTTTCGCCGTCAACCTGAAATTGGACACCGATTTCGGCATCAGCACCGCTGCGACTGGGATATTACCAGGAGCGAATCATCATTTGCCTCTATCGTTGTTGAACAAAGGAGGCTTAGCGACCGGGGTTAGGATCCCGTCGGCTAAGGCTTTTGACTTCATGAGCCGTAAGGGTCTCGTGAAGGTATTTCTCCCTACAAGTCGTGGGGATCTTGTAAGTGTATTTTCTCCTTAGGAACCGTGAGGGTTCCTAAGTGTTTTGTTTTCCAGTAAGTCGTAAGGATCCTACAGGAAGGTTTTCTCCTCATAAATCGAGGGGATTTATAAGGGTTGTTTACCATACGAACGTATTCCCAGTCATGGATGGACCTTGGTTAGGGAAACGTTTATTCGCGCCCGTGGATTGTATACAAGGGTCAGTATTGAGCCACTTGTAGGGCAATATTGGAAGTTTGTGGGGGGTTTGCTTAAGCACAGGTTTAGGTCTCTGTGACTTAAGACTTTCAAATCCTATGAGCCGTGAGGGTCCCATAAGAGAGTTCTCCTTACGAGTCGTGAGGATCTCGCAAGCGTATTTTCTCCTTAAGAATCGTGGGGATTCCTAAGTGCGTTGTTCCCTTGTAAGTCGTAAGGATCTCACGCGGGTGGTTTCTCCTTACAGGGTCGAGAGGACTCCATAAGGGTTCTTTAACGAAGTTGCGCCCTTTCGGGTTTTCACAACATCCGCCGGTAGTCCTGCTGTTTTTACTCATGGAGCCCTTTCGGGTTTTCATCCGTGCCCATTTTGCTTATGGACTTACCGCTTTTTTATTTTTATTTTTTTTTATTATTATATTTTTTTTTATTTTTGTTCATCTCGTCAGCCCAAGGATGCCGCAGTATTAGTTTAAAGACGTTTTCGGTCTGCTATTAGTTTAAGGACATTTCGGTCCACCGTTGAGAGGGTTGGCTACTACTTATAAAGCTTGAGCTTAGGAAGATAGCGAGCGGACATAGTCGTCGTCATCTACCATTGACCTAGGCTGTGGCTCATTAAGCATAGTATTTCTTTAGGAAGCGTCCGTTTATTGGCCTGAAAGGCCTTTCACCGTGCATGTCCATGAGTAGATAGGCCCCACCTTGGTAGACCTTATCAACGATGTATGGTCCTTCATAGTTTGGCTCAAACTTTCCCCGCTTGGCGCGATTGGGGACCATGGGCTTTTTGACCACTAGCACGAGTTCGCCTTGGTGGAATGTCCTCGGGCGGCTCAATCTTTCATATGAGCGCGTCATCTTTGCTTTATAGGCTTCCAGATTTTGTTGTGCTAGAAGCCGGATTTCATCAAGGGCGTCAAGCTCTTCAAACCGAAGGTGAGCATTTTCTTCGTCTGTCAGCTCGTAGTGGACTGCCACTCGGAGAGAGGGTAATTCTATCTCGAGAGGGAGTACTGCTTCCGTCCCAAATACCAACGCGTATGGCGTTGTGTTTGTGGCCGTTTTAAACGTAGTCCGATATGCCCAAAGAGCCTCTTGCAATCTTTCGTGCCAATCTCTCTTATTTCGTGACACTGTTTTCTTTATGATCTTCGTCAAGGTCTTGTTGAAGGCTTCAGCTAGACCGTTAGCTCGCGGGTTATAAACTGAGGAATATCTCCAGTCTATATTGTGCTGCTGTGCGAAACGGCTAATTTTATGACTTCGATAGGCTGGCCCATTATCAGCGATGATTCTTCTCGGGGTTCCAAACCGGTAGATGACATGCGTTTTGAAGAAATGGAGGATGTTCTCCGTCTTCACTTCCCTCAACGGTACTGCCTCTGCCCATTTGGAGAAGTAATCAGTCGTCGCCAAGATGAAACGATGCCCCTTTGACGATGCTGGTTCGATGGGACCGACTATGTCAGTTCCCTACATTTCGAATGGCCAACTAGCCATTGTCGGATGCAGTGGATTGGGATGCTGATGGATGAAGTCCCCATGAATTTGGCATGGATGACATTGCCTCGCGTATTCCAGGCAATCCTGCATCATCGTGGGCCAGTAGTAGCCCATCCGTTTTATTTTCAACTTCATCTTAGGGCCTGCTTGGTGGGAACCGCAGAGTCCGTCGTGAACTTCTTGGACGACCCTTCTCGCTTCGTCAGGTCCTAAGCATCTCAACCACAGAGAGTCGAATGACCTCTTGTACAGAGTATCGTTGACGAAGGCGAAAGACAGAGCTCGTTTTGTGAGCTGATGTCTTGTAGACGCCTCTTCAGGTATTCGGTGGAACTTGAAGTAATCTATGAAGACTTCTCTCCAGTCCTCGGTATTTTCCCTCTCTTTTATTTGCAGGGTTGTCTCCTCTTTCGCTCCTTTTTCTTCAGACGATTTCGGAGATATTTCTGTTGGGGCGAGCACTCGACGGCTTTGTATCACGATTCTAACATCATCGAGGTTCTCGTCAGCCAATTCTTTAGCAAGTTTAGCCAGTGCGTCCGCTTTACTGTTTTCCGCGCGCGGTATACTTTCTAGAGTGTAAGAGGGAATTTGGGTTAGCAGTTGTTGCACTTTTTCACCGTATTTTACCAATTCCGGTTTGCACGTTTGGTAGTCGCCGTTTACTTGACTAACGACCAGTTGGGAATCGCCGTATATGAGGAGATCTTCAATTCCCATGTCAATGGCGATCTCAAGGCCTGCTATCAGAGCTTCGTATTCGGCTTCATTGTTTGTTCTTGGCTCCGTTAGGGAGAAGGCGTAGCGCATTATCCCTCCTTGCGGAGTTACAAAGATGAGTCCTACCCCTGATTTAATTATAGGGGTACTTTGTTTACGTTTCTTCATGGAAGATGCTCCATCGAAATAAAGCTCCCATCGGATATTATCACCGTCGATCGCATCGAACGCATGTTCGTCTGGAAGATCGCAATTCAGAGGAGAATCGGTGGGTATCGGATGCTCAGCGAGGAAGTCGGCGATGGCCTGGCCTTTCACTGCCTTGAGAGGTTGATACGTTATCGAGAATTCCATCAAGAGCAGGGCCCATTTAGCGAGTCGTCCTGTCAATATGGCTTTTGACATTAGATATTTAAGAGGGTCCACTTTTGAAATCAGACGGACCTCGTGCGCCAACGTATAGTGCCTAAGCTTTGTTATTGCGAAGATCAACGCCAGGCAGTGTTTTTCAATGGGAGAGTAATTGCTTTCTGCCCCCAGCAGGACTCGACTTAAGTAGTAAAGTGCTCTTTCTTTCCCTTGATCGTTCTCTTGTTCCCATAATGCGCCTAAAGAACCTTCGAGGGCGGTTGTATAAAGAATAAGAGGCTTCCCCTTAACTGGAGCAGCCAACACCGGAGAGTTCTGCAGGTATTGCTTGATCTCATCCAGTGCGCCTTGGCATTTTTGGTCCCAAACGAATGGGGTTCCCTTCTTCATCAGGTGGCTGTAAGGACGGCACTTTCCTGAAAGGTTGGCTATGAATCGCCGTATATACGCGAGTTTCCCTTGGAGAGACCGCAGCTGTTTGAGAGTCCTCGGCGGAGGCATTTCCATGATCGCTTTGATCTTTGACGGATCTATTTCAATACCTCGGTGCCGAACGACGAATCCCAGGAACTTGCCCGAGGAAACCCCGAACGCACATTTAAGAGGATTCATCTTCAAGTTGTATAGCCGAAGGCGTTGAAATACAGTCTTCAGATGCTCGAGATGTTCCTCGTATGATTTGCTTTTAACCACGAGATCTTCGATATAGCATTCGACGATTTCGTGTATAAGGTCGTCGAAGATCTTCGTCATGGCCCTCTGATAAGTAGCACCGGCGTTCTTCAAACCGAAGGGCATCACTTTATAACAAAATATACCAAGAGGGGTCCTGAAGGCTGTGTGCTTCTGATCTTCAGGGTGCATTTTTATTTGATTATACCCCGATGAGCCATCCATGAAGGAGAAAACCTCATGAGTGGATGTGTTGTCTATCATCAGTTCGGTGACTGGCACTGGGAAATTATCTTTTGGGCAAGCTTTATTGAGATCCCGGAAGTCTACGCATATGCGCACTGTCCCATTTTTCTTCATCACTGGGACGATGTTGGCGATCCATTCAGGGTATTGGACTTCCTGGATGAAGCCTGAATCTATCAGCTTTTTGACTTCGGCGTTGATGCTCATCTCAAGCTCGAGTCGCATTCTTCTCAGCGCTTGTTTGACTGGCTTGATGTCCGGGGATATCGCCAATTTGTGCACAGCGATTTCTGGATCTAGTCCCGGCATTTCGGAATAGTTCCACGCGAAGCAATCTTTGTGCTGTAGAAGCACATCCTTTAACGCAGCCACCCTTTCTCCAGATAGCAGTTCGCTGATGAATGTCGGTCGCGGGTCATTTTCCGTCCCCAACTCAATTTTCTTGAGATTATCTGCAGTGGTATGGATTCCATCTTCCAGTTCTTTCGGAGCTGGGGGAAATTCTGAGATTACCTCATCGCTGCCGCTTTCAAAACACCAAGGGAGGTTGTTCACGTCCTCGGACCCTTCTTTTAATATTGTTATCACATGGCAGGTGCAAATTTTCTGCCAATCCCAATGCGGAGTTGGTTTCATTCTTGTGTTTTCGGGTTCGTGCTTTTGCGGCGGCGCTACCCTCCAACTGTCAGACAACGCGAATTTGCCAAGCTGATATTGGTCCTCAACCCAATTCTTAAAGGTGAAGCAATCTTCAAGCTGATGTCCTACTACTCGATGGTAAAAGCAATATTTTGGGTTGGAGACCTCGCCTGCTTATTCAGGGTGTTTAGGCTCTGGCAATGTAAGCATTTGATGTTTTAGAGCGAGATCGAATATTTTCCTTGTTTTGTTCCGAGGAAAAGAGTATGCTCGACCCATTTTCTTCCCGAGGGCTAAGTCAATAACGCTCGATTCTCGGATGCGCGGCTTCTTAGCTCTGCTTTGTAGTTGTCGAGCGCCTCTCTTGCCTTTCGACCTGTTTTTGTTCTCGCGTCGAACCTTTTTTGTAGCAGGTTGACAAGGGGCGGCATCTTCGTTCTTTACTGCCTGTTGGAGGAGGCGCTGTGTCTTAGCTTTCTCATAAATTGCCATTTCACAATCGTGATCATCTCGGGCTTTTTGACTCGCATCCCTTATAAGTTTGCTCATCTGGTCTTCGGACGATGGACTGGGCAGTTTTGTATCAGGAATTTTTGCTGGTTCAGGATTAGCGTCCTCCCATTGAGCGTCCGCCTCTTCATCGAAGTCATACATGGCATAACAGCTGTTTACTAGCTCTCGCTTCTTTGGCCGGATGTACCCAAGCCCTTTGGTTTCTACTTTCCCGTTAGGCAGTTTGCATTGGGTCCCGGGAATGTTCCAGACCTTGTCATAGAATTTGGCTTTTCTAACGGTCTGTGTGAAGGACATCCCCTGGCGTTTTAGCAGTTTCTTCAAACCTTCGGTATAATACCGGGGAAGACGGATAGGCTGAAGCCTGTCAAGCGTGGGATCCGCTCCATGCCACACTTCTTTTTCTACTTTGTTTTCTTCAGAACGGTAGAATAAGATTGCCTTCTCGCCTCTTCGTCCGGGAGTGATATAGAATGTCTGCAATTCTTCTACGCTGTTGGTGTCGAGTACATCCAGTTCTTTGTAATGTTCAAGTGGCACCATTGTTATCTGCAGACTTCGCTCTTCATCAGCGGAAATCCGTATCGAAGGCCGAGAAGGGAATATAGCATGAACTTCATCCTATGAATCACTGTCGAAGATCAACGAAGGAACGGATGGTCCTGGCCTGGTAGATTGGGATGGACCTGAATAAATTATATCCTCCTCCTCGGTGTCACTGCCGAAGACAGGGATGGTAGCATTAGTTTTGTTCTCCGGTTTGTGACACCTTTCCGTGTCTTCGAAGCTCGGCAAGAAGTATTTGGCATCTTCATACTTGCGAACTTCGTTCACGGAAAACGGATTCAACTATCCGGCCACAGTGTATTCGAGGCCATCCCTGGAATACTTCATGCACTGATGCTGTGTAGAAGGGATGATATTGTACTCGTGTAGCCATGGTCGGCCGAGCAGAGCATTGTAGCACGTTTTGTCATCTATAACATGGAATTTGATGTCTGTGACGAGCAACCCGAAGCGTAACATCAATATCACAGATCCGAGAGTCTTCGAGGATTGAGAGTCGAAACCGGAGATAGTGATCTTGTCTCGGGCGAGGTGTTGGACACTCATGCAAATCTCCTTTAACACTCGTACGTTGAGTAAATTGACGGACGATCCGTTATCGACCAAGATTTTACCTATCTTTATGTCATGGCAATATCCTGAGACATAAAGAGGGCGATTGTGTTCACACGTCCCGAGAAGAAGGTCCTCATCACCAAAAGCAACGTCGGCTGTGTGCACTTCTTCCAATTCGTCTTTCATCTTTTCTTCGGCCAAGAACGCTTGGAACTGGTCCGGATCTTGTAGCGCCTTAATCAAAGAGTCTCTCGCCTCCTTTGATAGTAACAAGGCATCGAGGATGCTGAGTTGTGAGGGTAGCTTCCTCAGATGCGCTAAAACATTGTAATCCACTTTACTCCTCTTTGGCGGATTTTTGGCGGTTAACTCTTCCGCGACTTGGTCATCCAAAGTGATGTCTTCAGAGACCTTCTCTTTACCTTTATCTTTTCTATTCGAGGGTCCGAGATTCTTTTCAGGCAGGGTCCGATTCCGTAGCTGTATATTTTCGCAAGACTTCGGTTCTTCTTCTTTTCCCGAAGTTGACTCTTTAAAGAGAGGGGCAATCTCTAGTTCCTCATCAGAGTCGCTCCCAAATGTGGGCACTTGTGACCTGGTAGTGTTAACCATGTGACAGTTGCCGGCAGTTCTTTCAAGCACTTTGGTCGTGTTTCTTTGCTCCCGACGAACCTTACGCTTTTCCCGTTTAAAGCGTTGTTGATTAGCGACGTATCCTTGCCACCATTTATCGAACGCTTTGCACTCTTGGGTAGAATGTGAGACCTTCTGATGATATAAGCAATAAGAGGGATGCATTTCTACCACGCTAGTAACTTTTTCTTCTGAGGGTGGTAGCTGCATGCCCATCGATATGGCCTTAGCGAACTTCTTTTTTATCTTAAATTGGCTTTTGTCGGCGGTGGAGGCATTTTGCTCCAGTGGGATCATCTCAGCTCCTCTCTCAAGTCGCTGGCGTTTGGCCGTTTCGAATATCGCCATCTCGCGTTCTTGATCAGCTTTACTTTTCAATCGAGCTTCACTAAGAAACGCGTCAATCATTTTTATTGATAATTCCGGAAGCCTTGACTCAGTATTTGCCCCCGGCGTTTTGGTGCCAGAAGTCCCTTCATCGTTCGAGGTCGAGTGAGCGATCATATGACAGCTTGCCACATATTCGTCGGATTCATCCGATGAAGTTTCTTCCTCATCTTCTTTCTGAAAGACGTGATCAAGGAAATCTTGGAGCGTAATGGGAGTCCGCGCCTTTTGGTTGTACTCATCCAGTGCGTCGATCTGCTTCTGTAAGTCGGTCCGCTTGTCGCTAGGCTTCACGGGCTTCTTAGATTTCTTCTTCTTCTTTTTCGAAGATTTTGACGGCTGGTTATGAACGCTTGAACTACCACCATCGGCCTTCGGAGTCGGACGTGGTTTCAACATACCCTCAATAATCTGAGGCTCCAAGGGGTTCTTCCACTTGACCGCTGGACAGGTCTGCAGATCATTTAGCATTCTCCTCGTTTTGGCTGATAATACAACCTCCCAGGGAGCTTCTTCAATGACGGAGCATGTTGCCCCTGGCGTATTCGTTCCCTTATAGGTGTGGGGCTGCGGAGGATTCACCTTCCATTTGTCAGATAGCGCAAACTTGCCCTGACGGTACTGGTTCCCAAGCCAATTTTTGAAGACGTAACAGTCTTCGATTGGATGTCCTAGCACTCTATGATAAGGGCAGTAATTAGGCTCGTTGACGTCACTTGGTTGTGACGGACGTTTTGGATCTGGCAGATTTATAAGCCTATTGCGCAATGCCAGCTCGAATAGCCTCCTTGTTTTATCACGGGGGAAGGAGTAAGCACGTCCCATCCTGTCTTCAAGGGGCATGTATGGACGCGTATTATTTGGACGAGCAACCGGCTTCGAGTCGTTCGGTTGTTGTTGGGCATTAGCGACGATGATCGCTTTTCCCTTTCCTTTATCGTTTCGAGAGTCTGGCTTCGGAAGAGGGGGTTTATGGCCCATTTGGTCCATCTGCGCCAATTTGTCGATCAAAGCCTGGAAAGAAGTCGGCTTGAAGAACATCATAAACTGCGAAATGGTTGCTTGTGGATCAAGGGTTCCAACAAACATTCCCACCGCAGGGGCTTCTTCTATACGCTGTTCACATTTAGACCATAAATTACGCCACCGTATAGCGTACTGGACCCACGTCTCGCCGGGCTTTACCCTGGCGTTAATCAGCGCCGTCATCGAAGTACGTTCGCTGGCACTTGCAAAGCGTTGGGTGAAGAGCAGCTCCATCTCTGCGAAGGTTTTAATGGAGTCGTTGGGGAGCTCGGAATACCACTCGAAAGCCGTATCTGATAAGCTTCCAACAAACTGGCGCAGCAAGAGCTTGTCGTCGCCTCCAGTGTTACCATAAAGCGCCCTGAATTGGGCAACATGTTGATGGGGATTGCCGGTCCCCTTGTAGACATGAAACTTTGGAATTGTGTAACCTGGCGGGTACTTGATTTGGTCATACCAGCCCGGATATGGCCGCCCCGTTTTTACAACGTGGCCGGCTGCTTCGGCCGCGTGATGAACTTTTATCTGCTGGGCTATATATTCGTCCAGATCTGTTTTAGAGATTGTGTCTTCTTTAGCCGTCGATAGAACGGGCTGAGGGTTTGATGTTTCTCCCCTATCATCCCCAAGGACGATCGGGGGTTCTTCAGTCGGGGATTCTGGTTGTATCATCATCCCTATCATATCCTGGAAGAGAAGGCCCATGCGCTGTATATTGGCTGCTTGTTCAGCAGCCTCTTGGTCTCTCTTTTCGAGCACTCGGCGAAGGAACTCGGCGTCGGTCTCTTCTTCTTGACGTTCATCTAAGGACGTCTCAGGATTCTCTTTTGGCCCCGTGAGTGCAGCCATTGTAGTCATCATCTCCTGGAGCTTTTGTTGCTGCTCCTGAGACTTGGTCACTGACCGGGTAAGCGGTCGGTGACCCATAGAAGTACGACTTTCTTCTTTCCCCGAAGCCATATAGACCGTATGAACTGTGATGCCCCCTGACTTGGGGCATTTAGGTTCACCGCTCTTAGACTTTGTCAGCGTCATGGGAGCTTTTTCTGGCCTCTTCCTTTTATGGGCCTTTGAGGTTGAAGGAGCCGTTGAAGCGGGCATCCTAGCATTTGTTGCCCCCTGCCGTTTAGCGGGGCGGTTTTTGTCTTTTTCCACCTTTACCCTTTCCTGGCGACGGAAGTGGGCTGAGTCAATCACGGAGTCTTGAACCCTCCGCCAAACTTTATAAACTTTCGCTGACAGCCGTTGAGGGGGCTGTTCCTGTTTCATCTCCGGAGCTTTTTCCATGGGTGGAGGAGACCTTTTCAATGTAGCCACCGGGGAGTTCTTTCTCACCTTCCTCAGCATTTCAAAGCTGTTCCCAGTTGGAACAGCAGCATTGACCTCTACCGTCGGAGCAGGTGGGGTTAGCCCTGAGGGGGAGTTGCCCCCTGCTTTCCTTACTCGCTGCCAATGGCGACGTCGCGCACGACGAGCCGCTGGGATTGGCTCGGAGATTGAGATGGTTTCTTGCTGCCCCCTGTTTGAGCGTGGGGTAACTGCTGATGTCAGCCTGTCGAAGACTGATGCCTTCTGACCAGCTGGGGGAGGAGTAGGAACCGTCAATCTTGTGAAGACTGACTCTCTGATAGGAGAAGCCGTTTTAACGACTTCCAAAGCAGCGGCCGTTGCCCTCTTTGGGACAGCCACCTTATAGTTCTGACCCAGCCTGGTGAAAACGGAGGCTGTTGGTTCAGTAGCAGGCGACCCGTTGACAGGGTCGTGGTAACAGTGAGCCGTTCGAACACCGACTTCTTGTTCGCTTCTGGTGTGGGTATCGGCGCAGAGAAGCTTGTAGGTGGGACCATGGTCCCGAAAAACAAGCCGGTGGTGGCCTGAGTCACCTGGCCTACTGGCAGAGTCAGGAAGGAAGCCGCCTGGGGCCCATATGATACACCTCTCGGTGAGGTGGAACGTCCGTTGCACTGGCATTTCGAGCAGTTGATGCAGTTGGTGGCCATTGAATGCTTGAGTTCTGTACCAAACAAAAGACCAAATCTTAGCAACTTGAAATCCGAAGGCAATCATT
This sequence comes from Agapanthus africanus, assembly GCA_030015575.1. Lineage (NCBI taxonomy): Eukaryota > Viridiplantae > Streptophyta > Magnoliopsida > Asparagales > Amaryllidaceae > Agapanthus > Agapanthus africanus. The sequence goes on along the minus strand of JASDDO010000006.1, from coordinate 123,225,021 downwards.
TAACAAACCACGATTGGTTCGCCAAGACGACACACGAAGTGTGGAGTGGAAAGAGGAAGAGGTCCCACCGGGCGTGCCAGAATCTGTTCCCCTCCGAACGGCGGCCGCACAGGACTGCTGAGGTCCTGGCGCTGACGTTCGGGGCAGATGCTATTTGGTTTTATCCGTATATCTCTCCGAAGATGCCAAGTTGATTTATGGCACCTTGTATCAGAGGTTTAGACGGATGCGGCCGATGTAGCAGACTTCGTCAGATTCCCCCTCAGGGTGAGGGGTTTTTGATTGTGGGGACGCTCTTCCATGCAGGCGCAAGCCCCTGCAGTTAATTACGCTACCGCATCGCGGTAACAACTTTCTCCTACTCCAGAATTTCACTTCGTGTCGTGTGTGTTTGTTTTGTTTGTGATTGCCCGTGGATTGTATACGGAGACTGAGTGATGTCGTCACCCGTAGGACGTGGATTAGTCCAAATCCGTATTTACTTAGATTTGGGTTTGGTGTTTTTAGTTTAAGGATACATTAGTCGCGTTGCGACTAAGATCGACTTAAACGTTCGTTAAGGACACGTTAGTCTTGTTTTAGACTAAGATCAACTTAACATCATGATTGATTTAATTATCCGGCCGTCGGGACTCGTCACCGCTCTGACATCGTTGAGGGATTACAACGACAGGCGTCTGAGGAGTTCAGAGATGTACCCTTGAACCAAAGTTAATTTGGAGTTTTATCGTTTATTTAAATGTCTAAGGACACGTTAACCGTATTTGGGGTTAAGATCAACTTAGGCGGGACCGTTTAGATCCAACAAAGGGGCATTTGGGCTCTATTGTGCCAGTTTAGGGACATGGCGGTAAATCGCCAGTTTTAGGGACGTGGGGGTCCATTATTAGTTTGGGGACGTTTCGGTCCGTCGCCAGTTTAAAGACGTAGTGGTCCATATTCCAGTTTAGGGACGTGGTGGTCCGTCGCCAGTTTAGGGACGTAGTGGTCCATTATTAGTTTAGGGACGTTTCGGTCCGAAATTAGTTTAGGGACGTTTCGGTCCGATATTAGTTTAGGGACGTTTCGGTCCGATATTAGTTTAGGGACGTTTCGGTCCGATATTAGTTTAGGGACGTTTCGGTCCGTTATTCTCATTTTGGAGTGAATATTAGTTTAAGGACGTTTCGGTCCAATATTAAATGAGTGGTCGTTAGGACCCGTCACCTCTTTGACGTCGTTGAGGAATTACAACGACAGGTGTCAAAGGAGTTCGGAGATGTACCCTCAGACCGGTCATGACTTGGTTTACGAGAGGCATTTAATTTAAGGACTTACAGCCAGGATTGGGTTAAGTCCAATTTTTATTTTAGGCTCTGCCCGATTAAAAGAATCAACCTAAACAGGGCTCTGCCCCTTCATTATTTTTGCAATCTGATTTGGGCCAGGCCCCTTTTAAATAATGAGTTACAAAAAACTCAGGAATTTTCTGAACAGGGCTTTCCCCTTTTATTTTTCTGCAATTGGGCTAGGCCCTCTTAAGTAATGAGTTACAGAAACTCATGAGTTTTCCAAACAGGGCTTTGCCCTTTTATTATTCTGCAATTGGGCTAGGCCCTTTTAAATAATGAATTGCAGAACTCAATAATTTTCTTGAGTTGGGCCAGGCCCACTTGTGCAGAAATTCTTGATTTGAGAACAAAAAGTGCATGGCACTTTTGATCTAAATTTAGATCAAAGGAAAACAAAATTCTTCTTGTTTTCCCTGATTTTACAGAACCAAGGGTTTATATCAAGTGCAAGGCACTATTTATTATTCTTTGATTTTTCAGAACCAGGGGTTCATATCAAGTGCAAGGCACTATTCTTTGATTTTTCAGAACCAGGGGTTCATATCAAGTGCAAGGCACTATTTACTTTTTTATTATTCCCTTTTTTAATCTTCTGTTCTTCAGAAATTTTACCTTCTTTTTTGTTCTTGATTAACCTTCAAGAGCTTTCTTTTTTTTCAGAAGTTTTTCCTTCTCTCCTTGATGATTGATCCTGCCTTTTGAATGAGGCTTGGGACTTATTTATAGTGCCCACAAATTTGTTGGATTTGTTAACAAAATCTTTCCTGAATAATTTTGGGAATTTTCCCACCATTGGATCTCTGATCCAAGGGTTCCTGTTTTACAGGAGAACAGAAAAGATTTATCTAAATCTTCATTCAGTTGCTGCGCAACTCACCAGCGTGTGACACGTGTCACGCATCCGTGCGCTTGCGCAGTTGCGGTTGCGCAACTGCGCAGACACGTGTCGCGCATCCGAGCGCTTGCGCAGTTGCGATCGCGCAACTGCGCAGACACGTGTCGTGCATCCGAGCGCTTGCGCAGTTGCGATTGCGCAACTGCGCAGACACGTTGCGCAGACACGTGTCACTCATCCGTGCGCTTGCGCAGCTGCGACTGCGCAACTGCGCAGACACGTGCCACACATCCGTGCGCTTGCGCAGACACGTGTCGCGCATCGGTGCGCTTGCGCAGATGCGACTGCGCAACTGCGCAGACACGTGTCAAGCATCTGTGCGCTTGCGCAGACACGTGTCGCGCATCGGTGCGTTTGTGCAGCTGCGGTTGCGCAACTGCGCAGACACGTGTCACGCATCTGTGCGCTTGCGCAGACACGTGTCGCGCATCCGTGCGCTTGCGCATCTGCGCAGACACGTGTCGTGCATCCATGCGCTTGTGCAGACACGTGTCGCGCTGCCATGCATTTGCGCAGTTAAGTCTTTAATTACGTTTTCTGAAGAGCCTTGCTCTGATGGGACGCACCGTCTCGGGCGTTACGCTACCGAATTGGCTTCTGCCATGTGGCAAATTGCGCACTGCGCACGGAAACCGAAGCGTTTCTTCAAATTTTGAATTTTCAAAATTCAGTAGAGCCTTGCTCTGATTGGGGGAAACATTATGGTTGGATCTTGGCCTTAAATTTATAGTGCTTCATCTATGTAGCTCTTGGTGATCTTTTGATATCTCTTGAAACTGAAAATCTTTTCTACGTCACCGCCAGACTTGATTTCATTAGTTTACTTTCTTAATTAGGCAGGTTTGTTCTAACAACTTTGATTTTCTTGATTTCGGCCCTGAAAATTCTGCACAACAAACTCAACAAATAATATTAGTAGAGCTTGTTTTATTGAGATATTAACTTAACCATTAAGAATTGGTCAAAGGTATTTAATAAGGTATGCATATTTAAATGGGCCAAATGTTACATGGATATTATATGCTTACTTTTTCCTACCAAATATTAATTATAACATATAAATACATGAAAATAGTATTTTTACAGATAAACCCTCACATGTATCATATATTATAATAAACACCTTTTATTATATAGAAATAGAAGGAAAAATGTCATATTAAATGTGCAGTTTTATCAACTGAACAGAGCTCAGTAGCTTTTTCTCCGTGTCCTGTAAACGGAGTTTTGGTCATTTTACCCTTGATACAATACTGGCAAGTCGCATAAGATTTATATTCAAAAGAGTTTAAATATCCATCTTTTGTGTAACTTGTTTAGTCTTGTTTCGTTAATATGGTGAAGTCTACAGTGCCAAAGAAAAGTTTCATTTATTTCTGAAAGTATTCTTTTATTAGTGTGTTGTATGCTGAAAACTGTGTGTTGATTTAAGACGTATATCCCGTTATTAAGCGTACCATACCCAACCAACATTTGATTCAGTTGAATGTTCATAACATTGTTCTGCAACACAAAATTATATCCTTCATTGTCTAACAAAGAAACGGTTATTATATTACAAAGCATACTTGGTACAAAATAACATGGGTTCAAAACCAATATACACCAAGACGGCAACCCCAAATGATACTCTCCCACTGCAACTGTATGTACATTGGAACCATTTCCAACGCCGAGAGTATGGTCACCTATCTTCAAAACCATGCTATTTTTCAGCCCCTGCATAGAATTGCAAATTTGAGAACCTGAACCGGTATCTAATACCCAGAAAGCAGAGTTTATTGAAAAACTGTTTTCTGTCACAAACACACCTGAAGCGGAAGCATCCCCATGCTTCTTCTTGAGATTTAAGTACTCCGTGCAGTTGCGCTTCCAATGTCCTATTTTGTGGCAGTGATAACATTCCCCTTTTCCCGATTCTACAGCTTTGGATTTGTTCTTCACCTTAACCTTTTTAACTCCACCCCTACGATTGGTGGGCTTCTTCTTCATCTTTCCCTTGGCCTTAGCCTTTGGGAGAGAAGAGGAAGATTGCCCAACACTCAAAATAGGAGTTTTCACTGATTTCAGTGTACTCTCTGCACTCCTTAACATATTAAGGAGTTCAGGTAGTTCCTTCTCCATGTTGTGCATGTTGAAGTTAACTATAAATTGAGCAAAGGTGGAGGGGAGGGACTACAGAATTATATTCGTATATTGTTCATTGTCCATTGTCCATCCAAGGTCCTCAAGCGCTTCTATAAGAGCTATCATCTTCATAACATGGTCTCCTACTGGTGTGCCAGGAGCCATTCGCATCTGAAACAGTTTTCTTGATGCTTCGTATCGTAATACGCGGGATTGCTCTCCATACAACTCCTTTGTCTGGAGGAATATGGCGTGAACGTCCATATTCTCATGCTGCTTTTGATGTGTGTTTTCCATCGATGCAAGCGCGAGGCATTTGGCCGTGGCACAGTCAGCGTCCCATATCTTGCGGACTTCAATATCCGCAACTGAGGATTTTGGACCTGGGACTGGCGGGGCTGGAGCCGTGAGGACATATGATACCTTATCATAAGTCAAGGCAATGTTAAGATTCCTGAGCCAGTCTTTATAATTGGTCCCATTCAGTTTATTTTTATCTAGTAGAAGCTTGAGTCCTGTCATTGGTATCTGCCATTAAGAGAGAGAAAAGAATAAACTCAGCGAAAGCTCTTGCAAAGATCAGATTGGTTATTATCTTATCTAATCGATGTCTCCCACTGCTTTAATCAAGTTTTTCTTTCAAACCTTAAAAAGAAAACTAGCCAGGATTAATTACAGTCTACAACTTCGCTAACCGTTCAGCCAGGCTAGTGTCGGTACTTGAGGGAGGTTCCCCGTGCTTTCGCACGGACCTAATTAAAGTAAACCTCGTCTTCCCAGAGGCGTAGCCCCGTTAACACCTTTCTAGAAACCTAATGGGTTAGCTAATTATAAACTGCAAAACTCTCCTGGGAGCAACTATTGCCCACAGTGGGAACGGGATCCAACCATCATATGGAAGGTATGCAATCTCATTACAAATTTCAACTATTGATACTCCCGATGTGGTTTTTACCCCTAGTACTTATGACCTTAACTATGGTCAACAAATCATAAGTACTGATCAGTCGAAAATACTGCATTTTTAACACGGCAATTTCCCTATCACTTGCACTCATCTAGAAGTGTTCGGCATTCATATAGCACATAATAGCAAATCAGTCGTTACATATCAGATTGCATATGTTAGATTCTAAAACCAGCACTATAAAGGAAATTGACTGAATTTCATGGCATCGCATCATCGCTATATTGCGCAACACTTGTGTCGAGATTTGTGCTGGAAATTCCAGAAGAAAGGCCAAAATTGTCATTTTGCTGATCAAACATTACGCCAACTCAAAGACCTGAGAGCTGGTAGCAATACAGAAAGAATTACAATATTCAACATATCATAAAAAGCCCCAAACGTCAGCCTAAAGAAGCATCTTAGAGCCCAAGCCCTAAGGCCCTTAAAGCGCCGCGGATCCGCGGCGCGAGCCTGCTTGAGCCGCGGATCCGCGGCTATGTAACGTCATCAAGTTGCCATCTTTAGTGCAAAATGCTTATCTCAGGTCCCGCATTCAGTTCATGTACTTCAAGTTCCAGAAGAGTCCAGAAGCTTCTGCCAGTTCAGCAAACTAGGGTTTCTAAGCTTAAACAATCCTAGCTTAAAGCCTAAGCTAAGCTCCTAACAAACCTTTGGAGGGAAACATCAAATTTAAATCCTAGATCTAGGGTTTTGGGAAGTCTATAAATAGAAGCCTAGACCTAGGGTTAAAGCAATGCAATCTCTACTTCTTCAATCTCTAATCATTAGTTCAATTCTCCATTTTCTTCCACAAGTCTAGTGACAAGACTTATGCGAAACCCTAACCCTAATTCCAATCAAAATTCAAGATCCCGAGTACCAAATCTAGCAAGAAGCCCTTCAGCATTTTAGGAGCAGAGCCGATCTTCAACAGAGCAAGTGGTCCAAGCCGATCCGCGACTCACGGAGACAAGCGAAGCCAAATAGACAATCGAGTTCTTCCTCTTGTAGTTCTTGAGCGATTGTAATGAAATTGTTGATATAAATAAAAGGTGAAATTCTTTAATCTTGCTTTTTTTAAATTCTTGCATCATGATTCGATCTCAATTTGTAATTGTAATTCTTGTTGTGGTGTTTGAGTAAAACTACGCTCGTCGAGGAGTCAAGACGATCAATAAAATGATGATGTAACAAATCTTAAAACGATTCTTGAGTTCTACGAGTTTTGTAAACCCTAGCAAGTTCAAGAATCGATGACCTAGTTTCGTTGCGATGCTTTCTTGATTGTTATTACTCGAAATTAGGGATCTACGATCGTTTCTTCAATTTACTAGAGGCTAGAATGTAAATGATATCGACGAAAGAACAAGGGATAAAATATGAAACTCTAGTTTCACTAGAAATCCCTAATTCTCGTCGATCATCATCGATCTAGTATCAACTCATCGAAGGACAAGAATACGACATCTTGAGATTACATCACATCTATAGATCCGATCGATTCCTACGAGCCTCATTTAGATTCTTGATATTTGGTTGGAAAAATCATCGAAACTCGATTCTCGATTGTTTATCATTTTATTGATTTTTGATTTGAATAGTGACACTTGAATCCATAGATAAAATCATGAATCATGCTTTCTTTTCTTTTCTATTAACTTTTCAATTCAAACAAATCAAACATATAAACGAATCGCACAATCCCTGTGGACGATCCGCACTCGCTAACGATCTACAACTGACACCGTAGTTGATTGCGAATTTTATTCATTTTCTAAATACCGACACAAAGAAACTTATTCAAGTTACACGACACAATCGGAATATATAACCAATCAAATGGCGCCGTTGCCGGGGATCGCGCGCTAATTCGTTTCATATTGAAATTTGAATTGAAAGATTTATTCCATTGTAATTTTGTAATCAAAATTCGCGCAAAATCTAAACGATCTGTTGTGGTGTTTTGCAAAGAAAATCTGGAGCTGCTGTGCAATTGGAAATTTTTTTGGAAATTTCCAGAGAGCAGAAGAAGTTAACAGCAAGCTGCTGTTGAATTTTGGTACAATGATCAGTACCTACGACCGCGCACCCGCGGTCTAAGCCTCTATTTGCCGCGGTTCCGCGCCTTGGTGAAGCTCCGTCGGTACAAAAATTTCACAGTAAGCTTCTTACTTTCTTATATTCTCCTCTGTCTGCTCCAATTAACATTTTTTGCAGGTTTCTTAGCAAAATAATCGCAGCATGCAATTAGCAAAATTAAATTGTGCTTCTTTTGATTCTTGTGGTTGTTTGCATAATTAATACGGACATTAAGGGGCAATGACCAAATCTAGATTAGGTCGGGAGTTCATTACCCTTCCTAAGCCCCGAAAACCGCAAAACTTGCATCCGCATTTACCCCAATTAACTAAAAAAGATCTAGAGATGACTCTAAGGACCGTCGCGCTCACTTAGGACAGAAGAAGGCCGTGGGCAATTCATTGCTTATCCGCGTTTCTCTTGTGGTGTCTTGGCAAGTGTGTCGAAGGCTAGTGGTTACTTAATTAGGCCGACTACTTACGTAGTGGAGAACCTCCCACTTACTTGGCCACAGGAGAGACAAAGAGGCAGTGGAGGATTTATCTTGCGTCTTGTCTTCTTGCAGTTAGGAGCGGTCTAGAGATCTGACCTAGGCGACCCCTAGAATTAGGGTTTTGTGTGCTGCATTTGTTGTGTTGCATCATATTTTCATAAATCCGTCCACTTTTCAAAAACAAACACCGCATTCATTCATTCATTACCCCTAATTATAAAGCCACGCTGCCACTTGTACTAACCCTTTTTAGTACAAGATAGGCTGGACACGGGATTCTAGTGCCCGTTTAGTCCGCGTACCATTTAACAACTCCGAAGTCGGTATTTCTCCATTTACTTCTTCTTTACCCACTACCACACCCACATCTATGGATCCACCTCCATCGAACTTCTTTAACCCTAATCTGCCGCTGTCCGTTGGTGCGCAGAATCCACCCCGCATCTCTCTCCAAGAGAGGTGCTTTCCACTGCGAGGTCCTCTTTCGACCTGCTTATCCATTCCACCAGCCAATGGGGATAATTTTGAAATTAAACCCCAATACATCAACCTTTTACCCAAATTCCACGGACTCGAGACTGAGGACGCTTACGTTTTCATTACCAAATTTGAAAACGTATGCGCAATGATGTGTACGTCACAACTTTCAGTGGATGCTATGCGTCTACGTCTTCTTCCATTTACTTTGTGCGATATAGCCGAGAAGTGGCTATATAACACTACCGCACACTCTATCACGAATTGGGAAGAATTCGTAGCAGCATTCCTGAAGAAATTATACCCAATGCAAAAGACAGCTCGAATCCATAGCGAACTGAATCAATTTACCCAGCTCCCTACTGAACCATTCTCTAAATGCTTTGAACGTTTCAAGGATCTATTGGTTCAATGTCCTCATCACGGCATCCCGAGATGGGATCTTTGCCGAATCATTTATGAGGGCATTAACCCAAACACTAAACAGAACCTTGAAAACATGTGTCAAGGTACCTTTATGACCAAGGATGATGGGGAAGCTTGGAAAATTTTTAGAAGTGTTCGCAGAAAAATAACTACAGTAGGAGAGTGGAACACAACCATTGAATAGGGGTGGCGTACACCAAATAGATGTGTCCATAGGTGTTCGAGCTGAGATGGCAGCAATGCGAAAGAAGCTCGACGCTATGGAACACAAATTTTCTGCAGCCTCCCTAAACCCAATGTCGCTCCCCAAAACTGTATGTGGCTGTTGTTCTGATCCGTCTCACTTAACGGAAGAATGTCCATTAAACTCTGCGTTTCAAGGTCATGAGCATACAGATGCCGCATTTTAAAGACCTAGAAACGATCCATATTCTTCCACGTATAATCAGGGTTGGAGGAATCACAAGAATTTTTCTTGGAACCAATCACAATCTCAAAACACGGTTCCAAGCCAAAATAATTTTCAAAGGGCTCTTCCACCACAACAGCAACCACTTCAACTCACTCAGCACCCCTACCAGTCACAAAATTTCCAAAACCAGGTCAACACCCCTACACAGTCTAATCCTATGCAGTTGTCCTGTTCTGACGAATTCTCTCAATTCACTCAAACCATGAAATTACTCTTGTCAAATTTCATAGAGGTTTCGGCTGAGGTTAGAACTTCCGTCAGTGAGATAAAGAAAAACTCAGCAACCCAAGCTGAGAGTATCAGATCGATGGAAGCTGAAATAGCACGACTTAAAGCCGAGATGAGTGCGAGAGAAAAAGGGAAACTTCCTTCTCAACCCCTACAGAATCCTGGGAATTACAATGTAAATGTCGTCACAACGTTGAGATCGGGAAGAGTGCTGAACAATTATGTCAGGGAAGGAATTGATGATATTGAAAATATTATCAATAACACCCCGGCTGAGACCTTTCCTCACACACATACTTCTACTTCTAATCCTTGTTCTTCTACCCCACCACTTTCTCGCGAGCCTATTATCCATTTCCCACTAGGCTCGACACCTCAGCCCAACCCTTATAGTTCTCCACAGACGGTCCCCACTCCTCTTTTGGAATCTCGTCTACCCCCTCTTCCTTCTCCTATGATGGACCCGTCACTTATTGCGAAAGCTCCTTACCCGAACCGGTTAAGGGGTAAAAGAACGTGTCCTCATATAGAGAAAATTATGGAAATGTTCAAACAGGTTAACATCAACATCCCTCTCCTGGATGCGATTCAACAAGTCCCCGCTTATGCGAAAATTTTTAAGGACTTCTGCACTAGGAAGAGGAAGACTCAATTGCCAAAGAAGGTCTTTATGTCCAATAATATTAGCACTGCTTTTATTCCCCAGCTACCAAAGAAACGAAAGGACCCAGGATGTCCTACAATATCGATTTCTATTGGGGGTAAAAACATAAATCGTGCTCTTTTAGACCTTGGCGCAAGTGTTAACCTACTTCCCTATTCTGTATATGAGCAACTAGGGATTGGAGAGCTGAAACCTGCTCACTGCACTCTCCAAATGGCAGACCGTTCAATCACCAAACCAAGGGGTGAACTAGAGGATGTGTTGATAAAGGTCGGGGAATTTTTATTTCCTGTAGACTTCATTGTGCTCGACACACAGCCTGTAGCAAACCCCCGGGGCCAAATTCCGGTGATTCTGGGTCGTCCTTTCCTTGCCACTTCCAACGCTGTTATAAACAGTAGAAATGGTTCAATGAACTTATCATTTGGAAATATAACCATTGAACTAAACATTTACAAAGTTGGAAGTCAGCCATCAGAACTCTCTGCTCATATTCTCGATGTGTGCTCTGTCCACGAGATTGCTCCCGATAGTTGCGGAGTTGAGGAACTTTGCTTTACTGATCTCGACGACATTACCACATCTTGTTAGTTGTATGTATGCCCTAGAGGCCAGTATTGTACAGATGTTGTATATTATATTGGATGCTTGGACATATATAGAGATGACTTTCTTGCTCGATATGATAGTATGCTATCTGGTTACTCTTTATCTTAACGTGTACACTAGTCTCTTTATACTGTCTTGTAGTTACATGTTGGTAAAGCCCTTAGGATGTGTACTTGACTACCTGGACTATGATGCAGATCATACTAGTGGGGACATGGTAGTCCATAAGTACATCCTTCAAGGTCCCTAGTCGTGGGTGTATCGAGACGGGGCATCGATATACCAGAGTAGACTAGCGTATACGCTTCTCGACCCATGTGATGGGCGATGGATGATCCCATATCCATTGGTGTTTGACATCAGAGATGGCATACGGGTGCTCAGTGGAGACTGGGTACACTGGACGGACTCGCCGAGAACTCCCAGATGGTATTATACCTCACGTCAGATGGCAGTTCTCAGGTGACACTTGTACAGGTTAGTCTGTAGACCCGAGATCGTCATAGAGTCTTGTGTGATTCCCACTGTGCTTTGATCTCCACCTTACCACGTCCATGAGGGCATGCAAAACGGTGGTCTTTGGGTACAGTCCCGAGTCACATGGAGGCAATGAGCGATAGGAGGGGTTTCGTCTCTCCCGGTATTGGGAGTTGATGTTGCGTTGTGCTCGATTGGCCGTAACAGGGAAGTCCCTGGCCAGGGCTGATCAGAGATTTGCTGGTAAGTGTTACCAGTAGTTTCTCGACCCGTTATGAGCCTCACATCGGCACGACTTATCGGGTTATTGGGGTCTGACGTTTACCACCCCTAGACTTGATATGCGACATATCAGACGAAGAGACCGGACTGTACGGTAAGTGTTACTCGTCGGATTCGCAGGAGTGTGAGCGGGCTAGCTCGTCGATCTTCTGATCGCTCAATACCCGGGTGGCCGTTACGTTTAGCAGACCGCTTGCGGCTTGTGGATGCTTGATATGATCATCATCTGCTACCGGCGTATTGACGAGTCTTTAGAGTCCTACACAGAGGTTTCCTGGTTCAAGCGAAACGAAATAGGAGCGCATATGAGATATGTGCGGGACCGAGAATAATGCGTGTATGTGATACCGCATTTCATTCTCGCGATATATGTTTCGATTGGTTATATTCGATATGACCTAGTTATCGAATCATTGATTCGATAAATCGATGCATTGAATACTAGTCGGTTATGTGCGACATGACCGGATCATTGAATCAATTGTTGATTTAATGATTTAATGTATAATTATATATTTGATATATTACTTTGCATTAGCTAGTATTGGTTCACTTTAAACGGATTTTTCTCACTTGGATTGCACATTGTATATGTGATATACTTTTGTGCAAATATATGTATCATGTTTGATGATGCATGTAGTTTTGGCTTTGTGTAAAGAATGCAACCATGGTTATGAGAGTGGTTAGGGTTTAAGATTTATTCTCTTATTATTAAATCCATTTATTATTTATTAAATAGATTTATGGAAACAAAAGGGTTTCATTTTATCATGAAGTGTGGTGAAGCTTCATGAAGCTTTTTGTAATGATGCCATTTTGTCTCCTTGCTTAAACCTAACCACTCCCACTAACCATGGTCAATTCTCTACACTCGACCATGGTTAGAAGATGATAAGAATTCCTTTATTATTCATTTTAGAAATAACTTATTAGATGAATTCTATCATCTTCTTCTTCTTCTCAAAGTGAGAAACCTTGATGCCATTAATGGCAACTTGTGATCTAGAGTGAGAAATCCAAATCTAAAGTGAACCCATCTCCTATTTCTTCATCCTCTACCTCTTGCCAAGTGGTTTTGGGTGTTTTCTTCACAAGTTTCACAAGTTTGTGAAGTCGGAGCTTGAACTAGTGCAACCTCGACGTAGATCGTCTTTGACACGAAGCCGACGACCTTGCTCGCCCGATTTTCCGATGAAGCCGACGTGTGAGTCGAGGATTCATGATGGACAGCGAGAGCTTGACCAAGTGGAGCTAAGGAGGTGGAAATCCGGATTTACAAAGGTTGTAGCATCTAACCTATAGTTAATTTGTTAACTAGCTTTATTGTTTCGCCTAAACATCTAGCCTAAAGATCCGTAGTCTAGGGTTTCTCGGCACAAAAATTTTAAATTGGCATGTCCGATGCCTTGTGAGACCTTACTAGAGTGCCTAGGAACCTTTCACTGGTATCAGAGCCTGGCTAGAGCCTTAGGCGAAGTCCAGACGGAATTTGAAGTCCGAACAAACCCGAATCCCGATCACAAAAATGCTCTCTGTCCCGATTTTAAAAATATGGATTTTTGTGTATTAAAAATGTCCAGGAAATTCAGTAAACAATTCTAAGGATTACGGTAAAAACTCAGGCCAATGATTCAATTAAACGGCGGCGGAACCGCGGCAGAAACCCTGCTTCCGCGGCGGTTCCGCGGCAGTTTGTTGACATCATCATTCACTGTTTGTACTGTAATTCATTATTTCTGGTGCTGGATTTTCTGGAATTTTTTAATATTTATTCAAGAGTTGAATTTTCAGCAGTTGTTTTGGGGATTCGGTGTTTCGATCGGGTTATCAAATTTTGTCTATTTGGTTTTCCGGATAATTTATAGAATATGTTAAAAAGTTCGACCGGATATAAATACCCAGCTTTTCCCCTGTCGGGAAATTTCCAAGTGTTGGATTTTTCCGTAGTTTAACGACGTTCTAAGTAGTGCAAGTAACGCGATGGACCCTCTAGAAGACAACAAACCTTAACTCGATTATGTGACCGTCTTGAACTGCCCTTTGAACCTTCGGGTTTGGGGCAGTACGGCGTGCCACATGTGAGGCGTTGGCTTGACCCTTCTACGGCTGGACCGTTGGTACTGAGGCACGAACTGAATGTTGCTAGACTTATTTCATGTGTTGGACTGTATCGGGAAAACTTGGGTATTCGACTGTTCGATCGGAAAGTTTAACATTTTCTGTTTATCTGGAATGTGATACAATAATTGGAATTCACAACAGTTATGAGATAACTGAATGAATGTTATAAATTTAGCAGTTTAGTCCCATTTGATATTGAAAAGAGTTTTCGATAATGAGACTAAAATGCGGGATTTATATCTGTTAGGCATGCGATGTCTAAAGAAGTTGCGGATTCCAATTGTTGTAGTTTTACACTTTCTTTTCTGTGACCGTAAGTGTAGTATGTTCATATCGCCGGTTTCGTTGCTATACGTCAACGACAATTGGGGTATGCATACTTACTTACGTTGATGACATGTGAAGTTATGTGTTGCTGGATATGTTATATTGGATCGTCGTATTCGAATAGCCAGGGGTTTTTATGTGAGATGAGTGTTTTTCATTTTCATTCATGTAAAAACTTGTATGTAATATTCTTTTATTTGGGGCACTTCCAGGTAGCGGAAGATGTCACCTTTTGTATATTATTTACTTTTCCGCATTAGGATAGACCCAAGGAGGAGAGCACAAGTAACCGGGTTCTAGGGTCCAGTGGGAGACCAACTCGAGGAGTCGAGTCCGGGTCTCCTAACCCTAGAATTGGCAGGGTTGCTTGCCGCTCTCGTAGGGGTCTAGGGGTGTGGGATTGGCTATTCATCATGACCGTGGAATCTGTGTTTTATACTGGCTCGTATTGAAAACACGGACGTCCTAGTATATCCAATATTTCATATGTTTATTCTGCTGCGATATCTGTGCTGTGACTCTGTGATGGATATAGTATATATAGTATATATGATATATTATATAGACGTTACTTATGTTTTACACCCGCGCTAGCCCTGCCCTGCTCTGTCGTTAGTTACCTAACCTAACGGTGCACGAGGGGACATCGAGGCGAATGCGGATGGCATAAGTGTACGTCATATCTATCTGTGATGTTTAGGTATTTAAATGATGGGACTTCATTAATGTGATTAATGAATGATAAGAAACCTAAGATGTTATAGAATCGAATTTTAAAATAAAACAGGTAGCTACAGTTCTTGCTTTGCACAGCGGTATATATGATATACCCTGCACCTTATTCGATGAGGAAAGGACCGAGATCCCTTCACCAGGAGTGACTCCTTTAGCAATAACTGGCAGATGCTACAGACTCGGTTTGCTTTTGACTGCTTTTGGGTTTTTGCTTTGCACAGCGATATATATGATATATCCCGCACCTCATTCGACGAGGAAAGGACCGAGATCCCTTCGCCGGGAGTGACTCCTTTAGCAAAACTAGAAAAGCCTCAAAATCACTCCATTTCAAAACTTCATTTGATTCTACAACGATATCAAGTTCATTACGCAATAGGTTTTCAGAAAAACCTGCGTAGCCCTCCGTCATTTCAGATAGGTTACATATAGTATTCGTGCTACATTTGTTGGCTTTCGTCAAGGTGTAGTGTACGGTAGCTATGTGCTGTTTATCTGCTGCATATGATGCGACTGGATTAGGGTAGTCGTACGGCTTTGTTGGCTTTCGTCAAGGGTCGTGCGGATGGGTTTGATTCAGTCAAGAAATGTACGGGTTGAACTTGACTAGCGGGCTGTGATTTGTTGGCTTTCTTCAAGGTCATAGCACGCTAGGGGCAAAAGCATTATCGGGAATTTCAAGTGTTGAAATTTGCAATGAGATTGCATACCTTCTATGAGATAGTTGGATCCCGATACCCACTTCGAGTAAGAGTTACTCCTGGGAGAGTTTTACACATTGCAATTAGCTGATCAAGTAGGTGTCTAGAAAGGTGTCAACGAGGTTACGCCTCTGTGAAAACGAGGTTTACATTAATTAGGTTCGTGCGAAAGCACGGGGGACCTCCCTCAAAGTACCGACACTGGCATGGCTGAAAGATTGGCGAACTTGAAGTGTGTAATTAATCCCGGCTAGTCTTTCCTTTTAGGGTTTGGAGGAAGATTTGATAAAAAGCAATGGGATCCATCCTGATTAGATAAGATAATAACCAATCTGATCTTGCACGAGCATACGCTAAAGTGTTTTCTTCTCTCTCTCTCCAGGTAGCGACCAGTTCATGCCTTAATCAAGATAATAATATGGATGTATTGACCGAACCCGCATGTTATACTGTGCTGGGAAACGTTGGTTCCGTTCATTCTTATAAGAGTTATAGGAATGAACAGGATATAGGGGAATACCAGGATTCCCATGACACCCGAATGAAGAAAGTACATGTTGATGCATTTTCTTCGGGTGTGTTCGTTATTGAGAACTGTTTCTCCATTTGCTCTACGTCCTGGGTATTAGATACCGGGTCAGGATCCCATATATGTAATCAGTTACATGGGCTTAGGAAAGGTAGAGAACTTGGAGAAGGTGATAAAGACATTAGAGTTGGAAATGGTGCAATTGTTGCAGCTAAGACTGTCGGGGAATATCACCTTGTATTACCAACTGGTAATACATTGGTTCTGAACGAATGCTATTACATGCCGAACCTGATATGCAACATTATATCGGTTTCTTTATTAAGCAAAGAAGGATATAATTTTGTATTACAGGACAATGTTATGAACATTTTCCGTAACCAAAAGTTGGTTGGATCAGGCACGTTATGCAATGGCATTTATGTTCTAAATCAATCAACAGTTCTGAGCATAACAAACACACACAAGAGGAAGAGTTCAGAACTGAACGAATCCTACTTGTGGCATTGTAGACTGGGTCACATCAATGTGACACGACTGGCTAAGTTGCATAAGGATGGATATTTGAAACCTTTCGAATTTTCATCTTATGACACTTGCCAGTCATGTCTCAAAGGCAAGATGACCAAAACTCCGTTTACGGGACACGGAGAAAGAGTTACTGAACTCTTGGGACTAATACATAGTGATGTATGTGGTCCCATGTCTACACATGCCAGGGATGGTTCTTCGTACTTCATTACATTCACTGACGATCTCTCAAGATACGGACATGTGTACTTGATAAGACACAAGTCTGAAGCTTTTGAGAAATTTAGAGAATATAAACAAGAAGTCGAAAACCAAACCGGAAAAAGTATTAAAATCCTTCGATCTGATCGAGGAGGTGAATACTTGAGCAATGAATTCCTGGACTTCCTAAAAGAGAATGGGATTCTCTCTCAACTGACTCCTCCATATACACCACAGCACAACGGTGTATCAGAACGGAGGAACCGCACCTTATTAGATATGGTGCGCTCTATGATGAGCACAGCTGAGTTACCTATTTCCTTCTAGGGGTATGCGCTTGAGACATCCATACATCTATTGAATATGGTCCCCACCAAATCTGTGCCTACCACTCTATATGAGATATAGAAAGGGAAGAGACCAAGTCTTAACTATGTTAAGATATGGGGTTGTCCAGCCTATGTCAAACGACAAAATCCGGACAAACTCGAGGCACGGTCTGTTCTATGCAAATTTATAGGATATCCCAAGAATTCTCAAGGGTATATCTTCTACCACCCTGAGGAACAAAGAGTGTTTGTTTCTCGGCATGCCACCTATTTAGAAAAGGAATTTCTTGAAAAAGAGATTAGTGGTCATGAGGTAGAACTGGAAGAGGTTCCAGCTGCAGAAGCTACAACAGAAGATCTGGTGGAACCAGAGGATTCCGTAGTTCCCGATGAACCCCAGCCTCTACGCCGATCTAGTAGGGTTTCTCGTCCACCAGAGAGATACTACAGTTTTCTCATTGACAGTGGAAGCGAGGATTGCATCATGGAGGATGATGACCCAACTAGCTTCGAGCAGGCCATCACGAGTGGAGACTCAGTGAAATGGCTGGATGCTATGCGGTCTGAGATGGATTCCATGTACACCAACAAAGTATGGACTTTGGAAGTTGCTCCTGAAGGGGTAAAACCCATTGGGAGCAAGTGGATCTTCAAGAAGAAACTTGGTGTAGATGGGAAAGTGGAGACTTTCAAAGCTAGACTTGTAGCAAAGGGTTTTCGTCAAAGACCAGGTGTGGACTATGACGAGACCTTTTCTCCAGTGGCTATGCTTAAATCCATCCGGATCATGCTTGCCATCGCTGCATATCATGATTACGAAATCTGGCAAATGGATGTTAAGACCGCCTTTCTAAACGGTGATTTAGAAGAGTGCGTGTACATGACTCAGCCAGAGGGCTTCGTAGACAGTGGGAGCAGCGGGAAGGTGTGCAAGCTGCTTAAATCCATTTATGGATTAAAGCAAGCATCGCGGAGTTGGAACATCTGCTTTGACGTCGTTATCAAAGAGTTTGATTTCGTCAAAAATCCAGATGAACCTTCTATCTACAAGAAGGTGGCAGAGAGTAAGGTTGTCTTCCTCGTATTGTACGTGGACGACATACTCTTGATAGGAAATGATATTCCTATGCTGCAATCGGTCAAGCTCTTCTTATCACAAAGATTCTCAATGAAAGATCTTGGTGATGCCTCCTGCATATTGGGAATAAGGATCTATAGAGATAGATCCAAACGGATTTTGGGATTGTCCCAATCCAGGTACATTGACACCATACTAAAGAGGTTTAGTATGGAAGAGTCCATCGTGGGAACTTACCCACGATCTCTGGAGTCACTCTCTCCAAAGAGATGTCTCCCAAGACTGATTTGGAGAGAGCTCGCATGCAAGGGATACCCTATGCTTCGGCAGTAGGCTCTATCATGTATGCGATGCTATGTATCAGACCTGATGTAGCATACTCACTAAGTATAGTGAGCAGGTATCAAGCTGATCCTGGAGAGAGTTACTGGATAGCTGTGAAGAGCATTCTCAAGTACTTGAGAAGGACTAGAGATATGTTCTTGGTGTATGGTAACGGAGAACTCCAAGTGGAGTCCTTTACCGATTCGAGCTTCCAGAGTGATAAGGACGACTCTAAGTCGCAGTCGGGCTTTGTTTTTACCCTTTACGGAGGGGCGGTTAGCTGGAAGAGTTCCAAGCAGGAAACTGTGGCAGACTCGACGATGGAGGCTGAATACATCGCTGCCAACGATGCTGCTAAAGAAGCTGTCTGGATCAAGAAGTTCATTACTGAACTTGGAGTGGTTCAATCCATTGAGCATCCAATACCTTTGTATTGCGATAACAATGGAGCGGTGGCTTTAGCCAAGGAACCCAGGTCCCATCAGCGATCCAGGCATATTCTGAGGCGGTATCACCTGATTCGGGAGATAGTTGATCGCCGGGAGATCGAGGTCAGGAGAGTTGACACGAAGAACAACACGGCGGATCCACTCATGAAGGCCATTCCCCAGACACAGTTTGAGAGACTCTTCGGGATGCTCGGTATGCGATACTACAGCAGCTGGCCCTAGTGCAAGTGGGAGATTGTTAGTTGTATGTATGCCCTAGAGGCCAGTATTGTACAGATGTTGTATATTATATTGGATGCTTGGACATATATAGAGATGACTTTCTTGCTCGTTATGATAGTATGCTATCTGGTTACTCTTTATCTTAACGTGTACACTAGTCTCCTTATACTGTCTTGTAGTTACATGTTGGTAAAGCCCTTAGGATGTGTACTTGACTACCTGGACTATGATGCAGATCATACTAGTGGGGACATGGTAGTCCATAAGTACATCCTTCAAGGTCCCTAGTCGTGGGTGTATCGAGACGGGGCATCGATATACCAGAGTTGACTAGCGTATACGCTTCTCGACCCATGTGATGGGCGATGGATGATCCCATATCCATTGGTGTTTGACATCAGAGATGGTATACGGGTGCTCAGTGGAGACTGGGTACACTGGACGGACTCGCCGAGAACTCCCAGATGGTATTATACCTCATGTCAGATGGCAGTTCTCAGGTGACACTTGTACAGGTTAGTCTGTAGACCCGAGATCGTCATAGAGTCTTGTGTGATTCCCACTATGCTTTGATCTCCACCTTACCACGTCCATGAGGGCGTGCAAAACGGTGGTCTTTGGGTACAGTCCCGAGTCACATGGAGGCAATGAGCGATAGGAGGGGTTTCGTCTCTCCCGGTATTGGGAGTTGATGTTGCGCTGTGCTCGATTGGCCGTAACAGGGAAGTCCCTGGCCAGGGCTGATCAGAGATTTGCTGGTAAGTGTTACCAGTAGTTTCTCGACCCGTTATGAGCCTCACATCGGCACGACTTATAGGGTTATTGGGGTCTGACGTTTACCACCCCTAGACTTGATATGCGACATATCAGACGAAGAGACCGGATTGTACGGTAAGTGTTACTGGTCGGATTCGCAGGAGTGTGAGCGGGCTAGCTCGTCGATCTTCTGATCGCTCAATACCCGGGTGGCCGTTACGTTTAGCAGACCGCTTGCGGCTTGTGGATGCTTGATATGATCATCATCTGCTACCGGCGTATTGACGAGTCTTTAGAGTCCTACACAGAGGTTTCCTGGTTCAAGCGAAACGAAATAGGAGCGCATATGAGATATGTGCGGGACCGAGAATAATGCGTGTATGTGATACCGCATTTCATTCTCGCGATATATGTTTCGATTGGTTATATTCAATATGACCTAGTTATCGAATCATTGATTCGATAAATCGATGCATTGAATACTAGTCGGTTATGTGCGACATGACCGGATCATTGAATCAAATGTTGATTTAATGATTTAATGTATAATTATATATTTGATATATTACTTTGAATTAGGTAGTATTGGTTCACTTTAAACGGATTTTTCTCACTTGGATTGCACATTGTATATGTGATATACTTTTGTGCAAATATATGTATCATGTTTGATGATGCATGTAGTTTTGGCTTTGTGTAAAGAATGCAACCATGGTTATGAGAGTGGTTAGGGTTTAAGATTTATTCTTTTATTATTAAATCCATTTATTATTTATTAAATAGATTTATGGAAACAAAAGGGTTTCATTTTATCATGAAGTGTGGTGAAGCTTCATGAAGCTTTTTATAATGATGCCATTTTGTCTCCTTGCTTAAACCTAACCACTCCCACTAACCATGGTCAATTCTCTACACTTGACCATGGTTAGAAGATGATAAGAATTCCTTTATTATTCATTTTAGAAATAACTTATTAGATGAATTCTATCATCTTCTTCTTCTTCTTCTCAAAGTGAGAAACCTTGATGCCATTAATGGCAACTTGTGATCTAGAGTGAGAAATCCAAATCTAAAGTGAACCCATCTCCTATTTCTTCATCCTCTACCTCTTGCCAAGTGGTTTTGGGTGTTTTCTTCACAAGTTTCACAAGTTTGTGAAGTCGGAGCTTGAACTAGTGCAACCTCGACGTAGATCGTCTTTGACACGAAGCCGACGACCTTGCTCGCCCGATTTTCCGATGAAGCCGACGTGTGAGTCGAGGATTCATGATGGACAGCGAGAGCTTGACCAAGTGGAGCTAAGGAGGTGGAAATCCGGATCTACAAAGGTTGTAGCATCTAACCTATAGTTAATTTGTTAACTAGCTTTATCGTTTCGCCTAAACATCTAGTCTAAAGATCCGTAGTCTAGGGTTTCTCGGCACAAAAATTTTAAATTGGCATGTCCGATGCCTTGTGAGACCTTACTAGAGTGCCTAGGAACCTTTCACATCTCTGTTTGACTTTACACATGATCTTAGTGAGGACACTTTTCCTACACTTGAGTCCTGCACTCCTGACTTTTCTCCATCCGAGTCTGTATCTTTCACAGGCTCTGAGCTTCTTTGTAAATCCAAAAATCACTCGATGATCCCTCCTCTTATCATTTCTCCGCCCGAATTAGATCTCAAAATTTTACCTTCTCATCTTAAATATGCTTATTTAGGTGAGAAGGAGTCTTTACCAGTTATAATATCCGCTTCTCCAACATTAGAGCAAGAGAATACACTTTTATCGTTATTGAGATCTAACAAAGTGGCGTTTGGTTGGAGTATGGCGGACATCAAAGGGATTAGTCCCTTGATTGTTGAACATCATATACATGTGATGGATGATGCCAGACCAACCCGAGAACCACAGAGATGGTTGAATCCCGTCATGAAGGAAGCGGTAATGAAAGAGATCGTCAAATGCCTAGATAATGATATTATATACACCCATGTCCGATAGCCAATGGGTGAGTCTTATACATGTTGTTCCTAAGAAATCCGGCATCACTGTTATAACCAATAAGGAAAATGAGTTGATTCAGACACGCGCCCAAACTGGGTGGCGTGTATGTATCGATTATAGAAAACTCAATGCTGCCACGAGGAAAGACCACTTTCCTCTACCATTCATTGATCAAATGCTGGAACGCTTAGCGGGACGAGAATATTATTGTTTTATGGACGGATACTCAGGATATAATCAGGTCCCCATCGCCAAAAAGGATCAAGATAAAACCACTTTTACTTGTCCTTTTGGTACCTTTGCTTACAGTCGCATGCCCTTTGGGTTATGCAATGTTTCAGCGGTGTATCATGGGGATATTCTCTGATATGGTAGAGAATTTTCTGGAGATATTTATGGACGATTTCTCGATTTTTGGAGACTCTTTTTCTGATTTCCTAGCAAATCTTGACGCTGTTCTTACTTGTTGCAAAGAGATGAACTTAACTTTGAACTGGGAAAAATGCCATTTCATAGTCTAAGAAGGAATTGTTCTTGGACATGTTATTTCACAGAAAGGCATTATGGTTGACAGAGCTAAGATAGATGTCATTCAAAACCTCCCTCTTCTCAAAAGCGTCAAAGATATTCGATATTTCCTTGGCCATGCTGGCTTTTATAGAAGATTCATTAAGGATTTTAGCAAAATTGCTAGACCTTTAACTGTTCTCCTGGCCAAGGATTCGACCATCCATTTTGACTCGTACTGTGAGACAGCTTTCGACTGACTTAAACACTCACTCACTTCAGCCCCCGTTCTATCGTCTCCAAATTTGGACAACTCCTTTGAGCTAATGTGTGACGCATCCGACTTTGCAGTAGGTGCAGTCTTAGGACAACACATCGAAAAGATGCCACGCGTAATATACTATGCGAGTAACACCCTGAATGATGCACAAATCAATTATACAACCACCTAAAACGAACTTTTAGCGGTTGTATTTGCATTAGAAAAATTCAGGCCTTACTTAATTGGCTCACCTATAGTTGTGTATACTGACCATTCCGCCTTAAAACATCTCCTGGCGAAGAAAGATGCAAAAGGTCGACTAATACGTTGGATCCTTCTGTTACAAGAATTTGATCTTGTTATCAAAGATAAGAAAGGATGTGAAAACGTAGTAGCCGACCAACTTTCACGCATCTCTTCTTCCCCTGTGACCCTGCCGATCAATGATTCGTTTCCTGACGAACAACTCTTGAGCGTATCCAATGAACCTTGGTTCAGGGATATTGTGAACTATCTTGTCACGGGACTTATACCCAACGATTGGTCAAAACAGGACAAATACCGTTTTCTATCCCAAGTAAAAAACTTTTACTGGGACGATCCATATTTATTTAAGTATTGTCCAGATCAGATCATTCGCCGGTGTGTCCCGAAAGAAGAGTTCAAGAGTGTTCTTGTTAGTGTATATGCCCTAGAGGCCATTATTGTATCATACTAGTATGTATATTACTTGATGGAAGCTTGGGATATTCACAGTTGTATATACAATCTTGCTCGAAATAGTAAAATGCTACTTGGTTTGTCTCTACTTCAATATGTGCATGTGTTTCTATTAGCATATCGCTTATATAACATATTAGTAGAGCCTTTAGGATCTTTGCTTGATTACCAGCATTGTGATGGTGCTCACACTCGTGGGGGCTGGGTAATCCATAAGCACATCCTTATACAGGTCCCTAGTCGTTGGACTATCGAGACAGGGCATCGATACTCCGGAGTAGACTAGCGTATGCGCTTCTCATCCCAGCGTGGGAGATGGTCTGTCCCACAGCCGTCAGTATGTCGTTCTTGAGATAGTATGCGGGTGCTCGTTAGGTTACGAGTACACTGGACAAGACTCGTCGGGAACTGTTGGTTGGTATTATACCTATCGTCAGTTATCAGTTCCCAGGTGACATGAGTACAGCTTAGTCCGCTGACTTGACAATGTCACTTCGCCTCGAGTGTGTTCCCACTGTACTTTGATTACTACCCTACCACGGCTCAAAGGAGTCGTGCAAACAGGTAGTAGTTGGGTGCAGTCCCGAAGCACTTAGAGGCAGTGACAGTTAGAAAGGATTCGCCTCTCCCGGTATTGGGGGTTGACATCGCGCTGTGTCCAGGAGAGCCATTACACAAGTAGTCCCTGGCCAGGGCAAGCGAGATATACTGGTAGGTATCCAGTGTTATCTCAGGGTGTTCTAGGCTACACTCCGACACGACTTGTACCGCTATTAGGGGACTGACGTTTACCGCACCCCTAGGCCCGCCATGCGATGTATCAGACAAACAGACCGGACTGTACGGAGACTGTCACATACAGGCTCAGTAGGATTCTGATGGGGTCACCTCGTCTGTCTTCTTATCGGCATCTACCTGGGGACCGTTACGTACAGCTAGTGCCGCTTGTGGTCTGTGGTTAAACCCACTGCCAGCGTAGTGTCGAGTCTTTAGAGTCCCACACAGAGAGCTATTCGCCTTTAGGCAAAATGAGTAGAGGTCGCATGGTTTTGCGACAGGGTTCGTTCACATCCGCGCACTTGTGCACGTTTGCTGTCCGGACAGCTTAAACTAGTGGGCTTTGGTTTAAGCCAGATCCTAGTATATGATTTGGGATTGGTTTTATCTCTTTGTATTCGTGTTCCTCGGATCACGAATACGGGTGCGTATGCACAGTTGATTGAGACAGAGGGAGAGAACAATGATTAGGGTTAATGACCATTGTCATTTTATTAACCCTAATGCTTATGTGTGTATTATGATTAATTGATATTAGTTAAATATAATTGTGCATGGTTAGGGTTGTTGACCATTTGACTATCTTGACTTGTTGACCTAGGTTGACACTTTGACCATCATCATTCCATTTAAAAAATGCTCTTTGATCCTTGCAATTTGCATTTAATATGAAATGATAATGGTCAAGTCTTGATTAAACCATGACAATTATCTTGCTAATTTTCTTTTTACAATAATTCACACATATATGTGAGAATGGCTCTTTATTATCTCATTCTATCATTTTGATTCTCTCTCCTCCTCTTCCTCTCTCTCAAGCTCTCCCCTCTCATGTGTTGAGAAACACTTGAGCTTGAGTTAAACCTCTCCAAAGTAATCTCTACTCTCATCTAAGGTTCTAGGATTTGCACTTCTAGCACCTTAGTTACTTCTAGCTTGAAGTTTAAGCTAAAGGTTGAGGCTCTCGGGTGGATCCGTCTTCGACTAAAGAAGGCGACAAGGTGATCTCTTTCTTCCACTCCAAGGAGCAAGGAGAGAAGGACATAAACCCCAAGGTATAACCTTTCTTCCATATAGCTAAATCTAGTTAACTTTTAGTTAGTTTTTGTTTAGCAAAGATCCTCCTTAAGCTAGTCCATGTTGCCTAGTTCGATAAAAATCCGATTTTGATTCCGTTTTCCGCCTCCCCGCAAGCACCGGGGTGGGCAACGTGGACTTACAGTTCTTTCTTTTTGTCATGATCAGGCCTGTGGGGGTCACTTTGGTCCTAAAAAGACGGCGGAGATGGTTTTGCAATATGGATTTTATTGGCTGACCTTATTCAAGGACGCATTTGTCTATTGCAAAACATGTACACAATGTCAGTACACGGGTAGAATCTCCCAGAGAAATGAAATGCCTCAGCAACCCATTCTGGTTGCTGAAATATTCGATGTTTGGGGCATTGATTTTATGGGTCCCTTTCCCAACTCCTTTGGGAATTTGTACATACTGCTGGCGGTTGATTATATCTCAAAGTGGGTTGAAGCCATTCCATGTCGCACTAATGACAGGAAAGTTGTCATTAAGTTCTTGAAAGAGAATATCTTTTCGCGATTTGGACACCCACTCGCTATTATTAGCGATAATGGGACACATTTCGGCAACAGGTCTTTCGAGACTTTGATGCGGAAATACTCAATCAACCACCGACTTTCTACACCCTATCATCCCCAAACGAGCGGGCAGGCTGAGATCTCAAACAGACAAATCAAACTTATCCTGGAGAAGACTGTTGCTAAAAATAGAAAAGACTGGTCGACCAAACTGACCGATGGCCTTTGGGCATTCCGAACTGCATTTAAAACTGACCTAGGGATGTCTCCATATAGGATAGTGTTTGGGAAAGCATGTCACTTAGCCGTCAAGATTGAGCATAAAGCATTGTGGGCTATTAAGGAAATAAATTATGATCTAAACCAAGCTTTCAACTTTCGGAAGCTGCAAATAAATGAGCTAAGCGAACTCCATGATGAAGCTTATGATAACGCTGTGATCATAAAGAATAGGACTAAGGTTTTTCATGATAAAAACATTTTGAGGAAAATATTTTCATCAGGTCAACAAGTCCTTCTTTATGATTCACGATTACACCTTCACGCGGTTAAGCTCCGATCTCGGTAGAAGGCACCTTTTGTTGTGCGGTTTGTATACCTGCACAGGGCAGTAGAAGTAGAAAATGTTAAAAACGGCACCTTTTTCAAAATGAATGGACATAGACTAAAGCCGTATTTTTCCACTGACCCCACGGAGGAGCTCCTGTTCTTACAGAAGCCATTTTATTTGTATTAAAATTCCTCCGTCTCACCTTCATGTCCTGCATATCACTGCATCATCTTTTGAATAGATGTGAGTGAAAAGAGTAAGTTTGGGGGAGGTTCTTCACTTATTTATTTTTCCCCCACTAATAATTCCTCCCAGACTTACAGGTTTTGTAGATATAGCTGTTGGCAACAGTGAGGACACTGTTGAAAACAAGTTTGGGGGAGGTTTGTGCTTATTTTTGCATCATTTGCATATCATTTGCATAAGCACAAAAAATTTCTTTAAAAACTTATAAAAACTTAAAAAATTTCAAAATCTATAAAAATTTCAAAATTTCAAAATATAAAAATATTTTAACATTTTTTGTACATAAATAAGGTAATGAAAGTTTAGATAGTGAAAAATTACATCCATGAGATTAGAAAATTTTAAGAAAACTAAGAAAATTAGAAGTTTTCTTATACGAACTAGTAATAAGTAGTTATGAGCCGTTGTCCTAAGAGTTAGTAAGATGAAAGACGTCACTAATCTGAGGATAAAAATAAGTCTGAAAAATAGTTTCTATTCTGGAAGCCAAACATTTTGAACGTTGATACCTTGCTATTCGCACTCACACACGTCTTAAAGCCTGGGATAGTAGAGGATATCTTGAAATGCTCTCGTCTTAAAGCCAAAAGTATGAAGGAAAAATTTTTTTTTGAAGAAAATATAAAGTGGTGAGAAAAATGGACACTGGTTTTTGTTATCACCGAGGGCAATAAAAAATATATAGCAAGGGTGCTTCTTCACCTAGTTCCCTAAGGCCAACTGGTCTGGGAGTCTCTGCTATGCCTGAGGTTGTGCAAGACGTGGAAAATACACCAAGTAAGCAAGCACGGGAGTAATCGGTCGGTTGGTACCTTAAGAAGTATTAACGGTCGCATGAAAGTGTGTGAGCAATCTCATCTAAATATTCATTAATTAAAAAGTACTGAGGCCGATGGGCAAGAGTATGATAGCTTGAATTGAATTCTCCGGTTGTAGGGATGTCTTTACACACACGCAGGGTTATATGATCGATGTTTGGAAGAAAGATAGGAATGAAAAATAAGACGATGTTTTATTGAGGGAGGACGTGATTTCCGACATCTTTTCATGACCATTAAGATAGGGCTCATGACAACCGAAAAGCTAGCTTAGTTGGAAACCCTAATTTTCAAAGCTTTTCTTTTACAATTCTTGTCTTTAAATGTAATATTCATGAACTTCCTTTTATTATTGGATTTTGTGGGTGCAATCCGCTGAAAACCTTCAGGAGACAACACTCCTCCTACTAGGGACACCTAGAGGTTTAAAGGCTTGTTGCACGTGCTCAGTGCAATCGTGTTGCCTACGAAAATGTGCTAATTAGTTTTTCTCTTTCTTTATTTTCTCTTTCTTTTTAATAAAAAGTTCGCTCGAGACGATCGAAAATAAGTTTGGGGGAATTTGATCAGTCGAAAATACTGGATTTTTAACACGGCAATTTCCCTATCATTTGCACTCATCTAGAAGTGTTCGGCATTCATATAGCACATATTAGCAAATCAGTCGTTAAATATCAGATTGCATATGTTAGATTCTAAAAACAGCACTATAAAAGAAATTGACTGCATTTCATGGCATCGCATCATCCCTATATTGCGCAACACTTGTGTCGAGATTTGTGCAGGAAATTCCAGAAGAAAGGCCAAAATTGTCATTTTGCTGATCAAACATTACGCCAACTCAAAGAACTGAGAGATGGTAGCAATACAGAAGGAATTACAATATTCAACATATCATAAAAAGCCCCAAACGTCAGCCCAAAGAAGCATCTGAGAGCCCAAGCCCTAAGGCCCTTAAAGCGCCGCGGATCCACGGCGGGAGCCTGCTTGCGCCGCGGATCCGCGGCTATGTGACATCATCAAGTTGCCATCTTTAGTGCAAAATTCTTATCTCAGGTCCTATATTCAGTTCATGTACTTCAAGCTCCAGAAGAGACCAGAAGCTTCTTCCAGTTCAGCAAACTAGGATTTTTAAGCATAAACAATCCTTGCTTAAAGCCTAAGCTAAGCTCCTAACAAACTATTTCTAGAAGCTTCTCCTCAGCAAACCTTTGGAGGGAAACTTAAAATTTAAATCATAGATCTAGGGTTTTGGGAAGTCTATAAATAGAAGCCCAGAACTAGGGTTAAAGCAATGCATTCTCTACTTCTTCAATCTCTAATCATTAGTTCAATTCTCAATCTTCTTCCACAGTCTAGTGACAAGACTTGTGCGAAACCCAAACCCTAATTCCAATCAAATTTCTAGATCCCAAGTACAAAATCAAGCAAGAAGCCCTTCAACCTTTTAGGAGAGGAGACGATCGTCAACAGAGCAAGTGGTCCAAGCCGATCCGCGACTCACGGAAACAAGCGAAGCCAAATCGACAAACGAGTTCTTCCTCTTGTAGTTCTTGAGCGATTGTAATGAAATTGTTGATATAAATAAAAGGTGAAATTCTTTAATCTTGCTTTCTTTAAATTCTTGCATCATGATTCGATCTCAATTTGTAATTGTAGTTTTTGTTGTGATGTTTGAGTTAAACTCCACTCGTCGAGGAGTCGAGACGATCAATAGAATGATGATGTAACAAATCTTAAAACGATTCTTGAGTCCTACGAGTTTTGTAAACCCTAGCAAGTTCAAGAATCGATGACCTAGTTTCGTTGCGATGCTTTCTTGATTGGTATCGCTCGAAATTAGGGATCTACGATCGTTTCTTCAATTTACTAGAGGCTAGAATGTGAATAATTTCGACGAAAGAACAATGAATAAAATATGAAACCCTAGTTTCACTAGAAAATCCCTAATTCTCGTCGATCATCATCGACTAGTATCAACTCATCTAAGGATAAGAATACGACATCTTGAGATTACATCACATCTATAGATCCGATCGATTCCTACGAGCCTCATTTAGATTCTTGATATTTGGTTGGAAAAATCATCGAAACTCGATTCTCGATTAATTATCATTTTCTTGATTCTTGATTAGAATAGTGACACTTAAATCCATCGATAAAATCTTGAATCATGTTTTGTTTTCTTTTCTATTAATTTTCCAATTCAAACAAATCAAACATACAAACAAATCGCATAATCCCTATGGACGATCCGCACTCGCTAACGATCTACAAATGACACCGTAGTTGATTGCGGTCAAATAATTCTTTGATTGTGAATTTTATTCATTTTCTAAATACCGACACAAAGAAACTTATTCGAGTTACACGACACAATCGGAATTTATAATCAATCAAGTACCAGTCAAGTTCTACCCGTCATTTCTTGATTAATTAGACCCACTCACATGACCCTTAACTATGGTCAACAAAGTCGCATGAATGTCCTAATTAATCGGCATCATATACAGTGTAGGTGTAACATTTCGAAAAAAAATTAAATATTATTTTTGGGAAGTTTTATAATTTAATATTATTTTATTGAATATTTTAATATTTAGGTAAAAATTAAATACAAAAAAATTTGGAAAAATTGTGGAAAATTCTAAAATAGGTTATTTTATGGAATTATGCCATTTTAACGTTTTTATAATTAGTTATATGCTAATTTAGTGCTAATCGCGATTAAAAATCGCTAATCGCGTTTTTAGCAATTTTGTGCAAAATATGCACATATCATTTTTATCACACTTATGCATTTTCTATCATGTTATTTGGGGTTACTATTCTTGTGAGAAGGGTTTTTGGAGAAGGGAAAAGAAAAAGAAAATGGAAAAGGAATAAGATAATGAGGTATGGGTGAGAGAGAGAGGGTAAGCTTTGACCAAGACTTAGTCATTCCTCCATTTTCTTCACCATTTCTCTCTCCCTCTTCTTTGCTTGCTGCTGCTGCTCCTACACCTCATTCTCCCTCCACCTTCAAGCCTTCAATTCATCTCTAAAACATCACCAAAACCGTACCCCCATTTCATTAAAAGTGTGCACAAGCTCAAGATCTACACATTGGACCAAGAAAGCTTGGATTTTGGCCACTAGGGGCAACTCAAAAAAATTCTTGAGTTTCCAAATGAGATATTTTCTGGACCTTAAAGCTTAGTTTATGCATTACAATTATCCCATGTTTAGATTGAACCGATATTGTTTGATTTTGTGGACTTAAAGAAAACCTAGTTAGGGTTTGAGGAAATTATGAGTTGTAATGTGAAATTGAGATCAGTAGAGGTTATGTAAACACCCTAGTGCTGGAATGGAGACCCAAACCTGAAGCTTAAACCCAGAATACGGATTTATAGAAACCGATATCGGAAAAGTTATGAAATCTGTGAAGCTTATATGAGATCTGCTATCAACCCGAGACTCTGAAAATTATATTGAATGGACAGTGACATGTGCAGGCACCCAGGAAGCTACCACCAGAACCCTAGCCCCTACTTCCATTTTCCGGCCGCAAATTTATCCATTCTGGCCGCAATTTGCGGCCAGACCATGGTGGATTTGCCTCGTTTTTGTTTTGGTGCCCCCTTATCAGTAGTTTAGACCCCTGGCATGTATAGATTTGTCTAATTTGACCTAGGGTGAAATCTGGGACCCTTTTCTCCAGTTGATGTTTTGATTATGTTTCTGTATTTCGTATTTTGAATTCTAGAATTGTGTATCCGTGTTTTACCTCGACTATTTGGCGTTTATACGACGATATCAAGGATTGATAGATAGTTTTGGAAGGCGTTGTCCATAGGTTCTAACCTATAGATCATAGTGTATCGTTTTGGGATTCGTATGCCGTTTTAGTTTGATTTGGTTTTAATACGTATATACGATACTTTGATGTGTAGGTACCCCATGAAGACTTCAGGACAACAAGCAAGCGAGTGGCGACATCGACAAATGAAGACGCAAAGTGAGTAGATTATATCTACGGGGAGAAGTCGGGTGGATGGCGTATAGCACCCCCGCAGTCCGAAGATAGTATACTATATGTATTTTATATATGATAGTTTTAGTGTGCAGCGGATATTGTGTTAGGTGTATTATGGATAGTTTAGGGTTAAAAGTAATTAGTGTAGTTCATAGTCGCGAACCCTAGAATAGCTTTACACCTACACGCACACCCTTGCATATTCATTATACTTGCACTATGTTTGATGGATAGTGGATGACTTTGGAGATGATTCGATGATATTAGGCATTGTGTCGTGAAATCGGTGATTTGATATGTTTCGTATTTGGGATACGACATGTGATCTCTTGCGGGCCTTTGGACGTGTGCTTACACACGCAGTATATTGATGGTATCGGTTGTACTAGACTTAGATTAGTACCCTAGATTATGTGATATGATGATGAGGATACCAAATAATTGATGAGCTGATTGTGATATTGACCCGCACCCAGCTATTGGGATGCCGTACAACGATTTACCGTACGAGCTTTATATTGATGATAGATCCGCACTCATGACTCGAGGATGTCAGATGATATACTGTATCGTACGTCATACTATTGAGGCGGGATCACTGACTATTATATTATTTATATATATCGACTCATATTTAGGTGGTTTCCATACCCCTCTTAATGGGCTTGGCTTAGTAGATGTTAGACTAGACCCGAGTCATACCTATTTCAAAGCTAACGAATCGGGAATATCTTAAGGACAAGTAAAGGGATTCTACTACTATTTTCAAAAGACGTATCTATTCTTAAAAACACCGTAACCCTTGTTTTACCAAAACCCCGATTCGTCGTATTTCAAATGGCACCACTGCATGACATATACATATTGATGTAGATTCTTCACTGTTGCATTGATTATTCGATTTCCGCCTCGCATTGCATGTGTTTCCCTATATTGCAATCATGCTGTTAGGACACCAGCACCATTATCGATGATGCATATGTTCCACGTACACTTACTTGCCGGCTCACACACTTCATCATCGATAATTGCCATGTCACTACACAGTAGTATTATTGCATCAGGATATGACCTTCTATGTGCATACCATTATTCCATGTTGCATGATATGCTGTTATACTTGCATTTCATTTATATGTCACATACATCATGCTTTCTGATTATGCGCATTGGGATGTTTGTTTTCAAGATATTTCTGGATTTGGGGAACCGTAGGTATTTCAAGAGATTATGTAAATGTTTTAAAACCCGGTTACCCTTGATATGATATTTCAGCGTCCACCATGAGTTTTATCGGTTCTGATTTATATACCGCTACGAAGAGGCGTCGAGGCCGTATGAGGGTACATGGTGGGGCCCGGTGTACCCCGGGGCAAAAAAACGATGTCGATGTGCTATGAGCCGATGAGCCCGGTTGGGGAACCATACTGTCCGGTGATATTACCTTTTACTCGGCGGTTATCTTGGGGATACCGATCGGAGCTTTATACGTATGCATACGTCGCAATTCGAGGGTCGAAGCTGGGCACTCGGGTTTCGAGATAGCGTATGATACGTATCTATCAGGGCTAGTCTTGGTGACAGTGCCTGATAGATGATGATTTACGTGCCGATGCTAGGCACAGGTTTCATGATGTTCTCCATGATTTTGATTATATCCGCATATTTACATGCATGAAGCTTATTGTCATTGGGTGACAGGTGGACGGGATCCACATATATACAGACATTGATTACATACAGATTTTGACTACATTGATCACACTTCATTTGTATATATAACAGGGTATGAGGGCGCTGTTATATATACCCTTACACCAATATTAGTGGAATGGGAAGGTAATATATGTGTATTGATATCACATTTACTTCATGCAGACATACCTTATATTTATAACATGTTATTACCTGAGGCACTGGCACGAGTACTTGGCACTACACACATGTCTAGATGTTGCATTGCTACCTTATCATGCTTCAGACTTATTCTTGAGGTTTATATTATATACTGATTGTATTGACCTAGGATTATATCATGCATTCGGTTTCTGCTTGTAGATATTCTCTATTCACGAGTTGGAAACTAACCCCCGCTGTGCCACAGTTCTTGCAGGTTTGTCGTACAGGTTCCATTGTGGCATTTCTGGCACACTGCTTCTTCTGCGGGTGATTTGCTTTTGGTAGGTGGGTTCTTTTGCATCAAGAACCACCATTGTACTTGTATTATTCAGTTGTATCTAGAAATTCCATCAACCAAAACTTGTATATTATTTCAGACTTAAACACTAGTGATGTATTATTCGACCTTAGAGTCGCGCTTAGCAATATTACGGTTTTCATGCTTATTGGGTTTTTGTTGAGTTTTGATCTTCGCCATTCGGCGTTGTATATTATATTGCCTGCGTGGTTGTGACTGTCGTTTGACGAAGAGCTAGCTCCCGCTTGGGGATGCCTTTTATCATTGCATATATATTGTTCTTGTTGTACCCCGTTCGGGGCCAGTCTTTATAAAAGAAACTCTGCCAAAATTTTTAGAAAAGATCGTACATTTTTAAAATGCATATTCGGCTTAGTTATTTAAAAACCTTGACTTCAAACATGTTTTTCTTCACTTCTTTAAACCAGTTTCCTTTATTTACTCTTAAAATGGTTTTAGATTGCTGGGCTTACTTGGATCAGATGGAGTCCTATAGACTTCATATGGTTCAAGGGCCATTCACGTGCTCTTTCGGGTCGTGACAGTAGAAAGACATCACTTAGCTACCGTACACTACGCCTTAACTATAGTCAACAAACGTAGCACGAAAACTAAGTACTCTACTTCCTAAAATGACGGAGGGTTGCGGGTGATTTTTAAGAAAATTTTTAACGCTTTGAACTTGATATCGTCGTAGAATCAAATGCTTTTCAAAAGGAGTGGCTTGAGCTCCACAGTTTTGAAATATAGCTTTTTTCATAAAGAGCCGAGTGGTTTTCAAATCCGATTCTACAACATCTTTTTAGGTTTATTTTCTTTACATTAATTATCTTCATGTAGCCCCATCATTTAAGTCCTTAAGCCAATCACAGGAAAGAAACGAAAAAAGAACGTACGCTTATGCCATCCGCATTAGCCGCAATGTTCCGTTATGCACCGTTAGGTTACTTAACTAACGACATAGTGGGACGGGACTAGCGCGGGTGTAAAATATAAGCAACGTCTACTAAATATTTCACATATAATGCATCATTCGTCTCAGATATCACATCACAGTATACAGGCAGCAGAAACACAGATATGATAATATAGGATATACTAGGACGTCCGTATTTAGTATTTAGCCAATAATAGAAAATACGGATTCCACAGTCGCGATGAATAGCCAAGCCCACACCCCTAGACCTCTACGAGAGAGGCAAGCGATTCTACAAATTCTGGAGTTTAGGAGACCCGGTCTCGACTCCTCGAGATGGCCTCCCACTGAACCCCAGAACCCGGTCACTTGTTCTCCCCTCCTTGGGTCTATCCTAATGCGGAAAAGTAAATAATATACAACATTGGTGACATCAACCTCAACTCGGAAGTGCCCCAAATAAAAGAATATTACATTACATTTGAATTTTACGTGAATGAAAAGAAAACTCTCATCTCACATGAAACCCCCCGGCTATTCGATAACGACAATCCTACATGTCAAATCTCAGTAACACATAATATCACATATCATCAACGTAAGTAAGTATGCGTACCCCGATTGTCGTTGATGTATAGCAACGAAACCGACGATATGCGACATACTACACTTACGGTCACAGAAAAGAAAGTATAAAACTAGAACATTTGGAATCCAAAATAATTTTAGATATCGTAAATCAGAAATATCGCATTCTTCGCATTTCATGCCTAACTATATGAATTCCACAAATCGTATCACATTCCTGATAAATAGACAGTATTAAACTTTCCAATTGAATAATTAAATACCCATGATTTTCTAAATATCTCAACACATAAGCGGAGTTCAAAAATCCCAGAATGTGTCACAATAGCAGTGCTCCAGCCGTAGAAGGGTCAAGCCAACGCCTCACATGTGGCACGTCATACTGCCCCAAACCCTAAGGTTTAGAGGCAGTTCAGACAGTCACATAATCAAGTTAAGGTTTGTGTTCTTCTAGAGGGTCCACCACATTACTTGCACATATTTCCGAAAGATTCAAACTCGAGAAAATTTCAACACTTGAAAGTTTTTCATGCCGGGAAAAAGTGAGTTAATGATATCCGTTCGAACTTTTTAATACTTTCTAAATTACCCGAAAACAGCAGGAAATTAAATTTTCCGATCAAATCAACGAATCCAAAATAATCCCCAGAACACTCAACACTTGAGTCAGATTAAAAATACCCAAAAATATGTACAAGCAGCCACTGACATTACTGTACAAAATCGATGCCATAAATCTTCTGTACGGCCGTGGATCCGCGGCCCAAGCAAGGTTTGGCCGCGGTTCCACGGCTATATGTACGGATTATGGTGTCGTTTTTTACAGTTATGCTAATATTTCCCTGCTGAATTTTTTAAGTATTTTTAATTCAGGAAAAAACACGGTTTTAAAAAATGTCCAGAGAAGGGTCTAATTCCGTATTTCGTGGTTCGATCGGCGTTTTAACTTCGCCTAAACGTCGCCTAAAGCTCTAGCTTGGCTATGATACCATGAAGGGTTTCCTACAGCACAAATACAAGGGTTTGGAGGCAACACACATGCCATATTTAAAATTTATATGGTGCTAAAGAAACTATCATAAGGATCATGCAAGAAAATTTAGGGTAACATAACTTTAACATAAACACAAGTAGTAAAAGCTAGGGTTTTGAGAGTACAACCTTTGTAGCTCCCTACGCTAGACTCCTTGGCTACTTGAGGGTTGGAAAAAGGTTCGCTTGAGATCCTCTAGGTCCACGACGATCCACCCGGAGTCATCTTTGTCCAAGCTTGAAGCTCCACTAGATCAAGAGAAGAAAAGGAAGTTAACACTCTACACTAATGGGCAAGGCTAGTGTAGAATGGTGAGGTGGTTTGTTTTCTCACTTCAAAATCCTAACTTGGTGACTCTTTTGCTCACAAGAGAAAACTAGAGAGCAAGAGTGAAAGGAGGAAGAAGATGATGGCTTGTAAAGAGCTCAAGATAATGATAAACTTATGAATAAAAATGAGAAACGAGAATATATATATTTTCACTTTCTCATTCTTAACCATAGTTATAAAATATCTAGATATTTAGTTTGGATCAAAAATGGCCATAGAAATTAAATCATGGTTAAACCAAAGGGTTAGTGCAATAATAAACTATTAAACCATGATAACAATTTCCATTTCCATTTTTTCTTTTTCCAAAAATAATATCTATATATTTTATAAATGGTGTGAGTCTTATATTGCCACCATCCACTATATCAACAACCATGATATAATTATGTATGCATGTATGTGTGCATGCACATCCTATGTGCATGAATGAGAATAAATGTATACATGCATGGATAAAACAAAAAAGCCAAGAAAGGGTTTAAAGTGAGAAACTAATGGTCAAGGATAAATCAACACTTGATTTAGCAAACCGGTCATATCGCATACGATCCGACCAAAAGCAAACCGCCCGATCAATATACGGTATCTCATATGTGCATTTTAACCGGGTCCACGCGCATATCTCATATGTGCACCACATCGTTTCGCCTGGACTAGGCAACTCCATTGTGGGACTCTAAGACTCGTCAATACGCCGGCAGTGGGTGATGATCATATCAAGCACCCCAAGCCGCAAGCGGTCAGCTAAATGTAACGGCCACTCGGGTGTTGACCGATAAGAAAAAAACAAGCGAACCTGTCACAACTCCCGTCGAGCCAACCGGGAACACTACCGTTCAGTTCAGTCTCTTCGTCAGATATGCTGCATATCGAGTCTAGGGATGGTGACGTCGACCCCAATAACTCAATAAGTCGTGCCGATGAATGGTCTCTAACAGATCGAGAAACTACTGATAACACTTATTAGTAAATCTCAACAGCCCTGGCCAAGGACTTACTGATATAGCCAATCGAGCACAGCACAACATCAACTCCCAATACCGGGAGAGACAAAACCCCTCCTATCGCTCATCGCCTTCGTATGTCTCGGGACTGTACCCAACGGCCACCTGTTTGCACGACTCAGTAGTGCCGCGGTAGGGTGGTAATCAAAGTACAGTGGGAGAACACACAAGACTCTATGACGATCTCGGGTCTCCAGACTAACCTGTACCAGTGTCACCTGAGAACTGCTATCCGACGATAGATATAATTCCATATAGGAGTTCTCGGTGAGTCCGTCCAGTGTACCCAGTCACCACTGAGCACATGTATACGATCTCGATGTCAAACATCGATGAATGTGGGAACATTCTGTAGGGTTCCTAGGCACTCTAGTGAGGTCTCACAAGGCATCGAACATGCCCGTTTCAAAAATTCTAGGTGCCGAGAGACCCGACTACGGATCGTTTGCTAGATTTCTAGGCGAAAAGTAAACTAGCTAACAACTTAACTAAAGGGATATCGGAAATACAAACTTTGTAGATCCGGTGCTCCACCTCCATAGCTCCGCAACGAAGTCGCCTCCGCTGTCCAAAAGGAATCCGGGCTCTAGAGTCGGCTTCGTCGGAGAAAAAGCGAGCTAGGTCGTCAATGTCCATGCCGAAGATGATCTACGTCGAGTCATCGCTAAATCAAGCTCCACCTTCACCAAGCCCTAAAAACTTGTGAAGAAAACACACTCTACTACTTGGCAAGAGGTAGAGGATGAAGAAATAGGAAGTGGGTAGACTTTAGTTTTGGATTTCTCACACTCTTCATCAATCCACCATTGATGAAGTTTGGTTTTCTTCACTTGAAGAAAGGAAGAAGAAGAAGAAAATGATATGATAAATATTATGATAAGTTCAAATTAATAGAAAAGAAAATTCAATCTTATCATAACACTTACCATAGTTAAGTGTAGAGAGTTAACCAAAGTTAGTGAGTGGTTAG
This sequence comes from Agapanthus africanus, assembly GCA_030015575.1. Lineage (NCBI taxonomy): Eukaryota > Viridiplantae > Streptophyta > Magnoliopsida > Asparagales > Amaryllidaceae > Agapanthus > Agapanthus africanus. The sequence goes on along the minus strand of JASDDO010000006.1, from coordinate 123,186,680 downwards.
GGTTTGGCATAAAACAAAAATGGTGGACTTTTCAAAAGTTCAAGAAACTTCAACAAAAGAAATAAATAAAGCCACCATTTTCCTTTTGCCAAAAATAAATAAAACAATAAATAAATCATTTTAAACCCTTAACCATTAACTAACTATGGTTTAAACATACATTTAACCAAGTATTGCATATATCATCAAACATGATACAAGCAAGTGCACAAAATCATATCGCATATGCAATGCGCACACCCGAGTGAGAAAATCCATTTAAAGTGAACCGATACTAGTTAATGCAAAGTAATATATCAAATATATAATTATGCATTAAATCATTAAATCAACATTTGATTCAATGATCCGGTCATGTCGCACACAACCGACTAGTATGCAATGTATCGGCTTATCGAATCATTCCTTGATTCGATAACTAGGTTATATCGCATATAACCAATCAATACATTCATCACGAGAATGGAATACGGTATCACATACACGTATTATTCTCGGTCCCGCACATATCTCATATGCGCTCCTATTTCGTTTCGCTTGACCCAGGAAACGTCTGTGTAGGACTCTAAAGACTCGTCAATATGCCGGCAGCAGGTGATGATCATATCAAGCACCCACAAGTCGCAAGCGGTCTGCTAAACGTAACGGCCACCCGGGTATTGAGCGATCTGAAGATCGACGAGCAAGCCCGCTCACACTCCAGTGAATCCAACCAGTAACACTATCGTACAGTCCGGTCTGATCGTCTGATATGTCGCATATCTTGCCTAGGGGTGGTAAACGTCAGACCCCAATAGCTCGATAAGTCGTGTCGATATGAGGTCTATAACAATTCGAGAAACTACTTGTAACACTTACCAGTATATCTCAGCAACCCTGGCCAGGGATTTCCTGTTATAGCCAATCGAACACAGCGCAACATCAAATCCCTATACCGGGAGAGACGAATCCCCTCCTATCGCTCATTGCCTCCATGTGACTCGGGACTGTACCCAAAAACCACCGTTTTGCAAGCCCTCTTGGACGTGGTAAGAGGGAAATCAAAGTACAGTGGGAACCACACAAGACTCTATGACGATCTCGGGTCAACAGACTACTCTGTACCAGTGTCACCAGAGAACTGCCATCTGACGTGAGGTATAATACCATCTGGGAGTTCTCGGCGAGTCCGTCCAGTGTACCCAGTCTCTACTGAGCACCCGTATATCATCTCTGATGTCAAACACCAATGGATATGGGATCATCCATCGCCCATCTGTATGGGTCGAGAAGGTACACGCTAGTCTACTCTGGTATATCGATGCCCCATCTCGATACACCCCGACTAGGGACTTTCAAGGATGTACTTATGGACTACCATGTCCCCACTAGTATGATCCGCATCACAGTCCAGGTAGTCAAGTACACATCCTAAGGGCTTTACCAACATGTAACAGAGAGACAATCAGTGTACACGTTAAGGTAAAGGGCAACCAGATAGCATACTATCATGTCGAGCAAGAAAGTCCTCCCTATATATGTCCCAGCATCCACTACAATATACATCCAATGTACAGTAATGGCCTCTAGGGCATACATATAACTAACAATCTCCCACTTGCACTAGGGCCATCTGTAGCAGTGGTTGTAGTATCTCATACTGAACCATCCCATAAAAGTCTCTCTCTGGGAACAGGCCTTCGTGAGTGGATCCGCCGTGTTGTCCTCTGAGTCTACTCTCCTAACCTCGATCACCCTGGAGATCAACCATCTCCATGATCAAGTGATACTGCCTTAGAATAAGTCTGGATCACTGATGGGACCTGCGTTCCTTGGCATAAGCCACAACTCCATTGTCACACAATGGGAGGAACATAGTTCATCTCATGAACCAATATACACCCAAACAGCCTCTTCGGTAGCATCTTAAGTAGCGATGTATCGTGCCTTTATCACCTAGTATGTCACAGTATCTAGCTTGGAACTCTTCCAACATACCGTCCCTTTACTGAGGGTAAAGACAATGCCTGTGACTGACACTCAGTCGTCTTTATCACCCTGGAACCCTTCCAGTGATTCTCCTCAGGATCGAATGATACCATCTCACTACAACTAGTGAGTATCCTAACATCCATTTAGGTCTATCTCATAGATCCAAAATCCAGGATTTAGTAGGTATCACTTTGATCCTATGTGGAGAATCATTGTGATAAGCGGAGATTGATCGAGCGTAGCATAGGAAACTCCTTCCCTATCAAGAGTATGTCATACACGTACTCTACGATGATCGTCACCATACTCCCTACTGCCTTTTTGTTTATACAAGGTTTATCTACCATTTTGATGATGTCAACTTCTTTGACTAATCCATCAAAACAGACGTTCCAACTCCGCGATGCCTACTTTATCATATAAAACATCTTACTCACGTTTCCGCTGCTCCCACTTACTACGAAGCCCTCTGGCTGTGTACTTACAGACGTTCTCTTCTAAATCATTATTTAGAAAAGCAGTCATGACACCCAACCGCCAGATATCGTAGTTATGGTATGTTGCCGTGGCAAGTAGGATCTGGATGGACTTAAGCATAGCTACTTGAAAAAGGTTTCATCATAATCCACGCCTGGTAAATGATGCAAACTTTTAACAAGTCTAGCTTTGAAAGTCTTAACTTTTCCATGTACACCAAGTAATCTTCTCAAGATATACTTGCTCCTGATGGGGATTTAACCCTTCGGATATAGCAACCAAAGTCCATACTTTGTTGGTGTATAAGGATTCCATCTCAGATCACTAAGCATCCAGCCATTCTTACAGAGTCACACTCCTGATGGCCAGCTCGAAACTAGTTGGGTCATTATCTCATGATGCAATCCTCGCTCCTACTTTCATAGAGAAACCGAAGTATCTCTCAGGTGGGTGAGGAACCCTACTAGATCGGCGGAGAGGCTGAAGTTCGTTGGTTTCTACTGAATCCTTTGGTTCTATCAAATCATCAGCTGCAGTTTGTATAGCTGGAACCTTTCCAATTCTACATTACAGACCCTGCCTCGAGCTTGTCCGGATTTTGCTTTTAGAAATAGGCCGGACAACCCCAAATCTTAACTAACTTAAGATATGGGATCTTCCCCTTCCATATCACATATGAAGTGGTAGGCAATTGATTTGATTGGAACCCTATTCAATAGGTATGCATCTTCTCAAGTGCATAACACCCAATAGGAAAAAGGTAACTCAGTAGTACTCATCATAGAGCACACCATATCAAATAGGGTGTATCTGCTCCGCCCCGACATACCATCGTGCAATGGTGTATACGGAGGAGTAATGCTGAGAGAGAATCTCATTCTCCTTTAGAATAGTCCAGAAATTTCGTGCTCAAGTATTCTCCTCCTTGATCTCATCATAGGACATAATACTTATACCCGTATTTTGGTTCTTTACTTCTAACTTATATTCTGTGAATATCTTAAAAGGTTCGGACTTGTGTTTCAACAGTAACATTGGTCTGAATCTCGAAAGATTATCAGAGAATGTAATGAAGTAAAAAGAACCGGTCTTGGTATGTGTAGAAAGGGGACTTACATACATCAACATGTATCATCCCAAGAGTTACTAACTCTTTTTCTGTTTCCAGTAAACAGAGCTGTGGTCATCTTATCTTTGTGACATGACTTGTGAGTTTCACAAGATGTAAATTCAAACCAATTTAAATATGCATCTTTATGTAACTCCAGCTAGTCGGGTCGCATTGATATGACCTAGTCTACAATACCTCAAGAAGGATCCGTCCATTTCTGAACTCTTCCTCTTGTGTGTGTTCCGTATACTAAGAACTGTAGTTTGATTTAGAACATTAATGCTTTTAGATAACGTGCCTGAACCGATCAACTTTTGATATAGGAAATGTTCAAAACATTATCCATCAATACAAAATTATATCCTTTCTTTTCTAACAAAGAGAGTGATATGATTTGGTATATCAGGTTCGGTATCTAACAACATTCGTTCAGAATCAATGTATTGGTAATACAGGGTGACAGTGACCGACAGACTTGGCTGCAAGACTTGCCCCGTTTTCTGCCTCATCAAACTTATCACCCATTCTCAGTTTTTCTACCCTTTTGTAGCCCTATGTAACATCTTACATATCTGGGATCCTGATCCGGTATCATATACCCAGGATGCGGAGGATACTGAGAAACAGTTCTGTATAATGAACACACCTGAAGATGATGCATCAACATGCACTCTCTTCGTTTGGGCGGCACGGGAAATCTGGTATTCCCCAATTTCCTGCTCTGTCTTATAACAATTATAAGTTGGAGCTGGACCAACGTTCCCCAGCTCAGAATAACAAGCGGGTTCGGTCAATAATCCGTATTATTATCTTGATTAAGGCGTGATATGGTCGCTACCAGGAGAGAGAGAGAAGAAAACACTCAGCGTGCGCTCTGTCAAGAATAGATTGGTTTTTATTTTATCTAATCAGGATGGCTCCCACTGCTTTTTATCAAATCTTCCTTCAAACCCTAAAAGGAAAGACTAGCCGGGATTAATTACACACTACAAGTTCGCCAATCTTTCAGCCAGGCCAGTGTCGGTACTTTGAGGGTGGTCCCCCGTGCTTTCGCACGAACCTAATTAATGTAAACCTCGTTTTCCCAGAGGCGTAACCCCGTTGACACCTTTCTAGACACCTACTTGAACGGCTAATTGTAATGTATAAAACTCTCCAGGAGTAACAATTACTCGCAGCGGGTATCGGGATCCAACTATCTCATAGAAGGTATGCAATCTCATTGCAAATTTCAACACTTGAAATTCCCGATAATATTTTGCCCCTAGCGTCCTATGACCTTGACGCAGGCCAACAAACCATAGTCCGCTAGTCAAGTTCAACCCGTCATTTCCTGATTGAATTAAACCCACCCGCACGACCCTTGACGCAGGCCAACAAAGTCGCACGACTACCCTAATCCAATCTGCATCATATGCATAAGCAGATAAATACTAGTTAGCTACCGCACACTACGCCTTGACGCAGGCCAATAAACGTAGCACGAATACTAACTACCACTTATCTGAAATGACGGAGGGCTACGACAGGTTTTTCTGAAAACCTATTGCGTAATGAACTTGATATCGTTGTAGGATCGAATGATTTTAAAAATGGAGTGCTTTTGAGGCTTTTCTAGTTTTGCTAAAGAAGTCACTCCCGGTGAAGGGATCGTCGGTCCTTTCCTCGTCGAATGAGGTGCGGGATATATCATATATATCACTGTGCAAAGAAAAAACTCTTAAAAGCAATCAAAAGACAAACTGAGGGTGTAGCATCTGCTAGTTATTGCTAAAGGAGTCACTCCCGGTGAAGGGATCTCGGTCCTTTCCTTATCGATTAAGGTGCAGGATATATCATATATACCGCTGTGCAAAGCAAGAACTGTAGCTACCTGTTTTATTTTGAAATTCGATTCAACAACATCTTAGGTTTCTTTTATTTCATTAATCTCATTAATGAAGTCCCATCATTTAAGTACCTAAACATCACAGATAAATACGACGTACACTTATGCCATCCGCATTCGCCTCGATGTCCCCTCGTGCACCGTTAGGTTAGGTAACTAACGGCAGAGCGGGGCAGGGCTAGCGCGGGTGTAAAACATAAGTAACGCCTATATAATATATCATATATACTATATACTGTATCTATCACAGAACATCACATGATCACATCACAGATATCGCAGCAGAAGAAACATATGAAATATTGGATATACTAGGACGTCCGTGTTTTCAATACGAGCCAGTATAAAACACGGATTCCACGGTCGTGATGAATAGCCAAACCCACACCCCTAGACCCCTACGAGAGCGGCAAGCAACCCTACCAATTCTGTAGTTAGCAGACCCGGACTCGACTCCTCGAGTTGGTCTCCCACTGGACTCCAGAACCCGGTTACTTGTGCCCTCCTCCTTGGGTCTATCCTAGTGCGGAAAAGTAAATAATATACAAAGGGTGACAACTTCCGCAACCTGGAAGTGCCCCAAAAAAAGAATATTACATACAAGTTTTTACATGAATGAAAATGAAAAACACTCATCTCACATAAAAACCCCCGGCTATTCAAACACGACGATCCAATATAACATATCCAGCAACACATAACATCACATGTCATCAACGTAAGTAAATATGCGCATCCCAATTGTCGTTGACATATAGCAACGAAACCGGCGATATCACATATTACACTTACGGTCACAGAAAAGAAAGTGTAAAACTACAACAGTTGGAATCCGCAATCTCTTTAGACATCGCATGCCTAATCAAATGAATTACTTAGACATCGCATGCTTAACAATTATAAACCCCGCATTTTAGTCTCATTATCGAAAACACTTTTCAATACCAAGTCGGGTAATTCAACAAGATTCCCGACACCCTGATCGAATGCTCGTCGCAAACTTCAGTAGACGGCTACACCCCTGATACCGTCGACGAAGTGCACCAAGGCGGAACACCGCTACCACGAGCACCCGAACGGATGCTTTCGGCGACGGGGTTCTCCTACAGTCACTTGGTCGGGGCTATGGAGTGAAGCTGTCTATTTAAGTTTACCCGGTGAGTATCCGCGTACGCTACGTGATTGCGACGGACTTTTGATCACATCAAAATTCCGTGGCAACCGATCAAGTGAGACTAAAGTGCTACGTTTATAACATTCATTCAGTTATCTCATAACAATTTGTGAATTCCAATTATTGTATCCCATTCCGGATAAATAGAAAATGTCAAACTTTCCGATCGAACAATCGAACACCCAAGTTTTCCCGAAACAGGTCAACACATGAAATAAGTCTAACAACATTCAGTTCGTGCCTCAGTACCAACGGTCCAGCCGTAGAAGGGTCAAGCCAACGCCTCACATGTGGCACGTCGTACTGCCCCAAACCCGAAGGTTCAAAGGGCAGTTCAAGACGGTCACATAATAGAGTTAAGGTTTGTTGTCTTCTAGAGGGACCATCGTGTTACTTGCACTACTTAGAACGTCGTTAAACTACGGAAAAATCCAACACTTGGAAATTTCCCGACAGGGGAAAAATTGGGTATTTATATCCGGTCGAACTTTTTAACATATTCTAAAATTTATCCGGAAAGCCAAATAGACAAAATTTGATACCCCGATCGAAATACCGAATCCCCAAAACAACTCCAGATTATTCAACTCTTGAATAAATTTAAAAAGTACCCAGAGAACTCAACACTGGAAATATTGAATTACTGTGCAAAACTAGAACTGTGAAGTCACCAAGTGGCGGCGGAACCGCCGCACGAGGCATGCTCGTGCCGCGGTTCCGCGCCTGTTTAAAGTCCAAATAACCTCGTATTTGCACAGTAATTCTTACAATTTCCTGCTGGGTTTTCTGGATATTTTTAATTTGGAAAAATCCCAGTTTTTGAAAAAAGGACAGAGAGCAATTTTGGAGTTGGTTTCGGGTTCGTTCCGGTTTCAAATTCCGTCTGGATTTCGCCTAAGGCTCTAGCTAGGCTCTGATACCACTGTAGGGTTCCTAGGCACTCTAGTGAGGTCTCACAAGGCATCGAACATGCCCGTTTCAAAAATTCTAGGTGCCGAGAGACCCGACTACGGATCGTTTGCTAGATTTCTAGGCGAAAAGTAAACTAGCTAACAACTTAACTAAAGGGATATCGGAAATACAACCTTTGTAGATCCGGTGCTCCACCTCCATAGCTCCGCAACGAAGTCGTCTCCGCTGTCCAAAAGGAATCCGGGCACTAGAGTCGGCTTCGTCGGAGAAAAAGCGAGCTAGGTCGTCGATGTCCATGCCGAAGATGATCTACGTCGAGGCATCGCTAAATCAAGCTCCACCTTCACCAAGCCCTAAAAACTTGTGAAGGAAACACACTCTACTACTTGGCAAGAGGTAGAGGATGAAGAAATAGGAAGTGGGTAGACTTTAGTTTTGGATTTCTCACACTCTTTATCAATCCACCATTGATGAAGTTTGGTTTTCTTCACTTGAAGAAAGGAAAAAGAAGAAGAAAATGATATGATAAATATTATGATAAGTTCAAATTAATAGAAAATAAAATTCAATCTTATCATAACACTTACCATAGTTAAGTGTAGAGAGTTAACCAAAGTTAGTGAGTGGTTAGGGTTTGGCATAAAACAAAAATGGTGGACTTTTCAAAAGTTCATGAAACTTCAACAAAAGAAATAAATAAAGCCACCATTTTCCTTTTGCCAAAAATAAATAAAACAATAAATAAATCATTTAGAACCCTTAACCATTAACTAACTAAGGTTTAAACATACATTTAACCAAGTATTGCATGTATCATCAAACATGATACAAGCAAGTGCACAAAATCATATCGCATATGCAATGCGCACACCCGAGTGAGAAAATCCATTTAAAGTGAACCGATACTAGTTAATGCAAAGTAATATATCAACTATATAATTATGCATTAAATCAGTAAATCAACACTTGATTCAATGATCCGGTCATGTCGCACACAACCGACTAGTATGCAATGTATTGGCTTATCGAATCATTCCTTGATTCGATAACTAGGTTATATCGCATATAACCAATCAATACATTCATCGCGAGAATGGAATACGGTATCACATACACATATTATTCTCGGTCCCGCACATATCTCATATGCTCTCCTATTTCATTTCGCTTGACCCAGGAAACCTCTGTGTAGGACTCTAAAGACTCGTCAATACGCCGGCAGCAGGTGATGATCATATCAAGCACCCACAAGCCGCAAGCGGTCTGCTAAATGTAACGGCCACCCGGGTATTGAGCGATCTGAAGATCGACGAGCAAGCCCGCTCACACTCCAGTGAATCCAACCAGTAACACTACCGTACAGTCCGGTCTGATCGTCTGATATGTCGCATATCTTGCCTAGGGGTGGTAAACGTCAGACCCCAATAGCTCGATAAGTCGTGTCGATATGAGGTCTATAACAATTCGAGAAACTACTGGTAACACTTACCAGTATATCTCAGCAACCCTGGCCAGGGATTTCCTGTTATAGCCAATCGAACACAGCGCAACATCAACTCCCTATACCGGGAGAGACGAATCTCCTCATATCGCTCATTGCCTCCATATGACTCGGGACTGTACCCAAAAACCACCGTTTTGCACGCCCTCTTGGACGTGGTAAGATGGAAATCAAAGCACAGTGGGAACCACACAAGACTCTATGACGATCTCGGGTCAACAGACTACTCTGTACCAGTGTCACCAGAGAACTGCCATCTGACGTGAAGTATAATACCATCTGGGAGTTCTCGGCGAGTCCGTCCAGTGTACCTAATCTCTACTGAGCACCCGTATATCATCTCTGATGTCAAACACCAATGGATATGGGATCATCCATCGCCCATCTATATGGGTCGAGAAGGTACACGCTAGTCTACTCTGGTATATCGATGCCCCATCTCGATACACCCACGACTAGGGACTTTCAAGGATGTACTTATGGACTACCATGTCCCCACTAGTATGATCCGCATCACAGTCCAGGTAGTCAAGTACACATCCTAAGGGCTTTACCAACCTGTAACAGAGAGACAATCAGTGTACACGTTAAGGTAAAGGGCAACCAGATAGCATACTATCATGTCGAGCAAGAAAGTCCTCCCTATATATGTCCCAGCATCCACTACAATATACATCCAATGTACAGTAATGGCCTCTAGGGCATACATATAACTAACACATTCATCGCCCATCATATGGGTCTAGTATCATATACGCTAGTCTACTCTGGTATATCGATGCCCCGTCTCGATACACCTACGACTAGGGATATTCTAGGATATGCTTATAAACTACAGATGTCCCACTAGTATGATCTCTATCATAATCACAGTAGTCAAGCTTATATCCTCAGGGCTTTATCAATATGTGTGAATGAATAAAAGCATGATCAAATCAACATGTCAGATAAAGAAGAACCAGATAGCGTACTATCATGTCGAGCAAGAATGTACACTGAATATATATATATATATATACATGTATAAATACATCCACTATCATATAATGCCTCTAGGGCATACATATATCCAACACTACTGAGCCTGTCAGTGACAATATCCGTACAGTCCGGTCCGTTCGTCTATGAGCATCGCATGTCATGCCTAGGGTGTTGGTAAAAGTCAGACCCCCAAAAGCGGTACAAGTCGTGTCTGGGTGTAGGCCAGAACACCCTAAGATACTACTGGAATACCTACCAGTAAATCTCCTACCTCGGCTGAGGGCTTTGTGTAACGGCTCTCCTAGACACAGCGCGATCTCACCCCCAATACCGGAGAGAAGAATTCCCTGCCGATCCGCTCACTTGCCTCCATATGGCTCGGGACTGTATCCATCTAAAACCTGTTTGCACGACTCCTTTGAGCCATGGTAGGGTAGTAATCAAAGCACAGTGGGAACACACAAGAGATAAATGACGATGTCAGGTCGATGAACTCACCTGTACACATGTCACCAGGAAACTGCTATCTGACGTCAGGTATAATACCAACTAGCATGAGCCCGGCGAGTCCTGTCTGGTGTACTCATAACCCAATGAGCACATGTATACATCTTAGGTGAACCAACTGACACCAATGGCTTGTGAAACCAGTCATCGCCCCTCGTCGAGGTCTCTACTGTATGCACTAGTCTACTAATGGAGTATCGATGCCCAGTCTCGAAACACCCACGACCAGAGACCATTTAAGGATGTGCTTGTAGACCCAAGCTCCCACGTATAGGATCGCCATCATACTGCTGGTAGTCAAGCAAGAATCCTAAGGACTCTATCAACATGTTATATCGACCTGTAAGGTCAACAAAAGCAGTACACGATTATAAAGACAAACCATGGTAGCACATTATTCACTATCAACGTGTAATAGTGAACCACAATGTCGCCTAAAACATGTACACGATGATAAATACAAACCAGATAGTATACAATTATCCTAAGTAAGATTGTCCTACCAGCATAGGTCCTCCTTCAATCATTGCAATCACGTGCCTGCGATCCAATAATTGACACTGAGGGCACTATATCCAACAATCTCCTACTTGCATCCAAGGCTAATTATTGCGATGTCGCATACTCACATCCCGTGTGATTCTGAACACCCAACTCCTCTACTGATCAGTCTCACAAAGCCCGTTTGTGAAACTATTGCGTTTGAAGAATAGCCTTAGTCAGTGGATCCGCTCTGATGTTTCTTTCTATGTCTCTCTTTATGATGAAGTCAAACCTATGACTGTCAAATTAGAAATAGATGATCTATCTCCGCTATATCTGCTTTAGTCTACAAATATACATAAGCCACTTATCCACTATGCTTCCACTGCTCCCACTGACTACGACAACCCTCTGGCAAAGTCATATACAAGTACACTTCTAAAGCTAGTTTAGAACGACGCTATACTCATCCTCCTGCCGGTTCTCACAGTCTAGAACAATAGCAATGACAAGTCTGGGTAAACAAGAACCTCCCTGTCACCGTCCTTGAGGCTACCGAAATACCTCTCAAGTGCCTGAGGTTACCCACCATATCTGCGGAGTTGCTAATGGAGTGCCAAAACAGATTGAATCTTTAGGTCCTATTAAATTTTCAGTAATCGTTTGCGATTCTGGATTCACTTCCAGTTCTACCATACACCCACTACTGTTTTCTGAAAAAATCCATTTTACTAAAACTGTAGCGAGTTAAGAACAATATCACTATTGATCTTCCAGATGGTAGAAAGTCGACCATCGTCATAGCCCTGGTCAACCCACAAACAGCCATTATAGAAATGTGCCTTGAGTTATCTAGAGTCTGGTTTCAAGCATAAGCCGGACAACTCCCCGTACCTTAACATCGTTAAGATATGAACCGTTCTATATCCAATATAGAAACAGAGGCACTGATTTAATTGGAACCAGATTCAAATCATGCAACTGTCTCCAGTGTATGTCAACTAAATGGAAGGAGGCCGATCAGCGTTACTCAACTTTGGAATGCATCCAGATATGAGTAACCTGAAAGAGAAACAAGTTTCTCAAAAACCATTACTATCAACTGAATACCATACACAAGTATCTACATCTTCGATTACCTTGAAGAATCCTGATACTTGCAACACCTGGATCTCTGCTTTATTCTTATACATGTAACTTCTCAAAACATAGACCTTGTATTTCTACGAAACACCTGTATAAAAACTAAAGAAGTCATAAGTAAACAGAATATAATACGAGTACCAACCCCTCTGTCCTAATGGACACTGGACAACATACAATACTCTGTATAAGTCCTCTGAGTCTAATAACTCAATCCCTGTGTGTCGTATGTTGAAAACTGTACTTATGGTTAAGAAGAATTACACCGATGTTTAATGCTCCTTACCTAACCATCCACTGATATATATAAATGTCATAGACATAATTTTAAAAAGTTATATCTTACTCTATAAGAATAGACGTACAGATATATCAATTTGAAATTGGTGCATAACAACGGATATTCAAAAACAAATATTTGCCGTCCGGCAAACAACCCAGGTGATTTCCTCAAATATCAACAATTACAACGAATCCCGATATAATGAGGATGATCACCCAATTCCTAATAACTTACTCCCACTCATAATCTGTAATAACCATACAGATGTGAGAATCATGCCTAGTAAATACATACCCTGGAGCAAGTGTCTAATTGGGAAATCGGTTTTCTTTTAACAATATACAGTGAAACTAAAACATGAAAATATTTCGAAGGGGTATCCGGGTATTCTTAGTAATTCCTCTTCCATTATCAGATTCACAACTGTAACCGTATATTTCTTTGCCATCTCTCCAAATCCTTTTATATGCCTTTAGTCATTACCTTCTGCACACCATCGTTAGGCTAAATGGTTTTCTTCCTTCCCTACCGTTCGGCACCAGCCTATGGTTTGGAAGAAGACTATCCAATAAGCGTAATAGGTGTACTTTCCAAATCCTAGGAGCACTAGGAACCCGAGAGAAGGTAAAGATAAAAGAAAACTGAATAAAACCTTATTCATATTTCTCCTGAACCATAATCCATCCCCGAACTGTAACAAGTTCCTTCGAGTTCGTATATAACCATACGATGGAGTATCCAAATCACTGTGGATCTTCGTAGTGATACGGAGTGTCCTGGAGAAATACAAAGCTGAAGTAGGAGTGGCGATGAAATACTTGGTTTGGTCGTGAATAGTAGTCGCAGTTTACTTTTCCCTCTTACTAATCCTTTTATTTGTCTTTACATAATACCTTCCGTACACCTTCGTTAGGCTAATTGGTTTTCTTCATTCCCTACCGTTCGGCACTTGCCTATGGTTTGGAAGAAGACTATCCAATAAGCATAATAGATGTACTTTCCTAATCGAAGGAGCACTCGCAACCTGAGAGAAGGTAAAAGGAAAAGACAACTGAATAGTCCTATTCGTTTTCTCCAGAACCGGAAACCATTCTCGAATCTGGAACATGTTCCTTCGAGTTCGTATATAACCAAACAATGGTTTTATCCATTGGAAGTGGATGTTCGTAATAACACGGGGTATTCTGGAGAAAAGGGTAAAAGTTGGAGTGGCAATGAGGTATGCAACTCAGACAATCCAAAAGCCAGTGTTTAAAGAAAGTTCGGTTAACTTGGTCACCAAGTCATAGTCAAGGGTAAGGCATGGTCGCTACTAAAGAAAGAAAGAAATGAAACACTTTGTGTGCACTCTAACCTAGATCGGAATGGTTATCACTTTATCTAATCAGGAAACCTCCCACTGTAACCTTAAATTCGCCTCCAAACCTGAAAGAAGAATTAGTCGGGATCACCCGAGGAGTAAACCAACTCATCAGTGGGAATCGGGATCCAACTATCATCGCATGATAATGTGGTGGAATCCACTCACGTTATCACACTCTAGAAGGTATGCGCATGTCTGGCAAGTTTCAGTTTCTTTAGAAACTCCCGATGTGTGTTTTTACCCCTAGGACCCAAGTGACCTTGACGGAGTCAACAAATTACAGATTCCTAGTCAAGTTCAACCCGTCATTATCTTGATTGCATTAAATCCACCCGTACGTGCCCTTGACGGAGTCAACAAGGCCGCACGACTGTCCTATCCAATCGCAAATCCATGCTACAAACAAGCACTACTTAGCTACCGTACACTACGCCTTGACGGAGTCAACAAACGCAGCACGAATACTAAGTACTACCCGTCTGAAATGATGGAGGGCTACGAATGGTTTTTGGCGAAAAACCTTTAGCGTAATGAACTTGATATCGTTGAAGGAACCGATAGCTTTTTATAAAAATATAGTGGCGAAAACCTTTGCTAAAGAGGTCACACCCGGTGAAGGGATCTCGGCTCTTTCCCCGTAGAATGAGGTGCAGGATATTCCAACTGAATACCACGATGCAAAGCAAAAAGTAATCGACTATAAAGAAGTTATTACCCTAACGCAAACTTCTGTCCAAGGGGTCACTCCCGGTGAAGGGATCTCGGCCCTTGCCTCGTCGACTGAGGTGCTGGATATTCATAACCGAATACCACTGTGCAAAACAAAAGAGAACGTCCTTGCAATATCAGCTTTTTTTGAAAAATGTTCGAACAACATGAGAATAGGTTTGTTTAGCTTGCATTGATATGAATCAATGCAGTCCCATCAATTGATCACACCAATAAAGAACGAAAATACGATGTACGTATATGCCATCCGCATTCGCCACTGGGTCCCATCATCGCCCGTTAGGTTACTTAACTAACGACAGAGCGGGGACTGGACTAGCGCGGGTGTAAAACATATACAACATCCAGTAGTATATTTATCAATATATAATATTCGCTCAAGGCGTGATAAAATGCAACATCACAGAAATGTAATAAGCATCACAGAACAATACAAATAATCTGGGATCCCCGGGTTTCATTGAGCCGCTACTGAAACCCGACGTTCCCCTGGTCGTGTGGATAGCCTGTGCAATGAAATCCTAGACCCCTATGGGCGCGGCAAGTTACCCGCCAAAATCTAAAGCGAGGCAGCCCCCTTCAACAACGTGAATGGACCACCCAACATTTTACGGAATCCGGTAACTTGAGCACCCCATCTTGGGCCAACCTGTACCCCTTACGAGTGCGGCGAATAGCTCGCCAATTCTAGAGTGGAGCCCCCTCCGTCTCAAAGCCATGAGATACGGGCCCGTTGCCTTCTAGAACCCGGCTACCCGTGCACCCCTCCGCGGGGTAATCATAGTACAGAAAGTAAAATATACAACGGGTACATCGACCTCAGCCCGGCAGTGACGGCAGTCCACATGTCGGACGCTCGTCCCGCAATATCAAATGTACAAATACAACCAAACTGTACTACCATTGCATCCAGGCTATCCAGCATGAAAAAACCGCAACATCACAGCACAACACAGAACATCAATGTCAATGTCATTTTCGTAAATCCGTCTAAAAGAGCTATAGCAATTAGATAGGATTTACCGATCAAATGACCTTCATGGTCGCAGATATAATGTAAATACTGTGAACTAACATGTTTTAAAAATTTCGATCGACAAAGTTTCCCGAAGTGGGCCCCAAGCAAAATACCCAGTACTCTGACAAATCTGGGCCCAAACAAAAAATACCAGAAACCCCATTTCCAACACAGAGACCACTGTAGAAAATTTCATGCAGTCTTGCTACAGTTCGGCGGCGGAACCGCGGCCAAAACGTCAGTACGGCCGCGGTTCCGCGGTGCTAAAGTGCAATCAATGTACCAAATTTTCGCAGAACTCTTAAAAAACCTGCACGAATTTCTGCAATACACCAAATAATTTTTTGACAAAAAAATAATTTCGACAGAAACTGCACTTTTGAAATTGCGGTTTTGGAAAATTCGCCCGATCGATGTTCTAAACACGATAGAGCAAGCTAGTAAAGGTTAATGGCGTGGCTCTGATACCATGTTAGACTACGGTAGCGCCCCGGCCGTCTTTCCGAGGCCAAAATGCAGAAACGTAAATTTTTTCAAACTAGAAACAGGTGCTTTCGTATGCATAATACCCGGATCGAACCATTAACCTACAACTAGCTATCTAGAGAAGGGATATAAAGGCTATACCGATCGATCTGTGTCCTTCGGTCTTTGGCCACCATCCCAAGCTCCTCGCGGCATCTCCGGTCTTGATCTCCTCGTCGGAAAGGGCACCACATCTACGCGTCTTTTTACGGGCTCCCGCTTCATCCAAAGTAACTCAGGCACGAAGTGTGCTAGACGACGTGCCCAAGGTGATGTAGAGATTGTTTGTGATCACTTTGTCTCTTACACCCATTTCTTTAGATGGAGTTCAGAGGTGTTGCCATTAATGGAGATTTTGAGCTAGAGTAGGAAGAAGAAGAAGAAGCTTTCTTTTTCCTTTTGTATTGTGATGGAATGATAATGAGAGTGAGAGTGAATCATAAAAATACAAGAGCTAGCAACCAACTCATGGCAGCCCCCCTCTCTCTCCTTATCAATTCATCACTCAAATCCATCACATTATGTGACTAATGCGAAATAAAAGAGGCCATGAGTCACAAGGTTTACATGTGTCACAATTAATGCACCAAATGATGATATTTAGCTCACAATTTCCATTAACAAACATTAATCCAAATGTTTGCAACAATAAAAAGATACGGCAATATCAAAAGTAAACTCGTGATGGATCACAAGGATACCCTTCACCTGTATATACATACCTGCACCCGCATTCCGACTGAATGCGAATGCGATAAGACTAAAGTAATCCAACAAATCTAATAGTAGGATCCGGCTTAAACCAAATCCCATTAGTATGATCCTCCCGATCATGATCCGTGCACTACTGCACGTATATGATCGGACCCTGCCATATATCATACGGCCTCTACAATGTTTCGCCCGAAACTTGAGAAACTGTCCGTGGGGGACTCTAAAGACTCGTCAATACTTTGGCTGTGGATTTGACCACTAGCACGTCAGAGCTATTAGCCGTACGTAACGAGCTACGAGGTATTGACCGAAAGGGAGGTCGATAAGCTAACTCATCCTGACACCCTACTGAGCCTGTCAATGACAATATCCATACATTCCGGTTCGTTCGTCTATGAGCATCACATTTCGGGCCTAGGGGTTTGGTAAAAGTTAGAGCCCCAAAAGCGGTATTGGAATCAACCCCAATACCGAGAGAGACGAATCCGTTTCCGATCCGCTCACTTGCCTCCATTTGGCTCGGGACTGTACGCAACTAAAACCTGTTTGCACGACTTCTTTGAGCCGTGGTAGGGTAGTAATCAAAGCACAGTGGGAACTCACACGAGACAAATGACGATCTCATGTCGATGAACTAACCTGTACACATGTCACCAGGGAACTGCTATCTGACGTCAGGTATAATACCAACTAGCATGTTCCCGGCGAGTCCTGTCCGGTGTACTCATAACCCAATGAGCACCTGTATACATCTTAGGTGAACCAAATGACACCAATGGCTTGTGAGACCACCCACCACCCCTCATCGGGGTCTCGACTGTATACTCTAGTCTACTAATGGAGTATCGATGCCTTGTCTCGAAACTCCCATGACTAGGGACCATTTAAGGATGTGCTTGTAGACCCCAGCACCTACGTATATGATCGCCATCATACTGCTGGTAGTCAAGCAAGAATCCTAAGGGCTCTATCAACGTGTAATATCGACCTATAAGGTCACCTAAAGCAGTACACGATGAAAAAGACAAACTATGGTAGCATACTAATCTCTATCACCGTGTAATAGTGAACCACAATGTTACCTAAAACATGTACACGATGATAAATACAAACCAGATAATATAAAATTATCCTGAGTAAGATTGTCCTACCGGCAAAGGTCCTCCCTCAATCATTGCAATCACGTGCCTGCGATCCAATAATTGACTCTGAGGGCACTATATCCAACAAAGGAAACCTAAAGATGTTGTAGAAACTTGTTTAAAAACTGGTAGCTCCAGTTCTTGCTTTGCATAGGGATATTACTTATAGAATATCCTGCACCTTATTCGATAAGGAAAGAGCCGAGATCCCTTCACCGGGAGTGACCTCTTTAGCGAAACTAGCAGATGCTAAAAACACGGTTTGTCTTTTGATGCTTCTATAGTTTTTGCTTTGCAAAGCGGTATTTATAAAATATCATCCACCTTATTCGATGAGGAAAGAGCCGAGATCCCTTCACCGGGAGTGACCTCTTTAGCGAAACTAGAAAAGCCAAAAAAACTCTCCTTTTAAAATTCACTTGATTCTACAACGATATCAAGTTCATTAAGCTCATGGTTTTCTTAAAAACCTGCGTAGCCCTACGTCATTTTAGGAAATAGAGTATTTAGTATTCGTGCTGCGTATGTCGACCATAGCCGAGGCGTAGTGTACGGTAGTTAAGTAATGTTTTTCCTATACAGCATATGATACGATTAGTTCGGACAGTCATATGATTATGTCGACCATAGCCGAGGGTCATGTGGGTGGGTCTAATTAACCACGAAATGATGGATAGAACTTGACTGGTGCTTATGATATGTTGACCATAGCCAAGGTCATAGGTACTAGAGGTAAAAAGTATTATCGGGAATTTCAAGTGTTGAAATTTGCAATGAGATTGAACACCTTCTATGAGATAGTTGGATCCTGATACCCACTGCGAGTAAGAGTTTCTCCTGGGAGTGTTTTATACATTCCAATTAGCCGATCAAAGTAAGCGTCTAGAAAGGTGTTAACGGGGTTATGCCTCTGGGAAAACGAGGTTTACTTTAATTAGGTCCGTGCAAAAGCACGGGGAACCTCCATCAAAGTACCGACACTAGCCTGGCCGAAATATTGGCAAACTTGTAAGGTAAAATTAATCCCGGCTAGTCTTACCTTTTAGGGTTTGAAGGATGATTTGACAAAAACAGTGGGAGCCATCCTAATTAGATAAATTAATAATCAATTTAATCTTGCAAAAAATGCACGCAGAGTGTTTTCTTCTCTCTCTCTCCTGCTAGCGACTATGGCATACCTTAATCAAGATAATAATATGGATGCATTGACCGAACCTACTTATTATACTGGGCTTGGGAACGTTGGTTCCGCTCTATCTTATAATTGTTATAAGTCCGAGCAGGAAATAGTGTAATATCCGGATTCCCATGCCACCCAATTCGAAGAAAGTACATGTTGATTCATATTCTTCGGGCGTGCTTATTATAGAGAACTGAGAATGGGTGATATGTCTCTAAGTGTTAAAGAATGGTGCAGTTGTTGTAGCCAAAACAGTTGGCAGATATGACCTTGTATTAATACATTTATTCTGAACAAATGTTATTACATACGGAACCTGATATACAACATTACATCATGTTCTTTACTTAGTTAAAGAAGGATATAATTCTGTATTGGAGGATAATGCTGTGAACATTTTCCTGAATCAAGAGTTGATTCTATAAGGCACGTTATATAATAGCATAGAAGTTCTAAATCAAACTACAGTTCTGTAGGGTTACTAGGCACTCTAACAAGGTTCTACAAGGCATCATCTATGCCCGATTAAAATTTTAGCCGTACATAACAACCATAAATAAGATCTTTGCTAGATAATTAGGGTTACACATGCAAGTAAATAACATTTATCACTAAGTGAATTCGAAATACAACCTTTGTAGATCGGTCCTTCACTTCTAAAGCTCCTTGTTGTAGTCCCTTCGCTGCGATCATGGTTCTCCCGGGCTCTTGCATGGCTTCACGAGGCCAAAGAAGCGTCCTTGCTTGAAGTCTTCGAGGCCGAAGATGATCTACGTCGAGGGAATACCAACTCAAGCTACTACTTCACTAACTAGAGAAATAGTGAAGCAAACACCCTAAACTAAAGTGCTAGTTTAGTAGAGGATGGAGAAATAGGAAGTGGGTGCTCTTTAGAATTTGATTTCTCACAATCTTTCACTCTCTTTTTAAAACCCTAGCAAGCTTTTCTTTTGCTCAAAGAAGAAGAAGAATATGAACAAAAGAAAAGATGAGGATAATGATCAAGTCAAGTGAGATAACCATGAGTGAGTAAGTATTATATACTAACTCATGTAGAGACATAACCATGGCTAATCCTAATGGTTGGGTTAACAAAAATCTAAAGTAAAGACAATGTTAGAGGACTTTGTCAAAGCAAAGAAAGCTTCTACAAGCTTCATGCTCTTTCCAAATCTCCACTAATTTTGTAATTACCTTAAATAATTATAACCCACCATAATAAATAGAATGGTGTATGTATTACACACCCATGAATGATGTATCAACAACCATGATACAAAAAGAAAAACACATTTTAATATATATCACATATATATTAAAGTTGTGCACATATGAGAAAAATCCTTAAGTGAATAAATGTTAGTTAATATAAATTAGTATATCAAATATACAATTATACAATAAATTATTAAATCAACACTTGACTTAATAATCCGGTTATATCTCATATAACCGACTAACATCCAATGCATCGACTTATCGAATCAACACTTGATTCGATAACCCGGCTATATCACATATAACCGACCGATACAAAAATTCGAGAGAATAGAATACGGTATCACATACACGCATTATTCTCGGTCCCGCACATATTACATATGCGCTCCTATTTCGTTTTGTCTGAGCCAGTAAACCTCTATGTAGGACTCTAAAGACTCGTCAATACGCCGGAAGTAGGTGATGATCACATCAAGCACCCATGAGCCGTCAACGGTACTAGCTGGACGTAACTGTAGGGTTCCTAGGCACTCTAACAAGGTTCTATAAGGCATCAACCATGCCCGATTCATAAATTAGCCGTGCCGAACAACCCTAACCAAGATCGTATACTAGAGATTATGCGAAATATAGCAAGTTAAACATTTTAACACTAAGTGAAAAGGGATTACAACCTTTGTAGATCGGGTCCTTCACTTCTAAAGCTCCGTGTTTACGTACCTTCGCTGCGATCATCGAGATCCCGGACTCGAGTGATGGTTTCCTCGGAGAAATGAGCGGGCTAGGTCGTTGACTTCGAGGCCGAAGATGATTTACGTCGAGGAGACACAAACTCAAGCTCCATCTTCGCTAGGTCAAGAACTTTGTGAAGAGAATACCCTAAACTAAATGGCAAGTAGTAGAGGATGATGAAATAGGAAGTGGGTTCACTTTGGATTTGGATTTCTCACTTTATTTCTTCACTTGATAAAATCTAGAAAGCTTTTCTTCTTCTTGAAGAAGAAGAAGAAGGAAAAGAATGATGATAAAATGAATTATTTGAAAAAGAATAATCAAGTGAAGTCTATCATAATGCAACCATGGGTGAATTAACTTTTGTAGAGACTAAACCATAGTTAATTATAATGGTTTGGTTAATGAATATTTTAATCAAGACAAAATGAGTGGACTTTGTCAAAGTTGCTTCAAGCATCATGAAGCTTCAAGCCATGTCAAAAGAAGCCACCATTTTGAATAATTAAGATAAATAAGAACCTAAATTATAATTAACATGGTGTATGTCACACACCCACCTATGTTTGCATGTATCATCAAACATGATACAAACTAGTGCACAAACATATATCACATATATAACTTGTGCACATCAAATGAGAAAATCAATCTTAAGTGAACCAATACTAGTTAATGTAAAGTAATATATCAAATATATAATTATACATTAAATCATTAAATCAACACTTGATTTAACGATCCGGTCATATCGCATATAACCGACTAATATCTAGTGTATCAATATATCGAATCAACACTTGATTCGGTAACCCGGCTATATCTCATATAACCGACTGATGATACAAATCGCAAGAATATAATACAGTATCACATACTGGTATTATTCTTGGTCCTGCACGTATCTCATATGCGCTCATTTTTCATTTCGCTTGATCCAGGAAAGCTCTGTGTAGGACTCTAAAGACTAGTCAATACGCCGGCAGTAGGTGGTGATCATATCAATCACCGACAAGCCGCAAGCGGTCTGCTAAACGTAACGACCACCCGGGTATTGAGCGATAAGAAGATCAACGAGCAAGCCTGCTCACACTACTACGAATCCAATCAGGAACACTTACCGCACAGTCCGGTCTGTTTTTCTAATATGTCGCATATCTCGCCTAGGGGTGGTAAACGTCAGACCCCGGTAGCTTGATAAGTCATGCCGATGTAAGGTCCATAACAAGCGTGAAACTACTAATAATACTTACCAGTAAATCACAGCAATCCTGGCCAGGGATTTCCATTTATGGCCAGTCGAGCATAGCGCAACATCAACCCCCAATACCGGGAGAGACGAATCCTCTCCTATCGCTCATTGCCTCCATGTGAATCGGGACTGTACCCAAAAATCACCTGTTTGCACGACTCAGTAGAGCCGTGGTAGGGTGGAAATCAAAGCACAATGGGAGATACACAAGACTCTATGACGATCTCGGGTCAACAGACTAAGCTGTACCAGTGTCACCAGAGAACTGCCATCTGACGTGAGGTATATTACCATCTGGGAGTTCTCGGTGATTCCGTTCAGTGTACCCAGTCTCCACTGAGCACCCGCATACCATCTTTGATGTCAAACACCAATGGATATGGGATCATCCATCGCCCATCACATGGTTCGAGAAGATATACGCTAGTCTACTCTGCAATATCGATGCCCCGTCTCGATATTCCCACGACTAGGAACAATGAAGGATGTACTCATGGACTAGCCAGGCCCCACTAGTATGATCTGCATCATAGTGCTGGAAGTCGAGTACACATCCTAAGGGCTTTATCAACATGTAACAGAGAGAAAATAAGAATACATGTTAAGATAAAGAGCAACTAGACAGCGTACTATCATGTCGAGCAAGAAAGTCCTACCTATATATGTCCTATCATCTACTACAATATACATCTCATGTACAGTAATGGCCTCTAGGGTATACATATAACTAACAATCTCCCACTTCCACTAGGGCCATATATAGCAGTGGTTACAGTATCTCATACTCAACCATCCCATAAAAGTCTCTCTCTGGGAAAGGCCTTTGTGAGTGGATCCGCCGTGTTGTCCTCTGTGTCTACTCTCCTAACCTCGATCACCGTGGAGATCAACTATCTCCATGATCAGGAGATACTGCCTAGGAATATGTCTGGGCACTGATGGGACCGGGGTTCCTAGGCCAAAGCCGCACCTCCATTGTCATACAATGGTAGGAATCTAGTTCATCTCATGAACTAATATACATCCAAACTGCCTCTTTGGTAGTATCTTTGATAGCGATGTCACCATCCTTTATCGTCTAGTTTTCCACGGTATCTAGCTTGGAACTCTTCCAACATACCATCCCTCCACTGAGGGTAAAGACAATGCCTGTGACTAACATTCAGTCAACTTTACCACCCTGGAAGCTGTCCAGTGATTCTCCCCTGGATCGATTGATACCATCTCACTATACCTAGTGAGAATCCTAACATCCATTTAGATCTATCTCATAGATATGAAATCCAGGATTTAGGAGGTATTACCTTTATCTTATTTGGAGAATCCTTGTGATAAGAGGAGATTGACCGTGCGTAGCATAGGAAACTCATTTCCTATCAAAAGTATGTTGTCCACGTACAATACGAGGATGACCACCTTACTCTCTACTACCTTTTTGTATGTAAAAGGTTCATCTACCATTTTGATGAAGTCAAACACTTTGACTACCACATCAATACAGACGTTCCAACTCCGCGATGCCTGCTTTATCCTGTAAAGCAACTTGCACACGTTTTCGCTACTCCCACTGTCTACGAAGCCCTCTGGTTTTGTACTTATAGACGCTCTCTTCTAAATCAATATTTAGAAAAGCAGTCTTGACACCCAACCACCAGATATCGCGGTCATGGTATGCAGCAATGGCAAGTAGGATCCGGATGGACTTAAGCATAGCCACTGGAAAAGGTTTCATCATTATCGACGCCTGGTCGATGATGAAAACCTTTAACAAGTCTAGCTTTTAAAGTCTCTACTTTTCCATATACACCAAGTAATCTTCTCAAGATATACTTGCTCCTGATAGGAATTTAACCCTTTAGATATATTAACCAAAGTCCATACTTTGTTGGTGTACGTGGATTCCATCTCAGATCGCTTAGCATCCAGCCATTCTTACAGAGTCTTCACTCTCGATGGCCTGCTCGAAACTAGTTGGGTCATCATCTCATGATGCAATCCTCGCTCCCACTGTCATCGAGAAACCGAAGTATCTCCCAGGCGGATGAGGACCCCTGCTAGATCGGCGGAGAGGCTGAGGTTCGTCGGAATCTATTGAATCCTTTGGTTCTACCAAATCATCTGATGTAGTTTGTATAGCTGGAACTCCTTCCAGTTCTACCTCATGACCAATAATTTCTTCATAAGAAATTCCCTTTCACAAAGGTGGTATGTTGAGAAAGAAAACATATTTTGTTCCTCTGTTAGGAAGAAGATATTCCCTTGCGAATGCTTGGGATATCCAATAAACTTCTACAGATCTGACTTTGCCTCGAGCTTGTCAGGATTTTTCTTTTAGACATAGGCCAGACAACCCCAAGTCTTAACAAACTTAAGATATGGGCTCTTCCCATTCCACATCTCATATGAAGTGGTAGACAACAGATTTGATCGGAACCCTATTCAATAGGTATGCAACTTCACAAGTGCATAACTCCCTAAAAGAAAATAGGAAACTCAGTAGTACTCATCATAGAGCGCACCATATCAAATAGGGTGTGACTGCTCTGCCCTGATACACCGACGTGCTGTGGTGTATGCGGAGGAATAATGGTGAGAGAGAATCTCATTCTTCTTTAGAATAATCCAGGAATTCCATGCTCAAGTATTCTCCTCCTTGATCACATCAAAAGACATAATACTTCTACCTCTATTGGTTCTCTACTTCTGAATTATATTCTTTGAATTTCTCAAAAGCTTCAGACATGTGTTTCAACAGGAACATGTGTCCGAATCTTGAGAGATCATCAGTGAATGTAAGGAAGTACAAAGAACCAGTCCTGGCATATATAGACTGGGGACCTACATACATCACTATGTATCGTTCCTAAGATTTCACTAACTCTTTCTCTATTTCCAGTAAACGGAGCTATGGTCATCTTATCTTTGTGACATGACAGGAAAGTTTCACAAGATGTAAATTCAAACTGATTTAAATATGCATCTAAATGTAACTTAGCCAGTCGGGTCGCATAGATATGACCTAGTCTACATTGACTCAAGAAGGATTCGTTCATTTCTGAACTCTTCCCCTTGTGTGTGTTCTGTACGTTAAGAATTGTGGTTTGATTTAGAACGTCTATGCTTTTAGATAACGTGCCTGAACCGATCAACTCTTGACATAGGAAATGTTCAAAACATTATCCAAAAATACAAAATTATATCCTTTCTTTACTAATAAAGAGACTGATATGATGTTGTATATCAGGTTCGGTATCTAATAACTTTCGTTCAGAATCAATGGATTCTAGTAATACAGGGTGATAACTACCAACAGACTTGGCTGCAACACTTGCACCGTTTCTATCTCATGAAACTTATCACCCGTTCTCAGTTCTCTACCTACCTATAGCCCATGTAACTGATTACATATTTTGGATCCTGATCCGATATCTTATACCAGGGACGTAAAGGATGCTGAGAAACAGTTCTTTGTAATAAACATACCCGAAGAAGATGCATCAGCATGCACTTTCTTCGTTTGGGCGGCACGGGGATACTGGTATTCCCCTATTTCCTGCTCTTTCTTATAACAATTATAAGTTGGAGAGGGACCAACGTTGCCCAGCTCAGTATAACAAGCGGGTTCAGTCAATACATCCATATTATTATCTTGATTAAGGCGTGACATGGTCGCTATCTTGAGAGAGAGAGAAGAAAACACTCTGCGTGCGCTCTTGTAAGATTAGATTGGTAATATATTTTATCTAATCAGGATGGCTCCCACTGTTTTTATCATATATTCCTTCAAACCTTAAAAGGAAAGAGTAGCCGGGATTAATTACACTCTACAGGTTCGCCAATCTTTCAGCCAGGCCAGTGCTGGAACTTTGAGGGTATTTCCCCATGCTTTCTCATGGAACTAATTAAAATAAACCTCGTTTTCCCAGGGTCGTAACCCCGTTGACACCTTTCTAGAAACCTACTTGATCGGCTAATTGTAAAGTGCAAAACTCTCCCAGGAGTAACAATTACTCGCAGTGGGTATCGGGATCCAACTATCTCATAGAAGGTATGCAATCTCATTGCAAATTTCTACACTTGAAACTCCCGATAATGGTTTTTACCCCTAGCACCTATGACCTTGGCTATGGTCAACAAATCATAAGTACTAGTCATGTTCTACCCGTCATTTCGTGATTAATTAGACCCGCCCACATGACCCTTGCCTAAGTTCAACAAAGTCACATGACTGTCCTAACTACTCGCATCATATGCTGTGTAGGAAGACATCACTTAGCTACCGTACATTGTGCCTTGACTATTGTAACATTTTCAAAAATATAAAATATTAATTTTGGGAATTTTTATAATTTAATATTATTTTAATGATTATTTTAATATTTAATGCAAATAAACAGGAAAATGTTAGAAAAATTATGAAAAATTATGGAAAATTCTAAAATGGGTTAATTATTGAAATTATGACATTTTTAAGTTGTGGTGATCATTTTGACACTAATTTAGTGCTAATCGCGATTAAAATCGCTAATCGGGTTTTTTGGTAATTTTGTGCAAAACTTGCATATATCACATTTTCTACACTTGTTCATTGTTTCTTGCCATGGATTTCTTTTGGGGTTACTATTCTCATGAGAAGGTTTGGATTATGGATTAAATGGAAAAGAAAAGAGAAAAGAATAGAAAATGGAGGGTTGGTGAGAAGAGGGGTATGGGTCATTGACCATGAGACTTAACCATTTGTTTCCTTTCATTTTCCCCTCCCTCTTCTTCTCTTGCTGCTGCCTCCTCTCCTCCATTCTCCCCCTCTCTTCAAGCCATGAAATCACCTCTAAAACTACCCCAAAATCCTATGTCGGTTTCACAAAAAAGATGCGTGAGCTCGAGATCTACAAGATGGACCTAGAAAGCTTGGATTTGGCCACTAGAGGGCAACTCAAGAAAATTCTTGAGTTGCTAATGAAGGTAATTTCTGAACCATTTGCTCAATCATAGCTTTTCCTATAACCCCATGTTAAGATTTAATCGATATTGTGTGATATTATGGATTTGATGAAAACCTAGTTAGGGTTTGAGAGGAACTTGGGTTGTATTGTGAAATTGAGTTCAATTGAGGATACACCAACACCCTAGTGTTTGAATTGAAACCCAAAACCTGAAGCAAACACCAGAATACGGATTTTAGAACCCGATATTGGGGAAATTGTGTATTCTGTCACTGTTATTTGGAATCTGCTAACACCCCGAGAACCCTAAAATAATATTGAGTGGGAATTGAGATGTGCAGGCAACATAGAGGCAACACCCCAAACCCTAGCCCCTAACTCCTCCGTACGGCCGCCAATTCTCCCATTCTGGCCGCAATTTGCGGCCAGAGCAGGGGGGATTTTCCTCGTTCTGCGTGCCTGGCCCCATTTCATCAATTCTTGGCCCTGGGTACTTCTAGTTTTGACAGATTCTTTCTAGGGTGAAATCTGGGACATATATCCTAAGTTGCTGTTTTGGATTCGTGTTTCCGTATTCCGTATTTTTGGATTCTGAAATGGTGGAATGTGTTTTGCCTCGACTATTGTCGTTTATACGACGATATAGAGGATTATGGATGGTTTTGAAGGCGTGCCATAGGTTCTCACCTATAGGCCCCCTTATCGTATCGTTTTGGAGTTTATGCGCCGTTTTAGATTGGATTTGGTTTTAATGCGCATATACGATATTTTGATGTGTAGGTACCCATGAAGACTTCGGACGACAAGCAAATGCATGGGGATGTCCGCAAATGGTGATGCAAGGTGAGTAGATTATATCTACAGGGGGAAGTCGGGTGGATGGCGTATAGCACCCCCGCAGTCCGTAGATAGATTATTATGTAGTTATTGTGATATAGGTGTATTGTGGATAGTATAGGGTTAGAAGTGACTAGTGTAGTTCATAGTCGCGAACCCTAGGATAGAATTACACCTATACACACACCCTTGCTTATCACTTGTACTTGCACTGTGATGACTTTGGAGATGAGTCGATGATGTGGGCTTGGTGCCCTGGGATCGGTGATTTGATACGATTCATATGTGGGATTTTGACTTGTGATTCTCGCGGGCTTGGGATATGTGTTTACCCCCGCATGCATACTTACTGATGTTACCGTTTTGTACTAGACATAGAGTAGTACACCCAGACTATATGATCTGATGATGGTGATATTTGTTATGTGATGAGACAGTGAGATGTTGACCTGTACCCAGCTTTTGGGAATGCCGTACGACGGTTTACCGTACGAGCTGATATTGATGATAGATCCGCACTCATAGCTAGAGGATATCTTACGATATGACATTGAGGCGGGATCACCGACTATATATCTACATATATACTTAGACTCAGTTTTAGGTGGTTTCCACACCTACCCCTCCTGATTGACAGGATACTTAGATGTAGTTGCATAGTAGATACTTCACTGTGCTGTTGAGTACTAGATTTCCGCATATTCATACTATTCGCATTGCTGGCATATGTTCATTACCATGTTATTATCATGCTGTTAGGACACCAGCACCATTATCGATGATGCGTATGTTTCACGTACACTATCTGCCGGCTCACACACTTCATCATCGATAATTGCCATGTCACTACACAGTAGTACTATTACATTCGTGGTATGATGCTTCCTTTGACATATGCGCATTCCTATTCCATGTTGCATGATTTCCGATATCATTACTCTCTTTACATGTCGCATATATCATGGATTGATTGCATAGTACATCGCATTGGATTTACTGCTGGATGTTGGGTTTTCATGTGATTTCTGGTTTTGAGGACCGTGGGGTTATTTAAGAAAAGAGGCACTTTATGAAAACCCGGTACCTCGTGATATGATATTTCGGTGCGTCCACCACGCGTTTTCTCGGTGCTGAGACGTGTGCTTGAAACCCGATTCGAGGAGGTGATGTACTGTTTGCGGGTTCGTGGTGGGCCCGGTATGGTTCCCCTCGGCGAGATGATCGATGGGTTATGCCGATTGAGCCTGGAGGCGGGCGAGTACCTACCGGTGATTGTATTTGAGCTCGGCGGATATCCGGGGGATACCGCCTGGAGCTGAGAGATGGGCGTACTGCCGGGGGCCGACGGGCCGATACCGCAGACGGAGCCCAGAGATGGACATGGGTTGACTCGTACTGCCGGGGGCCGAGGGCCGATACCGCAGACGGAGCCCCATATGTATGAGGATTTACGTGTCGATGCTTGGCACGGGTTTCATGATGAGTTTTCCTTGATTTTGGTTATATCCTCACATTGCATACATGATGCTTGCTGTCAGTGGGTGACAGGTGGACGGGTTCCACAGATATACAGATATGGATCATATACAGACTGGATTTACATTTATCTTACACCAATATTAGTGGTATGGGACGCTAATATATGTGTATTGATATCCTTGATATTTCACCATATTTACTTCATGCAGACATACCTTATATTGATGACATGTTGTTACCTGAGTACCTGGCACTACATACCTGATTAGATGTTACCTTGCCACCTTGTTACACTCAGATGTACTCTTATGGATTATATTACTGATCGTTGACTTAGGTTTATGTCTTGCATTCGGTTTCTGCTTGTAGATGTTTCTATTCACGAGTTGGCAACTCACCCCCGTTGTGCCACAGCTCTTGCAGGTTATGCCGTACAGGTTCTATTGCGGCATTTCTGGCACATTTCCTTCTTGCGGGTGATTTGCTTTGGTAGGTGGATTCCTTCGTATCAGGAGTCACCTTTGTATTTAATTTATTCATTGTATCTAGAAATTGTCCATCAACCAAAACTTGTATATTCTATCAGACTCAGAGACAGTGTTGTATTATTCGACCTTAGAGTCGCGCTTAGTAGTATTGCGGTTTTCTTGCTACTTTTGAGCTTTCTTTGGGTTTTGATCCTCGCCACTTGGCGTTGTATATTATTATATCATTGCGTGGTTGTGACCGTCGATTGACGAAGAGCTAGCTCCCGGTTGGGGATGCCTTTATCATTTTATATATTATCATTCATATTGTACCCCATTCGGGGCCAGTTTTACAAGAGAAACTCTGCCGAAATTTTTAGAAAAGACTTTATTGTTTTCAAAACGTACCTTCGGCTTAGTTATTTAAAAACCTTGATTACAAACCTGTATTTCTTCACTTCTTAAACCAGTCTTCTTTATTTATTCTTCAAAATGGTTTTAGATTTCTGGGCTTTTGGCTTACTTGGATCAGATGGAGTCCTATAGGCTTCATATGGTTCAAGTGCCAGTCACGTGCTCTTTCGGGTCGTGACAAAGTTGGTATCAGAGCGCTAGGTTGACCTTGGTTCGAGTTTAAGTTTGACTATGTGGAGCCTAGGGAGTTGTATATATACGGAACTTAGGCTTGACCTTACGGAACTTAGACTTGGTTGAGGGGGGTGTAAACCCGAACTTTCGTCGTTTTAGGATGACCCTTGGTTGATGGATTAGGTGACTAAAGTAGAGTGACGTACCTTTGGTATGTTCCGCGGCATACTTACGACACGCCACTCCGCTTAAGGAACCTTAGGATGGACATTTGTTTTGAGATCAGTGATTCTTTCATATCCTGGATTATACATCCATTTGAGATTCCCGATTCTATTTGTTTCATGATCATACCTCCATTGATGCTGTTCCTTCCTATGATCATGTATCCACTTTGGATCTGTTGTTTCCTTTCTTGCCACTGGTGTACTCTTTGATACTCGATTGAGATTCCTGTCACCATGTTTGAGCGCAGTTTGGGCTGCTGCTAGGGTTACGGCCGGTGTGAGCTCGTGTGGTACGAGGGCCGACCTTTGTGTTTTCTGGTGACATGGGAACGTCTCGAGTTAGTGTTGGTGTTTGTGACCTCTAGTGGAGGCGAGTGCTTGGTCTTGCACCGGATGATCGGGCCATTGTTAGAGCTGCCAGTTGAGAGATGACTGTTGATGTACAGCATACCTCAGAGATTGTGATGTCGCCTACCGTGCAGACAGATGGACCAGCTGTTGCTGAGATTGATAGGAGGTTGCTTTCGGAGCCTACGAGCTGAGATCGCCGGAGCTTGCAGGCAGATTTGCGACAGATGGTAGCTAGACTTCCCGATTTGAGAGACGAAGGTGATTCGTCCGATTTTGCGCCAGAGCGGGCCCAGTTGAGTTGAAGATTTCCAGTGTGGAGAGTCTTACTCAGACCTAGAGCAGGCCGATTCAGAGATGACCGCTTATGTATTGCCTTTCCTGGAGGATTGAGGCGTTGTTCGGCGTACAGGCATATGAGCCAGTTATTGCTGCAAATGATGAGATATCGCCCAGATGATTGGAGCTACTACAGCATGAGCATGTTCTTAGAGAAATGTTAGCGAGTTGCTAGTCACCGAGGATGGATGACTAGGACGTGTGGTGAGTTCGCTTACCCCGATGCGTGGATATCAGATTGATTGTTTCCAGCTAGAGACGACTTCACGCAGGTTCGTTGAGAGTCGATTGAGACGATCGAATGTCAGGAGCCATTTTCCAAGTTTAAAGTATACGGAAAGACATGCAGGTGATTCTATGGACCCTCTAGAAGAATGAAACCCTAACTCGACTTAATGACCGTGTGACAGCCTTTGAACCTTAGGGTTTACGGCGGTTCCGCGGCGCCATTAGTGAGGCTTGGGTTTGCCCTTCTACGGCTGGACCACCGACGCTGTGGCATGTACTCGATACTATTAAACTGTACCCGATATATGAGCTCTTGGGGGATTATGAGGATCTGACGAGTCGATCGGATGGTTCGACATTTTTCGGACATTGTGATGGGACACTGCTTGGGAGACTCCAGATGCGGGGATAGCCGTTGGAGCGCAGTTCGTGTAACCACGATGAGACGAGTCCGAATCAGTCGACATTTGAGCAGAGTGAAGACAAGAGTTCGTACGAGATTTCGACGAGATGATGTTCCACTCCACTGATATTAGAGATGTGATACGCACCCAGAGGCGTGGTATATGGATATATCTTCCAGAAAGAAGCGCGATAAGTATGCAGCCGTTCCGGAATAAGCGTGAGCTTCAGCATTGGATGATGACTTCCGGGCACTTCGGCAGGATTGAGATTTGAGAAAGGAATCTCGGCAGGACCTTTCTGGAGTACGATACGAGAAGACTTAGACCCAGAGTGGTCATTTTGTGCACACCCAGCAGGGCAGAGTTCAGCATTGTCGACGAGGTAGTTGACCAAGTTCGGATAGAGGAACTTAACCAGATGCGTTGCGAATTGATCAAGGATGGACGAGTGATGAGTATTCCTCCGATGGTTGAGACGTGTTCCCGAGGACCAGTTCGGCTTGACATCTGCTACAGGGTGATGAAGCTACAGAGTACGAGATTTCGAGTCCGTGTGAGAGACTTCAGATTGACCGTGGCCGAGACAGTGCAGTGCATAGTAGCTTGGCGTGACGTCATAGTGGACGACGATAGAGACAGTTGGAACAAGAGGTTCGTGTGAGACCCTGACGAGCTGTCATTGCTTCCCGTCGAGACTAGAGACCTGAGATGCTTACAGAGACGTTGCGATGTGACCAATTTCTGGAGAAATATTGTGCTGAGGACACAGATGCCCTTTGAGCGAGAAGAGGTTATGCAGGAGAGCTAGCCTCTGTACAGATCGGCATAGGCATGATTGGAAGAGACCTTGAGCAGGATTCCTTCCAGGACATAGCTGCCATGATGTTGCACCCAAGATCGGATGTGTGACGTGCTTTCAGAGAGCCAGAGGCCGACGCCAGTGATATGCTGCCTTACGAGTGGTCGTGAGGTTTGACCGAGAGGTGACCAGAGAAGTGCCAGAACGGAATCGTCCCCGTTAGCACCCCTGACAGGGCCGATGAGCCGATTGACCGCGTGATAGGTAATCCGCAGAGAAGATAAGAATCCAGAGACAGAGGACGCCAGACCGTGAGCAAGAGGCAGGTAGATATCCTGCGCTGCTAGCAGTGGATTGCACCGACTCCTTCTCGACTTTGAAGGAGGAACTACCGAAGACGGTATTTATGATTTGTGATTTTGTGATTTGATTATCACGTATCCGTCATTTTGGATTTCGGTATTTTGGGCATTCTGTTGCATGATTTAGTTTTGATGACCGAGTTTCATGATATTGGTTTCATGCACCCACTGGATATTTATATATTTTGCGCAGAGTGATTACATTTGAGGTATTGATTGAGGTTTCATGCCTACAGTATTCAGTGATTTGATTTGCACTTCCAGCTTGATTTTCATGTACCTTTAGTGTTTTGATGTACGATTTTGGTGCACGCCAGATGCACTAAATCGGGATTCTTCGTGCATGTCACATGCACCTGACTTATCTTTCTGTCAGGCACACACGTTGCCTACGACAGATGTTTCGTGCACACCCGTTGCACCTAGATGTTGTTTGTATACCTGTTTGACACATTTATGGATTCTTGATTTCCGTACGCACCAGACGCACAGGATTGTGTTACGTGCATTTTGGGATTTATTCCTTTTGGAGCAGTACCTTTTATGATGTTGGATTTTTGCTTTCATGCTGAGCAGGACTAGTCAGTGGACGGTACCTGGATATACTTTTGCATGCTTTTGCATCAGTTACTTACATGTATGGATTGGATGTCTACATGTGTAGTTTTGATCCACATCATATCGGTTTTGTATTGGATTTGACATTGTGTTTTTTTTTACCTCGACCCCGATGATTGCGAGATGCTTGACGGAGTTTTGCTTTTGAGTTATCTTCTCAATTTTCATGCGCATGCATTGCGCTGTGATATTTTATGTGTTGATATTTTCGGAGCCCCGACAAAATGGATTATTACTGGAATTGTATTAGTATTGGGGATTTAAATTTAAATTCGGGGACCGAATTTCTTTAAGGGGGGTAGATTGTAACATTTTCAAAAATATAAAATATTAATTTTGGGAATTTTTATAATTTAATAATATTTTATTGATTATTTTAATATTTAATGCAAATAAATAGGAAAATGTTAGAAAAATTATGAAAAATTATGGAAAATTCTAAAATGGGTTAATTATTGAAATTATGACATTTTTAAGTTGTGGTGATCATTTTGACACTAATTTAGTGCTAATCGCGATTAAAATCGCTAATCGGGTATTTTGGTAATTTTGTGCAAAACTTGCACATATCACATTTTCTACACTTGTTCATTGTTTCATCCCATGGATTTCTTTTGGGGTTACTATTCTCATGAGAAGGTTTGGATTATGGATTAAATGGAAAAGAAAAGAGAAAAGAATAGAAAATGGAGGGTTGGTGAGAAGAGGGGTATGGGTCATTGACCATGAGACTTAACCATTTGTTTCCTTTCATTTTCCCCTCCCTCTTCTTCTCTTGCTGCTGCCTCCTCTCCTCCATTCTCCCCCTCTCTTCAAGCCATGAAATCACCTCTAAAACTACCCCAAAATCCTATGTCGGTTTCACAAAAAAGATGCGTGAGCTCGAGATCTACAAGATGGACCTAGAAAGCTTGGATTCGGCCACTAGAGGGCAACTCAAGAAAATTCTTGAGTTGCTAATGAAGGTAATTTCTGAACCATTTTCTCAATCATAGCTTTTCCTATAACCCCATGTTAAGATTTAATCGATATTGTGTGATATTATGGATTTGATGAAAACCTAGTTAGGGTTTGAGAGGAACTTGGGTTGTATTGTGAAATTGAGTTCAATTGAGGATACACCAACACCCTAGTGTTTGAATTGAAACCCAAAACCAGAAGCAAACACCAGAATACGGATTTTAGAAACCGATATCGGGGAAATTGTGTATTCTGTCACTGTTATTTGGAATCTGCTAACACCCCGAGAACCCTAAAATAATATTGAGTGGGAATTGAGATGTGCAGGCAACACCCCAAACCCTAGCCCCTAACTCCTCCGTACGGCTGCCAATTCTCCCATTCTGGCCGCAATTTGCGGCCAGAGCAGGGGGGATTTTCCTCGTTTTGCGTGCCTGGCCCCATTTCATCAATTCTTGGCCCTGGGTACTTCTAGTTTTGACAGATTCTTTCTAGGGTGAAATCTGGGACATATATCCTAAGTTGCTGTTTTGGATTCGTGTTTCCGTATTCCGTATTTTTGGATTCTAAAATGGAGGAATGTGTTTTGCCTCGACTATTGTCGTTTATACGACGATATAGAGGATTATGGATGGTTTTGAAGGCGTGCCATAGGTTCTCACCTATAGGCCCCTTATCGTATCGTTTTGGAGTTTATGCGCCGTTTTAGATTGGATTTGGTTTTAATGCGCATATACAATATTTTGATGTGTAGGTACCCCTGAAGACTTCGGACGACAAGCAAATGCATGGGGATGTCCGCAAATGGTGATGCAAGGTGAGTAGATTATATCTACAGGGGGAAGTCGGGTGGATGGCGTATAGCACCCCCGCAGTCCGTAGATAGATTATTATGTAGTTATTGTGATATAGGTGTATTGTGGATAGTATAGGGTTAGAAGTGACTAGTGTAGTTCATAGTCGCGAACCCTAGGATAGAATTACACCTATACACACACCCTTGCTTATCACTTGTACTTGCACTGTGATGACTTTGGAGATGAGTCGATGATGTGGGCTTGGTGCCCTGGGATCGGTGATTTGATACGATTCATATGTGGGATTTTGACTTGTGATTCTCGCGGGCTTGGGATATGTGTTTACCCCCGCATGCATACTTACTGATGTTACCGTTTTGTACTAGACATAGAGTAGTACACCCAGACTATATGATCTGATGATGGTGATATTTGTTATGTGATGAGACAGTGAGATGTTGACCTGTACCCAGCTTTTGGGAATGCCGTACGACGGTTTACCGTACGAGCTGATATTGATGATAGATCCGCACTCATAGCTAGAGGATATCTTACGATATGACATTGAGGCGGGATCACCGACTATATATCTACATATATACTTAGACTCAGTTTTAGGTGGTTTCCACACCTACCCCTCCTGATTGACAGGATACTTAGATGTAGTTGCATAGTAGATACTTCACTGTGCTGTTGAGTACTAGATTTCCGCATATTCATACTATTCGCATTGCTGGCATATGTTCATTACCATGTTATTATCATGCTGTTAGGACACCAGCACCATTATCGATGATGCGTATGTTTCACGTACACTATCTGCCGGCTCACACACTTCATCATCGATAATTGCCATGTCACTACACAGTAGTACTATTACATTCGTGGTATGATGCTTCCTTTGACATATGCGCATTCCTATTCCATGTTGCATGATTTCCGATATGATTACTCTCTTTACATGTCGCATATATCATGGATTGATTGCATAGTACATCGCATTGGATTTACTGCTGGATGTTGGGTTTTCATGTGATTTCTGGTTTTGAGGACCGTGGGGTTATTTAAGAAAAGAGGCACTTTATGAAAACCCGGTACCTCATGATATGATATTTCGGTGCGTCCACCACGCGTTTTCTCGGTGCTGAGACGTGTGCTTGAAACCCGATTCGAGGAGGTGATGTACTGTTTGCGGGTTCGTGGTGGGCCCGGTATGGTTCCCCTCGGCGAGATGATCGATGGGTTATGCCGATTGAGCCTGGAGGCGGGCGAGTACCTACCGGTGATTGTATTTGAGCTCGGCGGATATCCGGGGGATACCGCCTGGAGCTGAGAGATGGGCGTACTGCCGGGGGCCGACGGGCCGATACCGCAGACGGAGCCCAGAGATGGACATGGGTTGACTCGTACTGCCGGGGGCCGAGGGCCGATACCGCAGACGGAGCCCCATATGTATGAGGATTTACGTGTCGATGCTTGGCACGGGTTTCATGATGAGTTTTCCATGATTTTGGTTATATCCTCACATTGCATACATGATGCTTGTTGTCAGTGGGTGACAGGTGGACGGGTTCCACAGATATACAGATATGGATCATATACAGACTGGATTTACATTTATCTTACACCAATATTAGTGGTATGGGACGCTAATATATGTGTATTGATATCCTTGATATTTCACCATATTTACTTCATGCAGACATACCTTATATTGATGACATGTTATTACATGAGTACCTGGCACTACATACCTGATTAGATGTTACCTTGCCACCTTGTTACACTCAGATGTACTCTTGTGGATTATATTACTGATCGTTGACTTAGGTTTATGTCTTGCATTCGGTTTCTGCTTGTAGATGTTTCTATTCACGAGTTGGCAACTCACCCCCGTTGTGCCACAGCTCTTGCAGGTTATGCCGTACAGGTTCTATTGCGGCATTTCTGGCACATTTCCTTCTTGCGGGTGATTTGCTTTGGTAGGTGGATTCCTTCGTATCAGGAGTCACCTTTGTATTTAATTTATTCATTGTATCTAGAAATTGTCCATCAACCAAAACTTGTATATTCTATCAGACTCAGAGACAGTGTTGTATTATTCGACCTTAGAGTCGCGCTTAGTAGTATTGCGGTTTTCTTGCTACTTTTGAGCTTTCTTTGGGTTTTGATCCTCGCCACTTGGCGTTGTATATTATTATATCATTGCGTGGTTGTGACCGTCGATTGACGAAGAGCTAGCTCCCGCTTGGGGATGCCTTTATCATTTTATATATTGTCATTCATATTGTACCCCATTCGGGGCCAGTTTTACAAGAGAAACTCTGCCGAAATTTTTAGAAAAGACTTTATTGTTTTCAAAACGTACCTTCGTCTTAGTTATTTAAAAACCTTGATTACAAACCTGTATTTCTTCACTTCTTAAACCAGTCTTCTTTATTTATTCTTCAAAATGGTTTTAGATTTATGGGCTTTTGGCTTACTTGGATCAGATGGAGTCCTATAGGCTTCATATGGTTCAAGTGCCAGTCACGTGCTCTTTCGGGTCGTGACAACTATGGTCAACAAACATAGCACGAATACTAAGTACTCTACTTCCTAAAATGACGGAGGGTTGCAGATGGTTTTTAAGAAAACCTTTAACGCTTTGAACTTGATCTCGTTGCGGAATCAAATGGTTTTAAATGGAGTGTTTTTGAGGCTTTCACTAGTTTCGCTAAATAGGTCACTCCCGGGTGAAGGGATCTCGGCTCTTTCCTCATCGAATAAGGTGCAGGATATTCACAATACCACTATGCAAAGCAAGAACTATAAAAGCAATCAAAAGACAAACCGAAGCTTGTAGCATCTGCTAGTTATTGCTAAAGAGGTCACTCCCGGTGAAGGGATCTCGACTCTTTCCTTATCGAATAAGGTGTTGGATGTTCTACAAGGAACACCGCATTGCAAAGCAACAACTAGAGCTACCTAGTTTTTGAAATTCGATTCCACAACATCTTTTAGGTTTATTTTCTTTCATTAATCTCATTAATGAATGTCCTATCATTTAAGTCCACCTAAACATCACAGATAAATACAACGTACACTTATGCCATCCGCATTCACCTCGATATCCCGTCTGCACCGTTATGTTAGGTAACTAACGGTAGAGCGGGGCAGGGCTAACACGGGTGTAAAACATAAGCAACGTCTATATAATATATCATATATACTATATAAAGTATCTATCTGAACATATCACATGATCACATCACAGATAACGCAGCAGAAAATTTCATATGAAAATATTGGATATACTAGGACGTCCGTATTTTATTTTGAGCCTATATAAAACACGGATTCCACGGTCGTGATGAATAGATAATCCCACACCCCTAGACCCCTACGAGAGCGGCAAGCAACCCTACCAATTCTAAAGTTAGGATACCCAGACTCGACTCCTCCAGATGGTCTCCCACTGGACCCTAGAACCCGGTTACTTGTGCTCCCCTCCTTGGGTCTATCCTAATGCTGAAAAGTAAATAATATACAATGGTGACATCATCCTCAGCCCGGAAGTGCCCCAATAAAAGAATATTACATACATGTTTTTTACATGAATGAAAATGAAAAACACTCATCTCACATAAAAACCACCGGCTATTCCAACACGACGATCCAATATAACATATCCAGCAACACATAACATCACATGTCATCAACGTAACTAATTATGCCCATCCCAATTGTCGTTGACATATAGCAACGAAACCGACGATATCACATATTACACTTACGGTCGCAAAAAAGAAACTGTAAAACTATAATAGTTGGAATCCGCAACCTCCATAGACATCGCATGCCTAACCAAATGAATTCCTTAGACATCGCATGCCTAACAATTATAAACCCCGAATTTCAGTCTCAAAATCGAAAATACTTTTCAATACCAAGTCGGGCAATTCAACAAGATTCCCGACATCCTGATCGAATGCTCGTCGTAAACATTAGTAGACGGTCGCACCCCCGGATGCCGTCGACGAAGCGCACTAAGGCGGAACACCGCTACTGCGAGCACCCGAACGGATGCTTTTGGCTACGGGGTTCTCCTACAGTCACTTGGTCGGGGCTATGGGGCGTGGCTGAATATTAAGTTTACCCGGCGAGTATCCGCGTATGCTACGTGATTGCGACGGACTTTTGATCACATCAAAATTCCATGGCAACCGATCTGCTAGATTTGTAACATTCAAATTAGTTATCTCATAACTACTTATGGATTCCAAATATCGTATCACATTCCAGATAAATAGACAATGTTAAACTTTCTGATTGAATAATCAAACACCCAAGTTTTCCCAAATAGCTCAACACTTGAAATATGTTTAAAAATATCCATTTCATGCCACAGTACCAACGGTCCAGCCGAAGAAGGGTCAAGCCAACGCCTTACATGTGGCACGCCGTACTGCCCCAAACCCTAAGGTTCAAAAGGCAGTTCAAGACGGTCACATAATCGATTTAAGGTTTGTTGTCTTCTAGAGGGTCCATCGCGTTACTTGCACGATTTAGAACGTTCTTAAACTACGGAAAAATCCAACACTTGGAAATTTTCCGGCAGGGGAAAAAGTGAGTTTTTGATATCCGGTCGAACTTTTTAACAGTTTCTAAAATTACCTGGAAAAACTTAAACGAAGTTAAATTATCCGATTGAATCAACGAGTCTCCAATACAACCCTGAAAACTCAACACTTGAGTATAATTAAACATACCAAAAAGCATCATGAAATTGATTGGGACTTTACCGTGCAAAATACAAAGAATGATGTGACTGTACGGCCGCGGAACCGCCGCAGGAACCATACTCATGCCGTGGTTCCGCGGCGCTTTGATCGATTTACTTTGTGAAAAAATCAACAGTTTTGAAAAATTTCCAGAGAAGGGTTTAATCGGGGTTATCCGGGTTCGATCAGACTATTAACTTCGTCTAGACTTCGCCTAAAGCTCTGGCTTGGCTATGACACCAGTGTAGGGTTCTTAGGCACTCTAACAAGGTTTTACAAGGCATCAACTATGCCCGATTCAAAAATTATCCGTGCCGAA
Source organism: Agapanthus africanus (assembly GCA_030015575.1). Lineage (NCBI taxonomy): Eukaryota > Viridiplantae > Streptophyta > Magnoliopsida > Asparagales > Amaryllidaceae > Agapanthus > Agapanthus africanus. Next base: position 123,145,895 of record JASDDO010000006.1, on the reverse strand, counting down.
CAACCCTAACCAAGATCGTATACTTGAGATTATGCGAAATCTAGCAAGTTAAACATTTTAACACTAAGTGAAAAGGGATTACAACCTTTGTAGATCCGGTCCTTCACTTCTAAAGCTCTGTGTTGACGTCCCTTCGCTGCGATCATCGAGATCCCGGACTCGAGTGATGGTTTCCTCGGAGTAATGAGCGGGCTAGGTCGTTGACTTCGGGGCCGAAGATGATCTACGTCAAGGAGACTCAAACTCAAGCTCCATCTTCACTAGGTCAAGAACTTTGTGAAGAGAACACCCTAAACTAAATGGAAAGTAGTAGAGGATGATGAAATAGGAAGTGGGTTCACTTTGGATTTGGATTTCTCACTCTATTTCTTCACTTGATAAAATCTATAAAGCTTTTCTTCTTCTTGAAGAAGAAGAAGAAGGAAAAGAATGATGATAAAATGAATTATTTGAAAAAGAATAATCAACTGAAGTCTATCATAATGCAACCATGGGTGAGTTAACCTTTGTAGAGACTAAACCATAGTTAATTATAATGGTTTGGTTAATGAATATCTTAATCAAGACAAAATAAGTGGACTTTGTCAAAGTTGCTTCAAGCTTCATGAAGATTCAAGCCATGACAAAAGAAGCCACCATTTTGAATAATTAAGATAAATAAAAACCTAAATTATAATTAACATGGTGTATGTCACACACCCACCCATGTTTGCATGTATCATCAATCATGATACAAACTAGTGCACAAACATATATCACATATACAACTTGGGCACATCAAGTGAGAAAATCAATCTTAAGTGAACCAATACTAGTTAATGTAAAGTAATATATCAAATATATAATTATACATTAAATCATTAAATCAACACTTGATTTAACGATCCGGTCATATCGCATATAACCGACTAATATCTAGTGTATCAATATATCGAATCAACACTTGATTCGGTAACCCGGCTATATCTCATATAACCGACTGATGATACAAATCGCAAGAATATAATACAGTATCACATACTGGTATTATTCTCGGTCCCGCACATATCTCATATGCGCTCCTCCTTCGTTTCACTTTAGCAAGGAAACCTCTGTGTAGGACTCTAAAGACTCGTCAATACTCCGGCAGTAGGTGGTGATCATATCAATCTCCCACAAGCCGCAAGCGGTTTGTTAAACGTAACGGCCACCCGGGTATTGAGCTGTTAGAAGATCAACGAGCAAGCCTGCTAACACTCCTGCGAATCCAACCAGTAACACTTACCGCACAGTCCGGTCTTTTCGTCTAATATGTCGCATATCTCGCCTAGGGGTAGTAAACGTCAGAGCCCAGTAGCTTGATAAGTCATGCCGATGTAAGGTCCATAACAAGCGTGAAACTACTGATAACACTAACCAGTAAATCACAGTAACCCTGGCCAGGGATTTCCAGTTATGGCCAGTCGAGCATAGCGCAACATCAACCCCCAAATACCGGGAAAGACGAATCCCCTCCTATCGCTCATTGCCTCCATGTGAATCGGTACTGTACCCAAAAACCACCTGTTTGCATGACTCAGTAGAGCCGTGGTTGGGTGGAAATCAAAGCACAGTGGGAGACACACAAGACTCTATGACGATCTCGGGTCAACAGACTAAGCTGTACCAGTGTCACCAGAGAACTGCCATCTGACGTGAGGTATATTACTATCTGGGAGTTCTCGGCGAGTCCGTTCAGTGTACCCAATCTCCACTGAGCACCCGCAAACCATCTCTGATGTCAAACACCAATGGATATGGTATCATCCATCACCCATCACACGGTTCGAGAAGATATACGCTAGTCTACTCTGGAATATCGATGCCCCGTCTCGATATTCCCACGACTAGGAACATTGAAGGATGTACTCATGGTCTACCCAGGCCCCAATAGTATGATCTGCATCACAGTCCTGGAAGTGGAGTACACATCCTAAGGGCTTTATCAATATGTAACAGAGAGACAATAAGTATACATGTTAAGATAAAGAGCTACCAGATAGCGTACTATCATGTAGAGTAAGAACGTCCTACCTATATATGTCCTAGCATCCACTACAATATACATCTCATTTACAGTAATGGCCTCTAGGGCATATATATAACTAACAATAACGGCTACCCGGGTATTAAGCGATCAGAAGATCAACAAGTAAGCTCGCTCCGACTCTTGTAAAAGCCTAACGGTAACACTTCCCGTACAGTCCGGTCTCCTCGTCTGATATGTCACATATCAAGTCTAGGGGTGGTAAACGTCAGACCCTAATTACCGATAGGTCGTGCCGATGTGAGGCTTATAACGGGTCGAGAAAGTACTGGTAACACTTACCAGTAAATCTCTAAATCAGCCCTGGCCAGGGACTTCCCTGTTATGGCCAATCGAGCACAGAGCAACATCAACCCCCATTACCGGGAGAGACGAAACCCCTCCTATCGCTCATTGCCTCCATGTGACTCCGGACTGTACCTAAAAACCACCCTTTTGCACGCCCTCTTAAACATGGTAAGGTGGAAATTAAAGCACAGTGGGAATCACACAAGACACTATGATGATCTCGGCTCTACAGACTAACCTGCATAAGTGTCACCAGAGAACTGCCATCTAACGTGAGGTATAATACCATCTGGGAGTTCTCGGCGAGTACGTCCAGTGTACCCAGTCTCCACTGAGCACCCGTATACCATCTCTGATGTCAAACACCAATGGATATGGGATCATCCATCGCCCATCTCATGGGTCGAGAAGCGTATACGCTAGTCTACTCTGGTATATCGATGCCCTGTCTCGATACACCTACGACTAGGAACATTAAAGTATGTACTTATGGACTACCATGGCCCCACTAGTATGATCTGCATCATAGTCCATGTAGTCAAGTACACATCCTAAGGGCTTTACCAACATGTAACTATAAGACAGTATCAAGAGACAAGTATACATGTTAAGATAAAGAGCAACCAGATAGAATACTATCATATCGAGCAAGAAAGTCCTCTCTATATTTGTCCAAGTATCCAATATAATATACATCATCTGTACAATACTGACATCTAGGGCATACATACAACTAACAAGTTCAAAGTATATAGAACACAGAGAAGAGAAGTTGTTCAGGAATGAACGAATCCTTCTTGAGGCATTGTTGATTGGTCATATTAATACGACACGACCAGCTAAGTTACATAAGAATGAATATAAGAATCTATTCGAATTTTCATCTTATGCTCCTTTCTAATATTGTCTCAAAGATAAAAAAATGACCAATACTCTCTTTACTGGAAACAGAGAAAGAGTTATTGAACTCTTGGGACAAATACATGTTTTTGTATATGGTCACATGTCTACAAATGCCAAGGTTGGTTCTTTTGAGAACCAACGGGTAAAAGTATTAAAGTCCTACGATGTGATCAAGGAGGCGAATACTTGCACATGGAGTTCCTGAAGTTTCTAAAAGGAGAATGTGATTCTCTCTCAGCTTACTCCTTCGTATACACCACAGAACAATGATGTATCGGGGCGAAGGTATCACACACTATAAGATATGGCGCGCTCTATGATGAGTACTGCTGGGTTACCTATATCCTTTTTGTTGTTATGCACTTGAGAAGTTGCATACCTATTGAATGGGGTTCCAACCAAATCAGGGCCTACCACTACATATGAGATATGGTATGGGAAGTGACCATGTCTTAAACAAGTTAAGATATGGTTTTGTCCGGCCTAGGTTGAAAAGGAAAAACCGGACAAGCTCGAGGCAAGGTCAGTTGTGTAAGTTTGTTAGGATATCCCAAAACATTTGTGAGGTAATATCTTCTACCACTCTGAGGAGAAAAAGGTGTTTTGTTTCATAGCATGCCACCTTTTGAGAAAAGGCATTTCTTGTGAAGAAATTTGTGGATATGATGTAGAACTGGAAGAAATTCCAGCTGGACAAACTAACAGTTGATGATTTGGTGAAACCAAACAATTCAATAGTCTCCAACGAGCCTCAGCCTCTCAGGATCTGGTATGGTTCCTCATCCATTTGAGAGATACTACGGTCTTCTCGGTGACATTGGGAGTGAGGACTGCATCATAAGATGATGGCCCGACCGGGTTCAGGAAGTTAGAACGTCTGTTTGGATGTGATGGTCAAAAAGTTTGACTTCATCAAAATGGTATATGAACCTTGTATATACAAGAAGGTTGTAGAGAGTAATGTTGCCTTTCACGTATTGTATGAAGATGACATACTCCTGATAGGAAATGGTTTCCTATGCTACACTCAGTCAGGCTCCTCTTATCACGGGGATTCTCAATAGAAGATCTGGATGATACCTACTACATCTTATGTAAGTCCATGCTAACTCTCCCGGTACTTTCGGGCATGCGGAATTTGATGAAAAACAATTTTCTATAGGCGGTAACATGGACTCAAAACGGATCTTTGTTAAACTATCTACCTAACAACCTAACTAGGAGTTGTTAACTACTCAGTTAGGGGGTTATACCTTTCTTTCTTGAACTCCTTCGTCTTTGACTCTCGATGGTGTACGGATCGGCTTCACTCCGTCGTCTCCTTGCGCCGAAGATCGATCCACACGAAAGCTTCTACCTTTGGCTTCTTCTTCGAGCTTTGAAGAAACTAGTTCACTCGGTTCGCTAAACCTTATGAACTAGAGTGAGTAGAGGAGAGTGTGTTGGGATTTTTCTCTATGGTTCTTGCTTCTCATCACATGAGAAAAGTGAACCATAGACTAGAGAGAGGGAGAGCAAGAGGATGAGAGCTCAAACATAAGAGAGAGAAAGGAAATGAGAGAATGAGCAAGACTTTTCTCTCTTGGCTCTCATAATCCAAAGCCATCATAACAAATCATAGCAATCAAGTATTATGTTATGGTTTAAGCTACAATAACCATATCATTTCATGCACTCATTTTGCACAGGAGAAACAAGCAAGCAAAAGTCTTTGCCATGAAATGATAGCTATTGTCATGATGATTGTCCACTAGTCCAACCTAGTCAACCGGTCAACAAAGTCAACAAGTCAACAAACTCAACCCCTCAACAACCATGTCACTATAATACTTAATTAATATTAATGTTAATCATATATCATATTCTCATTAGGGTTGAGCAAAAAGTGAATAGTCAACAGTCAACAACCCAAATGAGAATCCTCTGCCTCTGTCTCTCCGTCAATTGTCCATACACACCCGCATCCGCATTCCGAGGAACACGAATACATACTAGAAAAAACCAATCCCAAAACGTACACTAGGATCTGGCTTAAACCAAAGCCCGCTAGTGTTAACTGTCCGGTACGTGCACAAGTGCACGGATGTGACCGAACCCTGTCGCAAAACCATGCGACCTCTACTCTTTTGCCTAAAGGAGAATAGCTTTCTGTGTGGGACTCTAAAGACTCGACACTACGCTGGCAGTGGGTTTAACCACAGACCGCAAGCGGCAGTAGCTGTGCGTAACAGTCCCCAGGTAGATGCCGACAAGAAGACTGACGAGGTGAAACCCATCTAAACTCCTACTGAGTCTGCCTGTGACAGTCTCCATACAGTCTGGTCTGTTCGTCTGATACATCGCATGGCGGGCCTAAGGGGCGATAAACGTCAGTCCCCTAATAGCGGTACAAGTCATGTCGGAGTGAAGCCCAGAACACCCTGAGATAACACTGGAAACCTACCAGTATATCTCGCTTGCCCTGGCCAGGGACTACTCGTGTAATGGCTCTTCTAGACACGGCGCGATGTCAACCCCCAATACCGGGAGAGACAAATCCTGTCTAACCGTCACTGCTTCCAAGTGCTTCGGGACTGCACCCAACTACCACCTGTTTGCATGACTCCTTTGAGCCGTGGTAGGGTAGTAATCTAAGTACAGTGGGAACACACTCGAGGCGAAGTGACAGTGTCAAGTTAGCCGACTAAGCTGTACTCATGTCACCTGGGAACTGATAACTAACGATAGGTATAGTACCAACCAACAGTTCTCGACGAGTCCTGTCCAGTGTACTCGTAACCCAAAGAGCACCCGCATACTATCTCCAGTACGACGTACTGATGGCTGTGGGACAGACCATCTCCCACACTGGGATGAGAAGCGCATACACTAGTCTACTCCGGAGTATCGATGCCCTGTCTCGATAGTCCTGCGACTAGGGACCTGCATAAGGATGTGCTTATAGATTACCCAGCCGCCACTAGTGTGACTGCCATCACAACGCTGGTAATCAAGCAAAGATCCTAAGGGCTCCACTAATGTGTATAGGTGATATACTAAAATAAACACATGAACACATTGAAGTAGAAACAAACCAAGTAGAATACTACTATATTGAGCAAGATTGTTTATACAATGTGAATATCCCAAGCTTCCATTAAGTAATATACAAACTAGTATGATACAGTAATGGCCTCTAGGGAATATACACTAACAATCTCCCACTTGCACTAAGGCCATGTACTGGCGTATCGAAGACCTATCATCTCGATCAGCCGCTCGAACTGAGTCTGGGGCATGGCCTTTGTGAGTGGATCAACAGTGTTGTCTTCTGTAGAAACTCTCCGAACCTCGAACTCCTGGCGACCCACGATCTCCCTGATCAGGTGATACCGCCTTAAGATGTGTCTGGACTTCTGATGGGACCTTGGTTCCTTTGCTAAAGCTATTGCCCCGTTGTTGTCGCAATACAGAGGTATTGGATCAATAATGGACGGAACCACCTGAAATTCAGTTAAGAACTTCCTTACCCAGACAGCTTCTTTTGCGGCATCTGCAGCAGCGGTATATTCCGCTTCCATCGTCGAGTCATCAACGGTTTCCTGTTTGGAACTCTTCCAACACACCGACCCTCCATTGAGGGTAAAGACTTAACCCGACATGGACTTGGAATCATCCTTGTCACTCTGGAAGCTGGAGTCAGCAAAGGCCTCGATCTGGAGGACTTTTACGCCATACACCAAGAACATCACCTTAGTCCTTCTCAGGTACTTGAGAATGTTCTTTACTGCTATCCAATGTTTCTCCCCACGGTTTGACTGATACCGGCTTACCACACTCAGTGAATAAGCTACATCTGGTCTGGTACACAACATCGCATACATTATAGAGCCTACCGCAGAAGCGTAGGGTATAATAGACATGTGATCCCTTTCCAAATCAGTCTTGGGAGACATCTCTTTGGAGAGGGTGATCCCGTGACAAGCCGGTAGATTACCGCGCTTGGAATCTTCCATACTGAATCTTTTCAGTATGGTGTCGATGTATCTGGACTGTGAGAGTCCCAGTATCCTCTTGGATCTGTCACGATAGATCCGGATCCACAGAATGTATGAGGAATCACCCAGGTCTTTCATGGAGAACCTGTGTGACAAGAACCCTTTGACAGATTGTAGCATAGGAATATCATTTCCTATTAAGAGAATGTCATCCACGTATAAAACGAGGAATACTACAGTTCTCGCTATGCATCTACTATAGATGCATGGTTCATCTGGATTTTTGATAAAGCCAAGTTCTTTGACCGCCTCATCAAAACAGATGTTCCAACTCCGCGATGCCTGCTTTAGTCCATAGATGGACTTAAGCAACTTGCACACCTTTCCGCTGCTCCCACTCTGAATGAAACCCTCTGGCTGGTCCATATAAACACACTCCTCTAAATTTCCATTTAGAAAAGCTGTCTTTACGTCCATCTGCCAAATCTCATAATCGTGGATGGCAGCAATGGCAAGAAGGATCCGAATGGATTTCAGCATAGCTACTGGAGAAAAGGTCTCGTCATAGTCCAAACCAGGTCTTTGACGAAAACCCTTTGCAACCAGTCTAGCTTTATAGGTCTCAACCTGTTCATCTACACCAATCTTCCTTTTGAAGATCCACTTGCATCCTATGGGTTTTACCCCATCTGGAGCAATGTCCAACGTCCATACTTTGTTGGTGTACATGGACTCCATTTCGGTCCGCATTGCATCCAGCCATTTTACCGAGACAACATTCTGAATGGCCTACTGGAAGCTATTCGGCTCATCATTATCTATGATGCAATCCTCTCTATCCCCGTCTATGAGAAAACCGTAGTATCTCTCGGGCGGATGAGACTGCCTACTACTCCTGCGGAGCGGCGTAGGAATGTCATTTTCTTTTGAACCCTCTGGTTCTACTAAGCTTTCAGTAATAGTCTGTGGTTCTGGAATTTCTTCCAGTTCTATTTCGCTCCCACTTGTTTCCTTTTCTAAGAACCGGTGTTTCAGGAAATAGGCATTAGGAGAAACAATGATCTTTTTTTCCTCTGCGTAATAGAAGAGATACCCCCTGGAATTCTTTGGGTATCCCACAAACTTACACAGTACTGAGCGTGCCTCGAGCTTGTCCACATGCTACTTTTTGACAAAAGCCGGACTTCCTCAGGTCTTCAGATATTGAAGATAGGGTTTCTTCCCACTCCATATCTCATATGGTGTGGTAGGCACAGTCTTAGTTGGAACTCGGTTCAAAAGGTATGCAGCTGATTCTAGTGCATATCCCCAGAATTATCGCGGTAACTCAGTGTTACTCATCATGGAACGTACCATATCCAATAGGGTCCGGGTCCGTCTCTCCGATACTCCGTTATGTTGCGGAGTGTATGGAGGAGTAAGCTGAGGGAGAATTTCGTTCTCTTTTAAATAGTCCAGGAACTCGGTACTCAAGTATTCACCACCTCGATCCGATCTTAGAATCTTGATACTTTTGCCGGTTTGTTTTTCTACTTCATTCTTATATTCCAGGAATTTTCTGTCACGACCCGAAAGTACGGAACATGACCGGCACTTAAACTACGAACGTCTCGAGGCGTACGTAATCTAAGTAAACCGAAAACCCAGAAATCCAAACCAAGAAAAGTAGTAGAGTGAAGGAAAACCAATTTAAAATCAAGTAGTTTTAATAGCATAAGACGAGTTATGCGGTTTTAAAAACATCAAGTATTTCCTGAAAATTTCGGCAGAGTCTCCTTTGTAAATACTGGCTCCCAAACGGGATACAATATGAATAGTATACGAAATCAATAAAAAGGCATCCCCAAGCGGGAGCTAGCTCTTCGTCAATCGACGGTCACAACCACACAAGCAATATAATATACAATGCCTACGGTGAGGATCAAAACTCAAAAGGAACTCAAAACAACAAGAAAACCACAGAAATACAACACGCGACTCTAAGGTCGAAAGAATAAACATCACTGGTCTCTATCTCAAATAAATACATGTTTGGTTGATGGAACTTCTAGATACAACAGAATAATGATATACAAGAAATATAATGGGGGTACGATACAAGTAAACCACCTACTAGCAATCACCCGAAGGAAACTATGCCCGCAAAGCCGTAATGAAACCCGTACGGCAAACCTGCAAGAAACTGGGGCACAACGGGGGTGAGTTGCCAACTCGTGAATAGAAAAACATCTACGCACAGAAATCGCATAAATAAAGCAACCTAGGTCACTGATCATAAAATATCCTCAACTATAGGAATAGCATGCAGCCTATAACAATGGCTAGGGTAATATCTTACCCGAGTGTGATCTCATGTGCCCGTGTCGGTACCTCAGGTAGCAATATATCATATGAATGAGATATGAATGCATGAAAATAGAATAAATGTAAATGAAGAACTGTCTTCATAGTTTAGTGAGATTTCCTTATTTTAAATAGGAGGTACCATAAATGAAATCAGCATAAAACAGTGCCCAGCATCGACACAAAACAAGTATCCAAATATCTCGATATCTCTGTGTCGTAATCTCTGTACCTCAAAATCTCAAAAATCTCAATGTCTCAATCACAATATCTAGGGAGCCGTCAGTCCAGACCGGCCCCTACCATCTATCTCAAGACCACGACGGTATCCTCCGGATATCCGACGCGTCGGGTAATATCACCGGTCGGTAGTGCTCCCCTGCTGGGCTCAACGTCAACAACACATTCCTCTTGCCCAGGGATACCGCACCAGGCCCACCATGTACCCAAAACGGTTCCTCCACTCCTCGAATCGGGTCTCGAAATCCATCAGCAAACTCATGGTGGACGACTCATACATCATGGGAAAACCGCACTTTTTATTTTAAAGGAGAGAAAAGGTTTATTTATGTTTTTGCGGTTTTCCTCCAAATCCAAGAAATCTCATGAAATCCGAATCCAAGTCATCAATAGCATGTAAACAGTGAATATAGGCACAGAATCCATAAATGCGACACAACAGTGAATAATAACATGCATGAAGTAGTAGGCAATAACTACAATGTCGAACTAGCATATAAGGCAAGTACACTAATATCATGTCTAAACTATTAGCTAACAACCTATGTCAAATGAATTAGTACTTTCTAAAGTGTTCGTGACATGGCAATTACCGATGAAGATGTGTGTGAGCCGGCAAGTAAGTGTACATGGTACATACGCGTCATCGGTAATGGTGCTTGTGTCCTAACAACATGATATTAGTAATGCAATAAGGAATTATAATATAAGTATGCGATGCGGAGCGAACAGTAAAAATGAGCGGGAACTGAATACTAGACGCAACTATAACTAATCTGCATTAATCTAATATAAGTCCTACAAATGGTGCCTTTTGAAATAACACAAATCATGGGGTTTTGAAAATAGGGGCTACGGTGTTTTTATGAAAAGATACGTCTTTTGAAATATCCGTAGGATCTCTTGGGCTGTCATTTAAAATACCCACGATTCGTTAATTTTTGAAATAGGTAAGAATCGAATCTAATCTAACAACTAAACTAAACTAAAGGTCTAAGCTAACCAGCGGGACTACAGGTAAGGAAGCCGCCTAACATCTGAGTCGATACATATACATACCTGTATATATATTAGTCAGTGATCCCGCCTCAATAATATCATATCCGATACCATATCTATAATCAGACATCCCAAGTCAAGAGTGCGGATCAATCATCAAAATATAACTCGTACGTAAATCCGTCGTACGGCATCCCCAAATCTGGGTACGGGTTAATATCATATTCATCACACTATTCATCTGGTATCCTCTTTATCTAAGATCATAGTCCAGGGTACTGACCTATGTCTACTACAATACTAATATCACCAATATAGTCATGATCTGACTACTGATCGACAGTCTCCTTCAAACCGATATCACAACCACAAAACAAAACTCATCGACTCAGCTCAATCCCAAGTATCGTCCTCATATCGGTATGTGAACACATAGTCCCATAACCATGTGAACATGTAACTATCAAGAATCCCATGAGCACATATAATTAGGAATGTATGCAAATATGTATGTGTGTATGTGTAGTGCAACACTAACCTAGGGTTCGCAACAATAAAGTAATCCAACACACCAATATCCATCCTAACACCGTTATTAATCCCAATTAACATATAAAAATTGTTCGTGTGTATACGCATCCGTATACACCACCACGGACTGCGGGGGTGCTATACGCCATCCACCTGACTTCTCCCCATAGATATAAATCTACTCACCTGGTCCTCGCTCGCCGGTGCCGACGTCGCCATGCGCTTGCTTGTCGTCTGGAAGTCCATATGGGGTACCTACATATCATAACGCACCATATCGCATTAAAATCCGACTTATGACCAAAACGACGCACGATACCCACATAGGTCAAAACCTATGGTTGCTTTCACAAATCGACCCAAAAACCCTCGACGTCGGCGTACAAACGCCAGACCATCGAGAAAAACCAAAATAGACTCATTTGCACATTCACGAACACTAATTTTAAGATAAAATAGGTTAAAATTCACAAAAACCCCAATTTCACTTAAAAAGTCATTTTTCCGAAAATCTAGCAAGCACAATTTTCCGTGTTTGTACAAAACATGATGTTTTAACAAATCTAGTGACCAAGATGATAACTTAATATCTTAATTATGCCATAGAAACCATTATGTAAATTTTAAACCCATAATTTAATTCGATTTAAAAAAACTAGTTTGCTATATTAACCAATTTTAACAATTTTATAGCAAAAATGCACAAACTACAATCTAGCTTGGATTTTCATGAACTAAAGTATTAAAGAACACTTTAAAATGTTAATAATGCTATGAATACCCTAATTAGATTTTTAAACTCAATTATTAAACTAATTATAAAAACCTAGTTAGCAAATTAGCAAAGTTATCACAATTTTAAATTAACAAATTAGCAATTAGCAACTAACTTAGATTTGCATACAATCTACATGTTAATCTCCTAATTACAACCATAAACAAATGATAAAACCTCACTTGATCACAAACCCTAATCTAAAGTTTCTCTTGCAAACGCACAACTTTCAATTAAACCGAAATTAAGCACCTAATAAGCTTCAATAAGGAATTTAAACCAAAAAGAACAATGGGTCAAAACTTATACCTCACAACCATGAATCAAACTACACATCTAGACCTCCAATTTGAAATTCTTGCACCAGGATCCATGCTAGATAGGCAAGTGAGAAATGGGTAGGAGTTGGATTTGGATTTTAGCTTGAATTTAGAGGGAATTTTGGACATTTTTTTGAGGGAAAACGAAGGGAGAAGAGGGAAGTGGGACTGCTGTTTTTGGGGTTCAGAATTTCGACCAGAAATTGGAGGGATGTGAGGGAGGAGAGAGTGTGAGGTGGAGAAAGTGTTGAAAAAGTCAAAGTCCACCCTTTTACTTTTATCTTTTTCTTTTCTTTTCTTTTCTTTTGCAAAACAAGTGGGGACAAGAGAGGGGGGCTGCTGAATTCAGCCAAGGGGAAGGTAAAATGGGGGTGTGTGAGTGTGGGTATGGGTGTGGGGTGATGGAAAATGATAAATACTATACCCCAAACATCCATTTACACTAAAAAAAACTTTTTTTCTTCAATAATTTCTAAACCGTTTTGGCAAACGATTTCGTTTCAAAAACCACATGATAAAATTTTATTTAAAGTTTTATGATTCACAAAATTTGTTTCAACTCATTCCAATTTGTAATTTTCCCTAATTAAATATATTAGTGACGGCTTAAAATAATATTAAAATAATTTTTTTTCAGAAAATTTGAAATTTCACCAGTGGCTCAATAAACACCAAATACTAGTAATTACATAGCTAGAATATGTATATTTAGTTTTTATAATAAGATATTTGTATTTTGACTTTTTACAGAAAACCCCCTAATTTTACCGTTTTTTCGAAATTTCACCGAAACGATTTTCAAAACGTTACAATCTTCCCCCTTAAAGAAATTCGGTCCCCGAATTTAAATTAAAACTCCCCCCAAATACTAAACATCTAAGCAAAACCATTAAGTCGTCGGGGCTCAGAAATCATAAATACATAAAACAAATCGTAGCGCAGCGCATGCGCATGAAAAATAAGCATATAACTCAAATCAAAACTCCATCCAGCATCCCGCAATCATCGGAGTCATGGTGAATACACAATGTCCAAATCAAAAATGAAAATCAGTATGATATACATCATTAAAACATCTGGAAGCAATGCATGCCAAATCTTTTTCAAATCGTTGTGCGATGCTCGCAGCACTGCACAGTGGCGGACGTTTATTATAAAAAAATAACTACATATATATATATATATATATATATATATCCTTTGTTTAATATGCACGTCCCGCCGTTTTTGAAGCAATTTCAGAAGGGTTTCCTTTATAAAATGTTTCGTGTCATCTCAGACACGTAGGTAAATACTGAGACTATAGCTCGCTTTTTGGAAATCCCTTCGATAACTATCAATGCATGCAAAATATATTCAGGTACTGTCCTCGGACTAGTCCTGCTCAGTACGAGAACACATAGCGAATATCATAAAAACGTACTGCTCCATAAGAAAAATCAATCCCAAATACGCGTATGAATACTACGTGCGTCTGGTGCGCACGGAAATCAAAATACATACACATGCCAAACAAGTGCACAGAAACAAGATCTAAGTGCATCGGGTGTGCACGGAACATCTGTCGTAGGCAACATGTGTGCCTGACAGCAAAATCAGGTGCATCTGACATGCACGAAAAATCTCGATTTAGTGCATCTGGTGTGCACCAAAATTACACTTCAAAGCATGTGCCCAACATGCGCGAAAATCCAAATCAGGTGCATCCATCGTGCACGAAATCATGAAATCCAATATCAAGTGCCGAACATGCGCAAAATCAAATCAGGTGCACAAGGTGCACAAAACAATATCGAACATCACCATCGAAATCAAAGTCCAATGCATCTAAGTGCACAAAAGGTGTATCACTGCACTGCAAGCATATATAAACTATACAGAGTGCAGGAACCAAATCGTGTGCGTGCATACGCACAAAATCAACTCAAATGTCTAAAACCGTAAAATCACAAACATGTGAAACCCAAGCACGAAAACGATATCAAGTGCAGCACTGTGCAAGGATCGTAAATCCTCAATCATCAAAATCAAATCATGCGAATAAATCACCCAAAATATCGAAATCAATAATGGCGAAATAGTACCGCTCAAGTGCATCCTCTAAGAATCTCGGGCCAACTGTCGCGGTCACTAGTGGGATGTCTCTTCGATGATCATGAACTCTGGCCTGCTGGTGTGCGTAACAATGACCACTCCTGGGTCATGGTCTTCACTATGAATTACCAATCTCTCGGTCCATCGGCTCATCGGCCCTGTCAGGTGTGCTAACGGGGATGATCCCGTTCTGGCACGTCTCTTGTCATCTCCCGGTCAATCATCGCGACCACTCGTAAGACAGCATATCACTGGCGTCGGCCTCTGGCTCTCTGAATGTACGTGACACATCTGATCCTGGGTGCAAGTATCATTGCAACAGCGTCCTGGAAGGAATCCTACTCACGGTCTCTTCCATGTCTCGTCTCTGCCAACTGTCCGGAAGTCATCGTCCTTTCCTATATCTGCATCTTGTTCCGGAACGGCTGCATACCCATCGCGACTCCTTCTGGAAGGTATATCCAGTACTCTGCCTCGGCATGCGTATCGCATCTCTGAAGTCGGCGGAGTGGAACGTCGTCTTATCCAGATCTTGTACGGACCTCTTTACTCCACTTTCTCAAATGTCGACTGTTTCGGACTCGTCTCATCGTGGCTACATGGACTGAGCTCCAATGGCTATCCTCGTATCGGGAGTCTCCCAAGGAATGCATCTCACCACCTAGCATCCGAATTAAGTCGAGCCATCCGATCGAGTCGTCAAAACCTCATAATCCCCCAAGAGCTCAACCTCTTGGGCACAGTTTAATAGTATCGAGTACATACCACAGCATCGGTGGTCCAGCCGTAGAAGGGCAAACCCAAGCCTCACTAATGGCGCCGTAGAACTGCCGCAAACCCGAAGATTCAAAGGCTTTCACATGGTCATTGAGTCGAGTTAGGGTTTCATTCTTCTAGAGGGACCATAGAATTGCCTGCATGTCTTTCCGACTACTTTAAACTTGGAATAATAGGTTTCTGACATTCGATCGTCTCTGTCGACTCTCAACGTCTCCGCGTGAAGTCGTCTTTAGCTGGAATCAATCTATCTGATGACCTCGCATCGGGGTAGGCGAACGAACCACCTGTCCTAGTCATTCATCATCGGGTGACTAGCGACCTTCTATCATCTCTTCGTACTACTCGTCCCGCAATAGCTCCAACATATGGGGCGATATCTCGTCGTTCACAGCAAAAACTGGTTCGCTCATCTGCACGCTGAACAGTGCCTCGACCATCATGAATAAGCAACACACCAGCGGTCATCAAAATCTGGCTGGCCTTTATCATTGGCTCAATCCTCTAGTGCTATTCTGCACGTCCGAGCAATCTCATACGGCGATCCATCCAACGCTCGTGGCGTAAAACACAATCAAAAAACACCTCTCTACAATCGGGTTTTGCCGGAATCATGCCCTGGTCAGTCCTCGTTCGTGACGAGCTCGTGCTGACCGCAACTCTAGCCGTAGCTCTCCCTGCCCGTAATCGTGGCAGCAAAACCAAACTGGTACCGATGAGGCTAGATCAGGAAGGAATATAATACTGAACAAGGAAATGTACATCCTAAGGCTTCTTAAGTGGAGTGGCGTGTCGTAAATATGCCGCGGAACATACCAACGGTACGTCACTCTACTTTAGTCACCTATTCCATCAACCAAGGGTCATCCTACGCTCCGAAGGTAAAACCTAACGCTCTGATACCAACTTTGTCACGACCCGAAAGTACGGAACATGACCGGCACTTAAACTACGAACGTCTCGAGGCGTACGTAATCTAAGTAAACCGAAAACCCAGAAATCCGAACCAAGAAAAGTAGTAGAGTGAAGGAAAACCAATTTAAAATCAAGTAGTTTTATTAGCATAAGCCGAGTAATGCGGTTTTAAAAATATTAAGTATTTCCTGAAAATTTCGGCAGAGTCTCCTTTGTAAATACTGGCTCCCAAACGGGATACAACATGAACAGTATACGAAATCAATAAAATGGCATCGCCAAGCGGGAGCTAGCTCTTCGTCAATCGACGGTCACAACCACACAAGCAATATAATATACAACGCCTATGGCGAGGATCAAAACTCAAAAGGAACTCAAAACAACAAGAAAACCACAGAAATACAACACGCGACTCTAAGGTCGAAAGAATAAACATCACTGGTCTCTATCTCAAATAAATACATGTTTGGTTGATGGAACTTCTAGATACAACAGAATAATGATATACAAGAAATATAATGGGGGTACGATACAAGTAAAACCACCTACTAGCAATAACCCGAAGGAAACTATGCCCGCAAAGCCGTAATGAAACCCGTACGACAAACCTGCAAGAAACTGGGGCACAACGGGGGTGAGTTGCCAACTCGTGAATAGAAAAACATCTACGCACAGAAATCACATAAATAACGCAACCTAGGTCACTGATCATAAAATATCCTCAACTATAGGAATAGCATGCAGCCTATAACAATGGCTAGGGTAATATCTTACCCTAGTGTGATCTCATGTGCCCGTGTCGGTGCCTCAGGTAGCAATATATCATATGAATGAGGTATGAATGCATGAAAATAGAATAAATGTAAATGAAGAACTGTCTTCATTGTTTAGTGAGTTTACCTTATTTTAAATAGGAGGTACCATAAATGAAATCAGCATAAAACAGTGCCCAGCATCGACACAAAACAAGTATCCAAATATCTCGATACCTCTGTGTCGTAATCTCTGTACCTCAAAATCTCAAAAATCTCAACGTCTCAATCACAATATCTAGGGCGCCGTCAGTCCAGACCGGCCACTACCATCTATCTCAAGACCACGACGGGATCCTCCGGATATCGGACGCGTCGGGTAATATAACCGGTCGGTAGTGCTCCCCTGCCGGGCTCAACGTCAACAACACATTCCTCCTGCCCCGGGGTACCGCACCGGGCCCACCATGTACACGAAACGGTTCCTCTACTCCTCGAATCGGGTCTCGAAATCCATCAGCAAACTCATGGTGGACGACTCATACATCATGGGAAAACCGCACTTTTTATTTTAAAAGAGAGAAAAGGTTTATTTATGTTTTTGCGGTTTTCCTCCAAATACAAGAAATCTCATGAAATCCGAATCCAAGTCATCAATAGCATGTAAACAGTGAATATAGGCATGAGAATCCATAAATGCGACACAACAGTGAATAATAACATGCATGAAGTAGTAGGCAATAACTACAATGTCGAACTAGCATATAAGGCAAGTACACTAATATCATGTCTAAACTATTGCTAACAACCTATGCCAAATGAATTAGTACTTTCTAAAGTGTTCGTGACATGGCAGTTATCGATGAAGATATGTGTGAGCCGGCAAGTAAGTGTACGTGGTACATACGCGTCATCGGTAATGGTGCTGGTGTCCTAACAACATGATATTAGTAATGCAATAAGGAATTATAATATAAGTATGCGATGCGGAGCGAACAGTAAAAATGAGCGGGAACTGAATACTAGACGCGACTATAACTAATCTGCATTAATCTAATATAAGTCCTACAAATGGTGCCTTTTGAAATAACACAAATCATGGGGTTTTGAAAATAGGGGCTACGGTGTTTTTATGAAACGATACGTCTTTTGAAATATCCGTAGGATCTCTTGGGCTGTCATTTAAAATACCCACGATTCGTTAATTTTTGAAATAGGTAAGAATCGAATCTAATCTAACAACTAAACTAAACTAAAGGTCTAAGCTAACCAGCGGGACTACAGGTAAGGAAGCCGCCTAACATCTGAGTCGATACATATACATACCTGTATATATATTAGTCAGTGATCCCGCCTCAATAATATCATATCCGATACCATATCTATAATCAGACATCCCAAGTCAAGAGTGCGGATCAATCATCAAAATATAGCTCGTACGTAAATCCGTCGTACGGCATCCCCAAATCTGGGTGCGGGTTAATATCATATTCATCACACTATTCATCTGGTATCCTCTTTATCCAAGATCATAGTCCAGGGTACTGACCTATGTCTAGTACAATACTAATATCACCAATATAGTCATGATCTGACTACTGATCGACAGTCTCCTTCAAACCGATATCACAACCACAAAACAAAACTCAACGACTCAGCTCAATCCCAAGTATGGTCCTCATATCCGTATGTGAACACATAGTCACATACCCATGTGAACACGTAACTATCAAGAATCCCATGAGCACATATAATTAGGAATGTATGCAAATATGTATGTGTGTATGTGTAGTGCAACACTAACCTAGGTTCGCAACAATAAAGTAATCCAACAGACCAATATCCATCCTAACACCGTTATTAATCCCAATTAACATATAAAAATTGTTGGTGTGTATACGCATCCGTATACACCACCACGGACTGCGGGGGTGCTATACGCCATCCACCCGACTTCTCCCCGTAGATATAAATCTACTCACCTGGTCCTCGCTCGCCGGTGGCGACGTCGCCATGCGCTTGCTTGTCGTCTCGAAGTCCATATGGGGTACCTACATATCATAACGCACCATATCGCATTAAAAACCGACTTATGACCAAAACGACGCACGAAACCCACATAGGTCAAAACCTATGGTTGCTTTCACAAATCGTCCCAAAAACCCTCGACGTCGGCGTACAAACGCCAGACCATCGAGAAAAACCCAAATACAATCATTTGCACATTCACGAACACTAATTTTAATATAAAATAGGTTAAAATTCACAAAAACCCCAATTTCACTTAAAAAGTCATTTTTCCGAAAATCTAGCAAGCACAATTTACCGTGTTTGTGCAAAACATGATGTTTTAACAAATCTACTGACCAAGATGATAACTTAATATCTTAATTATGCCATAGAAACCATTATGTAAATTTTAAACCCATAATTTAATTCGATTTAAAAAAACTAGTTTGCAATATTAACCAATTTTAACAATTTTATAGCAAAAATGCACTAACTACAATCTAGCTTGGATTTTCATGAACTAAAGTATTAAACTACACTTTAAAATGTTAATAATGCTATGAATACCCTAATTAGATTTTTAAACCCAATTATTAAACTAATTATAAAAACCTAGTTAGCAAATTAGCAAAATTATCACAATTTTAAATTAACAAATTAGCAATTAGCAACTAACTTAGATTTACATACAATCTACATGTTAATCTCCTCATTACAACCATAAACAAATGATAAAACCTCACTTGATCACAAACCCTAATCTAAAGCTTCTCTTGCAAACACACAACTTTCAATTAAACCGAAATTAAGCAGCTAATAAGCTTCAATAAGGAACTTAAACCAAAAAGAACAATGGGTCAAAGTTTATACCTCACAACCATGAATCAAACTACACATCTAGACCTCCAATTTGAAATTCTTGCACCAAGATCCATGCTAGATAGGCAAGTGAGAAATGGGTAGGAGTTGGATTTGGATTTTAGCTTGAATTTAGATGGAATTTTGGACATTTTTTGAGTGAAAATGAAGGGAGAAGAGGGAAGTGGGGCTGCTGTTTTTGGGGTTCAGAATTTCGACCAGAAATTGGAGGGAGGTGAGGGAGGAGAGAGAGTGAGGTGGAGAAAGTGTTGAAAAAGTCAAAGTCCACCCTTTTACTTTTATCTTTTTCTTTTCTTTTCTTTTCTTTTGGGGACAAGAGAGGGGGGCTGCTGAATTCAGCCAAGGGGGAGGTAAAATGGGGGTGTGTGAGTGTGGGTATGGGTGTGGGGTGATGGAAAATGAAAAATACTATACCCCAAACATCCATTTATACTAAAAAAAGCTTTTTTTCTTCAATAATTTCTAAACCGTTTTGGCAAACGATTCCCTTTCAAAAACCACATGATAAAATTTTATTTAATGTTTTATGATGGACAAAATTTGTTTCAACTCATTCCAATTTGTAATTTTCCCTAATTAAATATATTAGTGACGGCTTAAAATAATATTAAAATAATTTTTTTTCAGAAAATTTGAAATTTCACCAGTGGCTCAATAAACACCAAATACTAGTAATTACATAGCTAGAATATGTATATTTAGTTTTTATAATAAGATATTTGTAATTTGACTTTTTATAGAAAACCCCCTAATTTTACCGTTTTTTCGAAATTTCACCGAAACGATTTTCAAAACGTTACATTTTCCAAAGGCTTCGGACTTATGTTTCATTAAGAAGACATAACCGTACCTTGAAAAGTCATCCGTAAAAGTAATGATGTAAGAATAACCGCTTCACGTATGTATAGACATTAGACCGCACACGTCGCTGTGTACGAGTCCCAAGAGCTCGCTCGCTCTTACTCCGTGTCCAGTGAACGGAGTCTTTGTCATCTTTTCTTTGAGACAGGATTGACAAGTGGCATACGATTGATATTCGAACGGATTCAAATATCCTTCTGTATTTAACTTCGTCAACCTTCTCTCATTGATGTGACCCAGTCTACAATGCAATAAGAAAGTCTGATTTATTTCCGGAGACTTTCTTTTGTGTGTATTCTGGACATTGAAAATCTGTGGTTGGTTTAATACGTATATACCATTGCTTAATGTACCTGACCCAATCAGAACTTGATTAAGTTGAATGTTTACAACATTACTTACAAACACAAATTCATAACCTTCTTTAGAAATCAAAGATACAGAAATGATATTACAAGTTGCGTTGGGTATAAAAAAGCAATTACGCAAAACCAAAACATGTCCATCTGACATTCCCAGGTGATAGTCCCCCACAGCCTTACCATCCATGCTAGCTCCGTTTGCAACTTTGAGGGTCATGTCACCTGCCTTCAAAACCCTACGGTTTCTCAATGCCTGCAAAGAATTACAGATATGAGATACTGATCCGGTATCCAATACCCAGGAAGTAAAGTTTATTGATAGACAGTTTTCAATAACATACACACCTGAAGCTGAAGCCGCAACTTGCTTCAGTTCCTGTGTCCTGGCTTTCCAAGCCCTGCAATCATTCTTCCAGTGTCTACTTTTATGACAGTAGAAGCATTGTTCCTTATCCACAAGCTTCCCTACATTCTTTGTTGCCTTTACCTTTCCCTTCGTATCCACTTTACTAACACGACCCCTTGGTTTTGCGGAGTCTTTCTTCTTCTTTTCCTTGGCTTTCGCCTTGGACCTAGAACATGAAGATCCTCCTACAAAGAAAGTGGATGTTTCCCTACCTTTCTGTAGGGTGCCCTCTGCACTCCTCAGCATGTTGAAGAGTTCTGAATGTTCAACTTCTTTTTCTTGTAAGTTGAAGTTCAGGATAAACTGGGCGTAAGTGGAAGGAAGGGACTGGAGAATCAAGTCCGTATAGAGCTCGTTCTCTAACATGGTCCCAAGTTCCGTGAGCTCCTCATTGAATCCAATCATCTTAAGCACGTGTTCCATTACCGATGATCTGATGGCCAACCTTACCGAAAATAACTTCTTCGACACTTCGTATCTTGCGATATAAGATTGCTCTCCATACAGTTCTTTTGTATGGAGAAATATGGATTCGAGGTCCATATTCTCATGCCTCCTCTGATGTTCGTTGTCCAGAGCGGCAAGCACGAGGCACTTGGCCTTCGCGCTATCTATCTCCCATGTGTTACGGATTTCCTTATCCGCGACGCTGGAGGTGGGACCTGGGACAGGGGGAGCTTTGGTGGTAAGGAGATACCCCAACTTGTCATAAGTGATTGCCATTTTGACATTCCTGAGCCAATCTTTGTAGTTTGGCCCTGTCAGTATGTTTTTATCTAGAAGTAACTTAAGTCCAGTCATGTCGATTGGTCGCTGCAATTAGGAGAGAGGGAGAAGAAACACTCAGCATGACACTCTTGCAAGTTTAGAGTGGTTTTTAGTTTGTCTAAACAGGATGGTTCCTACTGTCTCTCGAATCCCTCCTCAAACCAAAAAGGAAGAATTAGTCAGGATCAATCTCACCGTACAATACTTGCTTAACCGTTCGGCCAGGCTGGTGTCGGTACTTCGAGGGAGGTTTTCCAACGCTTTCGCGAAGTTCCTTAATTTAAGAACCTCATTTCCCTGGGGGCGTAGCCCCGTTAACACCTTTCTAGACACCTACTTGGTTTATAGCATTGATCGTTAAGTGAGAAATTTTCCCGAGGAGTACCATATACTCACAGTAGGATCGGGATCCAAATATCATCGCATGACAAAACTGAAGGAATCCTACCAGAATCATCACACTCCAAATGGTATGCAGTGCTAGCAAGTTTCAGTTCTTTTGAAACTCCCGATGTAGATTTTTGCCCCATGCTCTTATGACCTTGGCGTGAGGTCAAAATGTCATAAGTCACAAGTCAAGTTCTTCCCATCATTATCCAGGTTAATTTGAACCCACCCGTACTTACCCTTGACGTAGGCCAAAATGGCAGTACAACTGTCTCAAACCAACGCATTCTATCTATGCAACAGATAAATATCCGGCAGCTACCAATCACTATGCCTTAGCGTGAGGTCAAAATATATAGCTTGAATACTACCGAATATTTAACTGAAATGATGGAGGGCTACGGATCGTTTTGGCAAAACCGTGAACGTAGTGAACTTGATATGATCGATGGAACGAGATAGCTTTTAAAAGGAGTGGCTTAAGCTCCGCGTTTAAAAGTTATTTTGAAAAGAAACCGAGTGGTTTTTGAAAGTGTTCCAACGATTTTTCTTGGTTTATTTTTCTTTCCATTAGTTCTTTTAATGCGTATTTTTCTTGTATTAATTCTTTTAATGCGTCCCATCATTTAATCCTACCATTGCAGAAAACAACCAAAATATGACGTACGCTTATGCCATTCGCATTCGCCATGGGGCCCTGTCATTACCCGTTAGGTTACTTAACTAACGACAGAGCGGGGGCTGGGCTAGCGCGACTGCAAAACATAAGCAATGCATAAATAATATCATATATAGATATATTGCAATGATAGCCATTTCAGATCACAGATGAAAACATTGGATATACTAGGAACCCGCAATTCGTACGAGCCTGTAATGAAAAGCAGATTACACGGTCGCGGTGAATAGCCAATACCCCACCCAAGACCCCTACGGATGCGGCAAACTACCCGCCAAGTATCTGAAGCGAAGCAACATTCCTCAACTCCGTGAGTAGGCCACTCGGCACTTCGGGATACCCGGTAGTTTGTGCACCACCTCCATGGGTCTATCCTAGGAGCAAAAACAATAAAAATAAATTATACAATGACGGCAACAACCCCGACCCGGTTGTGCGGCCATATAAATAATTATTACATCAATTTACAAATTTACATGAATTGAAAGAAAAGAAAACTCTCGTCTCACAACCCCCGGCTACAATCCGATGAATTCATATACACATTCCAACAACATTACAGATCACAGATTTGTATAACACCCACTATTCGACATATAGCGATTAGCAGACGTTCAATACAAATATCACATCACAAATATAAACCCGTTAGCCTTAGTCTTTAGAAACTCGATTAAAATACGGTTTTTAAAGCCCCAAAAATATATTTTTCTTTCTGGAAAAGTTGGGTTGAAAAATCATATACCAAAATTCCCAAAATACCCGACTGAGTATACTGCAGTAAAGAAGATCCAGAGAAGAGCCAAGACGGCCGCGGAACCACGGCAATAGCAAGCTATTGCCGTGTTTCCGCGACGGTTTGATGGGTTCGCTGCACCGTTTTTCTACAGTATCTTATAAAAACCCGGAGTCGATTTTCAAAGCATGATTTATTTTTTTTACAGAACTTTAAAAATCGATAGCAAGCATGATATCCGGGTGTATTTCACGACTTTTTCTCCGATCGAATTTCTAGTTACTATGCTAACATGTTAGGTAGTGTTTAACCTGGCTCTGATACCACAGTAAGTCCATGCTACCTCACCCGGTACTTTCGGGCATGCGGAATTTGATGAAAAACAATTTTCTAGAGGCGGTAACATGGACTCAAAACGGATCTTTGTTAAACTATCTACCTAACAACCTAACTAGGAGTTGTTAACTACTCGGTTACCTTTCTTTCTTGAACTCCTTCGTCATTGACTCTCGATGGTGTATGGATCGGCTTCACTCCGTCGTCTCTTTGCGCCGAAGATCGATCCACCCGAAAGCTTCTATCTTTAGCTTCTAATTCGAGCTTTGAAGAAACTAGTTCACTCGGTTTGCTAAACCTTATGAACTAGAGTGAGTAGAGGAGAGTGTGTTGGGATTTTTCTCTATGGTTCTTGCTTCTCAACACACGAGACAAGTGAACCATAGACTAGAGAGAGGGAGAGAAAGAGGAAGAGGATGAGAGCTCAAACACAAGAGAGAGAAAGGAAATGAGAGAATGAGCAGGACTTTTCTCTCTTGGCTCTCATAATCCAAGGCCATCATAACAAATCATAGCAATCAAGTATTATGTGATGGTTTAAGCTACAATAGCCATATCATTTAATGCACTCATTTTGCACAAGAGAAACAAGCAAGCACAAGTCTTTGCCATGAAATGATAGCTATTGTCATGATGATGGTCAACTAGTCCAACCTAGTCAACAGGTCAACAAAGTCAACAAGTCAACAAAGTCAACCCCTCAACAACCATGTCAGTATAATACTTAATTAATATTAATGTTAATCAAATAACATATTCTCATTAGGGTTGAGCAAAAAGTCAATAGTCAACGGTCAACAGTCAACAACCCTAATGAGAATCCTCTGCCTCTGTCTCTCTGTCAACTGTGCATACACACCCGCATCCGCGTTCTGAGGAACACGAATACATACTAGAAAAAACCAATCCCAAAACGTACACTAGGATCTGGCTTAAACCAAAGCCCGCTACTGTTAACTATCCGGGCACTGTACGTGCACAAGTGCACGGATGTGACCGAACCCTGTCGCAAAACCATGCGACCTGTCGCAAAACCATGCGACCTCTGCTCTTTTGCCTAAAGGAGAATAGCTTTCTGTGTGGGACTCTAAAGACTCGACACTACACTGGCAGTGGGTTTAACCACAGGCCGCAAGCGGCACTACCTGTGCGTAACGGTCCCCAGGTAGATGCCGACAAGAAGACTGACAAGGTGAAACCTATCTGAACTCCTACTGAGTCTGACTGTGACAGTCTCCATACAGTCCGGTCTGTTCGTCTGATACATCGCATGGCGGGCTTAGGGGGCGGTAAACGTCAGTCCCCTAATAGCGGTACAAGTCGTGTCGGAGTGAAGCCCAGAACACCCTGAGATAACACTGGAAACCTACCAGTATATCTCGCTTGTCCTGACCAGGGACTACTCGTGTAATGGCTCTCCTAGACACAGCACGATGTCAACCCCCAATACCGGGAGAGACGAATCCTATCTAACCGTCACTGCCTCCAAGTGCTTCGGGACTGCCCCCAACTACCACATGTTTGCACGACTCCTTTGAGCCATGGTAGGGTAGTAATCTAAGTACAGTGGGAACACACTCGAGGTGAAGTGACAGTGTCAAGTCAGCGGACTACGCTGTACTCATGTCACCTGGGAACTGATAACTGACGATAGGTATAGTACCATCCAACAGTTCCCGATGAGTCCTGTCCAGTGTACTCGTAACCCAACGAGCACCTGCATACTATCTCCAGTACGACGTACTGATGGCTGTGGGACAGACCATCTCCCACACTAGGATGAGAAGCGCATACGCTAGTCTACTCCGGAGTATCGATGCCCTGTCTCGATAGTCCTGCGACTAGGGACCTGCATAAGGATGTGCTTATAGATTACCCAGCCCCCATTAGTGTGACTGCCATCACAACGCTGGTAATCAAGCAAAGATCATAAGGGCTCCACTAATTTGTATAGGTGATATACTAAAATAAACACATGTACAAATTGAAGTAGAAACAAACCAAGTAGCATACTACTATATTGAGCAAGATTGTTTATACAAGGTGAATATCCCAAGCTTCCATTATGTAATATACAAACTAATATGATACAGTAATGGCCTCTAGGGCATATACACTAACATCTTATTGATTATGATCTATGGTGATAAATCTAAATGGATGTTGGGAGTGTCCCAAAAGTCCAGGTACATAAACACCATACTAAAAGAATTTAGTATGGACGATTCTAAGTGTGGTGGTTCGCCCACTTACTCTTGGATCACTCTCTCCAAAATGATGTCTCCCGAGACTGATTTGAAGAGAGCTCGCGTACAAGTGATATCCTATACTTCGGTAGTAGGCTCTATCAGAGTATGCAATGTTATGTACAAGACAAGATGTAGATGACACACTATATGTAGTGATCAGGAATCAGATCTTGGGAGAATCATTGGAATGCTGTAGAGGACACTCTTAAGTACTTGAGAAGCACTAAAAGAAAGTTCTTAGTTCCACCTTCCAGAGTGATAAGTTCGACTTAGAGTCAGTCACAGGCATTGTCTTTACCTACCATGTAGGGACGGTATGTTGGAAGAGTTCTAAGCTAGATACCGTGACATACTAGACGATAAAGGATTAATACATTACTATCAACGATACTACCAAAGTGGTTGTCTGGACATTTCTTGTTCATAAAATGAACAAGGTTCCTACCATTGAGCGTCCAATAACTGTTATTGTGACAACAATGGAGTTGTGGCTTAGGCCCAGGAACGCAGGTCCCATTAGCGTTCCAGACATTCCGAGGCAAGTATCACCTGATCAGGGAGATGGTTGATCTCCAAGTGATCAGGGTTAGGAGAGTAGACCAGAAGGCTGACACAGGGGATCCACTCACAAAGGCCTTACACCTAGAGACACTTCTTTACATTGGTTGAGTATGGGATACTACAACCTCTGCTATATTGTTGGGTATTGGATACTACAACAAATTGCCTTAGTGCAAGTGGGAGATTGTTAGTTATATGTATGCCCTAGAGGCCATTACTGTACATGTGATGTATATTGTAGTGGATGCTTGGACATATATAGGAAGGACTTTCTTGCTCAACATGATAGTATGCTATCTGGTTGCACTATATCTTAACATGTAAACAAATACTGTTTTGTGATCACTTGTTGATAAAGCCCTTAGGATGATTACTTGACTACAGGGATTATGATGCAGATCATACTAGTGGGGACAGGGTAGTCGATAAATACATCCTTCAAATGTTCCTAGTCGTGGGAGTATCGAAACAGGGCATCGGTACTCCAGATTACACTATCGTATACGCTTCCTGACCCATATGATGGGCGATGGATGATCCCATATCCATTGGTGTTTGACATCAGAGAAGGTATACGAGTGCTCAGTGGAGACTGGGTACACTGGACAGACTCTCCAAGAACTCCTAGATGGTATTATGCCTATCGTCGGATAGCAGTTCTCTGGTAACACTGGTACAGGTTAGTCTGTAGACCCGAGATCGTCATAGAGTCTTGCGTGATTCCCACTGTGCTTTGATTTCAACTTACCACGGTCAAGAGATCATGCAAAACGGTGGCTTTTGGGTACAGTCCTGAATCACATGGAGGCAATGAGCGATAGGAGAGGTTTCGTCTCTCCCGGTATTAGGGTTTTATGTTGCGCTGTGCTCGATTGGCCATAATAGGAAATCGCTGGCCAGGGTTGCTGAGATTTATTGGTAAGTGTTGTCATTAGTTTCTCGAACCGTTAAGGAACTTACATCGACACGACTTATCGGTTACTGGGGTGTGACGTTTACCACCCCTAGACTGTGATATGCAACATATCAGACGAAGAGACCAGACTGTAAGATAGTGTTACTGATTGGATTCGCAGGAGTTATAGCAGGCTTGCTTGTTGATCTTCTGATCGCTCAATACCCGGGTGGCCGTTACGTTTAGCAGACCGCTTGTGGTGTGTGGGTGTATGATATGATCATCACCTACTGCCGGCATATTGATGAGTCTTTAGAGTTCTACATAGAGCTTTCTTGGTTCATATGAAATGCAGTAGGAGCACATATGTGATATGTGCGGAACCGAGATTAATACGACTATGTGATACCGTATTCTATTCTCGCGATATGTGATATCAGCCGGTTATATGTGATATAGCCGGGTTATCGGAACAAGTGTTAATTCGATGAAATAATATATATATATATATTTATATTATATGCTTAATTAAATATTTATTATTCTTACATGTAATACATTTAACATATATATGATAAATGTTTATTGTATTGTTTTTCTTTTGTTGCATAAATATTATATATGTGATATATAATATTGTGACATGCTAGGTTATACATGCAACATGGATGTATGAGAATTATACCATGCTATATATTATGTTTGAGTTCAAATTCTTTAGTAATTCAAAAAGGAAGAAACGAGTCATTGTGAAGCTTCATGATAAACTTTGACAAAGTCTTCTCCTTTTGTTTTGCTTAAGATATTTCTAAACTCAACCATGACACATAGCTATGGTTAACTCTCTACAAGAGTTAGTGGATGATATACACTAACCAAGGGTTGCATTTCTAACCTCATCTCTTTCCTTATTCATCTTCTTTCTCATTTTGATTTTTGCTCTCTAGCTTTTCAGAAAAGAGAAGAAAATAGTGAGAAAAAAACAATAAAGTGAGCAAAAATCCTACTTCATCATCCTATACTATTAGACATTTAGTTTAGGGTGTTTGCTTCACTAATCTACACAATTAGTGAAGAGATATCAGGAGTTAGTGTCTCCTCGACGTAGATCTTCTTCGGCCTCGAAGAAATCGAAGAAAGCATGTTCGTTTCTTCATGGGCTCCTCTCTAGAGTCCGGACGATCGTGATCGTGGCGAAGGGAATTCTACACGGAGCTATTGAAGTGCAGGACCGGCCTACAAAGGTTGTATTCCTTGTTCACTTAGATATAAAGAGTTTACATATCATGTTTAACCGTAAGTCTCTAGTTAAGATCTTGGTTAGAGTTTGTTTAGCACCCAAAAATTTCAAAGTAGCATGATTGATGCTTGCCAAAACCTTGCTAAGGTGCTAAACTAACCCAACATTCGCCGCACTCGGAGGGGGTATAGGATGACACACGGAGGGGCACCCAAGTTACCGGATTCCGTGAAGTGCTGGCTGGCCCATTCACTTTGTTGAAGGGGGCTGCCTCGCTTCTGGGATTAACGGGTACCTTGCCGTGCTGGTAGGGTTCTAGGTTTTCATTGCACAGGCTACCCACACGACCGGGAACGTCAGGTTTTATTTGTGGCTCTAATGAAACCCGGGGCTCCCAGATTATCCATCGTTCGGTATTGTTGGCTGAGATTCTGTGATGTTGATTATTATCATTCCTGGGACGAATGTTGTATATACTTATATATATATACTAGTAGATGATGTATATATTTTGCACCCGCGCTAGTCCAGCCACCGCTCTGTCGTTAGTTAACTTACCTAACGGGTGATGACGGGGCCCAGTGGCGAATGCGGATGACATATACGTACATTTTATTTTCGTTCTTTTCTGGTGTGATAGATTAATTGATGGGACCGCATTAATTTTAATTAATGCAAGAAAATAAGCCTAAAAGATGTTGTTGGAACAATTTTCAAAAAGCTGTTATTTCAGGTACATTCTCTTTTGTTTTGCATATAGGTATTCGGTTATGAATACCTAGCACCTCATTCGACGAGGCAAAAGCCGAGATCCCTTCATCGGGAGTGACCCCTTGGACAGAAGTTTGCGTCAGGGAAATAACTTCACTATAGTTGATTGCTTTTTGCTTTGCAACGCGGTATTCTGTTAGAATATCCTGCACCTCATTCTACGGGGAAAGAGTCGAGATCCCTTCACCAGGAGTGACCTTTTTAGCAATGTTTTTCGTCACTATAAATTTATAAAAAGCTATCTGGTTCCTTCAACGATATCTAGTTCATTACGTTAATGGTTTTTTCGCCAAAAACCCAGTCATAACCCTTCGTCATATCAGAATAGTAATACTTAGTATTCGTCCGGCGTTTGTTGACCTAGTCAAGGCATAGTGAACGGTTGCTAAGTGATATTTTTCTATGCATTGCAAATGCGATTGGTTAGGACAGTCGTGCGGCCTTGTTGACCTAGTAAAAGGCACGTACGGGTGGGTTCAATGCATTTAAGAAAATGACGGGTAGAACTTGACAAGGGGTTTATGGTTTGTTGACCTAGTCAAGGTCATAAACCATTAGGGGCAAAAACCACAACGGGAGTTTCAAACATACAGGAAACTTGCAGATTCAGCATACCTTCTGGAGTGTGGTGACTAGAGCGGATTCCATCTAGGTTATCACACAATGATAATTGGATCCCTATCACACAATGATAGTTGGATTCCATCTAGAACGGTGTTAGCGGTGCTACGCATCCAAGGAAAAGAGGTTATATAAATAAGGAACTTCGCGAAAGCGTTGGAAAACCTCCCTCGACGTACCAACACTAGCCTGGCTGAATGGTTAAGCAAGTATTGTGACGTATTATTAATCCTGACTAGTTCTTCATTTAAAGGTTTGAAGAAGAATTTGAGGAAATAGTGGGAGCCATCCTGGTTAGATAAATTAATAAGCAATCTAATCTTGCAAGAGCGCACGCTGAGTGTTTCTTTTTCTCTTTCCAGGTAGCAACCATTTCACGCCCTAATCAAGATAATAGAATGTATCGCTTGACCGATCCGAATTCTAATTCGGGCTGGGGAATGTCGGTTCGGCTCTAGCTTATGACAACAGTCATAAGTGTGAGCAAGAGAAAGATGATTGTATGGATTCCAGGGAGACCCCATTGACGATGAAGCATACTAATGCACTTACTTCAGGTGTTTTTGTAATTGAGAACTGCTTTTCGGTCAGTCCTACCTTCTGGGTACTATATACCGGATCATGATCTCATATCTGTAATTTATTGCAGGGACTGAGAAAAAGTAGGATAGTTGTACTTGGAGATACGTCCCTTGCAAGTCTATGGTAGCGCCCCGGCCGTGGATCCGAGGCCAAATGCGGAAACAAAAACTTTTTAGGAAACCGGCGTTATCGTAGTCTTTCCCCCGGATCGAACCATTAACGCTAAACCAGCTAACTACTTAGAAGTGAGAGTGCCTATACCGATCGATCCGTGTCCTTCAGTCTTTGACCACCATCCCAAGCTCCTCGCGGCATATCCCATCTCCGGTCTCCTCGTCGGAAGGGCACCATATCAATGAGTCATTTTACGGGCTCACGCTTCATCCGAAGCTACTCGGACACGATGTTCGCTAGACGACGTGTCCAAGGTGAAGTATAGAATGTGTGTGATAACTTTGTTTCAAGCATCCATTGATTCTCAACACATGAGAGTGTATGGATGGCGGTTGAAGATGAATCCATGGTGGAATTTGTGAGCTAGAGAAAGAAGAAGAAGAAGAGAGCTTTCTTTGTTATTTTGTGTTGAATTATTGTGAGAGTACTAGAATGAAAACCCAAGAGCCAACCCTAAGCATATGGCTGCCCTCTCTCTCTCCATCCATCAATTCAACACAATAAACAAATCCTAATATGACATTAGCACAAATAAAGAGACCATGAGTCACTAAACATGTCCATGTCACATTAAATGCACCTCATCATGAAATCCACTCACAATTTCCACCATTTGTAAACATTAACCTAAATGTTTTGTCCAAATAAAATGAACGGCATCATCTAATGTAAACTCTTTACGGATCACAAGAATACCCCTCACCTGTATATACATACCTGCATCCGCATTCCGACGCAAATGTGATGAGACTAAAGTAATCCAACAAATCAAATACTAGCATCCGGATTAAACCAAATCCTAGTAGTATGATCTGTCCGATCATGATACGTGAACGATTGCACGTATATGATCGAACCCTGCCATAATACCATACGGCCTCTACAACGTTTCGCCCGAAACTTGAGAAACTGTCTATGGGTGACTCTAAAGACTCGTCTATACTTTGGCTGTAGATTTAACCACTAGCACGTTAGTGGTACTAGACGTACGTAACGGGAAACCAGGTATTAACCAAAAGGGAGGTCGATAACCGAACTCATCCTGACACCTTACTGAGCCTGTCAGTGACAATATCCGTACAGTCTGGTCCGTTCGTCTATGAGTATCGCATGTCGGGCCTGGGGGGTTGGTAAAAGTCAGACCCCCAAAAATCGGTACAAGTCATGTCGGAGTGTAGCCCAGAACACCTTGAGATACTACTGGAATACCTACCAGTAAATCTCTTGCCTTGGCCAAGGACTTCTTGTAATGGCGCTCCTAGACACAGCGCGATCTCATCCCCAATACCGGGAGAGACGAAACCCCTGCAGATCCGCTCAGTGCCTCCATGTGGCTTAGGACAGTACCCAAATAAAACCTGTTTGCACGACTCCTTTGAGCCGTGTTACGGTAGTAATCAAAGCACAGTGGGAACTCACACGAGACAAATGACGATCTCAGGTCAATGAACTAACCTGTACACATGTCACCAGTGAACTGCTATTTGACGTCAGGTATAATACCAACTAGCATGTTCCCGGCAAGTCCTGTCCGGTGTACTCATAACCCAATGAGCATCTGTATACATCTTAGGTGAACCAACTAACACCAATGGCTTGTGAGACCGGCCACCACCCCTGGTCGGGGTCTCAAATGTATAAACTAGTCTACTAATGGAGTATCGATGCCCGGTCTCGAAACTCCCACGACTAGGGACCACATTAAGGATGTGCTTATAGACTACCCAACTCTCACGTATATGATCGCTATCATACTGCTGGTAGTCAAGCAAGAATCCTAAGGGCTCTATCAATGTGTAATAGTGATCCGTAACATCACTTGAAGCATGTACACGATGACAAAGAAAAACCAGAAAGAATACTATCATCTTGAGTTACACTGTCCTACCGGCATAGGACCTCCCTCAATCATTGCAATCACGTGCCTACGATCTAATAATTGATTTTGAGAGCACTATATCCAACAACCTCCCAATTGCACTCAAGGCTAATTATTGCGATGTCGCATACTCACAGCCCGTGTGATACCGAACACCCAACTCCTCTACTGATCAGTCTCACAAAGCCCGTTTGTGAAACTATTGTGTTCGAGGAATAGCCTCAGTGAGTGGATCCGCCCTAATGTTTCTTTCAATGTCTCTCTTTATCTCAAGTTCGCGGAGAAAGCCATCTCCCGAAATGAGCAATACCTATCTTAGAATATGTCTGGATATCAGATGGGACCTAATTCATAAATGAACTCCAAATCCAAACTTCTTAGACTGTATCGTCAACTGAACTTAATCAGTATCCTGCGCCATGCCTCCCTCAGTATCCGCTTGGACCTCCTGTCCAAAATACTGCCCCTCGTCAGATGGAAAACTATAACTCTGACAGTCACTATGTCATCCAGGTCACCTTGGAAGCCTGGAATGATAACTGTCGCCCAAAAGAGGCTGTTGTTATCATATCCCTAGAACATCCGCTTATGTTCATAAACTGCTTCCGAACGCTTCTCCAGGATTGGATTAATATCAACTTATTACATTTATTCCAAAAACAACATCTGGTGTGGTACTTGACATCTCATGATTAACTTAATTGCCAAAGTAAGTGATATGCCAATCATGCACATCCCTTTCCTCTTTAGTCTGTAAGACACCTTTAGAGAGGGTGACTCCATCACCTGCAGGTATACTACCGTGCCAGGAGTCGTCCATTCTAAAACACCTTTAGAATGCTGTCCAAGTACCCAGATTGGGAAACTTCCTACATCTAGATCTAAAACCATAGATCTAGTAACGAGAATGCCTGATATAATATCTAAATCTTATGTGGAGAAACCACTGTGTGACAGCCACAGTATAACCGATCGTAGTATTGGAATATCACTTCCTACTCTGTGTATGTCATCCAAATACCAGGACATCACATCCTACTACTTTCTTATCAGATCCATCCGTTATTCTGATGATGTCAAAGCCCTAGACTGTCACATCAAAAATAGATGATCTATCTCCGCTATATCTGCTTTAGTATATAAACAGACACAATCTTCTTGTCCACTATAGTTCCGCTGGTCCCACTGGCTCAGACAACCCTCTGGCAGAACGATATACACGTGTACATCTAAAGCCAGTTCAGAACGACGCTATACTTATCCTCCTGCCGGTCTCATAGCCTGGAACAACAGTAGTGTCAAGTCTGGGTAAACAAGAACCTCCCTGTCACCGTCTTTGAGGCTACCGGAGTACCTCTCGGGTGCCTGAGGTTACCCACTATATATGCAGAGTGGCTAATGGAATGTCAAATCTGATTGAATCTTTAGGTTCTTATCAAATTTTCAGTAATCGTTTATGGTTCTGGAATGACTTCCAGTTCTACCATACGCCTACCACTGTTTTCTAAAAAAAAAAATCCATTTTTATTAAAACTGTGGCGAGTCAAGAAACAATATCACTGTTGATCTTCCAGATGGTTGAAAGTCAACCCTCGTCATAGCCCGGGTCAACCCACAAACAGCCATTACAGAAATGTGCCTTGAGTTATCCATAGTCTAGTTTTAAGCATAAGCTGGACAACTCCATATACCTTAACATCGTTAAGATATGAGCCATTCTATATCTAATATAGAAACAGAGGCACTGATTTAATTGGAACAAGATTCAAATCATGCAGCTGTCTTCAGTGCATGTCAACTTAATGGGGAGAGGCTATTCAGCATTACTCAACTTAGGGGTTCATCCAATTATGAGTAACCTGAAATAGAAACAAGTTTCTCAAAACCATTACTATCAACTGAATACCAAACACAAGTATCAATATCTTCGATCATCTTGAAGAATCCTGATACTTGCGACACCTGGTTTTCCGCTTTATTCTTATACCTATAACTTCTCAAAACTCAGACCTTGTATTTCTTTGAAACACTTGTCTAAAAACTAGAGAAGTCACAAGTAAACAGAATACAGTACGAGTACCAACCCCTCTATCCTAATGGACACTAGACGTTATACAAGACTCTGTATAAGTCCCCTGAGTTGAATAACTCAAAACCTTTGCGTCGTAGGCTAAAAACTGTAATATGGTTATGAAGAATTACACCGCTGTTTAATGCTCCTTACCTAACCATCAACTGATATAGGTAAATGTCATGGACATAATTTCAAAAAGTTATATCTCACTTTATAAAAATAAACGTACAGATATATCAGTTTGACATTGGTGCACAACAACGGATATTCAAAATCAAATATTTGTCGTCCGGCAAAAATCTAGGCGATTTCCTCAAATATCCCCGATATAATGAGGATGATCACCTAATTCCCAATAACTTACTCCCACTCATCATCTGTAAAATCATACAGATGTGAGGATCAAACCTAGTTAATACATACCCTGGAGTAAGGGTCTAATTAGGGAATCAGTTTTCAATTAACAACGCATAGTGAAACTGAAACATTAAAATATTTCGAAGAGGTATCCGGGTATTCCAAGTAATTCCTCTTCCGTTATCAGATTCACAACTGTAACCATAAATTTCTTTGCCATCTCTCCAAATCCCTTTATTTTTCTTTAGTCATTACCTTCTGTACACCATCATTAGGCTAAATGGTTTTCTTCCTACCCTACCATTCGGCACCAGCCTATGGTTTGGAAGAAGACTATCCAATAAGCGTAATAGGTGTACCGTCCTAATCCTAGGAGTACTTGCAACTTGAGAGAAGGTAAAAATTGAAGACAACTAAACAAACCTTATTCCTATTTCTCCTAAACCAGAATCCATTACCGAACTGGAACAAGTTCCTTCGCGTTCGTATATAACCATACAATGGATTATCTAATAAACTGTGGATCTTCATAGTAATACGGAGTGTTCTGGAGAAACACAAAGGTGAAATAGGAGTGGCGATGAAATACTTGCTTTGGTCGTGAATGATAGCAGTCGCAATTTACTTTGCCCACTTATTTATCCCTTTATTTGTCTTTACTTATTAAATTCTGTACACCACACTTAGTCTAATCGGTTTTCTTCATTCCCTACCTTTTGGCACCTGCATATGGTTTGGAGGAAGACTATCCAATTAGCGTAATGGGTGTACCCTCTCCTAATCCTAGGAGCCCTCGCAACCTGAGAGAAGGTAAAAAGGAACAGACAACTGAATAGTCCTATTCATTTTCTCCAGAACTGGAAACCATCCTCGAATCTGGAACAAGATCCTTCGAGTTCGTATATAACCATACGATGGTTTTATCCAATAGAAGTGGATGTTCGTATTGATACGAAATGTTCCGGAGAAAAAGGGTAAAAGTATGAGTGTCAATGAGGTATGAAACTCAGACAATCCAAAAGCCAGTGTTTTAAGAAGGTTCGATTAACTTTGTCACTTAGTTATAGTGTACGGTCGGGCTATGGTCACTGCCAAAGAGAGAGAAAAGAATCACTCTGCGTGCAATCTAACCTAGATTAGAATGGTTATCAATTTATCTAATCAGGAAACCTCCCACAGTATTCTCAAATTCTCCTCCAAACCTGAAAGAAGAATTAGTCGGGATCACCCGAAGAGTAAACCAACTCATCAGTAGGAATCGGGATCCAACTATCATCGCATGATAACGTGACGGAATCCACTCACGTTATCACACTCTAGAAGGTATGCGCATGCCTGGCAAGTTTCAGTTTCTTTAGAAACTCTCGATATGATTTTTACCCCATGCTCTTACGACCTTGATGAAGGCCAACATATCATAAGTCACATGTCAAGTTCTACCCGTCATTATCCAGGTTAATTAGAACCCGCCCGTACATACCCTTGACGAAGGCCAAAATAATAGTACGACTGTCCCGAACTAACGCATATATCTATGCAACATAAAAGTAACAAATAACTACCACACACTATGCCTTCACGAAGGCCAACATACATAGCATGAATACTAAGTGCTACCTTTCTGAAATGACGGAGGGCTACGAATGGTTTTTGGCGAAAAACCATTACATAATCAACTTGATATCGTTGAAGGAACCGGATAGCTTTTTTCAAAAATATAGTGGCGAAAACCTTTGCTAAAGAGGTCACTCCAGGGGAAGGGATCCCGGCTCTTTCCCCGTAGAATGAAGTGCAGGATATTCCAAATGAATATTGCGATGCAAAGCAAAAAGTAATCGACTATAATGAAGTTATTACTGTAGGGTTACTAGGCACTCTAAGGATGTTCTACAAGGCATCAACCTTGCCCGATTAAAATTTTAGCCGTGCCGAATAACTCTAAACAAGATCTTTGCTAGAAAATTTAAACTCATTAACACTAAGTGAATACGAAATCCAACCTTTGTAGATCGGTCCTTCACTTCTAAAGCTCCTTGTGGTTGTACCTTCGCTGCGATCATCGAACACCCGGACTCTCGGACGGCTCCATGAGAAGAGGTAACGGTATTGCTTGAAGTCTTCGAGGCCGAAGATGATCTACGTCAAGGGAATACGAACTCAAGCTTCTACTTCACTAACCAAAGAATTAGTGAAGCAAACACCCTAAACTAAAGTGCTAGTCTAGTAGAAGATGGTGAAATAGGAAATGGGTACACTATAGAATTTCTTTTCTCACATTGTTTCTCTCTCTTTTACAAACCCTAGAAAGAAAATCAAGGAGGAAGAAAATGAGCTCAAAATGAATATGAAAACTAATCAAGAGAGAGTAATATAACCATGGTGAGTGAGTATCATATACTAACTCATGTAGAGACATTACCATGGCAAATTATAGTGGTTAGGTTAACTAATATCTTAAGTAAAACAAAACTAGTGGACTAAGTCAATGCAACCATAAACTTCATGAAGCTTCATGCATATGAGCTCAATTTGTTGGATATATGTATGCCCTAGAGGCTATTATATGATAGTGGATGTATTTATACATGTATATATATATATTCAGTGTACATTCTTGCTCGATATGATAGTATGCTATCTGGTTCTTCTTAAACTGACATGTTGATTTGATCATGCTTTTATTCATTCATACATGTTGATAAAGCCCTGAAGATATAGACTTGACTACTGTGATTATGATGGAGATCATACTAGTGGGACATCTGTAGTTTATAAGCATATCCTGGAATGTCCCTAGTCGTAGGTGTATCGAGACGGGGCATCGATATACCATTGTAGACTAGCGTATATGATACTAGACCCATTTGATGGGCGATGTATGTTCCCACATTCATCGATGTTTGACATCGAGATCGTATACGGGTGCTCAGTGGTGACTGGGTACACTGGACGGACTCGCCGAGAACTCCTATATGGAATTATATCTATCGTCGGATAGCAGTTCTCAGGTGACACTGGTGTAGGTTAGTCTGTAGACCCGAGATCGTCATAGAGTCTTGTGTGTTATCCCACTGTACTTTGATTATCACCCTACCACGGCCCTACCCGATTGGCTATATCAGTAAGTCCCTGGTCAGGGCTGTTGAGATTTACTGATAAGTGTTATCAGTAGTTTCTCGATCTCTTATAGACCATTCATCAGCACAACTTATTGAGTTATTGGGGTCGACGTTACCATCCCTAGAGTCGATATGCAACATATCTGACGAAGAGACCGGACTGTATGGTAGTGTTGCTGGTTGGCTCGACTGGAGTTGTAGCAGGTTCGCTTGTTTTCTTCTGATCGCTCATTACCGGGTGGCCGTTACGTTTAGCTGACCGCTTGCGGCTTGGGGGTGCTTGATATGATCATCACCCACTGCCGGCGTATTGACGAGTCTTAGAGTCCCACAAAGGAGTTACCTAGTCCAGGCGAAACGTTGTGGTGCACATATGCGATATGCGCATGGACCCGGTTAAAATGCGTGTATGAGATACCGTATATTAATCGGGCGGCTTGCTTTTGGTCGGGTCGTATGTGATATGACCGCGTTGCTAAATCAAGTGTTGATTTATCATTTAACCATTAGTTTCTCACTAGAAATCCTTTTGTTG
This sequence comes from Agapanthus africanus, assembly GCA_030015575.1. NCBI lineage: Eukaryota > Viridiplantae > Streptophyta > Magnoliopsida > Asparagales > Amaryllidaceae > Agapanthus > Agapanthus africanus. The sequence goes on along the minus strand of JASDDO010000006.1, from coordinate 123,106,435 downwards.
TCTTTTTTGGATGTATGCATGCATGTATGCATTCATTCTTGTTCATGCACATATGGATGTGCATGCACACATACATGCATACATCATTCTATCATGGTTGTATATATAGAAGATGGTGGCAATATAAGACTCACACCTTATGATTATATATAGATATATATTTGTATTTGTTTTAAAACAAAAGAAAAGAAAAAGATTAATTCATGGTTATCTTCTACACTCTTTTTTGAACTAACCTTTGTTCACCCACTTTTTAACCATGAGTTAATCTTCCTTTTGTATTTTAACTCAAGTACAATAATATCTTTATTATGTAACCATGGTTTGAGATGAAGAGTAGAAAATATATATACTTATATTTTCTATTTTTCTTATATGCTTTTCATTATCTTAAGCTTAGAAAGTCATCATCTTCTTCCTCCTTTCTCTCTTGCTCTCTAGTTCTTTCAAGTAAGCAAAAGAGTGACCAAGATAGGATTTTGAAGTGAGAAAACCAACCACAACACCGTTCTACACTAGTCTTACCCATTTGTGAAGAGTGTTAGCTTCCATTTCTTCTCTTGATCTTGTGAAGTTTCAAGCTTGGACAAAGTGGACTCCGGGTGGATCATCGTTGACCTAGAGGTTCTCAAGCGGACGTTTTCTAACCCTCAAGTAGCCAAGGAGTCTAGCGTAGAGACCTACAAAGGTTGTACTCTCAAAACCCTAGCTTTATCTACTTGTGTTGACGTGTTTGTTTAGAAACCCTAATTTTATAGTGATGATTCTTTGTATGTTCACTTAGCACCTTAAAAATTTAATTTTGAGACATGTGATGCTTCCAAACCCTTCCTGAGGTGCTCGGTAAACCTAACATTGGTATCAGAGCCGACCTAGTACTTTAGGCGATGCTTTAGCGAAGTTAAAACTCCAATCGAACAAAAAAAATACGGATTTTCAACCCTCTCTAGACATTTTTTAAACTATGTTATTTTCAGAATTAAAAATATGTTAAAAATTCAGCAGGCAAATCTAAACAATACTGTAAAAAACGAAGCAATGAACAATACTTTCCACCGCGGAACCGCGGCCATAGCTTGCTTGGGCCGCGGCTCCGCGGCTTTATAGAGGTATCATTGGCTCGTGTTTATACAGTACTTTTCCTACCTGCTTGTATACATTTTTTTGGTATGTTTAATCTGATTCAAGTCTTGAATGTTCTGGGGATGGTTTTGGATTCGGTGATTCGATCAGAATTTTAATTTCGTGCCTTTTTCGGATAATTTAGAAAGTATTAAAAAGTTCGAAAGGATATTATTAACTCACTTTTGAAAGGTTTACCTAGCACCTCATGAAGGGTTTGGAAGCATCACATCTACCAATGGTGGAGTCTTTAGGTGCTAAGTTAACAAACATCGGATCGTTCCTAGAAAATTAGGGTTTCTAAAACTTACATATCATCATATGAAAGAAAAGCTACGGTTTAGAGAGTAAAACCTTTGTATCTCCCTACGCTAGACTCCTCGGCTACTTGGGGTTTGAAAAAGGTCCGCTTGAACTCCTCTAGGTCACCGATGATCCACCCGGAGTCCGCTTTGTCCAAGCTAGCAACTTCGCAAGATCAAGAATGAAATCGAAGCTAACACTCTAAACAAGTGGGCTAGACTTGTGTAGAATGGTGTTGTGGTGGTTTTTCTCACTTCAAAATCCTATCATGATGAATATTTTGCTCACTTGAAAATTCAAGAGAGCAAGAGCTCAAGGTTGAAGAAGATGATGGATATTTTTCAAGAAGAGAAGAATAACTCTTAAGAGAAAAAGAAAAACATAAGAATATATGTTTTTCTTTCTTCATCCCAAACCATGGTTATCTCTTTATGGATATTTAATTTTACTTTTGTTAAACACAAGAGAAAGATTAAACCATGGTCAAAAGTTAGGTGCAAATGGTTAGGTCAAAAGAAGAGTGTAGAAACTTTTGACCATGATTCAATCTTATCTCATTTCTTTTGTTTTAGAAAAAATATAAATAAAAATCCATAAAATAACCCATGGTGTGAGTCTTATATATCCACCATTTTCTATGTATAAACAACCATGATAGATGATGTATGTATGTATGTGTGCATGCACATCCATATGTGCATGAATCAATAAGGAATGCATACATGCATCCATACATCCATAGATACAAGAAAAGATTTCTAGTGAGAATCTAATAGTTAAATGATAAATCAACACTTGATTTATCAATCCGGCCATAACACATACGACCCTAACTAAAAGCAAGCCGCCCGATCAATATACGGTATCCTATACGCGCATTTTAATCGGGTCCATGCGCCTATCGCATACGCGCACCACAACGTTTCGCCTGGACTAGGTAACTCCATTGTGGGACTCTAACACTCGTCAATACGCCGGTAGTGGGAGATGATCATATCAAGCACCCCCAAGCCGCAAGCGGTCAGCTAAACGTAACGGCCACCCAGGTATTGAGCGATCAGAAGAGAACAAGTGAACCTGCTACAACTCCCGTCGAGCCATCCGGCAACACTACCGTGCAGTCCGGTCTCCTCGTCTGATATGTCGCATATCAAGTCTATGGGTGGTAAACGTCAGACCCCATTAACCGATAAGTCGTGCCGATGTGAGGCTCATAACGGGTCGAGAAACTACTGGTAACACTTACCAGTAAATCTCCAATCAGCCCTGGCCAGGGACTTCCCTGTTACGGCCAATGGAGCACAGTGCAACATCAACCCCTAATACCGGGAGAGACGAAACCCCTCCTATCGCTCATTGCCTCTATGTGACTCGGGACTGTACCCAAAAACCACCGTTTTGCATGCCCTCATGAACGTGGTAAGGTGGAAATCAAAGCACAGTGGGAATCACACAAGACTCTATGACGATCTCGTGTCTACAGACTAACCTGCACAAGTGTCACCTGAGAACTGCCATCTGACGTGAGGTATAATACCATCTGGGAGTTCTCGGCAAGTCCGTCCAGTGTACCTCATCTCCACTGAGCACCCGCATACCATCTCTAATGTCAAACACCAATGGATATGGGATCATCCATCGCCCATCTCATGGGTCGAGAAGCGTATACACTAGTCTATACTGGTGTATCGATGCCCCGTCTCGATACACCCACGACTAGGGACCTTGAAGGATGTACTTATGGACTACCATGTCCCCACTAGTATGATCTGCATCATAGTCCAGGTAGTCAAGTACACATCCGAAGGGCTTTACCAACATGTAACTCTCAGACAGTATAAAGAGACAAGTATACATTTTAAGATAAAGAGCAACCAGATAGCATACTATCATATCGAGCAAGAAAGTCATCTCTATATATATCCAAGCATCCAATATAATATACATCATCTGTACAATACTGGCCTTTAGAGCATACATACAACTAACAATCTCCCACTTGCACTATGGCCAGCTGCTGTAGTATCGCATACCGAGCATCCCAAAGAGTCTCTCAATCTGTGTCTGGGGAATAGCCTTCGTGAGTGGATCCGCTGTGTTATTCTTCGTGTCAACCTTCCTGACCTCGATCTCCCGGCAATCAACTATCTCCCGGATCAGGTGATACCGCCTCAGAATATGCCTAGATCGCTGATGGGACCTGGGTTCCTTGGCCAAAGCCATCGCTCCATTGTTATCGCAATATAAAGGTATTGGATGCTCAATGGATGGAACCACTCCAAGTTCAGTAATGAACTTCTTGATCCAAACAGCCTCTTTGGCAGCATCGTTGGCAGCGATGTATTCAGCCTCCATCGTCGAGTCTGCCATGGTTTCCTGCTTGGAACTCTTCCAGCTAACCGCCCCTCCGTAAAGGGTAAAGACAAAACCCGACTGCGACTTAGAGTCGTCCTTATCACTCTGGAAGCTTGAATCGGTAAAGGAATCCACTTGGAGTTCTCCGTTACCATACACCAAGAGCATCTCTTTAGTCCTTCGCAAGTACTTGAGAATGCTCTTCACTGCTGTCCAGTGACTCTCTCCAGGATCAGCTTGATACCTACTCACTACACTTAGTGAGTATGCTACATTGGGTCTGGTATATAGCATCGCATACATGATAGAGCCAACAGCCGAAGCATAGGGTATCCCTTGCATGCGAGCTCTCTCCAAATCAGTCTTGGGAGACATATCTTTGGAGAGAGTGACTCCAGATATCGTGGGTAAGTTCCCACGCTTGGATTCTTCCATACTAAACCTCTTTAGTATGGTGTCAATGTACCTGGATTGGGATAATTCCAATATCCTTTTGGATCTATCTCTATAGATCCTAATTCCCAATATGCAGGAGGCATCAGCAAGATCTTTCATTGAGAATCTTTGTGATAAGAAGAGCTTGACCGATTGCAACATAGGAATGTCATTTCCTATCAAGAGTATGTCGTCAACGTACAATACTAGGAAAACAATCTTACTCTCTGCCACCTTCTTGTAAATACAAGGTTCATCCACGTTTTTGACGAAATCAAACTCTTTGATAACGACGTCAAAGCAGATGTTCCAACTCCGCGTTGCTTGCTTTAATCCATAAATGGATTTAAGCAGCTTGCACACCTTCCCGCTGCTCCAACTATCTATGAAGCCCTCTGGCTGAGTCATGTACACGCACTCTTCTAAATCACCGTTTAGAAAGGCGGTCTTAACATCCTTTTGCCAGATTTCGTAGTCATGATATGCAGCGATGGCAAGCATGTGTTAGTGTATATGCCCTAGAGGCCATTACTGTATCATACTAGTTTGTATATTACTTAATGGAAGCTTGGGATATTCACCTTGTATAAACAATCTTGCTCAATATAGTAGTATGCTACTTGGTTTGTTTCTACTTCAATGTGTACTTGTGTTTATTTCAGTATATCACTTATACGCATTAGTGGAGCCCTTAAGATCTTTGCTTGATTTCCAGCGTTTTGATGGCAGTCACACTAGTGGGGGCTGGGTAATCTATAAGCACATCCTTATACAGGTCCCTAGTCGCAGGACTATCGAGACAGGGCATCGATACTCCGGAGTAGACTAGCGTATGCGCTTCTCATCCCAGTGTGGGAGATGGTCTGTCCCACAGCCATCAGTACGTCGTACTGGAGATAGTATACGGGTGCTCGTTGGGTTACGAGTACACTGGACAGGACTCGTCGGGAACTGACAGGTTGGTATTATACCTATCGTCAGTTATCAGTTCCCAGGTGACATGAGTACAGCTTAGTCCGCTGACTTGACACTGGCACTTCGCCTCGAGTGTGTTCCCACTGTACTTTGATTACTACCCTACCACGGCTCAAAGGAGTCGTGCAAACGGGTAGTAGTTGGGTACAGTCCCGAAGCACTTGGAGGCAGTGACGGTTAAACAGGATCCGTCTCTCCCGGTATTGGGGGTTGACATCGCGCTGTGTCTAGGAGAGCCATTACATGAGTAGTCCCTGGCCAGGGCAAGCGAGATATACTGGTAGGCTTCCAGTGTTATCTCAGGGTGTTTTGGGCTTCACACGAACACGACATGTACCGCTATTAGGGGACTGACGTTTTACCTCCCCCTAGGCCCAACATGCGATGTATTAGACGAACAGACCGGACTGTACGGAGACTGTCATATTCAGACTCAGTAGGAGTTCTGATGGGGTTCACCTTGTCAGCCTTCTTGTCGGCATCTACCTGGGGACCGTTGCGCACAGCTAGTGCCACTTGCGGTCTGTGGTTAAACCCACTGCCAGCGTAGTGTCGAGTCTTTAGAGTCCCACACAGAGGGTATTCGCCTCTGGGCAAAACAGAGTAGAGGTCGCATGGTTTTGCGACAGGGTTCGTTCTCATTCGCGCACTTGTGCACGTTTGGAGTTCGGACGGTTTTTACTAGCTGGCTCTGGTTTGATTCAAATACTGGTATATGTTTTGGGGTTGCTTTTATCTCTCAGTATTCATGTTCTTCGGAACAAGAATGCAGGTGTGTATGCACAGTTGTTTGAGGAGGAGGAAGAGGACTTTCATTAGGGTTTCGGAATGGGTGCGTATGCACAGTTGACTGTCATCTTTTTCCAAACCCTAATGGATTTATGTTATATCAATTAATAATATTAATAAAATGAAATTGTGTCATGGTTGGATTTTGTTGACTAGTTGACCATGGTTGACTTGTTGACCATGGTTGAAGTTTTGACCATCATCATTACAAAAGAAAGATGCTCTTTGATTCTAGCATTTTCATTTAATGTTTGAAATGATAATGGTCATTGCTAAACCTTCCATCAACTATTTCATTTTCATTATTATTATTAATTTGATAATTCTTTTTCTTTTGGTATTATGGTTGCAAGAAAGAAAAAGATAGCTCATTCTATCATTTAGCTTCTCTCTCCTCACTTCATCTTCTTCTTCCTCTAGCAAAAGGAGAATCCTTCTCATGTGTTGAGAATCCCTCTCCTTAAAAGAAAAGCACCCCTTTGACACTCTCTACTCACTCTAGGATCAAAGGTTTAGCAAGCCGAAGATTCTAGTTCTCTCAAAGTTCGAGAAAGAGCCCGAAGGTTGAACCCTCAGGTGGATCCATCTTTGACGGAAGAAGGTAACGAGGAAGAACCATCAACCTCTACAAGTTTTCAAGAAGGAGTTCAAGTTAGGTATAACCATCTTTCCGAGTAGCTAACTCTCTTTAGCTTGTATGCTAGTTTAGTTTAGAAAAGATCCCGACTTTGTTAGTCCATGTTGCCCCATGCGCTAAAAATTTGATTTTTATACCGTTTCCGCCTCCCCGTAAGAACCGGGGGTCGCAACGTGGACTTACAGTGGTATCAGAGCCTAACTAAACTTAAACTAGCTTTGTAGTAAAGTGTATGGAAGTTCGATCGAGAAAAATCGCAAAACCGGAAAAACCAAAACACTAAGTTTCTGTTGAAATTTTTTGTGCTCTAAATGTAAAAAGTTTTACTCCTAAAATCGGCTCAGGGTTTTGTGAAAACACCCACGAAATATGATCGCATGATTCCTTCAAAGCGCCGCGGTTCCGCGGCAATGGGTGGCTTAGGCCGCGGAACCGCCACCGTTTTGTCTCTTCTTCTGGTTCTGTTTCGTGCAGTGTTCTTCTGGTAGGGTTTTGGGAATTTTAAGATATGTCATTTGTGCCCAGATTTTCCAGAAAAGAAATTTGCTTTTGGGGGCCTATAAATCCGTATTTTTATCGAACTTCATTACATTTTGACTATGTTGGTTATATCTGTGATGTTTGTATGTATTGAACGTCGGCTAATCGCTATAAGTCGATTAGTCGGGGTTATACATCTCTGTGATCTGTGTTTGATATTGGAATGTGTATATAAATGTGTTGGACTGTCGCGGGTGAATAGCCGGGGTGGATGTGAGATGAGCTTTTGTTTTTCTTTCATTCATTTGTAACATGTAAATTGATGTAATATTATTATTTGTTTGGCCGCACAACCGGGTCGGGGTTGTAGCCGTCATTGTATAATTCTTTTTACTGTTTTTGCTCCTAGGATAGACCCATGGAGGGGTGCACAAACTGCCGAGTACTTGGCGGGTAGTTTGCCGCACCCGTAGGGGTCTTGGGTGGGGTATTGGCTATTCACCGCGACCGTGTAATCCGCTTTTCGTTGCAGGCTCGAACGGATTGCGGATTCCTAGTATATCCAATGTATTCATCTGTGATCTGTAATGTCTATCATTGCTATATTTATAACTATTTAGGCGTTGCTTATGTTTTACAGCCGCGCTAGCCCAGCCCCCGCTCTGTCGTTAGTTAAGTAACCTAACGGGTGAAGACGGGGCCCCGTGGCGAATGCAAATGGCATAAGCGTATGTCATATTTTGGTTGTTTTCTGCAAGGGTAGGATTTAAATGATGGGACGCATTAAAAGAACTAATGCAAGAATATCACGCATTAAAAGAACTAATGCAAGATAATAAACCAAGCTAAAGTCGTTGGAACACTTTCGAAAAACCACTCGGTTCTTTTCAAAACTAACTTTTAAATGCAGAGATTGAGCCACTCCTTTTAAAAGTTATCTCGTTCCATCGATTATATCAAGTTCACTACGTTCACGGTTTCGCCAAAACCATTCGTAGCCCTGCATCATTTCAGTTAAATATACGGTAGTATTCAAGCTATGTATTTTGACCTCACGCCAAGGCATAGTGATTGGTAGCTACCGGATATTTATCTGTTGCATAGATAGAATGCGTTGGTTTGAGACAGTCGTACTGCCATTTTGGCCTACGTCAAAGGTAGGTACGGGTGGGTTCAAATTAACCAGGATAATGATAGGAAGAACTTGACATGTGACTTATGACATTTTGACCTCACGCCAAGGTCATAAGAGCATGGGGCAAAAATCCACATCGGGAGTTTCATAAGTACTGAAACTTGCTAGATTTGCATACCATTTGGAGTGTGGTGATTCTGGTAGGATTCCTTCAGTTTCATCACGCGATGATATTTGGATCCCGATCCTACTGTGAGTATATGCTACTCCTCGGGAAATTTCTCACTAAACGATCAATGTTATAAACCTAGTAGGTGCCTAGAAAGGTGTTAGCGGGGCTACGCCCCCAGGGAAAAGAGGTTATTTAATTAAGGAACTTCGCGAAAGCGTTGGAAAACCTCCCTCGAAGTACCGACACTAGCCTGGCTGAACGGTTAAGCAAGTGTTGTGCGGTGGGATTGATCCCGACTAATTCTTCCTTTATGGTTTGAGGAGGGATTCGAGAGACAATGGGAGCCATCCTGTTTAGATAAATTAAAAACCACTCTAAACTTGCAAGAGCATCGTGCTAAAGTGTTTCTTCTCTCTCTCCTAATTTCAGCGACCAATCGACATGACTGGACTTAAGTTACTTCTAGATAAAAACTTACTAACAGGGCCAAACTACAAAGATTGGCTCAGGAATGTCAAAATGGCAATCACTTACGACAAGCTGGGGTATCTTCTTACCACCAAAGCTCCCCCCGTCCCAGGTCCCACCTCCAGCGTCGCGGATAAGGAAATCCGTAAGACTTGGGAGATTAATTGCGCGAAGGCCAGGTGCCTCGTGCTTGCCTCTATGGACAACGAACATCAGAGGAGGCACGAGAATATGGATTTGGAATCCATATTTCTTCATACAAAAGAACTGTATGGAGAGCAGTCTCGTATCGCAAGATACAAAGTGTCGAAGAAGTTGTTTTCGGCAAAGTTGGCCGTCGGATCATCGGTAGCGGACCACGTGCTTAAGATGATTGGCTACATTGATGAGCTCACGGAACTTGGGACCACGTTGGAAAGTGAACTCTTTAACGGATTTGATTCTCCAGTCCCTTCCATCCACTTACGCCCAGTTTATACTGAACTTCAACTTACAAGAAAAGGAAGTTGAACTTTCAGAACTCCTCAACATGCTGAGGAGCGCAGAGGGCACCCTACAGAAAGGTAGGGAAACACCCACTTTGTTTGTAGGAGGATCTTCTTCCTCTAGGTCCAAGGCAAAATCCAAGGGAAAGAGGAAGAAAGCCTCCGCCAAACCAAGAGGCGGTGTTAGTAAAGTGGGTACGAACGGAAAGGAAAAGGCAACAATGAATGCTGGGAAGCTTGTGGGAAAGGAGGAATGCTTCTATTGTCATAAGAGTGGACACTGGAAGAAAGATTGCAGGGCTTGGAAGGCCAGGACACAGGAACTGAAGCAGGTTGCGGCTTCAGCTTCAGGTGTGTATGTTATTGAAAACTGTCTTTCTGTAAACTCTACTTCCTGGGTATTGGATACCGGATCAGGATCTCATATCTGTAATTCTTTGCAGGCGTTGAGAAACCGTAGGTTTTTGAAGGCAGGTGACATGACCCTCAGAGTTGCGAACGGAGCTAGCATGGATGCTAAAGCCGTGGGGGACTATCACATGGGAATGTCAGATGGGCATGTTTTGGTTTTGCGTAATTGCTTTTTTGTACCCAACGCAACTTGTAATATCATTTCTGTATCTTTGGTTTCTAAAGAAGGTTATGAATTTGCGTTTGTAAGTAATGTTGTAAACATTCACCTTAATCAAGTTCTGATTGGGTCAGGTACACTGAGCAATGGTATATACGTGTTAAACCAACCACAGATTTTCAATGTCCAGAATACACACAAAAGAAAGTCTCCAGATATTAATCAGGCTTTCTTATGGCATTGTAGACTGGGTCACATCAATGAGACACGGTTGACTAAGTTACATAAAGAAGGATACTTGGATCCGTTCGAGTATCAGTCTTATGCCACTTGTGAATCTTGTCTCATGGGAAAGATGACAAAGACTCCGTTCACTGGACACGGAGAAAGAGCGAGCGAGCTCTTGGGACTCGTACACAGCGACGTGTGCGGTCCAATGTCTACACATGCGCGAAGCGGTTACTCTTACTTCATTACTTTTACGGATGATTTTTCAAGGTACGGTTATGTCTTCTTAATGAAACATAAGTCCGAAGCCTTTGGAAAATTCCAGGAATATAAGAATGAGGTAGAAAAACAAACCGGCAAAAGTATCAAGATTCTAAGATCGGATCGAGGTGGAGAATACTTGAGTGCCGAGTTCCTGGACTACTTAAAAGAGAATGGGATTCTCTCTCAGCTTACTCCTCCATACACTCCGCAACATAACGGTGTATCGGAAAGACGGAACCGCACCCTATTGGATATGGTACGGTCCATGATGAGTAACGCTGAGTTACCTGTAAGTACACGGCGGCGCCCCGGCCGTCAATCCGACGGCCAAATGCGGAAGCGGTGATAAACTTTAATTTTACTTGAACTGGCAAACCGCCGCGCACTAATACCCGGATCAAACCACTAACTAGTCCTAGCTATCTACAAGAAAGGGAAGAGAGATATACCGATAGATCCGAGTCCTCCGGTCTTCTCGTCGTCGTCCCGATCTCCTGCGGAATGTCCCGTCTCCTCCTCGTCGCCGGAAGTGCACCACATCACCTACTTCTTTTACGGGCTCCCACCTCAATGCCGAGGCAACTCGGGCACGAAGCTGGCTAGTCGACGTGCCCAAGATTTGCTGTAGAATATCTAGTGAGCAAGTCTCATTTTTGGGGTTGTAGGAATTGCCTTTTGGTGGAGGTATTGATACAAGCTTTTGGAGGAGGAGCTAATATGATTTTTTGCCAAGCCAAATGAGTGTAAATCCCTACACTAGAATTTTGGACAGCCCCCATCAAGAGCAAGGACGGCCATGACATAGTGAGTGGAGAGAATGAGAGTGTCTCTAAAAAAAATGAGAGAGCCATCCCATAATACAATCGAGAGAGAGAGAAGGCTATCATGCAAAAGGAATCATCACCAAATCAAAACCCACACTCAACCACCTACCACCAACCTCATCATCAACAACCATGATGAGCCAAAAGTCAAGCCATGATCTACTAAAGAAAGTCAAGGTATGGTGCTATAATCATGATGCAACAAGAATGCAAAGACCCCCTCCACAACCACTTATTTGCAACAATGCAAATAAGCCCTCCTCCACCAATCTTCGGCCAATGAACGATACAAAGGAAATTGGCCGAAACGGAAAGCAAACTGGCAACTCCAGAAAACTGGTCCCGTAATAAATTACAGGAAAACCCCGATACTGTGCATACACACCCGCATTTGTATTTCGACCGAAATACAAATGCAATGAGACAAAATCTACACTGTACTATACTAGGATCCGGCTTAAACCAAAGCCGGCTAGTAATATTCGTTCGATCCTGATCCGTGCAATACCGTACGTATCTGATCGAACCCTGCCATATTACCATACGGCCTGTAGTACAAACTTTCCTATCCTGATCCGTGCAATACCGCACGTATCCGATCGGACCTTGCCATATCTCCATACGGCCTCTACAACTTTTCGCCCGAAAGCTGAGTAATAGAATGTGGGGGACTCTAAAGACTCGTCAACACCTTGGTTGTGGATTTAACCACTAGCACGTCAGAGGTATAAGCCAATACGTAACGGGCTACCATGTATTGACTAAAAGGGACGTCTGTGAGCGAACTCAGCCTGACAACCCTACTGAGCCTGTCAGTGACAATATCCGTACAGTCCGGTCCGTTCGTCTATGAGTATCGCATGGCGGGCCTAGGGGGTTGGTAAAAGTCAGACCCCCAAAAGCGGTACAAGTCGTGTCGGAGTGTAGCCCAGAACACCCTGAGATACTACTGGAATACCTACCAGTTAATCTCCTTGCCTCGGCCGAGGGCTTCGTGTAATGGCTCTCCTAGACACAGCACGACCTCACCCCCAACACCGGGAGAGACGAACCCCTGAAGATACGCTCACTGCCTCCATGTGGCTCGGGACTGTACCCAACTAAAACCTGTTTGCACGACTCCTTTGAGCCGTGGTAGGGTAGTAATCAAAGTACAGTGGGAACTCACACAAGACAAATGACGATCCCCAGGTCGATGAACTAACCTGTACACATGTCACCAGGGAACTGCCATCTGACGTCTGGTATATGACCAACTGGCATGTTCCCGACGAGTCCTGTCCGGTGTACTCATAACCCAATGAGCACCTGTATACATCTTAGGTGATCCAACTGACACCGGTAGCTTGTGAGACTGGCCACCGCCCCTCATCGGGGTCTCGTATGTACACACTAGTCTACTCTGGAGTATCGATGCCCTGTCTCGAAACTCACCCGACTAGGGACCATTTAAGGATATGCTTATAGACCCCAGCTCCCACTTATATGATCACTCTCATACTGCTGGTGGTCAAGCAAGAATCCTAGGGGCTCTATCAACGTGTAATAGCAACTTGTCAGGTCACCTAAAGCAGTACACGATGATAAAGGTAAACCAGATAGCATACTATCATCTCGAGTAAGACTGTCCTACCGGGATAGGTCCTCCATCAATCATTGCAATCACGTACCTGTGACCTAATAATTGACTCTGAGGGCACTATCTCCAACAATCTACCACTTGCACTCAAGGCTAATTATTGCGATGTCGTATACTCACAGCCCGTGTGATACCGAACACCCAACTCCTCTACTTGTCAGCCTCACAAATCTCGTTTGCGAAACTATTGCGTTCGAGGAATAGCCTCAGTGAGTGGATCCGCTTTGATGTTTCTTTCTATGTCTCTCTATATCTCAAGTTCGCGGAGAAACCCATCTTCCGAAATGAGTAATACCTGTCTTAGAATGTGTCTGGATGTCTGATGGGACCTAGCTCCTAAATGAACTCCAAATCCAAACTTCTTAGACTGTATCGTCAACTGAACTTAATCAGTATCCTGCGCCATGCCACCCTCAGTATTGCCTTGGACCACCTGTCCAAAATACTGCCCCTCGTCAGAAGGAAAACTATAACTCTGACAACCTCCTTGTTGTCCATGTCACCTTGGAAGCCTGGAATGATAACTGTCTCCCGAATGAGGCTGTCGTTATCATATCCCTAGAACATCCACTTATGTTCTAAAACTGCTTCCGACTGTTTCTCCAGGATTGGATCAAAGTCAACTTATTGCATCTAGTGCAAGAACAATATCTGGTGTGGTACTTGACATCTAATGATTGACTCAATTGCCTGAGCAAGTGATCTGCCAATCATGCACATCCCTCTCTACTTTAGTCTATAAGACACTTTCAGAGAGGGTGACTCCATTACCTGCAGGTATACTACTGTGCCAGGAGTCGTCCATTCTAAATACTCTTAGAATGCTGTCTAAGTACCCAGATTGGGAGACAACCCAAATCTAGATCTAAAACCATAGATCTAGTAACCAGTATGTCTGATATAAAATCCATTTCCTTTATGGAGAGACCACTGTGTGACGACCAAAGTATAACCGATTGTAGTATAGGAGTTTCTTTTCCTATTCTGTGTATGTCATCCAAATACCATGACATCACACCCTACTACCTTTTCAACAGATCCATCCCTTATTCTGATGAAGTCAAACCTATGACTGTCACATCAGAAATTGATGATCTATCTCCGCTATATCTGCTTTAGTCTATAAATAGACATAAGCTACCTGTCCACCAATGCTTCCGCTGCTCCCACTGACTACGACAACCCTCTGGCAGAGTCATATGCACGTACACTTCTGAAGCGAGTTCAGAACGACGCTATACTCATCCTCCTGCCGGGTCTCACAGTCTGGAACAACAGCAATGGCAAGTGTGGGTAAACAAGAACTTCCCTGTCACCGTCCTTGAGGCTACCGTAGTACCTCTTGGGTGCCTGAAGTTACCCACCTTATCTGCGGAGTGGCCAATGGAATGTCAATCCAGATTGAGTCTTTAGGTTCCTTATCAAATCTTCAGTAATAGTTTGTGGTTCTGGAATCGCTTCCAGTTCTACCAACTCCCACTACTGTTTTCTAAAAAAATCCATTTTTAATAAAACTGTGGCGAGTCTAGAACAATATTTATATTGTTCATCCAGATGGTAGAAAGTCAACCCTCGTCATGGCCTGGGTCAACCCACAAACAGCCATTACAGAAACATGCCTTGAGTTGTCCAGTGTCTGGTTTTAATCATAAGCCGGACAACTCCCCGTACCTTAATATCGTTAAGATATGAACTGTTCTATATCCAATATAGAAACAGAGGCACTGATTTAATTGAACCAGATTCAAATCATGCAGCTGTCTCCAGTGCATGTCAACTAAATGGAAGAAGGCCGATCAGTGTTACTCAACTTAGGAATACTTCCAATCATGAGTAACCCGAAAGAGAATCAAGATCTCTTAATCACTACTACCAACTGAATACCATACACAAGTATCTACATCTTCGATCTCTTTGAAGAATCCCGATACTTGCTACACCTGGTTCTCTACTCTATTCAAATACCTATAACTTCTCAAAATTCGGACCCTGTGTTTCCACGAAACACCTGTCTAAAAACTAGAGAAGTCATAAGTAAACCGAATATAGTATGAGGACCAACCCCTCTGTCCTGATGGACCCTGGACAACATACAATACTCTGTATAAGTCCCTTGAGTCTGACAACTCATTCACTGTGTGTCGTAGGTTGAAAACTGTACTTATGGTTAAGAAGAATTACACCGCTGTTTAATGTTCCTTACCTAACCATCCACTGATATAGGTAAATGTCGTAGACATAATTTCATAAAGGTATATCTCACTCTATGAAAATAGACGTACAGATATATCAATTTGAAATTGGTGCATAACAGCGGATATTCAAAACCAAATATTTGCCGACCGGCAAACAGCCCAGGTGATTTCCTTAAATATCACCGATTACAACGAATCCCGATATAATGAGGATGATCACCCAATTCCCAATAACCTACTCCCACTCATCATCTGTAAAACCATACAGATGTGAGAATCAAACCTGGTAAATACATACCCTGGAGTAAGTATCTAATCGGGAAATCAGTTTTCTTTTAACATTACACAGTGAAACTAAAACATTGAAATGTTTCGATGGGGTATCCCGGTATTCCTAGTAATGCCTCTTCCAGATTCACGACTGTAACCGTATAGTTCTTTGCCACCTCTCCAAATCCCTTCATATGTCTTTAGTCTTTACCTTCTGTACACCCCTTAAGCCAAATGGTTTTTTTTTCCTTCCCTACCGTTCGGCACCAGCCTATGGTTTGGAAGAAGACTATCCAATAAGCATAATGTGTGTACTGTCCCAATCCTAGGAACACTCGCTATGCGAGAGAAGGTGAAGAAAAAAGACACCTGAATAAACCTTATTCTTATTTCTCCTGAACCAGAATCCATCCCCGAACTGGAACAAGTTCCTTTCGAGTTCGTATATAACCATACGATGGAATATCCAATAAACTGTGGATCTTCGTAGTGATACGGAGTGTCCTGGAGAAATACAAAGGTGATTTTAGGATTGGCGAAGAAATACCTGGTTTGGTCGTGAATATCTGTTGCAATTTACATTGCCCTCTTACTAATCCCTTGTTTTGTCTTCACTTAACACCTTCTGCACACCATCGTTATGCTAATTGGTTTTCTTCATTCCCTTCCGGTCGGCACCTGCCTATGGTTTAGAAGAAGACTATCCAATTTGCGTAATAGGTGTACTATCTCCTAAACCAAGGAGTACTCACAACTTGAGAGAAGGTGAAAGGAAAAGACAACTGAATAATCCTATCCGTTTCCTCCAGAACCTGAAACAATCCTTGAATAAATTCCTTCGAGTTCGTATCTAACCATACGATGGTTTTGTCCAATGGAAGTGGACGTTCGTAGCAATACGGGGTGTCCTGGAGAAAAGGGTAAAAGTAGAAGTGGCAATGAGGTTTGCAACTCTGACAATCCAAAAGCCAGTGTTTAAGAAGGTTCGGTCAATCTTGGTCACTGAGTCATAGTCTTAGGGTCGGGTCAATGGTCGCTGCCGAAGAGAGAGAGAAAAGAAACACTCAGCGTGCACTCTAACCTAGATCAGAATGGTTACCAATTTATCTAATCTGGAAACCTCCCACTGTACCGTCAAATTCTCCTCCAAACCTGAAAGAAGAATTAGTCGGGGTTACCCGAGGAGTAAACTAACTCATCAGTGGGAATCGGGATCCAACTATCATCGCATGATAACGTGACGGAATCCGCTCACATCATCACACTCCAGATGGTATGCGCATATCTGGCAAGTTTCAGTTCTTTTGAAACTCCCGATGTGGATTTTTGCCCCATGCTCTTATGACCTTGACTTTGGCCAACATATCATAAGTCACATGTCAAGTTCTACCCGTCATTCTCTAGGTTAATTTGAATCCTCCCGTACCTACCCTTGACTTTGGCCAAAATGGCAGTACGACTGTCCCAAACCAACGCATCTATCTATGCTGCATATGAATACCCCAATAGCTACCAATCACTGTGCCTTGACTGTCACGACCCGAAAGTACGGAACCTGACCGGCACTTAAACTACGAACGTCTCAAGGCGTACGTATTCTAAGTAAGCCGAAAACCCAGAAATCCAAACCAAGAAGAGTAGTAGAGAGTAGGAAAACCAATTTAAATCCAGAAGTTTTAATAGCATAAGCCAAATTATGCGGTTTTTTAAAAACATCAAGTATTTTCTAAAAATTTCGGCAGAGTCTCCTTTGTAAATACTGGCTCCCAAACGGGATACAACATGAATAGTATACGAAATCAATAAAAGGCATCCCCAAGCGGGAGCTAGCTCTTCGTCAATCGACGGTCACCACCACACAAGCAATATAATATACAACGCCAACGGCGAGGATTAAAAACTCAAAGGAAACTCAAAACAGCATGAAATCCGTATAAATACAACGCGCGACTCTAAGGTCGATAGACTAAACAACACTGGTCTCTATCTCAATAAATACATGTTTGGTTGATGGAATTTCTAGATACAACAGAATAATGATATACAAGATAATATGATGGGTACGATACAAGAAAAAACCCACCTACTAGCCAGTCACCCGAATGAAACTGAGCCCGTAAAGCCGTAATGAAACCTGTACGGCAAACCTGCAAGAAACTGGGGCACAACGGGGCTGAGTTGCCAACTCGTGAATAGAAAAACATCTACGCACAGAAATCGCATAAATAACGCAACCTAGGTCAATGATCATAATATATCCTCAAATATATGTATAACAGGCAGCCTATGACAATGTCTAGGGTAATATCTAACCCGAGTGTAATTTCATGTGCCCGTGTCAGTGCCTCAGGTAGCAATATATCATATGAATGAGGTATGCATGCATGAAGCAGAATACATGTAAATGAAGAAACTGTTTTCATAAATTAGTAAGATTTCCTTCGTATTTTTAAACTGAAGTATCATAAATGAAATCAGTATCAACAGTGTCTAGCATCGACACAAAACATAAATCTCACTGTCTCGAAATATCAATATCTCAATCTCAATATCTAGGGCGCCGTCAGTCCAGACCGGCCCCTACCATCCATCTCAAGACCACGACGGTATCCTCCGGATATCCGACGCATCGGGTAATATCACCGGTAAGTAGTGCTCCCCAGCCAGGCTCAACGTCAACACCACATTCCTCTTGCCCCGGAGTACCATACCGGGCCCACCATGTACCCGTGACGGTTCCTCCACTTCTCGACACGGATCTCCAAAACCACAACAAACTCATGGTGGACGACACTTACATCACTAGAAAACCGCAACATTTTATATTTTAAAAGATCATAAGTTGTAGATTTTTCGGCTTTCCCCGAAATCCAGAAATATCATAAATCTCAAGAAATCATCACAAGTGCATATGTCAATGATAATGAACTAGGCATGAACAACTGAATAACAGTATGCATGAAGTGGTAGGTAATAACTACAATGTCTAATATGACATATAAGGGAAATACACTAATATCATGTCAACACTACTAGCTAACAATCTAAGTCAAGCAATTATATTCTCTAAAGTGTACGTGACATGGCAATTACCGATGAAGATGTGTGTGAGCCGGCAAGTAGGTGTACGTGGTACATACGCATCATCGGTAATGGTGCTGGTGTCCTAACAACATGATATCAATAATGGAATATGCAGCAAAATAAATATGCGAGGCAGAGCGAACAACAATAATGTGCGGGAGCTGAATACTAGACACAACGATAACTAATCTGCAATAATCTAATATAAGTCCTACGAATGGTGCCTTTTGAAATAACACGAATCATGGGGTTTTGAAAATAGGGGCTACGGTGTTTTTATGAAAAGATACGTCGTTTTTTTGAAATATCCGTAGATTCCCTTGAGCTGTCTTTAAAAATGCCCATGATTCGTTAGTTTTTGAAATAGGTAAGAAGTCTAATCTAATCTAACAACTACACTAAACTATACGGCTGAACTAACAAGCTGAACTACAGGTAAGGAAACCGCCTATCATCTGAGTCGATACATATACATACTTGTATATGTATAGTCGGTGATCCCGCCTCAATAATATCATATCCGATACCATATCTATAATCAGGCATCCCAAGTCAAGAGTGCGGATCAATCATCAATATAGCTGGTACGTAAATCTGTCGTACGGCATCCCAAATCTGGGTACGGGTCAAAATCATATTCATCACACTATTCATCCGGTATCCTATTTATCAAAGATCATAGTCTAAGGTACTGACCTATGTCTAGTACAACACTAATATCATCAATATAGTCATGATCTGACTACTGATCGACAGTCTCGTACAAACCGATATCATCAGCACATATCATCATCAAGGGGTATACATCGCCCAATATAGCCTAGGACCAATATCCTAGCATAACACATCTCCTATCACGATCACATGTCGACCACCTATTTATAATACCATTCATCCGTATCGTCGCCCCAAGATTCGCTATAACACCAGGACGTACCTCAAGTACGAATCCTGCCATATCACCGATATCACAATCTCAACACAAATCTCATCGACTCATCTCAATCCCAAGTATCATCCCCAAATCCGTATGTGAACACATAGTCCTATACCTATGTGAACACATAACTATATATTCCCGTATGTGCACAAAAGAAAGAAGAAAGTATGCAAGTATGGATGGGTGTGTGCAAGTGTGTGCGACCGCTACTCTAGGGTTTCGCGGCACTCAATCATCCAAGAACACCAAATATCCATATTTATCATCAATAACTCAAACAATATATATATATATGTGTATACGTATTCGTATACATCACCACGAACTGCGGGGGTGCTATACGCCATCCACCCGACTTCTCACCGTAGATATAAATCTACTCACCTGGTCCTCGCTCGCCGGTGCCGACGTCGCCACGTGCTTGCTTGTCGTCTCGAAGTCCACATGGGGTACCTACATATCATAACGCACCATATCGCATTAAAATCCGACTCATGACCAAAACGACGCACGAAACCCACATAGGTCAAAACCTAAGGTTGCTTTCACAAATCGACCTAAAAACCCTCGACATCGGCGTACAAATGCCACACCATCGAGAAAGCTCCCAACACATTCATTTGTACAATTACAAGCACTAATTATAATATAAAATAGCTTAAAATTCACAAAAACCCCAATTTCACTTAAAAAGTCATTTTTCCGAAAATCTAGCAAGCACAAATCACCATTTTAGTACAGAACTCGATGTATAAACGAATCTAGCGGCCACAATATTCACTAAATATCTTAAATAAGTCATAAAAATAATTCCCATAATTTAATCTCATTAAATTTCATAAACTCCAAAATTCTAGTTTGCAAACATATCAATTTTTACACTTTTTAAAGTAAATTTCACAATTCATCCATTAAGCTTAGTTTTGCATATACAATAGTATTAAACCAAAATTTATAATGCTAATAATATCATGAAACCTTAATCATATTTTAATTTAAACCATTTAATAAATTTCCAAAAACCTAGTTAGCAATTATATAATTATCACTTTTAAATTAACAAATATGCAAACTAGCAACTTAAATTGGATTTAGCATAACATTAATATGTCAATTATATCACATAAACTAAATCTCACAACACAAAATACCAATTTAAAATCAAACCCCTCTCTTGAATTTTAAATCATGCACCTAAAACTAATTAAAAACCTAATTAAACAATTAATTAAGCTAACCTAAGCAATTAACAACACATTAAGCAAAAATGTTAGAATTTATACCCAAATAATTTGAAGAACCCACAAGCACACTTAGCCTCCCAAATTGAAATCTAAATCCCTAGATCCATGCTATGGTAGCGAAGGGAAAATGGGTAGGAGGTGGATTTTGATTTGGATTTTTGCTTGATTTTTTTGTGGATTTTTCAAGCATTTTTGAAGAACTTTTTTAAAGAGAAGGAGATTAAGAATGAAGGGCTGTTGGGGTTCAGATTTTGGCCAGAAAATGAGTGGGGGAGGAGAGAGAGGGAGGTGGAGAAAAATGGGGAGAAAGTCAAAGTCAATTCAAGGTCAAAAGTCTAACTAATTTATCCATTTTCTTTTCTTTTCTTTCATTTCTTTTCCTTTGAAATTCAAGTGGGGAAAAAAATGGGGGCTGCTGAATTTAGCTAAGGGGAGAAGTGAATGGGGGTGTGTGGGTGTGGGTACGGGTGTGGGGTGATGAAAAATGATAAATACAATACCCCAAACATCCATTTACGCTAAAAAAAAGCCTTTTTTCTTCAATAATTTCTAAACCGTTTTGGCAAATGATTTCGTTCCAAAAATCACATGATAAAATTTTATTTAATGTTTTATGATGCACAAAATTTGTTTCAACTCATTCCAATTTGTAATTTTTCCTCATTAAATGTATTAGTGACGGCTTAAAATAATAATAAAATAATATTTTTTTCAGAAAATTTGAAATTTCACCAGCGGCTCAATAAACACCAAATAATAGCAATTACATAGCTAGAATATTTATATTTAATTTTTATAATAAGATATTTGTATTTTGACTTTTTACAGAAAACCCCCTAATTTTACCGATTTTCCGAAATTTCACCGAAACGATTTTCAAAACGCTACAATCTTCCCCCATTAAAGAAATTCGGTCCCCGAATTTAAATTAAAACTCCCCCCAAATACTAAAACATCTAAGCAAAACTATCAAGTCGTCGGGGCTCCGAAATCATAAATACATAAAACAAATCGTAGCGCAGCGCATGCGCTTGAAAAATGAGTATATAACTCAAATCAAAACTCCGTCAAGCATCCCGCAATCATCGGAGTCATGGAGAAGACATCAATGCTAAATCCAAATCAAACCAATATGATATAACTTGAAACTATACATGTAAATATCGAATCTATATCTGTAAGTATCTGAAGGAAATGCATGCCAAATCTCTTTAAGTCGCTGTGCAACGCGTATAACACTGAACAGTGGCGGACGTCTATCATAAGAAAATAACTGTATACATATATACCTTTGTTTGAAATGTACGTTCCGCCGTTTTGGAAACAATTTAGAAGGGTCTCCTTATTTTAAACATTTCGTGTCATATCAGACACGTAGGTAAATACTGAGGCTATAGCTCGCTTTTTGGAAGTCCCTTCAATAACTATCAATGCATGCAAAAATATATTCAGGTACTGTCCTCTGACTAGTCCTGCTCAGTACGAAAACACATAGCAAAATCGTAAAAACGTACTGCTCTATACGAAATCAATTCCAAAATATGCACATGAATGCTACGTGCGTCTGGTGCGCACGGAAATCAAAATCCATGAATGTGCCATACATGCGCACAGAAACAACATCTAAGTGCATCGGGTGTGCACGAAACATCTGTCGTAGGCAACATGTGTGCCCGACAGCAAAATCAGGTGCATCTGACATGCACGAAAATCTCGATTTAGTGCATCTGGTGTGCACCAAAATCACACTTCAAAACATGCGCCCAACATGCGCGAAACTCCAAATCAGGTGCATCCATCGTGCACGAAATCATGAAATCCAATATCAAGTGCCGAACATGCGCAAAATCAAATCAGGTGCACAAGGTGCACAAAACAAATATCGAACATCACCATCGAAATCGAAATCCAGGGCATCTAAATGCACAACATACGTAACACTGCACTGCAAGCATATATGAACTATACAGCGTGCAAAAACCAAATCGTGTGCGTATATACGCACAACATCAACTCAAATGTCTAAAACCGTAAAATCGCAAACATGTGAAACCCAAGCACGAAAACAATATCAAGTGCAACACTGTGCAAAGATCATAAATCCTCAATCATCAAAATCAGATCATACGAATAAATCACCCAAAACATCGAAATCAATAATGGCGGAACAGTACCGCTCAAGTGCATCCTCTAAGAATCTCGGGCCAACTGTCGCGGTCACTAGTGGGACGTCTCGTCGATGATCATGAACTCTGGCCTGCTGGTGTGCGTAACATGACCACTCCTGGGTCCAAGTATTCTCCGTGGATTACCAATCTCACAATCCATCGGCTCATCGTCCCTGTCAAGGCAGCATATCACTGGCGTCGGCCTCTGGCTCTCAGAATGCACGTGACACATCTGATCCTGGGTGCAAGTATCAACGCAGCAGTATCCTGGAAGGAATCCTGCTCACGGTCTCTTCCATGTCTCGTCTCTGCCAACTGTCCGGAAGTCATTGTCCTTTCCTATATCTGCATCTTGCTCTGGAACGACTGCATACTCATCGCGACTCCTTCTGGAAGGTAAGTCCAAGTACCATGCCTCGGCATGCGCATCGCCTCTCTGATGTCGGCGGAGTGGAACGTCATCTCATCTAGATCTGGTGCGAACCTCTTACTCCACTTTTCTCTAATGTCGTCTGCTTTGGACTCGTCTCGTCGCGGCTGCATGGACTGAGCTCCAACGGCTATCCTCGTATCTGGAGTCTCCCAAGAATGCATCTCACCAACTAGCATCCGAATTAAGTCGAGCCATCCAATCGAGTCGTCAAAACCTCATAATCCCCCAAGAGCTCAACCTCTTGGGCACAGTTTAATAGTATCGAGTACATACCACAGCATCGGTGGTCCAGCCGTAGAAGGGCAAACCCAAGCCTCACTAATGGCGCCGTAGAACTGCCGCAAACCCGAAGGTTCAAAGGCTTTCACACGGTCATTAAGTCGAGTTAGGGTTTCATTCTTCTGGAGGGACCATAGAATTTCCTGCATGTCTTTCCGACTACTTTAAACTTAGATAAATAGGTTTCTGACATTCGATCGTCTCTGTCGACTCCCAACGCCTCCGCATGAAGTCGTCTCTAGCTGGAATCAATCTATCTGATGACCTCGCATCGGGGTAAGCGAACGAACCACATGTCCTAGTCATTCATCATCGGGTGACTAGCGACCTTCTATCATCTATTCGTACAATTCGCCCCGCCATAGTTCCAACATATGGGGCAATATCTCGTAGCTCGCAGCAACAACTGGCTCGCTCGTCTGCACGCTGAACAGTGCCTCAATCATCAGGAGTAAGCAACACACCAACGGTCATCAAAATCTGGCTGGCCTCTGTCAGTGGCCCAATCCTTTGATACTGATCGGCACGTCCGAGAAATCTCATAAAGGCGATCCGCCAACGCTCGTGGCGCGGAAACACAGTAAAAAGACACATCTCCGCAATCGGGTTTCGCCGGAATCATACCCTGGTCAGTCCTCGTTCGTGACGAGCTCGTGCTGACCGCAACTATAGCTGTAGCTCTCCCTGCCCGTAATCGTGGCAGCAAAACCAACTAGTACCGATGAGGCTAGATCAGGAAGAAATATAATACTGAACAAGGAAATGTACATCCTAAGGCTTCATAAGTGGAGTGGCGTGTCGTAAATATGCCGCGGAACATACCAACGATACGTCACTCTACTTTAGTCACCTATTCCATCAACCAAGGGTCATCCTACACTCCGAAGGTAAAACCTAACGCTCTGATACCAACTTTGTCACGACCCGAAAGTACGGAACCTGACCGACACTTAAACTACGAACGTCTCAAGGCGTACGTATTCTAAGTAAGCCGAAAACCCAGAAATCCAAACCAAGAAGAGTAGTAGAGAGTAGGAAAACCAATTTAAATCCAGAAGTTTTAATAGCATAAGACAAATTATGCGGTTTTTTAAAAACATCAAGTATGTTCTAAAAATTTCGGCAGAGACTCCTTTGTAAATACTGGCTCCCAAACGGGATACAACATGAATAGTATACGAAATCAATAAAAGGCATCCCCAAGCGGGAGCTAGCTCTTCGTCAATCGACGGTCACCACCACACAAGCAATATAATATACAACGCCAACGGCGAGGATTAAAAACTCAAAGGAAACTCAAAACAGCATGAAATCCGTATAAATACAACGCGCGACTCTAAGGTCGATAGACTAAACAACACTGGTCTCTATCTCAATAAATACATGTTTGGTTGATGGAATTTCTAGATACAACAGAATAATGATATACAAGATAATATGATGGGTACGATACAAGAAAAAACCCATATACTAGCCAGTCACCCGAATGAAACTGAGCCCGCAAAGCCGTAATGAAACCTGTACGGCAAACCTGCAAGAAACTGGGGCATAACGGGGCTGAGTTGCCAACTCGTGAATAGAAAAACATCTACGCACAGAAATCGCATAAATAACGCAACCTAGGTCAATGATCATAATATATCCTCAAATATATGTATAACAGGCAGCCTATGACAATGTCTAGGGTAATATCTAACCCGAGTGTAATTTCATGTGCCCGTGTCAGTGCCTCAGGTAGCAATATATCATATGAATGAGGTATGCATGCATGAAACAGAATACATGTAAATGAAGAAACTGTTTTCATAAATTAGTGAGATTTCCTTCGTATTTTTAAACTGAAGTATCATAAATGAAATCAGTATCAACAGTGTCTAGCATCGACACAAAACATAAATCTCACTGTCTCGAAATATCAATATCTCAATCTCAATATCTAGGGCGCCGTCAGTCCAGACCGGCCCCTACCATCCATCTCAAGACCACGACGGTATCCTCCGGATATCCGACGCGTCGGGTAATATCACCGGTAGGTAGTGCTCCCCAGCCAGGCTCAACGTCAACACTACATTCCTCTTGCCCCCGGGTACCATACCGGGCCCACCATGTACCCGTGACGGTTCCTCCACTCCTCGACACGGATCTCCAAAACCACAGCAAACTCATGGTGGACGACACTTACATCACTAGAAAACCGCAACATTTTATATTTTAAAAGATCATAAGTTGTAGATTTTGCGGCTTTCCCCGAAATCCAGAAATATCATAAATCTCAAGAAATCATCACAAGTGCATATGTCAATGATAATGAACTAGGCATGAACAACTGAATAACAGTATGCATGAAGTTGTAGGTAATACCTACAATTTCTAATATGATATATAAGGGAAATACACTAATATCATGTCAACACTACTAGCTAACAATCTAAGTCAAGCAATTATATTCTCTAAAGTGTACGTGACATGGCAATTACCGATGAAGATGTGTGTGAGCCGGCAAGTAGGTGTACGTGGTACATACGCATCATCGGTAATGGTGCTGGTGTCCTAACAACATGATATCAATAATGGAATATGCAGCAAAATAAATATGCGAGGCAGAGCGAACAACAATAATGTGCGGGAGCTGAATACTAGACACAACAATAACTAATCTGCAATAATCTAATATAAGTCCTACGAATGGTGCCTTTTGAAATAACTCGAATCATGGGGTTTTGAAAATAGGGGCTACGGTGTTTTTATGAAAAGATACTTCGTTTTTTTGAAATATCCGTAGATTCCCTTGAGCTGTCTTTAAAAATGCCCACGATTCGTTAGTTTTTGAAATAGGTAAGAAGTCTAATCTAATCTAACAACTACACTAAACTATACGGCTGAACTAACAAGCTGAACTACAGGTAAGGAAACCGCCTATCATCTGAGTCGATACATATACATACTTGTATATGTATAGTCGGTGATCCCGCCTCAATAATATCATATCCGATACCATATCTATAATCAGGCATCCCAAGTCAAGAGTGTGGATCAATCATCAATATAGCTGGTACGTAAATCCGTCGTACGGCATCCCAAATCTGGGTACGAGTCAAAATCATATTCAACACACTATTCATCCGGTATCCTCTTTATCAAAGATCATAGTCTAAGGTACTGACCTATGTCTAGTACAATACTAATATCATCAATATAGTCATGATCTGACTACTGATCGACAGTCTCGTACAAACCGATATCATCAGCACATATCATCATCAAGGGGTATACATCGCCCAATACAGCCTAGGACCAATATCCTAGCATAACACATCTCCTATCACGATCACATGTCGACCACCTATTTATAATACAATTCATCCGTATCGTCGCCCCAAGATTCGCTATAACACCAGGACGTACCTCAAGTACGAATCCTGCCATATCACCGATATCACAATCTCAACACAAATCTCATCGACTCATCTCAATCCCAAGTATCATCCCTAAATCCGTATGTGAACACATAGTCCTATACCTATGTGAACACATAACTATATATTCCTGTATGTGCACAAAAGAAAGAAGAAAGTATGCAAGTATGGATGGGTGTGTGCAAGTGTGTGCGACCGCTACTCTAGGGTTTCGCGGCACTCAATCATCCAAGAACACCAAATATCCATATTTATCATCAATAACTCAAACAATATATATATATGTGTGTATACGTATTCGTATACATCACCACGAACTGCGGGGGTGCTATACGCCATCCACCCGACTTCTCCCCGTAGATATAAATCTACTCATCTGGTCCTCGCTCGCCGGTGCCGACGTCGCCACGCGCTTGCTTGTCGTCTCGAAGTCCACATGGGGTACCTACATATCATAACGCACCATATCGCATTAAAATCCGACTCATGACCAAAACGACGCACGAAACCCACATAGGTCAAAACCTAAGGTTGTTTTCACAAATCGACCTAAAAACCCTCGACGTCGGCATACAAACGCCAAACCCATCGAGAAAGCTCCCAACACATTCATTTGTACAATTACAAGCACTAATTATAATATAAAATAGCTTAAAATTCACAAAAACCCCAATTTCACTTAAAAAGTCATTTTTCCGAAAATCTAGCAAGCACAAATCACTGTTTTAGTACAGAACTCGATGTATAAATGAATCTAGCGGCCACAATATTCACTAAATATCTTAAATAAGTCATAAAAATAATTCCCATAATTTAATCTCATTAAATTTAATAAACTCCAAAATTCTAGTTTGCAAACATATCAATTTTTACACTTTTTAAAGTAAATTTCACAATTCATCCATTAAGCTTAGTTTTGCATATACAATAGTATTAAACCAAAATTTATAATGCTAATAATATCATGAAACCTTAATCATATTTTAATTTAAACCATTTAATAAATTTCCAAAAACCTAGTTAGCAATTATATAATTATCACTTTTAAATTAACAAATATGCAAACTAGCAACTTAAATTGGATTTAGCATAACATTAATATGTCAATTATATCACATAAACTAAATCTCACAACACAAAATACCAATTTAAAATCAAACCCCTCTCTTGAATTTTAAATCATGCACCTAAAACTAATTAAAAACCTAATTAAACAATTAATTAAGCTAACCTAAGCAATTAACAACACATTAAGCAAAAACGTTAGAATTTATACCCAAATAATTTGAAGAACCCACAAGCACACTTAGCCTCCCAAATTGAAATCTAAATCCCTAGATCCATGCTATGGTAGCGAAGGGAAAATGGGTAGGAGGTGGATTTTGATTTGGATTTTTGCTTGATTTTTTTGTGGATTTTTAAAGCATTTTTGAAGAACTTTTTTAAAGAGAAGGAGATGAAAAATGAAGGGCTGTTGGGGTTCAGATTTTGGCCAGAAAATGAGTGGGGGAGGAGAGAGAGGGAGGTGGAGAAAAATGGGGAGAAAGTCAAAGTCAATTCAAGGTCAAAAGTCTAACTAATTTATCCATTTTCTTTTCTTTTCTTTCATTTCTTTTCCTTTGAAATTCAAGTGGCGAAAAAAATGGGGGCTGCTGAATTTAGCTAAGGGGAGAAGTGAATGGGGGTGTGTGGGTGTGGGTACGGGTGTGGGGTGATGAAAAATGATAAATACAATACCCCAAACATCCATTTACGCTAAAAAAAAGCCTTTTTTCTTCAATAATTTCTAAACCGTTTTGGCAAATGATTTCGTTCAAAAACCACATGATAAAATTTTATTTAATGTTTTATGATGCACAAAATTTGTTTCAACTCATTCCAATTTGTAATTTTTCCTAATTAAATGTATTAGTGACGGCTTAAAATAATAATAAAATAATATTTTTTTCAGAAAATTTGAAATTTCACCAGCGGCTCAATAAACACCAAATAATAGCAATTACATAGCTAGAATATTTATATTTAATTTTTATAATAAGATATTTGTATTTTGACTTTTTACAGAAAACCCCCTCATTTTACCGATTTTCCGAAATTTCACCGAAACGATTTTCAAAACGCTACGTTGACTTTGGCCAACATACACAGCTTGAATACTATTGACCACCCATATGAAACGACGGAGGGCTACGAATGGTTTCTGGCGAAAACCTTTAACGTAAAGAACTTGATATCGTCGAAGGAACTGATAGCTTTTTAAAAATATAGTGACGAAAACCTTCGCTACAGAGGTCTCTCCCGGTGAAGGGATCTTGGCTCTTTCTCCATAGAATGAGGTGCAGGATATTCCAAATGAATACCACGATGCAAAGCAAAAGTAATCGGCTATAGTGAAGTTAATGCCCTGACGCAAACCTTTTGTCCAAGGGGTCACTCCCGGTGAAGGGATCTCGGCCCTTGCCTCGTCGACTGAGGAGCAGGATATTCCAACTGAATACCACAATGCAAAACAAAAGTGAACGTCTTTGCAATAACAGCTTTTTGAAAAGTGTTCCAACAACATCAGATTAGGTTTGTTTAACTTGCATTGATCCGAATCAACGCAGTCCCATCAATTGATCACACCACAAAGAACGAAAATATACTGATGTACGTATATGCCATCCGCATTCGCCACTGGGTCCCGTCATTACCCGTTAGGTTAGCTAACTAACGACAGAGCGGGGACTGGACTAGCGCGGATGCAAAACATATACAACATCTACTAATATATATACCAATATATTATATTCGCTCAAGGCGTGATAAAAAAATGCAACATCACAGAGAATGAACAGCATCACAGAAACAATACAGATATCTGGGATCCCCGGGTTTCACAGAGCCACTACTGAAACCCGACGTTCCCCTGGTCGTGTGGATAGCCTGTGCAATGAAATCCTAGACCCCTACGGGCGCGGCAAGTTACCCGCCCAAAACCTGAAGCGAGGCAGCCCCCTTCAGCACCGTGAATGGACCACCCAGCACTTCACGGAATCCGGTAACTTGGGCACCCCTCCTGGGTCAACCTGTACCCCCTACGAGTGCGGCGAATAGCCTGCCAATCCTAGAGTGAAGCCCCCTCCGTCTCAATGCCATGAGATGCGGGCTTGTTGCCTTCTAGAATCCGGCTATCCGTGCACCCCTCCGCGGGGTAATCCTAGTACAGAAAGTAAAATATACATACAACGGGTACATCGACCGCAACCAGGTCGTGCCCCTAAAGAATAATACAATCAGGCAGTGACGGCAGTCCACATGTCGGACGCTCTCCCCGCAATATCAAATGTACATAATACAACAAAACTGTACTAGCATTGCATCCAGGCTATCCCCTACGACCGATCCGCAACATCACAGCAAAAACAGAACATCAACGTGAAAGTGACGTTCGCAAATCCGTCTAACCGGGCTATAGCAGTTAGACCGGATTTACCGATCAAGTGACATTCACGGTCGCAGATATAATGTAAATACTGTGAAATAATGTGTTTAAAATATCCGATCAATCAAATTTTAACAAGTGGGCCCCAAGCACTACTGTAGCACATCAAGAAATTCTGGGCCCAATATTAATATTCCAAAACCCCAATTTTAACCCCAGAAAGGAACTGTAGAAATTGGATACAGTGATCACTCCATTGTGCGGCGGAACCGCGGCCCAAAGGGGGCTTTGGCCGCGGTTCCGAGCTCCTATTGGTGAATCACAGTGTCGAATTTCTACAGTATCCTTATAATTTCCAGTACATCACTATTTTACAACCTGAAAAATTTATAGAGACCAAAAAATTTCAACAGAAAACTGTCGTGAAGGAAATACGGGTTTTGGAACATTTGATCGATCGGAACTGAAAAACACATTAAGGCAAGCTAGACTAAGTTAATGGCGAGGCTCTGATACCACTGTAAGTATACGGCGGCGCCCCGGCCGTCAATCCGACGGCCAAATGCGGAAGCGGTGATAAACTTTAATTTTACTTGAACTGGCAAACCGCCGTGCACTAATAGCCGGATCAAACCACTAACTAGTCCTAGCTATCTACAAGAAAGGGAAGAGAGATATACCGACAGATCCGAGTCCTCCGGTCTTCTCGTCGTCGTCCCGATCCCCTGCGGAATGTCCCGTCTCCTCCTCGTCGTCGGAAGTGCACCACACCGCCTACTTCTTTTACGGGCTCCCACCTCAATGCCGAGGCAACTCGGGCACGAAGCTGGCTAGTCGACGTGCCCAAGATTTGCTGTAGAATATCTAGTGAGCAAGTCTCATTTTTGGGGTTGTAGAAATTGCCTTTTGGTGGAGGTATTGATACAAGCTTTTGGAGGAGGAGCTAATATGATTTTTTGCCAAGCCAAATGAGTGTAAATCCCTACACTAGAATTTAGGACAGCCCCTATCAAGAGCAAGGCCGGCCATGACATGGTGAGTGGAGAGAATGAGAGTGTCTCTAAAAAAAAATGAGAGAGCCATCCCATAATACAATGGAGAGAGAGAGAAGGCTATCATGCAAAAGGAATCATCACCAAATCAAAACCCACACTCAACCACCTACCACCAACCTCATCATCAACAACCATGATGACCCAACAGTCAAGCCATGATCAACTAAAGAAAGTCAAGGTATGGTGCTATAATCATGATGCAACAAGAATGCAAAGACCCCCTCCACAACCACTTATTTGCAACAATGCAAATAAGCCCTCCTCCACCAATCTTCGGCCAATGAACGATACAAAGGAAATTGGCCGAAACGGAAAGCAAACTGGAAACTCCAGAAAACTGGTCCCGTAATAAATTACAGGAAAACCCCGATACTGTGCATACACACCCGCATTTGTATTTCGACCGAAATACAAATGTAATGAGACAAAATCTACACTGTTCTATACTAGGATCCGGCTTAAACCAAAGCCGGCTAGTAATATCCGTTCGATCCTGATCCGTGCAATACCGCACGTATCTGATCGAACCCTACCATATTACCATACGGCCTGTAGTACAAACTGTCATATCCTGATCCGTGCAATACCGCACGTATCCGATCGGACCTTGCCATATCTCCATACGGCCTCTACAACTTTTCGCCCGAAAGCTGAGTAACAGAATGTGGGGGACTCTAAAGACTCGTCAACACCTTGGTTGTGGATTTAACCACTAGCACGTCAGAGGTATAAGCCAATACGTAACGGGCTACCAGGTATTGACTAAAAGGGACGTCTGTGGGCGAACTCAGCCTGACAACCCTACTGAGCCTGTTAGTGACAATATCCGTACAGTCCGGTCCGTTCGTCTATGAGTATCGCATGGCGGGCCTAGGGGGTTGGTAAAAGTCAGACCCCCAAAAGCGGTACAAGTCGTGTCGGAGTGTAGCCCAGAACACCCTGAGATACTACTGGAATACCTACCAGTAAATCTCCTTGCCTCGGCCGAGGGCTTCGTGTAATGGCTCTCCTAGACACAGCACGACCTCACCCCCAATACCGGGAGAGACGAACCCCTGAAGATACGCTCACTGCCTCCATGTGGATCGGGACTGTACCCAACTAAAACCTGTTTGCACGACTCCTTTGAGCCGTGGTAGGGTAGTAATCAAAGTACAGTTGGAACTCACACAAGACAAATGACGATCCCCAGGTCGATGAACTAACCTGTACACATATCACCAGGGAACTGCCATCTGACGTCTGGTATATGACCAACTGGCATGTTCCCGACGAGTCCTGTCCGGTGTACTCATAACCCAATGAGCACCTGTATACATCTTAGGTGATCCAACTGACACCAGTGGCTTGTGAGACCGGCCACCGCCCCTCGTCGGGGTCTCGTATGTACACACTAGTCTACTCTGGAGTATCGATGCCCTGTCTCGAAACTCACACGACTAGGGACCATTTAAGGATATGCTTATAGACCCCAGCTCCCACTTATATGATCGCCCTCATACTGCTGGTGGTCAAGCAAGAATCCTAGGGGCTCTATCAACGTGTAATAACAACTTGTCAGGTCACCTAAAGCAGTACACGATGATAAAGGTAAACCAGATAGCATACTATCATCTCGAGTAAGACTGTCCTACCGGGATAGGTCCTCCATCAATCATTGCAATCACGTACCTGTGACCTAATAATTGACTCTGAGGGCACTATCTCCAACATTACCGCGATCATTCTGGGGGTATGCGCTAGAATCAGCTGCGTACCTTTTGAACCGAGTTCCCACTAAGACTGTGCCTACCACACCATATGAGTTATGGAGTGGGAAGAAACCCTATCTTCAATATCTGAAGATCTGGGGATGTCCGGCTTATGTCAAAAAGCAGCATACGGACAAGCTCGAGGCACGCTCAGTACTGTGCAAGTTTGTGGGATACCCAAAGAACTCCAGGAGGTATCTTTTCTATTACGCAGAGGAACAAAAAGTCCTTGTTTCTCGCAATGCCCATTTTCTGGAACATCAGTTCTTAGAAAAGGAAATAAGTCGGTGCGCAGTAGAACTGGAAGAAATTCCAGAACCACAGACTATTACTGAAAGCTTAGTGGAACCAGAGTGTTCAAATGAACAGGACATTCCTACGCCGCTCCGCAGGAGTAGTAGGCAGTCTCATCCACCCGAGAGATACTACGGTTTTCTCATAGATGGGGATAGAGAGGATTGCATCATAGATTATGATGAGCCTACTAGCTTCCAGCAGGCCGTTCAGAGCGTTGACTCGGTAAAATGGCTGGATGCAATGCGGACCGAAATGGAGTCCATGTACACCAACAAAGTATGGACGTTGGACATTGCTCCAGACAGGGTAAAACCCGTAGGATGCAAGTGGATCTTCAAAAGGAAGATTGGTGTAGATGGACAGGTTGAGACCTATAAAGCTAGACTTGTAGCAAAGGGTTTCCGTCAATGACCTGGCTTGGACTATGACTAAACCTTTTCTCCAGTGGCTATGCTGAAATCCATTCGGATCCTTCTTGCCATTGCTGCCTTCCACGATTATGAGATTTGGCAGATGGACGTAAAAACCGCTTTTCTAAATGGAAATTTAGAGGAGTGTGTCTATAGGGAGCAGCCAGAGGGTTTCATTCAGAGTGGGAGCAGCGGAAAGGTGTGCAAGTTGCTTAAGTCCATCTATGGACTAAAGCAGGCATCTCGGAGTTGGAACATCTGTTTTGATGAGACGGTCAAGGAATTTGGCTTTATCAAAAATCCAGATGAACCATGCATCTATAGTAGATTTGTAGCGAGAACTGTAGTATTCCTCGTTTTATACGTGGATGACATTCTCTTAATAGGAAATGACATTCCTATGCTACAATCTGTCAAGGGGTTCTTGTCGCACAGGTTCTCCATGAAAGACCTGGGTGATGCCTCTTACATCCTGGGGATCCGGATCCATCGTGATAGATCCAAGAGGATATTAGGACTTTCTCAGTCCAGGTACATCGACACCATAGTGAAAAGATTCAGTATGGAAGATTCCAAGCGCGGTAACCTACCGGCTTATCACGGGATCACCCTCTCTAAAGAGATGTCTCCCAAGACTGATTTGGAGAGGGATCGCATGTCTATTATATCCTTTGCTTCTGCGGTAGGCTCTATAATGTATGCGATGTTGTGTACCAGACCGGATTTATCTTATGCACTGAGTGTGGTAAGCCGGTATCAGTCAAACCCTGGGGAGAAACACTGGATAGCGGTAAAGAACATTCTCAAGTACCTGAGAAGGACTAAGGAGATGTTCTTGGTGTATGGCGGAAAAGACCTCCAGATCGAGGTCTTTGCTGACTCCAGCTTCCAGAGTGACAAGGATGATTCCAAGTCCATGTTGGGTTTCGTCTTTACCCTCAATGGAGGGGCGGTGTGTTGGAAGAGCTCCAAACAGGAAACCGTTGCAGACTCGACTATGGAAGCGGAATACATTGCTGCATCAGATGCCGCAAAAGAAGCTGTCTGGATGAGGAAGTTCTTGAAAGAACTTCAGGTGGTTCCGTCCATTGTTGACCCAATACCTCTGTATTGCGACAACAACGGGGCTATAGCTTTAGCGAAGGAACCCAGGTCCCATCAGAGATCCAGGCACATCTTGAGGCGGTATCACCTGATCAGGGAGATCGTGGATTGATTGAATGTAAAATTCAAATGTGTAGTATCGAATCAAAAATTTAAATTTGACCGCAATCAAACTACGGTGTC
Organism: Agapanthus africanus; assembly: GCA_030015575.1. Lineage (NCBI taxonomy): Eukaryota > Viridiplantae > Streptophyta > Magnoliopsida > Asparagales > Amaryllidaceae > Agapanthus > Agapanthus africanus. The sequence continues at coordinate 123,071,300 of JASDDO010000006.1, read as the reverse complement.
GGATGTAGTTAATGAATGAGTGCGGATCGTCCACAGGGATCTCGAGATTCGTTTGTATTTTAATTCGTTTGAAATGAAATGTTAAGTAACAAGAAAACAAGATTCAAGAGTGATTTGTATTTGTGTGTCACAATTCTGTATTAAAGAATCAAGAATCGGGGTTTCAATGGTATTTTCCAAACAACAATCAAGAATAATAGAGAGGCTCGTAGGAATCGATCGGATCTTTAGATGTGTTGTAGTCTACAATATTTCGTATTCTTGTCCTTCGAAAGATTGATACTAGATCGATGATCATCAACAAGAGTTAGGGTTTTCTCGTGAAACTAGGGTTTCATCTTATCCCTTGTTCTGTTGTCGATATCATTCACATTCTAGCCTCTAGCAATTTCAAGAAACGATCCTAACTACCTCATTTTGAACGATGTCAATCAAGAAAGCATCGAAACAAAATGGGTTGTCGGTTCTTGAATTTGCTAGGGTTTACAAACTCGTGGGATTCAAGAACCGATTACAAATTTGCTACATCATCATACTAAAGATCGTTTCGACTCCTTAACGAGCGGAGTTTTATTCACACATCACCACATAGACAATATTCAAGAATAGTAAAGATAACATGATGCGGAATTTAAAGAAAACAAGATAGAAGAAAATATCACCTTTTATTTAATCAACAATTTCAATACATTCTTTCAAGATCTACAAGAAGAAAGAAAATCGATCGTTGACTCGGCTTCGCTCGTCTCCGTGGATCGTGGATCAACTTTGATCTCTTGCCCGTTGGAAAATCGGCTTGGCTCATAAAAGGGTTGAAGGAATCTTGCTTGGCTTGCACTCAAGATCTTGAATTGTGGTTGGATTTAGGGTTAGGGTTTCCTACAAGATTTCTCACTAATCTTGAGGAAGAAGAAGATGGAGAAAAAGAATGGCTAAAACTAAAAATGGGTTGAATCTATCTATCTCCAAGATTGAATCAAGATTTTTCCAAGATTTTCCAAGATTAATAATGAGTGAGCCTAGGGTCTTATTTATAGAACTCTCAAGCCCTAGGTTTAGGTTTAAATTGAACTTTCCCTCCCAAAGTTTGTTGGCCAAGTTTGTTGGGCTTTAGCTTAGGGTTTAAGCAAGGGTTTAGGAAAGTTCTAGAAGTTTTAGGCTAGTTTAGGAGTTTGCTGATCTGGTGGAAGTGTCTGGAATATTCTGGACTTTTGTGTGTATTTTTGAGCTGTAGCCACTGAAACAGGAGTTTCGATGCAATTTGAGGAGTTGATGTCATGGGCCCGCCGCGGAACCGCCGCAAGAAGTAGCTTTAAGCCGCTCTTCCGCCGCGCATTGGTGGGCTTGGGCCTTGGGCTTTCTGCTGTGGCTTGGTACTGCTGTTTAGGCTTTTCTCTGATGTTTAGAATTGCAGTTTCCCTTCAGTGTTGATACCAGATTTGAGTTCAGTGAATTTACGAGCAATTGTAATGGTCGAGCGATGTAATGATCGAGCAAGCATCTCTTTTCCTGCATAGACTTCGAAATAGGGGGTTGCAAGATATAGAAAATATGCTATGTAATGCAATGCAGTTAATTTCCCTAGAATTGCCGGTTTTAAGGTCGAATACATGTAATTTGATATTTTGCGACCGATTAGCTAATATGTGAATTATGAATACCGTACACTTCTATATGTATGCAGATGATAAGGAAATTGCCGGTTAAAATATGCAATATTTTCGACTGATCAAATACCCCCAAACTTAATTTCGATCGTCTCGAGCGAATGTTTTATTAAAAAGAAAAAGAGAAGGAGAAAACAAAGAAAGAGAAAAAAACTAACAAGCACACTTTCGTAGGCAACACGATTGCACTGAGCATGTGCAACAAGCCTTTAAACCTCTAGGTGTCCCTAGTAGGAGGAGTGTTGTCTCCTGAGGGTTTTCAGCGGATTGCACCCACAAAATCCAATAATAAAAGAAAGATCATGAATATTACATTTAAAGACAAGAATTGTAAAAGAAAGACTTTGAAAATTAGGGTTTCCAACTAAGCTAGCTTTTCGGTTGTCATGAGCCCTATCTTAATGGTCATAAAAAGATGTCAGAAATCACGTCCTCCCTCAATAAAACATCGTCTTATTCTTCATTCCTATCTTTATTCCAAACATCGATCATATCACCCTGCGTGTGTGTAAAGACATCCCTACACCCGGAGAATTCAATTCAAGCTATCATACCCTTGCCCATCGACCTCAGTACTTCTTGGCAAACGAGATTGCTTACACACTTTCATGCGACCGTTAATACTTCTTGAGGTACTAACCGACCGATTACTGATGTGCTCGCTAACTTGGTGTATTTTTCTAGTCTTGCACCACCTTAGGCATAGCAGTGACTCCCAGACCAGTTGACCTTGGGGCACTAGGTGAAGAAGCACCCTTTTGCTATATATTTTTCTTGCCCTTGGTGATAACAAAACCAGTATCCATTTTTCTCACCATTTTCAAAAATACTATTTTTTTTCATACTTTTGGCTTTAAGACAAGAGCATTTCAAGGTATCCTCTACTATCCCAGGCTTCAAGACGTGTGTAAGTGCGAATAGCAGGGTAGCAACGTTCAAAATGTTTGGCTTCTAGAATAGAAACTATTTTTCAGACTTAATTTTATCCTTAGATTAGTGACGTCCTTCATCTTACTAACCCTTGGGACAACGGCTCATAACTACTTATTACTAGTTCGTATAAGAAAACTTCTAATTTTCTTAGTTTTCTTAAATTTTTCTAATCTCATGGATATAATTGTTCACTATCTAAACTTTCATTATCTTATTTATATACAAAGATATTTTTATAGTTTTGAAAATTTTTAAATTTTTATGGGTTTTTTTTTTTAAAAAATGTTTTGTGCTTATGCAGATGATATGCAAATGATGCGAAAATAAGCACAAACCTCCCCCAAACTTGTTTTCAACAGTGTCCTCACTGTTGCCTTCTGCTAAATCTCGAAAAACCTGTAAGCTTGGGAGGAATTTATTAGTGGGGGCAAAATATTTAAGTGAAGACCTTCCCTGAAACTTTATTTTTGGCTCAAAATTTTGTAAAAAATTCTTTTCAAGAGCCAGAAAAAAAAATACCCCCCCAAACTTGAGTTATGCAATGTTAATCTTTGAAAATCACAAGTGGGGGTCAAAAATCAGTGGTCGATGCCAAGCTTTTCAAAGACCGAATGTCAACACCAACCATTCGAAAATTTTATCACTGCAGTGCTCGGGTTGGTGGAAGAAGAAGTGGGGAAAAGGTAAGTGGTGGAAGAGAATGTGTGTGCGTCTCGTATTGGAGAGACGATGCAGTGTATGTGATGGATAACTCGCATTCTTTTTACATTTCAGAAGAAGGGGTGGAGGTTCAATTCCATTGATTTGGACATGATTCGTCTCAACACCCGTGCTTTTTAGAAATGCGAGTTCATCAGCGAAGATCTCCTCAAAAGTTTCATCTATACCCCGAAGAATAATGTCATCACAATGTACGGGGTGATCTTCAGACTCTAAGAACAGTTCATAATCAGTGTTAGTGGTTGACCCGGACATCTTGATGGAAGAGTCCGTATGTGTATGATACATAATTGGGTCAAACAACGTATGAAAAGAGTCAAGATCGGTATCAGGAGGATCATCAAATTCGCTGCTGTCGACATCCATTAACTCGACAGAACAGACCTGAGCAGTAGGTTCAGAGGGTACACTTCCTAACTTGTAAATGTTCATCTCAATCGTCCTGTTCCCGAAGGATAAGGTCATAGAACCGTTACGACAATTGATGATAGCATTGGAAGTGGCCAAAAAGGGGCGACCTAAAATCACCGGAATTTGATTCCGTGAGTTCGCTACAGGCTGTGTATCAATTACAATAAAGTCTACAGGGAAAATAAATTCCCCGATTTTTATTAACACATCCTCTAGTTCACCCCTGGGTCTGGTGATTGATCGGTCAGCCATCTGTAAAGTGCATGGAGATGGTTTCAACTCTCCGATCCCTAACTGCTCATAAACTGAGAAAGGAAGCAGGTTAACACTTGCCCCAAGATCTAGTAGAGCACGATTAATGTGTTTCTCCCCAATAGAGATGGAAATCGTAGGATATCTAGGATCCTTACGTTTCCTCGGTAATTGCTGGGGGAAAGCTGTATCTACTGTTTTTGCCATGAATATCTTCTTGGGCATTTGTTTCTTCCTCTTTCTAGTGCAAAAATCTTTAAGAACTTTTGCGTATGCAGGTACTTGTTGGATAGCATCTAGAAGAGGGATATTGATGTTAACCTGTTTAAACATCTCAGTGATCTTCTCCATCTGTGGACTTAGTGTGTTAGCCCTTAACCGATTCGGGTAAGGTGCTTTAGCAATAAGCGCTGGGTCCATCATAGGAGAAGGAAGTGTTTGTGGAATCGATCCCATAATAGAAGTGGGGATCGTCCGAGGAGGGGTAAAAGAGGTGGGCTGTAGTGGCGAGCCTTTTGGGAAATGGAGAATAGGCTCGGAAGAAGATGGTAGGGTAGAAGAACTGGGGTCAGAAGTGTGTATGTGTGGAAAGGTCTCAGCCGGGGTGTTGATATGATTTTCAGTATCATCAACTTCTTCCCCAACATGATTGTCAAGCACTCTTCCAGATCTCAATATGGTGATTGCATTCACATGATGTGAATAACCAGGATTTGGTAAGGATTGAGCTGGAAGTTTCCCTTTCTCTCTTGCACTCAGTTCGGCTTTTAATCGTGCAATTTCTTCCTCCATCGATTTAATACTCTCGTTTTGGGACGCAGAGTTTTTCTTCATGTCATCGATGGAAGATTTCATTTCAGCCGAAACTTGCATGATATTTGTTAAGATCAAATTCATGTATTGTGAAAAAGAAGAGGATTCATCAGTTCCGGTCAACTGTAAAGGACTAGACAGTGCAGGTGTGTTGACCTGATTTTGAAAATTATGTGCTTGAAAGGGGTGCTGAGTGAGTTGAAGTTGTGGCTGCTGTTGTGGTGGAGGGACCCTTTGGAAATTGTTTTGGTTTGGAACCGTGTTTTGTGATTGTGATTGGTTCCAAGCAAAATTAGGGTGATTCCTCCAACCCTGATTATTTGTGGAAGAAAAAGGATCGTTTCGAGGTCTTTGAAATGTGGCATTGGTATGCTCACGACCTTGAAACGGACATTCTTCCGTCAAGTGAGACGGATCAGAACAGCACCCACAAACAGTTTTGGGGAGTGATACCGGGTTTAGGGAGGCTGCAGAAACTTTGTGTTCCATAGCGTCGAGCTTCTTTTGCATTGCTGCCATTTCAGCTCGAACACCTATGGACACATCTACTTGGTGTACGCCACCCCTATTCAATGGTTGGGTTCCACTCTCCCAAATTAGTGATTTTTCAGCGAACTCTTCTAAGTATCGCCAAGCTTCCCCATCATCTTTAGTCATAAATGTACCCTGACACATATTTTCAAGGCTCTGTTTAGTGCTAGGGTTACTGCCCTCATATATGATTCGGCAAAGTTCCCATCTCGGGATGCCGTGATGAGGACATTGAACCATGAGATCCTTGAAACGTTCAAAGTATTTTGAAAATGGTTCGGCAGGGAGCTGGGCAAATTAATTCAGTTCGCTACGGATTCGAGCCGTCTTTTGGATTGGGTAAAATTTCTTTAGGAATGCAGCGACGAATTCTTCCCAATTCGTAATAGAATGTGCAGTAGTGTTATATAGCCACTTCTCGGCTATATCGCACAAGGTAAAAGGAAGAGGTCGTAGACGCATCGCATCCACAGAAAGTTGAGACGTACCCATCATTGCGCATACGTTTTCAAATTTGGTAATGAAAACGTAAGCGTCCTCGGTCTCGAGTCCGTGGTATTTAGGTAAAAGGTTGATATACTGGGGCTTGATTTCAAAGTTATCCCCATTGGCTGGTGGTGTGGATAAGTAGGTCGAAAGAGAACCTCTAAGTGGATAGCATCTTTCCTGGAGAGAAATGTGGGGAGGATTCTGCGCACCAACGGACGGCGGAAGATTAGGGTTAAAGAAGTTTGATGGATTCGGGTCCATCAGTGTGGGTGTGGTAGTAGGTAAAGAAAGGGTAAATGGAGAATTATCGACTTTGGAGTCGATAAAGGGTACGCGGACTAAACGGGCACTAGAATCCCGTGTCCAGCCTATCTTGTACTAAAAAGGGTTAGTACAAGTGGCAGCGTTGGCTTATAATTAGGGGTAAAATGAATGCGGTGTTTGCTTTGAAAAGGGACGGATTTTGAAAAAAATGATGCGACAACCAAATGCAGCAACACAAACCCTAGAATCTAATGGTCACCTAGGTCCGGCTCTAGACCGCTCCTAACTGCCAAAAGACAAGTCACGGGATAAATCCTCCACTGCCTCTTTGTCCCCCTGTGGCCGGATGAGTGCCAGGTAAGTGGGAAGGAACCACCACTACAGTAGGCCTAATTAATAACCACTAGCCTTAGACACACTCGCCTTAGGTACCACAAGAAAACGCGGATAAGCAATGAATTACCCACGGCCCTCTCTTGTCCTAAATGAGCGCGACAGTCCTTAGAGTCATCTCTAGATTTCTTTTAGTTAATGGGGGTCAATGCGGAAGCAAGTTTGGTGGTTTTCGGGGCCTAGGAAGGGTAATGAAATCCCCACCTAATTTGGATTTGGCCGTGCCCCTTAATTTTCCGTATTAATAATGCAAACAACAAAGAAATCAAAATCAAGCACAAATTTTATTTGCTTTTGCGGCGTAGCTATTGTTTGCAAAGAATCTTGCAGAAAGGATTAGTTGGAGCTAAAAAGGGCGAGGGGAGAGAGACAGAAATCACCTGCTGGAAAATTTTCCAGAGAACCCCCTACACTGCGGCGCTTCCGCCGCGAAAACACCCTCTTTGCCGCTCTTCCGCGCTCAAACAGTGATATCACTGTACAAGATTTCAGCAGATGCTCTCTGTTGCTTCCCTGAACTCTCTGGTATATCCCAAATAAGATTTCGACAGCTCAGAATGCTCCAGATTTCCTTGCAATCAAATCACAACACACGTGTAAGAAATTGTACGAATTTTGATTTCAAGAAGTGAAACGTAATAATTCTTTCACTTCAAACTATAAAATGTAAACGAATTAGCGCGCGATCCCCAGCAACGGCGCCATTTTGATTGAATGTAAATTTCAAATGTGTAGTATCGAATCAAAAATTTAAATTTGACCGCAATCAAACTACGGTGTCGGATGTAGTTAATGAATGAGTGCGGATCGTCCACAGGGATCTCGAAATTCGTTTGTATTTTAATTCGTTTGAAATGAAATGTTAAGTAACAAGAAAACAAGATTCAAGAGTGATTTGTATTTGTGTGTCACAATTCTCTATTAAAGAATCAAGAAATTATAAACAATCAAGAATCGGGGTTTCAATGGTATTTTCCAAACAACAATCAAGAATAATAGAGAGGCTCGTAGGAATCGATCGGATCTTTAGATGTGTTGTAGTCTACAATATTTCGTATTCTTGTCCTTCGAAAGATTGATACTAGATCGATGATCATCAACAAGAGTTAGGGTTTTCTCGTGAAACTAGGGTTTCATCTTATCCCTTGTTCTGTTGTCGATATCATTCACATTCTAGCCTCTAGCAATTTCAAGAAACGATCCTAACTCCCTCATTTTGAACGATGTCAATCAAGAAAGCATCGAAACAAAATGGGTTGTCGGTTCTTGAATTTGCTAGGGTTTACAAACTCGTGGGATTCAAGAACCGATTACAAATTTGCTACATCATCATACTAAAGATCGTTTCGACTCCTTAACGAGCGGAGTTTTATTCACACATCACCACATAGACAATATTCAAGAATAGTAAAGATAACATGATGCGGAATTTAAAGAAAACAAGATAGAAGAAAATATCACCTTTTATTTAATCAACAATTTCAATACATTCTTTCAAGATCTACAAGAAGAAAGAAAATCGATCGTTGACTCGGCTTCGCTCGTCTCCGTGGATCGTGGATCAACTTTGATCTCTTGCCCGATGGAAAATCGGCTCGGCTCATAAAAGGGTTGAAGGAATCTTGCTTGGCTTGCACTCAAGATCTTGAATTGTGGTTGGATTTAGGGTTAGGGTTTCCTACAAGATTTCTCACTAATCTTGAGGAAGAAGAAGATGGAGAAAAAGAATGGCTAAAACTAAAAATGGGTTGAATCTATCTATCTCCAAGATTGAATCAAGATTTTTCCAAGATTTTCCAAGATTAATAATGAGTGAGCCTAGGGTCTTATTTATAGAACTCTCAAGCCCTAGGTTTAGGTTTAAATTGAACTTTCCCTCCCAAAGTTTGTTGGCCAAGTTTGTTGGGCTTTAGCTTAGGGTTTAAGCAAGGGTTTAGGAAAGTTCTAGAAGTTTTAGGCTAGTTTAGGAGTTTGCTGATCTGGTGGAAGTGTCTGGAATATTCTGGACTTTTGTGTGTATTTTTGAGCTGTAGCCACTGAAACAGGAGTTTCGATGCAATTTGAGGAGTTGATGTCATGGGCCCGCCGCGGAACCGCCGCAAGAAGTAGCTTTAAGCCGCTCTTCCGCCGCGCATTGGTGGGCTTGAGCCTTGGGCTTTCTGCTGTGGCTTGGTACTGCTGTTTAGGCTTTTCTCTGATGTTTAGAATTGCAGTTTCCCTTCAGTGTTGATACCAGATTTGAGTTCACTGAATTTACGATCAATTGTAATGGTCGAGCGATGTAATGATCGAGCAAGCATCTCTTTTCCTGCATAGACTTCGAAATAGGGGTTGCAAGATATAGAAAATATGCTATGTAATGCAATGCAGTTAATTTCCCTAGAATTGCCGGTTTTAAGGTCGAATACATGTAATTTGATATTTTGCGACCGATTAGCTAATATGTGAATTATGAATACCGTACACTTCTATATGTATGCAGATGATAAGGAAATTGCCGGTTAAAATATGCAATATTTTCGACTGATCATGGATCGCAAGGAGATCGAGGTTCGGAGGGTTGCTTGAGAAGAAAACACTGCAGATCCATTCACCAAGGCCTTACCCCAGACTCAGTTCGAGCGGCTGATCGAGATGATAGGTCTTCGATACGCCAGTACATGGCCTTAGTGCAAGTGGGAGATTGTTAGTGTATATGCCCTAGAGGCCATTACTGTATCATACTAGTTTGTATATTACTTAATGGAAGCTTGGGATATTCACCTTGTATAAACAATCTTGCTCAATATAGTAGTATGCTACTTGGTTAGTTTCTACTTCAATGTGTACTTGTGTTTATTTCAGTATATCACTTATACGCATTAGTGGAGCCCTTAGGATCTTTGCTTGATTACCAGCGTTGTGATTGCAGTCACACTAGTGGGGGCTGGGTAATCTATAAGCACATCCTTATACAGGTCCCTAGCCGCAGGACTATCGAGACAGGGCATCGATACTCCGGAGTAGACTAGCGTATGCGCTTCTCATCCCAGTGTGGGAGATGGTCTGTCCCACAGCCATCAGTAGGTCGTACTGGAGATAGTATACGGGTGCTCGTTGGGTTACGAGTACACTGGACAGGACTCGTCGGGAACTGACAGGTTGGTATTATACCTATCGTCAGTTATCAGTTCCCAGGTGACATGAGTACAGCTTAGTCCGCTGACTTGACACTGGCACTTCGCCTCGAGTGTGTTCCCACTGTACTTTGATTACTACCCTACCACGGCTCAAAGGAGTCGTGCAAACGGGTAGTAGTTGGGTACAGTCCCGAAGCACTTGGAGGCAGTGACGGTTAGACAGGATTCGTCTCTCCCGGTATTGGGGGTTGACATCGCGCTGTGTCTAGGAGAGCCATTACACGAGTAGTCCCTGGCCAGGGCAAGCGAGATATACTGGTAGGCTTCTAGTGTTATCTCAGGGTGTTTTGGGCTTCACTCCGACACGACTTGTACCGCTATTAGGGGATTGACGTTTTACCGCCCCCTAGGCCCGACATGCGATGTATTAGATGAACAGACCGGACTGTACGGAGACTGTCACATTCAGACTCAGTAGGAGTTCTGATGGGGTTCACCTCGTCAACCTTCTTGTCGGCATCTACCTGGGGACCGTTACGCACAGCTAGTGCCGCTTGCGGTCTGTGGTTAAACCCACTGCCAGCGTAGTGTCGAGTCTTTAGAGTCCCACACAGAGGGTATTTGCCTCTGGGCAAAACAGAGTAGAGGTCGCATGGTTTTGCGACAGGGTTCGTTCTCATTCGCGCACTTGTGCACGTTTGGAGTCCGGACGATTTTTACTGGCTGGCTCTGGTTTGAGTCAGATACTAGTATATGTTTTGGGGTTGCTTTTATCTCTCAGTATTCATGTTCCTCGGAACAAGAATGCAGGTGTGTATGCACAGTTGTTTGAGGAGGAGGAAGAGGACTTTCATTACGGTTTCGGAACGGGTGCGTATGCACAGTTGACAGTCATCTTTTTCCAAACCCTAATGGATTTATGTTATATGAATTAATAATATTAATAAAATGAAATTGTGTCATGGTTGGATTTTGTTGACTAGTTGACCATGGTTGACTTGTTGACCATGGTTGAAGTTTTGACCATCATCATTACAAAAGAAAGATGCTCTTTGATTCTAGCATTTTCATTTAATGTTTGAAATGATAATGGTCATTCCTAAACCTTCCATCAACTATTTCATTTTCATCATTATTATTAATCTGATAATTCTTTTTCTTTTGGTATTATGGTTGCAAGAAAGAAAAATATAGCTCATTCTATCATTTAGCTTCTCTCTCCTCACTTCATCTTCTTCTTCCTCTAGCAAAAGGAGAATCCTTCTCATGTGTTGAGAATCCCTCTCCTTAAAAGAAAAGCACCCCTTTGACACTCTCTACTCACTCTAGGATCAAAGGTTTAGTAAGCCGAAGATTCTAGTTCTCTCAAAGTTCGAGAAAGAGCCCGAAGGTTGAACCCTCAGGTGGATCCATCTTTGACGGAAGAAGGTAACGAGGAAGCACCATCAACCTCTACAAGTTTTCAAGAAGAAGGAGTTCAAGTTAGGTATAACCATCTTTCCGAGTAGCTAACTCTCTTTAGCTTGTATGCTAGTTTAGTTTAGAAAAGATCCCGACTTTGTTAGTCCATGTTGCCCCATGCGCTAAAAATTTGATTTTTATACCGTTTCCGCCTCCCCGTAAGAACCGGGGGTCGCAACGTGGACTTACAGCATGATTCGGATGGATTTAAGCATAGCAACTGGAGAAAAGGTCTCGTCATAGTCCACACCTGGTCTTTGACGAAAACCCTTTGCAACAAGTCTAGCTTTGAAAGTCTCCACTTTCCCATCTACACCATGTTTTTTCTTGAAAATCCACTTGCTCCCATTGGGTTTTACCCCTTCAGGAGCATCTTCCAAAGTCCATACTTTGTTGGTGAACATGGATTCCATCTCGCACCGCATAGCATCCAGCCATTTCACTGAGTCCCCACTCGTGATGGCCTGCTCGAAGCTAGTTGGGTCATCATCCTCCATAATGCAATCCTCGCTGCCACCATCCATGAGAAAACCGTAGTATCTCTCAGGTTGGCGAGGAACCCTACTAGATCGGCGGGGAGGCTGAGGTTCGTTGGGAGCCACTGAATCCTCTGGTTCTACTAAATCTTCAGTTTGAGTTTGTGTAGCCGGAATTTCTTCCAGTTCTACCTGGTCGCCACTAATTTCTTTTGTAAGAAATTCCTTTTCTAAAAAGGTGGCATGTCGAGAAACAAACACTTTTTGTTCCTCAGTATGGTAGAAAAGATATCCATGTGAATGTTTGGGATATCCCACAAACTTGCATAGAACTGACCGTGCCTCGAGTTTGTCCGGATTTTGTGTTTTAACATAGGCCGGACAACCCCATATCTTAACACGTTTAAGACATGGTCTCTTCCCACTCCATATCTCATATGGTGTGGTAGGCACAGATTTAGATGGAACTTCATTCAATAGGTATGCCGCAGTTTCCAGCGCATACCCCCAGAAGGAAATAGGTAACTCAGCTATGCTCATCATAGAGCACACCATATCTAATAGGGTGTGGTTCCTTCGTTCAGATACACCGTTGTGCTGTGGTGTATATGGAGGAGTCAGCTGAGAGAGAATCCCATTCTCTTTTAGGAAGTCCAGGAATTCATTACTCAAGTATTCACCTCCTCGATCAGATCGTAGGATTTTAATACTTTTTCCGGTTTGGTTCTCGACTTCTTGTTTATATTCTCTAAATTTCTCAAAATCTTCAGACTTGTGTCTCATCAGGAACACATATCCGAATCTAGAGAGATCTTCAGTGAATGTAATGAAGTACGCAGAACCATTCCTGGCATGTGTAGACATTGGACCGCATACATCACTATGCACCAGTCCCAAGAGTTCCGTAACTCTTTCTCCGTGTCCCGAAAACGGAGTTTTGGTCATCTTGCCTTTGAGACATGACTTGCAAGTGTCATAAGATGAAAATTCAAACGGATTCAAATATCCATCCTTATGCAACTTAGCTAGTCGTGTCGCATTGATGTGACCCAGTCTACAATGCCACAAGTAGGATTCGTTCAGTTCTGAACTCTTCCACTTGTGTGTGCTTGTTATGCTTAGAACTGTTGATTGATTTAGAACATAAATGCCATTGCACAACGTGCCTGATCCAAACAACTTTTGGTTAAGAAAAATGTTCATAACATTATCCTGTAATACAAAATTATATCCTTCTTTACTCAATAAAGTAACTGATATAATGTTGCATATCAGGTTCGGCATGTAATAGCATTCGTTCAGAATCAATGTATTACCAGTTAGTAATACAAGGTGATACTCCCCGACGGTTTTAGCTGCAACAATTGCACCATTTCCAACCCTTATGTCTTTATCACCTTCTCCAAGTTCTCTACCTTTCTTAAGCCCATGTAACTGATTACATATATGGGATCCTGACCCGGTATCTAATACCCAGAACGTAGGGCAAATGGAAAAACAGTTCTCTATAACGAACACACCCAAAGAAAATGCATCAACATGTACTTTCTTCATTCGGGTGGCATGGGAATCCTGGTATTCCCCAATGTCCTGTTCAGTCCTACAACTCTTATAAGAAAGAACGGAATCAACGTTCCCCAGCACAGTATAACATGCGGGTTCAGTCAATACATCCATATTATTATCTTTATTAAGGCATGACATGGTCGCTACCTGGAGAGAGAGAGAAGAAAAACACTTTAGCGTATGCTCTTGCAAGATCAGATTGGTTATTATCTTATCTAATCAGGATGGCTCCCACTGTTTTTATCAAATCTTCCTTCAAACCCTAAAAGGAAAGACTAGCCGGGATTAGTTACACCATACAACTTCGTCGATCTTTCAGCCAGGCCAGTGTCGGTACTTTGTGGGAGGTTCCCCGTGCTTTCGCACGGACCTAATTAAAGTAAACCTCGTTTTCCCAGAGGCGTAACCCCGTTGACACCTTTCTAGACACCTACTTGATCGGCTAATTGTCCTGTGTAAAACTCTCCCGGGAGTAACAATTACTCGCAGTGGGTATCGGGATCCAACTATCTCATAAAAGGTATGCAATCTCATTGCAAATTTCAACACTTGAAATTCCCGATAATATTTTTCCCTAACCCCTATGACCTTGACAAAGGCCAACAAATCATAGGATGTTAGTCAAGTTCAACCCATCATTTCTTGATTGAATCAAACCCACCCGCACGACCCTTGACAAAGGCCAACAAGGTCGTACGACTACCCCAAAACAATCTGCATCATATGCATAAGCAGATAAGCACCATTTAGCTACCGTACACTACGCCTTGACAAATGCCAACAAACGCAGCACGAATACTAAACGGTTCTTATCTGAAATGACGGAGGGCTACGACAGGTTTTTCTGAAAACCTATTGCGTAATGAACTTAATATCGTCGTAGAATCATATGAATTTTGAAATGGAATGATTTTAAGGCTTTTATTAGTTTTGCTAAAGAGGTCACTCCCGGTGAAGGGATCTCGGCTCTTTCCTTATGGAATAAGGTGCAGGATATATCATATACATCACTGTGCAAAGCAAAAACTCCAAAAAGCAATCAAAAACCAAACCGAGTTTTGTAGCATCTGCCAGTTTTGCTAAAGAGGTCACTCCCGGTGAAGGGATCTCGACTCTTTCCTCATCGAATAAGGTGCAGGGCATATCATATATACCACTATGCAAAGCAAAACTGTAACTACCCTTTTTATTTAAAATTTTGATTCTACAACAACTATTAGGATTCTTTTCTTTCATTGATCACATTAATGATGTCCCATCATTTAACTCACCTAAACATCACAGAAAAATACGACGTACACTAATTCCATCCGCATTCGCCTCGATGACCCCTCATACACCGTTAGGTTAGGTAACTAACGGCAGAGCAGGGCAGGGCTAGCGCGTGTGTAAAACATAAGTAACGCCTATATAATATATCATATATACTGTATACTGTATCCATCACAGAACATATCTAATGATCACATCACATATATCGCAGCAGAAACATAGATATAATGTAGGATATACTAGGACGTCCGTATTTAGTATTTAGCCAACAATAGAAAAATACGGATTCCACGGTCGCGAGGAATAACCAAGCCCACACCCTGGACCCCTACGAGAGCGGCAAGAGACCCTACCAATTCTGGAGTTTAGGAGACCCGGTCTCGACTCATCGAGATGGCCTCCCACTGAACCCCAGAACCCGGTCACCCATGCTCCGCTCCTTGGGTCTATCCTAATGCGGAAAAGTAAATAATATACAACACTGGTGGAATCAACCTCAACCCGAAAGTGCCCCAAATAAAAGAATATTACATTACATTTGAATTTACATGAATGAAAATATAAAACTCTCATCTCACATAAAACCCCCCGGCTATTCAATCGCGACAATCCTGCACATCATATCTGAGCAACACATAATATCTCGTATCATCAACGTAAGTATTTTTGCGTACCCCGATTGTCATTGACGTATAGTAACGAAACCGGCGATATCGCATACTACACTTACGGTCATAGAAAAGAAAGTGTAAAACTGCAATATTTGGAATCCACATTCTCTTTAGACATCGTAAATGCGAAATATCACATACTTCGTATTTCATGTCCAACTATATGAATTTCATATATTGCATCACATTCCAGATAAATAGACGGTATTAAAGTTTTCGAACGAACGATCAAATACCCAAGATTCGCTAAAGCTCAACACTTGAGCGGAGTTCAAAAACCCGGAGTGTGACACAGTGGTAGCGGTCCAGCCGTAGAAGGGTCAAGCTAACGCCTCACATGTGGCACGCCGTACTGCCCCAAACCCTAAGGTTCAAAAGGCAGTTCAAGACGGTCACATAATCGAGTTAAGGTTTGCTGTCTTCTAGATGGTCCACCACAAACAAACTTGCACGTATTTCCGAAAGATTTTAAACCCCGTGAAAAGTGAGCAAATGATACTCGTTCAAACACTTCAATACATTCTAATTTATCCGGAAAAGTCACGAAATGAAAATTCCGATCGAATCGACGAGTCCAAAACCATCTCCAGAACAAACAACACAAAATTCAGATTAAAAATACCCTAAAAATTATACAAGCAGAAACAAGCATTACTATACAAATTTCATGAAGTGATTGATTTGTATGGCCGCGGAACTGCGGCCTAAGCAGGCTTAGACCGCATTTCCGGGGCAAGAAAGACTGTTCACGGCATCGAATTTTACAGTAATTCTTATATTTACCTGCTGTAATTTTTACATATTTTTAATTCTGAAAAACAACAGTTTTGAAAAAATGTCCAGAGGGCACTAAAAATCCGTATTTTTCGGTTCGATCGGAGTTTTATCTTCGCTAAAGTGTCGCCTAATGTTCTAGGTCGGCTCTGATACCAATGAAAGGTTTACCTAGCACCTCATGAAGGGTTTGGAAGCATCACATGTACCAAAGGTGGAGTCTTTAGGGTGCTAAGTTAACAAACATCGGATCGTTCCTAGAAAATTAGGGTTTCTAAAACTTGCATATCATCAAATGAAAGAAAAGCTACGGTTTAGAGAGTACAACCTTTGTAGCTCCCTACGCTAGACTCCTCGGCTACTTGGGGTTTGAAAAAGGTCCGCTTAAACTCCTCTAGGTCACCGATGATCCACCCGGAGTCCGCTTTGTCCAAGCTAGCAACTTCGCAAGATCAAGAATGAAAATCGAAGCTAAAACTCTAAACAAGTGGGCTAGACTTGTATTGAATGGTGTTGTGGTGGTTGTTCTCACTTCAAAATCCTATCTTGATGAATATTTTGCTCACTTGAAAATTCAAGAGAGCAAGAGCTCAAGGTTGAAGAAGATGATGGATATTTTTCAAGAAGAGAAGAATAACTCTTAAGAGAAAAAGAAAAACATAAGAATATATATTTTTCTTTCTTCATCCCAAACCATGGTTATCACTTTATGGATATTTAATTTTACTTTAGTTAAACACAAGAGAAAGATTAAACCATGGCCAAAAGTTAGGTGCAAATGGTTAGGTCAAAAGAAGAGTGTACAAACTTTTGACCATGATTGAATCTTATCTCATTTCTTTTGTTTTAGAAAAAATAGAAATAAATATCCATAAAATAACCCATGGTGTGAGCCTTATATATATCCACCATTTTCTATGTATAAACAACCATGATAGATGATGTATGTATGTATGTGTGCAAGCACATCCATATGTGCATGAATCAATAAGGAATGCATACATGCATCCATACATCCATAGATAAAAGAAAAGATTTCTAGTGAGAATCTAATGGTTAAATGATAAATAAACACTTGATTTATTAATCCGGCCATATCACATACGACCCTAACCAAAAGCAAGCCGCCCGATCAATATACGGTATCCTATACGCGCATTTTAATCGGGTCTATGCGTATATCGCATACGCGCACCCCAACGTTTCGCCTGGACTAGATAACTCCATTGTGGGACTTTAAGACTCGTCAATACGCCGGTAGTGGGTGATGATCATATCAAGCACCCCCAAGCTGCAAGCTGTCAGCTAAACGTAACGGCCACCCGGGTATTGAGCGATCAGAAGAGAACAAGC
This sequence comes from Agapanthus africanus, assembly GCA_030015575.1. Taxonomy (NCBI): domain Eukaryota; kingdom Viridiplantae; phylum Streptophyta; class Magnoliopsida; order Asparagales; family Amaryllidaceae; genus Agapanthus; species Agapanthus africanus. Next base: position 123,054,135 of record JASDDO010000006.1, on the reverse strand, counting down.
GAACCTGCTACAACTCCCGTCGAGCCAACCGGCACCACTACCGTGCAGTCCGGTCTCCTCGTATGATATGTCGTATATCAAGTCTAGGGGTGGTAAACGTCAGACCACAATAACCAATAACTCATGCCGATGTGAGGCTCTTATCTGGTCGAGAAACTACTGGTAACACTTACCAGTAAATCTCCAATCAGCCCTGTCCAGGGACTTCCCTGTTACGGCCAAATGAGCACAGTGTAACATCAACCCCCAATACCGGGAGAGACGAAACCCCTCCTATCGCTCATTGCCTCCATGTGACTCGGGACTGTACCCAAAAACCACCGTTTTGCACGCGCCTCATGGACGTGGTAAGGTGGAAATCAAAGCACAGTGGGAATCACACAAGACTCTATGAAGATCTCGGGTCTACAGACTAACGTGCACAAGTGTCACCTGAGAAGTGCCATCTGACGTGAGGTATAATACCATCTGGGAGTTCTCGGTGAGTCCGTCCAGTGTACCCAGTCTCCACTGAGCACCCGCATACCATCTCTGATGTCAAACACCAATGGATATGGCATCATCCATCGCCCATCTCATGGGTCGAGAAGCGTATACGTTAGTCTATACTGGTGTATCGATGCCCCGTCTTGATACACCCACGATTAGGGACCTTGAAGGATGTACTTATGGACTACCATGTCCCCACTAGTATGATCTGCATCATAGTCCAGGTAGTCAAGTACACATCCTAAGGGCTTTACCAACATGTAACTCTAAGACAATATAAAGAGACAATTATACATGTTAAGATAAAGAGCAACCAGATAACATGCTATCATATCGAGCAAGAAAGTCATCTCTATATATGTCCAAGCATCCAATATAATATACATCATCTGTACAATACTGGCCTCTAGGGCATACATACAACTAATAACTTTTTCCCGGAACAAAAAATTTTCAAGTGTTGAATCTTTTATCAAGTTTAAATCTTTCGGAAATACGCGCAAGTTTTGTGATGGACCCTCTAGAAGACAACAAACCTTAACTCGATTATGTGACCGTCTTGATCTGCCTTTTGAACCTTAGGGTTTGAGGCAGTACGGCGTGCCACATGTGAGGCGTTAGCTTGACCCTTCTACGGCTGGACCGCTACTGCTTTGACACATTCCGGGTTTTTTGAACTCCGCTCAAGTGTTGAGCTTTAGGAAATTTTGGGTATTTGATTATTCGATCGAAATGTATAATATTTTCTACTTATCTGCAATGTGATACAATATATGGAATTCATATAGTTAGGCATGAAATGCGAAGTATGTGATATTTTGGGATTTACGATGTCTAAAAGGATGTGGATTCCAAATATTGTAGTTTTACACTTTCTTTTCTGTGACCGTAAGTGTAGTATGTCGCTTATCGCCGGTTTCGTTGCTATACATCAACGACAATTGGGGTACGTATACTTACTTACGTTGATAATATATGATATTATGTGTTGCTGAGATATGATGTGCAGGATTGTCACGATTGAATAGCCGGGGGTTTTATGTGAGATGAGAGTTTTATTTTCATTCATGTAAAATTCAAATGTAATGTAATATTCTTTTATTTGGGGCACTTCCGGGTTGAGGTTGATGTCACCGGTGTTGTATATTATTTACTTTTCCGCATTAGGATAGACCCAAGGAGGGGAGCACAAGTGACCGCGTTCTGGGGTTCAGTAGGAGGCTATCTCGAGGAGTCAAGACCGGGTCTCCTAAACTCCAGGATTGGTAGGGTCGCATGCCGCTCTCGTAAGGGTCTAGGGGTGTGGGCTTGGCTATTCATCGCGACTGTGGAAGCCGTATTTTCTATTGTTGCCTAAATACTAAATACGGACGTCCTAGTATATCCCACATTATATCTATGTTTCTGCTGCCTGTGTTCTGTGATATCTGAGACGAATGATATTTTATATATGAGATATATAGTAGACGTTGCTTATGTTTTACACCCGCGCTAGTCCCGTCCCGGTATGCCGTTAGTTAAGTAACCTAACGGTGCATAACGGAATATTGCGGCGAATGCAGATGGCATAAGTGTACGTAGTATTTTTCTTTTCTGTGATAGGCTTAAGGACTTAAATGATGGGACTACATTAATATGATTAATGTAAAGAAAATAAACCTAAAAAGATGTTGTAGAATCGGATTTGAAAACCACTCGGCTTCTTATGAAAAAGTTATATTTCAAAACTGCGGAGCTCAAGCCACTCCTTTTGAAAACCATTTGATTCTACGACGATATCAAGTTCAAAGAGTTAAAGATTTTATTAAAAATCATCCGCAACCTTCCGTCATTTTAGGAAGTAGAGTACTTAGTATTCGTGCTACTTTTGTTGACCTTAGCTAAGGCGTAGTGTACGGTAGCTAAGTGATGTCTTCCTACAATGCATATGATGCAAATTAATTATGACGGGCATATGACTTTGTTGACCTTAGCGAAGGGTCATGTAAACGGGTCTGATTAATCAAGAAATGACGGCAGAACTTGACTAGTACTTGTGATTTGTTGACCATAGCCAAGGTCATAGGTACTAGGGGTAAAAATTATATCGGGAATTTCAAGTGTTGAGATTTGCAATGAGATTGCATACCTTCCATATGATGGTTGGATCCCGATCCCACTGTGGGCAATAGTTTCTCCCAGGAGAGTTTTACATTTTATAATTAGCTAACCCATTAGGTGTCTAGAAAGGTGTTAACGGGGCTACGCCTCTGGGAAAATGAGGTTTACTTTAATTAGGTTCATGCAAAAGCACGGGGAACCTCCCTCAAGTACCGACACTGGCATGGCTGAACGGTTTGTGAAGTTGTAAACTGTAATTAATCCTGGCTGGTTTTCTTTTTAAGGTTTGAAAGAAAAACTTGATTAAAGCAGTGGGAGACATCGATTAGACAAGATAATAACCAATCCGATATTTGCAAGAGCTTTCGCTGAGTGTATTCTTTGCTCTCTCTTAATGGCAGATACCAATGACTGGACTCAAGCTTCTACTAGAAAAAAATAAATTGAATGGGACCGATTATAAAGACTGGCCGAGGAATCTGAAAATAGCCTTGACTTATGATAAAGTATCATATGTCCTCACGGCTTCAGCCCCGCCCGTCCCAGGTCCAAAATCCTCAGTTGCGGACAAAGAAGTCCGCAAGACATGGAAAGCTGACTGTGCCACGGCCAAATGCCTCGCGGTTGCGTTAATGGACAACACACATCAAAAGCAGCACGAGAATATGGACATTCAAGCCATATTCCTCCATACAAAAGAGTTGTATGGAGAGCAAACCCGTGTATTATGATACGAAGCATCAAAGAAATTGTTTCAGATGCGAATGGCCCCTGGCACACCGGTAGGAGATCATGTTCTGAAGATGATAGCTCTTATAGAAGAGCTTGAGGACCTTGGATGGACGATGGACAATGAACAATATACGGATATTATTCTGCAGTCCCTCCCCTCCACCTTTGCTCAATTCATAGTTAACTTCAACATGCACAACATGGAGAGGGAACTACCTGAACTCCTTAATATGTTAAGGAGTGCGGAGAGCACACTAAAATCAGTGAAAACTCCCGTTTTGACTGTTGGACAATCTTCCTCTTCTCGCACAAAGGTTAAGGCCAAGGGAAAGAAAAAGAAGAAGCCCGCAAATCCTAAGGTTGGAGTTAAAAAGGTTAAGGGGAAGGAAAAGTCCAAAGCTGGAGAATCAGGGAAAGGGGAATGTTTTCATCGCCACAAAACAGGACATTGGAAGCGCAACTGTACCGAGTACTTAAATCTCAAGAAGAAGCATGGGGATGCTTCCGCTTCAGGTGTGTTTGTGACAGAAAACTGTTTTTCAATAAACTCTGCTTCCTGGGGATTAGATACCGGTTCAGGTTCTCACATTTGCAATTCTATGCAGGGGCTGAGAAATAGGAAGGTTTTGAAGACAGATGACCATACTCTCCTCGTTGGAAATGGTTCCAATGTACATACAGTCGCAGTGGGAGAGTATCACTTGGGGTTGCCATTTGGGTGTATATTGGTTTTGAACCCATGTTATTTTGTACCAAGTATGCTTTGTAATATAATATCTGTTTCTTTGTTAGAAAATGAAGGATATAACTTTATATTGCAGAACAATGTTATGAACATTCACCTGAATCAAATGTTGGTTGGGTATTGTCACGACCCGCAGGGTACGGAACGTGACTGGCACTTAAGTTTATGAAACGTCTCAAGACGTCCGTAAAATAAGTAAGCCAAAGCCCAGAAACCAAAACCAAATAAGCAAAAGAGTGAAGAAAACCCAATCAATTGAAAGCGAGTTTATCAAATAAGTCTTATAAAACCTTTTTTTAAAACAATATCAATTTTTCCGAAAATTTCGGCAGAGTCTCCATTTTAAATACTGGCCCCCAAAATGGGTACAACAAGAATATATATAAATCCAATAAATAAGGCATCCCCAAGCGGGAGCTAGCTCTTCGCCACAAGGCGGTCCCAAATCCCACGCAATATAAAACAACAACATGTAAAATAATCATAAAGAAGCATGAGAAAAACAGCATGTCGACTCAAGTGAGCTCGATCCCAAAATACATCATAAAAAAGTCCTCAAATCTCACATTCTCATCACTATGTCAATATACAACAATACTGGTAGATACAGTAGATGGAGTACACTAGATACAAAGAATATACAAGGTGGTACAAAAATAATAATATAACCCACCTAAGAGCAAAACCTCGAGTCCAGGCAAAAGAGCCAAAAGAAGCAAGTGCGCCCGCCGCTACTGTACTGACGGAGCGGACCTGCAAAAGGCTGTGACACAACGGGGGTGAGTTGCCAACTCGTGAGTAATAAATAACATCTATATAGGCTATCGCAAGTATGCACACAAGCATCCTAGCATCTATAATACAGTTATGGCAGGACATAAAAGCAGGTATGTATACAATATGAATATACTAGCAGGTATGAAAGCAATATGAATCAACTCGTGATCTGAATGTGTAAGTATAAGAAATCATGTTTTTTCCTTTAGGAATCTCTTTTGAAATACCAGCACAATACCAATAGAATCAACAAGAACCTGTGTCCAGCAACGACACCTCAAAACTATCACAAATCTCATATATCCATGTCATAGTATCTCTGGCCTCAGAAATCCGGCTGACCCATCTCAATATCAATATCTCATCATCTCACGGCCACGTTCGGTATCCTCTGGATATCCGCCGTTCCAAACAGTCACCGGTAGGTAATCCACCCCCTGCCAGGCTCATCGTCAGCACCACGAGCTTCTTGCCCCGGGGTACCTTACCGGGCCCACCATGTACCCGAGACGGTTCATCCAACTCCACGAAACGGGTCTTAAAAACCACAGCAAAATCATGGTGGACGACACTTACATCAATAGAAAACCGCAATTTACATATTTTAAAAATATAATGAGTTTAGAAATTTTGCGGCTTTCCCCCGAAATCCAGAAATATCCCAAAATCTCAAGAAATCCTCATAAATGCATATGCCAATGATAATGAATTCATATGGTATCAATAATCAAGTTGCGATGTATGATTGATAGACTAGGCATGAACAAATAACATGATGAGGTACATGCACATGATTAGCAAATCTTATGATTTCATTTTAAGGAATTAAAGGCAATAGCACAGGTTTAAGCATCAATTATAATAAAAGGTTTCAATTTATAGGTTATCTAGTGTGGTGGCATGGCAATTACCAGGGCGTGTGTGTAAGAATGAATAGTGCTCGTGCTGTATATAAAAACCCTGGCAATGGTGCAGGTGTCCTATAGAATGGGTTCGCATATGTATGTCAATATAAGGTATGGATGTAGCAAATAATCATACAAGTATTACACCCCTAATTACTAACATTACTAAGAATCTTTTTAAGCTACTAAAACTATCGGGCGACTTGCGCCATCCAACGATAATCCCCGTAGATGTTACATCTACTCACCGGAATCCCTAGCTAGTCACATCCAATCACCGCTTTCCCCTTTCGTGCCGCGTCTGACGTCTCCGCGACCGAACCTGGAATTTACATCAAAACCAAACATAAGGTTACATAACAAGAATGACGCAAAACCCAAACGAAATTACCAACGTTCATAAGGTGCGCGGAACACACGCGAAAATCGCAAAAACTAACTAAAATCGTTGATTTGGTTGCCCGGAAAAGCTAAAACCCGATCACTCAAAAATCCGCACTCACACATCCTAAATGTCATAGGATAAGCCAATACAATCATCAAGATATCAAAAATAATTCATCACATACTTTTTTCACAAAACTAGTAAGCACAAACATTCCAAAAAAAAACGATGCAACATCGCCGTTATGGGACAAAAAGGACTACAACCTAGAATAACATGTAACCGCATAACTAGTTAACCACAATCACTTTAATTATAACACATTACAATGCTTCAAATCATATTTTTCCATAAACAACCCTCTCTTGATTTTTATAACCATCAATTAAATCCAATTTCACACTTGAACAACATAAATTAACACATATCGATGCCCACTTAAGCAAAGTAATCACTTAAATTAGGTTTGTATAATAACTAGATAACAAAATAACTTAATTAATCTCATAATGGTGTTCTAAACCCTAATTTAATTTCAAACCATGAACTAGAAAAAACTAGATTAGGATTTAGCTATAATTTTAATACTAACATAACATGCAAGTCCTAATTAGCACACTTTAACTACAATTTAACCTTTGATTAGAAATTATACCTCAAAAGTTCAATCCTAAGCTTGCTGAAGCCTCCCAAGACACCTCCTTTCTCCAAGATTTAAACCAATTTGGGCTTGAAAAGAGATTGAATAAGGTTTTGTGTTGAATTTGTGAAGAAAATTAGGGATTTCGGTGGATTTTTTGATGAAATTGAAGCAAAAGGAGATGGGGGAAAATGGGGACCTGCACCAATATGAAGCTCGGCCAGGGAAAAGGATGGGGGGGGGGGGGAAAGTGAGGAATTGGAGTTGGAAAAATCAAAGTCAAAGCTCTCTCATGTCACTCAAAACCCATACCTAAATTACTATATTTTAATCCTATTCAAAACAATTCATTCACAATTGTTAAAGTCAAATAGAGGGGGATGGGGCTTCTGCATCAGTGGTTGGGCCGGCCTTGTGGAGTGAGGGTGAGTGGGAGTGGTTACAAAAAGAATCCCATGCAAAAAGACCCCCTACAAGTCCAAAAATGCAAGTTTAAGCTTAAATTCAATAAATTTCGTTTTCTATAATTAAAATTAGTTAAAACTTATAATAAAATACTAAAAATTTATGTTACAACTAGATTTTAATTAATATGATTTTAAAGCTTAAATTTAGCCCATTTAAATTTGTATTTATCGCTAATTTAATGTATTTTCTTACCGGCTTAAAATAATATAAAAAATTTGAAAAATTAGGGAAAATTTTTGAACGACCAGAATTTCATAAATAACTCATTTTCTACTAAAACAAGCAATTACCTATCCATTTTAGGTATAATTAGTCCTAAAGTACAAAATAACAAAAAAAACGGTTTACGGAAAAATATTGAATTTTCACCGATTTTCAGGAAAACACCAAAACGACTTTTCAAGGCGCTACAATCTTCCCCCTTAAAGAAATTCGGTCCCCGAATTTAAAAATATAACTACGCGTACCTTCAAAGAGATGGGGATATTTCTTCCTCATCTCGCCCTCGGTCTCCCAGGTGACCTCCTCGCTGCTCGGGCCACACCAAAGGACCTTGACGGTCGGTATAACTTTCGATCTCAACTTCTTCACCTGCCGATCCAGGATGGCCACCGGCTGCTCTGCAAAAGAAAGGTCGCGCTCTAGCTGGACTATCGGGTGCTGAATCACATGCGAAGGGTCGTGAAGGTACTTGCGAAGGATCGAAACATGGAAGACGGGGTGAACATCGGGAAAGCTGGGTGGAAGAGCCAAACGATATGCAACAGCGCCGACATGCTCGAGAATATCGAAGGGACCTATGAATCTAGGGCTAAGCTTCCCCTTTCGCCCAAAACGCATCACGCCCTTCATCGGAGAGACTCTCAGAAAAACATGATCGCCAACTGCGAACTCTAGTCTGCGATGGCGCCTGTCTGCATACGATTTCTGCCTGCTCTGAGCCGCTCTCATCCGGTCTCGAATCAACTGTATCTTCGCTGTCGTCTCCTCAACAAGCCGCGGCCCCAAAATACTGCTATCGCTGAGCTCTGTCCAACAAACGGGCGATCTGCATCTCCTCCCATACAATGCCTCGAAAGGTGCCATCTGAATAGTATCCTGGAAGTTGTTGTTGTAGGAGAACTCCACTAGAGGTAAATGACGATCCGAGCTACCGCCGAAGTCTAGAACGCACGCTCTGAGCATGTCCTCGAGAGTCTGAATGGTCCGCTCTGACTGTCCGTCGGTCTGCGGATGAAACGCTGTGCTGAAGCTCAAACGAGTGCCCAAATTCTCCTGAAGTCTCTGCCAAAGTCGGCTGGTGAACTGGGTGCCTCGATCTGACACGATACAAGTCGGTACGCCATGCAACCGCACGATCTCGTCGATGTAAAGCTGGGCATACTGAGCGAAGATGAAAGTCGTCTTCACTGGCAGGAAGTGAGCCGCTTTCGTCAATCGATCTACGATCACCCAGATGGAGTCATACCCTCGACTGGTCCTGGGTAGACCCACAACGAAATCCATCGAAATCTGCTCCCATTTCCACTCCGGAATGGGTAACGGCTGTAGCTCTCCTGCGGGCCTCTGGTGCTCAGCCTTGACTTGCTGACAAGTCAGGCATCTCGATACAAACTCCGCAATGTCCCTCTTCATCCCGTCCCACCAGTAGGTCCCTCTCATATCATGGTACATCTTGGTGGAACCGGGGTGGACACTATACACTGATCGGTGTGCCTCCTCAAGAATGTCGCGCCGCAATCCATCAGCATCTAGTACGCACTGTCTAGATCCATATCGTAAAATCCCCTGATCGTCAATCACGAACTCGGAAAATCTGCCCTGTCCCATCTGTGCCATGATCTCTGAGCAACGGTCGGCACTGCACTGTGCCTCATATATATGGTCAAGCAACTGTGGGCGTGCACGAACATGCGCGAGCTGTCCCCCTGTCTGAGTGAACTCGAACTCAACTCGGCTGTCGAATAAAATCTGCCAATCTGCTGACGACTGCCTCTGCACTGCGCGCAAATAGGATAGACTACCCCCGGGCCTCCTGCTCAAAGCATCTGCCACCACATTCGCCTTGCCTGGGTGATATAAGATCTCGCAGTCGTAGTCTTTCACCAACTCCATCCAACGACGCTGTCTGAGGTTCAGGTCTCGCTGCTGAAATAAGTACTTTAAGCTCTTGTGATCAGTGAATATCTGACACGACTCGCCGTATAGGTAATGTCGCCAAATCTTCAGTGCAAAGACCACTGCAGCCATCTCCAAATCGTGAGTGGGGTAGTTCTGTTCATGCTTCTTCAACTGCCGAGAAGCATATGCGATCACCCGGCCATGCTGCATCAATACGCATCCTAACCCCACTCGCGAAGCATCACAGTAGACCACAAATCCGCCTGATCCCGAAGGCAAAGATAATACCGGCGCCGTAGTCAAACAAGTCCGTAGCTGCTGAAAACTGCGCTCGCACTCCTCTGTCCAAGCGAAAGGAACTCCCTTCCGGGGCAAACCGATCAAAGGTGCAGCTATACGGGAGAAGTCCTGAAGAAAACGCCTGTAGTAGCCCGCCAGGCCTAGAAAACTACGGATCTCAGTAACCGATGTAGGTCGGGGCCACTGCTGAACAGCCTCAATCTTCTTCGGGTCCACACATATGCCGTCTCTCGTAACCACGTGACCCAAGAATCCGACGCTGTCCAGCCAAAATGCACACTTGGAGAACTTAGCGAACAGCTGGTGCTCCCTCAGAGTCTGTAACGTAATCTGCAAATGCTGCTCGTGCTCCTCTCTGCTCCGGGAGTACACCAAGATATCGTCGATAAACCAAATGATGAACAAGTCAAGATACGGCCTGAATGTACGGTTCATCAAATCCATGAATGCTGCTGGGGCGTTGGTGAGTCCGAACGACATCACCAAAAACTCATAGTGGCCGTAGCGCGTGCGGAAAGTTGTCCTCGGTATATCCTCCTGTCGAACTCGCAGCTGATGGTATCCTGATCGCAAGTCGATCCTCGAAAAATACCCTGCACCCTGAAGCTGGTCGAATAAATCATCAATGCGTGGCAACGGATATCTGTTCCGAACGGTAACTTTGTTCAGCTGGCGGTAGTCGATACATAAGCGCAAACTTCCATCCTTCTTCTTGACAAACAGGACCGGAGCACCCCACGGAGAAACACTAGGTCGAATAAGCCCCTTCTCTAACAAATCCTGCAACTGATCCTTCAGCTCTCTAAGCTCTACCGGGGCCATCCGATAAGGCGGTATAGAAATAGGCCCCGAGCCGGGAATCAAATCGATGCAGAACTCAACGTCGCGCTCAGGTGGTGGCCCAGGTAGCTCATCAGGGAAAACATCAGGGAACTCACAAACAACCGGGACCTGGTCCAACGGAACCTCTGCAGCTCGAGTATCACAAATATACGCTAAGAATCCCTGACATCCCTTCCGCAAGAGCTGACCAGCGCGAAGAGACGAAATCAAGCTGGGAAGGGTGACGCTGCGGTCTCCCTGAAATAACAAGGACTGGCTCTCCCGGAAAGCTAAATCTGACTGCCTTCTCACGGCAGTCCACCGAAGCATAACAAGTAGCCAGCCCGTCCATGTCCAGAAGCACATCAAAGTCCAACATATCGAGGAGAATCAAATCAACTGATGAATCCCTCTCCCCGATACGAACGGAACACAATCGAAATACAAAACGAGCGACAAACGACTCGCCTACCGGAGTACTAACAACAAGCGGATGATCTAACGACGACGACTCACGGCCCAATATCGGTGCAAAGTATGTAGAGACATACGAATGTGTGGAACATGGGTCAAATAATACCCGTGCGTCGAAAGAGCAAACTGGCAAGGTACCTCTCACAACGGCATTAGATGCCTGCGCATCCTGCGGTGTCAAAGCAAATACTCGGGCCTGTCCTCCACCGATAGCGGGCTAACCTCGACCTCGGCCTCTGCCTCCTTGTCCTCTCTGAACAGGACCGCCGTGTCCACGGCCTCTGGGTGCACCTAACTGGAGTGGAGCATCGCATGTAGTAGGAAGTAGGGCTCTCTGAGGAGGGGGTGGTGATGGTGGTAGGGTCACATGCGGAATGGTCGCCGCTCCCTGTCGTCTCGCCGGACAGTCTCTCACAAGATGGTGCGGACTCCCGCACCCAAAACACCCTGGCGACGGCTGCTGTCCGTGGGGATATGAACCATATAACTGTCCCCGTCCAAATCCTCTGCCAGGCCTATCTCTCGGAAAGAATCTGGCACGCTGCCTCTGAGACGGTACATCGGTGCGAATCCTCTTCGGGCCAGAAACGGCCGAAGTCTGTGATATGCGTTCCTCCATCCGTAATGCCGTATCCATAGCAGCTGAATAAGTGTCGTAGTGCTGGGCGCCAATAGCAAGATATAGCTGGGCATCAAGTCCCTGTACGAACCTCTTCACCATCTTCTCTTCGGTATCCACCAAATACGGAGCATATCGGGATAACTGTGTAAACTGGATGTCATACTCAGACACCGTCATCCCAGGTGTCTTGACTAAGGCCTCGAAGCTACGAGCTCTGGCGTCACGAACGATCTCTGGGAAGAAACGAGCTAGAAAGACCGCTGTAAACTCGGCCCAAGTCATAGGCGGTAGACCTGCAGCTCGACCTCTCAAGACTGACTCCCACTATGTCTGCGCGAGACCCTCTAGTCGGAAACTCGCAAGCTCTACCCATCGATCATCCGAACATCTCAGCGAACGGCAGATCCTGGCTAAACTGTCAAGGAACGTCTGTGGGTCCTCCGCTGCCTCGGTGCCGGTGAATATTGGAGGTCTCAGCCTCATGAAATCCTGTAGCGAAACCGGAATGGCCACGGTGGTAGTAGTAGGAGCAGGTATAATGGTCGTCTATGATGTAGTAGGTACGTCATCCAGCCTCGGTGTACGACTGGCTGCAACTAGGGATCCTACCATCTGACATAGCTCCTGCATGCTCCCCATCATCTGTCGCAACTCCTCCATACCAGTCTCAAGCCTATCCATACGGCCTGGGGAAGGTGGATCGGTCTGTCCCTGCGGCGTAGGCATACCACCCTGCTCAGTCCTAGTCTCGGACGAGCCAGCTCGAAACTCGTCTCGGGCGGCAGCCCTCTGTGGCCTCGTAGCCTTCGGCAGCATAGTGGCTGTTACAGGAAAACGGATAATAAGAACAGTGCAATAGGATCATAGGATACACGGAATTGAAAAAGGAATTTTCAAGCATGTATATCCTAAAGTCACTTAGGCGGAGTACCGTATCGTAAGTATGCCGCGGACATACACACGCTACGTTACCCTACTTAAGTCACTTACTCCATCTACCAAAAGTCATCCTACACTCAAAAGGTAAAACCTATCTCTCTGATACCAACTTTTTCACGACCCGCAGGGTACGGAACGTGACTGGCACTTAAGTTTACGAAACGTCTCAAGACGTCCGTAAAATAAGTAAGCCAAAGCCCAGAAACCAAAACCAAATAAGCAAAAGAGTGAAGAAAACCCAATCAATTGAAAGCGAGTTTATCAAATAAGTCATATAAAACCTTTTTTAAAAACAATATCAATTTTTCCGAAAATTTCGGCAGAGTCTCCTTTGTAAATACTGGCCCCTAAAATGGGTACAACAAGAATATATATAAATCCAACAAATAAGGCATCCCCAAGCGGGAGCTAGCTCTTCGCCACAAGGCGGTCACAAATCCCACGCAATATAAAACAACAAAATATAAAATAATCATAAAGAAGCATGAGAAAAACAGCATGTCGACTCAAGTGAGCTCGACCCCAAAATACAGCATAAAAAGTCCTCAAATCTCACAGTCTCATCTCTAGATCAATATAGAACAATACTGGTAGATACAGTAGATGGAGTACACTAGATACAAAGAATATACAAGGTGGTACAAAAATAATAATATAACCCACCTAAGAGCAAAACCTCGAGTCCAGGCAAAAGAGGCAAAAGAAGCAAGTGCGCCCGCCGCTACTGTACTGACGGAGCGGACCTGCAAAAGGCTGTGGCACAACGGGGGTGAGTTGCCAACTCGTGAGTAATAAATAACATCTATAGAGGCTATCGCAAGTATGCACACAAGCATCCTAGTATCTATAATACAGGTATGGCAGGACATAAAAGCAAGTATGTATGCAATATGAATATACTAGCAGGTATGAATGCAATATGAATCAACTCGTGATCTGAACGTGTAAGTCTAAGAAATCATGTTTTTCCTTTAGGAATCTCTTTTGAAATACCAGCACAATACCAATAGAATCAACAAGAACCTGTGTCCAGCAACGACACCTCAAAACTATCACAAATGTCATATATCCATGTCATAGTATCTCTGGCCTCAGTCATCCGGCTGACCCATCTCAATATCAATATCTCATCATCTCGCGGCCACGATCGGTATCCTCTGGATATCCACCGTCCCAAACAGTCACCGGTAGGTAATCCACCCCCAGCCAGGCTCATCGTCTGCACCACGAGCTTCTTGCCCCGGGGTACCTTACCGGGCCCACCATGTACCCGAGACGGTTCATCCAACTCCTCGAAACGGGTCTCGAAAACCACAGCAATCTCATGGTGGACGACACTTACATCACTAGAAAACCGCAATTTACATATTTTAAAAATATAATGAGTTTAGAAATTTTGCGGCTTTCCCCCGAAATCCAGAAATATCCTAAAATCTCAAGAAATCATCATAAATGCATATGCCAATGATAATGAATGCATATGGTATCAATAATCAAGTTGCAATGTATGATTGATAGACTAGGCATGAACAAATAACATGATGAGGTACATGCACATGATTAACAAATCTTATGATTTCATTTTAAGGAATTAAAGGCAATGGCACAGGTTTAAGCATCAATTATAATAAAAGGTTTCAATTTATAGGTTATCTAGTGTGGTGGCATGGCAATTTTCAGGGCGTGTGTGTAAGCATGAATAGTGCTCGTGCTGCATATAAAAACCCTGGCAATGGTGCAGGTGTCCTATAGAATGGGTTCGCATATGTATATCAATATAAGGTATGGATGTAGCAAATAATTATACAAGTATTACACCCCTAATTACAAACATTACTAAGAATCTTTTTAAGCTACTAAAACTATCGGGGGACTTGCGCCATCCAACGATAGTCTCCCGTAGATGTTACATCTACTCACCGGAATCCCTAGCTAGTCACGTCCAATCACCGCTTTCCCCTTTCGTGCCGCGTCTGACGTATCCGCGACCGAACCTGGAATTTACATCAAAACCAAACATAAGGTTACATAACAAGAACGACGCAAAACCCAAACGAAAATACCAACGTTCATAAGGTGCGAGGAACACACGGGAAAATCGCAAAAACTAACTAAAATCGTTGATTTGGTCGCCCGGCAAAGCTAAGACCCGATCACTCAAAAATCCGCACTCACATATCCTAAATGTCATAGGATAAGCCAATACAATCATCAAGATATAAAAAATAATTCATCACATATTTTTATCACAAAACTAGTAAGCACAAACATTCCAAAAAAAAAAACGACGCAACATCGCCGTTATGCGACAAAAAGGACTACAACCTAGAATAACATATAACCGCATAACTAGTTAACCACAATCACTTTAATTATAACACATTACAATGCTTCAAATCATATTTTTCCATAAACAACCCTCTCTTGATTTTTATAACCATCAATTAAATCCAATTTCACACTTGAACAACATAAATGAACACATATCGATGCCCACTTAAGCATAGTAATCTCTTAAATTAGGTTTGTATAATAACTAGACAACAAAATAACTTAATTAATCTCATAATGGTGTTCTAAACCCAAATTTAATTTCAAACCATGAACTAGAAAAAACTAGATTAGGATTTAGCTATAATTTTAATACTAACATAACATGCAAGTCCTAATTAGCACACTTTAACTACAATTTAACCTTTGATTAGAAATTATACCTCAAAAGTTCAATCCTAAGCTTGCTCAAGCCTCCCAAGACACCTCCTTTCTCCAAGATTTAAACCAATTTGGGCTTGAAAAGAGATAGAATAAGGTTTTGTGTTGAATTTGTGAAGAAAATTAGGGATTTCAGTGGATTTTTTGATGAAATTGAAGGAAAAGGAGATGGGGGAAAATGGGGACCTGCACCAATATGAGGCTCGGCCAGGGAAAAGTACGGGGGGGGGGGGGAAGTGAGGAATTGGAGTTGGAAAAATCAAAGTCAAAGCTCTCTCATGTCACTCAAAACCCATACCTAAATTACTATATTTTAATCCTATTCAAAACAATTCATTCACAATTGTTAAAGTCAAATAGAGGGGGATGGGGCTGCTGCAGCAGTGGTGGGGCCGGCCTTGGGGAGTGGGGGTGAGTGGGAGAGGTTACAAAAAGAATCCCAAGCAAAAAGACCCCCTACAAGTCCAAAATTGCAAGTTTAAGCTTTTTTCAATAAATTTCGTTTTCTATAATGAAAATTAGTTAAAACTTATAATAAAATACTAAAAATTTATTTTACAACTAGATTTTAGTTAATATGATTTTAAAGCTTAAATTTAGCCCATTTAAATTTGTATTAATCGCTAATTTAATGTATTTTCTTACCGGCTTAAAATAATATTAAAAAATTGAAAAATTAGGGAAAATTTTTAAACGACCAGAATTTCATAAATAACCCATTTGCTACTAAAAATAAGCAATTAACTATCCATTTTAGGTATAATTAGTCCTAAACTGCAAAATAACAAAAAAGACGGTTTACGGAAAAATACCGAATTTTCACCGATTTTCAGGAAAACACCAAAACGACTTTTCAAGGCGCTACAGGTATGGTACACTTAATAACGTGTTATACGTCTTAAATCAACACACAGTTTTCAGCATACAACACAGTAATAAAAGAAAACTTTCAGAAATAAATGAAGCTTTTCTTTGGCACTGTAGACTTGGTCATATTAACGAAACAAGACTAAACAAGTTACATAAAGATGGATATTTAAACCCTTTTGAATATAAATCTTATGCGACTTGCCAGTTTTGTATCAAAGGTAAAATGACCAAAACTCCATTTACTGGACACGGAGAAAGAGATACCGAGCTTCTAGGACTCATACATAGTGATGTATGTTGGCCAATGTCTACACAGGCTAGAGGCGGTTTTTCTTACTTCATTACTTTCACTGACGATTTCTCAAGATTCGGTCATGTATTTTTATTAAAGCACAAATCCGAAGCTTTCGAGAAATTCACTGAATATAAACAAGAAGTAGAAAAACAAACCGGCTTGAGTATCATGATGCTTCGATCAGATCGAGGTGGGGAGTACCTCAGTACAGAATTTGCAAACTTCCTAAAAGAGAATGGGATTCTCTCTCAACTCACTCCTCCTTACATACCACAGCACAACGGTGTGTCTGAACGACGGAATAGGACCCTATTAGATATGGTCCGTTCCATGTTGAGTGATGCTGAGTTACCTGTCTCATTTTGGGGGCATGCATTGGAGACTGCGGCGTTTCTACTGAACAGGGTCCCAATCAAAACGGTGTCTACTACGCCATATGAGATATGGCATGGAAAGAGACCATCTCTGTAACATTTTCAAAAATACAAAATATAAATTTTGGGAATTTTTATAATTTAATATTATTTTATTGATTATTTTAATATTAAATGCAAAAAAATAGGAAAAATGTTAGAAAAATTATGAAAAATTATGGGAAATTCTAAAATAGGGTAAATTAGTGGATTATGACATTTTAAAGTTTTTTGATTAGTTTGACACTAATTTAGTGCTAATCGCGATTAAAATCGCTAATCGGGTTTTTTGGCAATTTTATGCAAAACTTGCACATACCACTTTTTCTACACTTGAGCATTTTTCTAGCCATGGTTTTCTTTTGGGATTACTATTGATGTGAGAAGGTTTGGTTTTTAAAAGAAAAGAAAAAGAAAGGAAAATGTAATGATGAGGGTAGGTGAGAGAGAGAGGTGGACTTTGACTTAGCATACTTAGCCATTCTCCTCCAATTCCTTCACCATTTCCCTCTCCATTCATGGAGTTGCTGCTGCTGCCCTTCCTCATCTTCCTCCCCTCTTCAACTCCTCATTTCATCTCAAAAATCACTCCAAAACCCCAATCTCCTTTCATTAAAATTGTGCAAAATCCCTAGATCTACACATGGAGCTAAAGAAGCAAGGATTTTGGCCACTAGGGGCAACTCAAGAATTTTCTTGAGTTGCTAATGGAGGTAATTACTGAACCACTAGCTTAATTATAGCCTTTCCTATAAACCCATGTTAAGATTTCATCGATATTGAGTGATATTATGGACTTGGTGATAACCTAGTTAGGGTTTGAGGGAAATTGGTGTTGTATTATGAAATTGAGCTTAGTAGAGGTTTTACCAACACCCTAGTGTTTGAATTGGAGCCCAAAACCTGAAGCTTGAACCAGAATACGGATTTTTTGAAACCTATATCGGGGAAAAACTGGAATCTGTCACTGTTATTTAGAATCTGCTAACACCCCGAGAACCCTAAAATAATATTGTGTGGAAATTGAGATGTGTAGGCACCATAGAGGCAACACCCAAAACCCTAGCTCCCCATTCTAAACTGAGGCCGCCGAATTTCCCATTCTGGCCGCAATTTGCGGCCAGAGCAGAGGGGATTCTCCTCGTTTTCTGTGCACAGCCCCAATTCCTCAATTCTTGGCCCTGGGTACTTCTAGTTTTGACAGATTCTATCTAGGGTGAAATCTGGGACATATATCCTAAGTTGCTATTTTGGATTCGCGTTTCCGTATTCCGTATTTTCATTTCTGAAATGGTGGATTGTGTTTTGCCTCGACTATTGGGCGTTTATACGACGATATAGAGGATTTATATGTGGTTTTGAAGGCGTGCCATAGGTTCTCACCTATAGGCCCCCTTATCGTATCGTTTTGGATTTCATGCGCCGTTTTAGCTTGGATTTGGTTTAATGCGCATATACGATATTTGATGTGTAGGTACCCATGAAGACTTCGGGACGACAAGCAAATGCGTGGTGATGTCCGCAAATGATGATGCAAGGTGAGTAGATTATATCTACAGGGGGAAGTCGGGTGGATGGCGTATAGCACCCCCGCAGTCCGTAGATAGATTACTATGTAGCTTATTGTGATATTAGGTGTATTGTGGATAATGTAGGGTTAGAAGTGACTAGTGTAGTTCATAGTCGCGAACCCTAGGATAGAATTACACCTACACACACACCCTTGCCTATCACTTGTACTTGCACTGTGGTTGATGATATGTGATGACTTTGGAGATGAGTCGATGATGTGGGCTTGGTGCCCTGAGATCGGTGATTTGACACGATTCATATGTGGGATATGACTTGTGATTCCTTGCGGGCTTGGGATATGTGTTTACCCCCGCATGCATGCTTTAGTGATGGTATCGATTTGTACTAGACATAGAGTAGTACCCCCAGACTATATGATCTGATGATACTGATACCTGTTATGTGATGAGATAGTGAGATTTTGACCTGTACCCAGCTTTTGGGGATGCCGTATGACGATTTACCGTACGAGCCGATATTGATGATAGATCCGCACTCATAACTAGAGGATATCTTACGATATGACATTGAGGCGGGATCGCCGACTATATCCTTATATATATATATACCGACTCAGATTTAGATGGTTTCCACACCTACCCCTCCTGATCGACCTGATACTTAGATGTAGTTTGCATAGTAGATACTTCACTGTGGTGTTGACTACTAGATTTCTGCAGTCTCATGCTTTTCGCATTGCTGGCATACATTCATTGCTATATTATTATTATGCTGTTAGGACACCAGCACCATTATCGATGATGCGTATGTTTCACGTACACTATTTGCCGGCTCACACACTTCATCATCGATAATTGCCATGCCACTACACCGTAGTACTATCGCATACATCATGGATTGATTGCATAGCACATCGCATTGGATGTACTTCTTGATGTTGGATTTTCATGGGATTTCTGGATTTGGGAACCGTGTCCTTTTCAATAGTAATCATTTAAAAACCCGGTTCCCTTGGTATGATATTTGGGGCGTCGCCCCGTGTTTTCTCGGTGCTAGAGGATGTACTGAGAGAGGGCTCACCCGGACTGACGGAAGCCCGATGGATTGATAGATGGCTGACCCGGACTGACGGAAGCCCGATGTACTGAGAGAGGGATGACCCGGACTGACGGATTCCCGATATATATATACTCTGAGAGAGGGCTGACCCGAACTGACGGAAGCCCGATGTATTGATAGAGGGCTGACCCGGACTGACGGAAGCCCGATGTATTGAGAGAGGGATGACCCGGACTGACGGATTCCCGGTATATACTTTGAGAGAGGGCTGATCCGGATTGACGGAGCTCCATATGGATGAGGATTTACGTGTCGATGCTAGGCACGGGTTTTCACGATGTTTTTCCATGATATTGTTTATATCCTCATTCTTTCATACATGATGCTTATCGTCAGTGGGTGACGAGTGGACGGGTTCCACATATATATACAGACTGGATTTACACTTATCATACTTCATTTGTATATATAACAGGGTATGAGGGCGCTGTTATATATACCCTTACACCAATATTAGTGGTATGTGACGCTAATATATGTGTATTGATATCATTGATATTTCATCATATTTACTTCATGCAGACATACCTTGCACTGATGACATGTTATTACCTGAGTACCTGGCACTGCATACATGATTAGATGTTACCTTGCCACCTTATCACACTCAGATGTACTCTTGTGGATTGTATTACTGATTGTTGACTTAGGTTTATGTCTTGCATTCGGTTTCTACTTGTAGATGTTTCTATTCACGAGTTGGCAACTCACCCCCGTTGTGCCACAGTTCTTGCAGGTTCTGCCGTACAGGTTCTAATGCGGCATTTCTGGCACACTTCTTTCTTGCGGGTGACTTGCTTTTGGTAGGTGGATTCTTTCGCATCAAGAATCACCATTGTATTTATTTTATTTCATTGTATCTAGAAATTGTCCATCAACCAAAACTTGTATATTCTTTCAGACTTAGAGACAGTGCTTTATTATTCGACCTAGAGTCGCGCTTAGTAGTATTGCGGTTTTCTTGTTGCTTTGAGCTTTGTTTTGGATTTGATCCTCGCCACTTGGCGTTGTATATTATCATATCATTGTGTGGTTATGACCGTCGATTGACGAAGAGCTAGCTCCCGCTTGGGGATGCCTTTATCATTGCATATTTATTGTTATCCTTGTTGTACCCCATTCGGGGCCAGTTTTACAAAGGAAACTCTGCCGAAATTTTTAGAAAAGACTTATTGTTTTCAAAACGTACCTTCGGCTTAGTTATTTAAAAACCTTGATTTCAAACCTTTATTTCTTCACTTCTTAAACCAGTCTTCTTTATTTATTCTTCAAAATGGTTTTAGATTTCTGGGCTTTTGGCTTACTTGGATCAGATGGAGTCCTATAGGCTTCATATGGTTCAAGTGCCAGTCACGTGCTCTTTCGGGTCGTGACAAAGTTGGTATCAGAGCGCTAGGTTGACCTTGGTTCGAGTCTAAGTTTGACTATGTGGAGCCTAAGGAGTTATTTATATACGGAACTTAGACTTGGTCGAGGGGGTATTCGACCCGAACTTTCGTCGTACTAGGATGACCCTTGGTTGATGGATTAGGTGACTAAAGTAGAGTGACGTACCGTTGGTATGTTCCGCGGCATACTTACGACACGCCACTCCGCTTAAGGAACCTTAGGATGTGCATATTTTTCAAGATCAGTGATTCTCTTCATATCCTGGATTATACATCCATTTGAGATTCCCGATTCTACTAGTTTCATGATCATACCTCCATTGATGCTGTTCCTTCCTATGATCATGTATCCACTTTGGATCTGTTGTTTCCTTTCTTGCCATTGATGTGCTCTCTTTGATACTCGATTGAGATTCTTGTCACCATGTTTGAGCGCAGTTTGGGCTGCTGTTAGGGTTACGGCCGGTGTGAGCTCGTTTGGTACGAGGGCCGACCATTGTGTTTTCTGGTGACATGGGAACATCTCGAGTTAGTGTTGGTGATTGTGACCTCTAGTGGAGGCGAGTGCTTGGTCTTGCACCGGATGATCGGGCCATTGTTAGAGCTGCCAGTTGAGAGAGGACTGTTGATGTACAGCATACCTCAGAGATTGTGATGTCGCCTACCGTGCAGACAGATGGACCAGCTGTTGCTGAGATTGACAGGATGTTGCTTTCGGAGCTTACGAGCTGAGATTGCCGGAGCTTTCGGGCAGTCATGCGACTGATGATAGCTAGTCTACCCGGCTTGAGAGACGAAGGTGATTCGTCCGATTTTGCGCCAGGGCGGGTCCAGTTGAGTTGAAGATTTCCAGTGTGGAGAGTCTTACTCAGATCTAGAGTAGGCTGATTCAGAGATGACCGCTTATGTATTGCCTTTCCTGGAGGATTGAGGAGTTGTTCGGCGTACAGGCATATGAGCCAGTTGTTGCTGCAAATGATGAGATATCGCCCAGATGATTAGAGTTACTGCAGCATGAGCATGTTCTTAGAGAGATGATAGCGAGTTGCTAGTCACCGAGGATGGATGACTAGGACGCATGGTGTCACGACCCAAAAGAGCACGTGACTGGCCCTTGAACCATATGAAGTCTATAGGACTCCATCTGATCCAAGTAAGCCAAAACCCAGAAATCTAAAACCATTTTGAAGAATAAGTAAAGAAACTTGTTTTAAGAAGTGAAGAAAACATGTTTGAAATCAAGATTTTTAAACAACTAAGCCGAATGTGCATTTTAAAAACAGTACAATCTTTTCCAGAAATTTCGGCAGAGTTTCTTTTGTAAAAAAAAGGCCCCGAATGGGGTAAAACAAGAATAACGATATATATGCAATGATAAAGGCATCCCCAAGCGGGAGCTAGCTCTTCGTCAATCGACGGTCACAACCACGCAATGATATGATAATATACAACGCCAAGTGGCGAGGATCAAAACCAAAAGAAAGCTCAAAAGTAGCAAGAAAACCGCAATACTACTAAGCGCGACTCTAAGGTCGAATAATACAACACTGTCTCTGAGTCTGAAAGAATATACAAGTTTTGGTTGATGGAAATTCTAGATACAATGGAATAAAATAAATACAATGGTGAAATATCAATGATATCAATACACATATATTAGCGTCCCATTCCACTAATATTGGTGTAAGGGTATATATAACAGCGCCCTCATACCCTGTTATATATACAAATGAAGTATGATAAGTGTAAAACCAGTCTGTATATGATCCATGTCTGTATATATGTGGAACCCGTCCACCTGTCACCCACTGACAGTAAGCATCAAGTATGCAAGTATGAGGATATAAACATTGTCATGGAAAAACCTCATGAAAACCCGTGCCTAGCATCGACACGTAAATCCTCATTCATATGGGGCTCCGTCTGCGGTATCGGCCCTCGGCCCCCTGCAGTACGAGTCAACCCATGTCCATCTCTGGGCTCCGTCTGCGGCATCGGCCCGTCGGCCCCCGGCAGTACGCCCATCTCTCGGCTCCAGGCGGTATCCCCCAGATATCCGCCGAGCAAAAGGTAATATCACCGGACAGTATGGTTCCCCAGCCGGGCTCATCGGCTCATAGCACATCGACATCTCTTTCTTGCCCCGGGGTACTCCGGGCCCCACCATGTACCCTCGTACGGCCTCGACGCCTCCTCGTAGGGGTATATAAATCAGAACCGATAAAACTCATGGTGGAAGCTGAAATATCATATCAAGGGTAACCGGGTTTCAAAACATTTACATAATCACTTGAAATACCCACGGTTCCCCAAATCCAGAAATATCATGGAAACAAACATCCCAATGCGCATAATCAGAAAGTATGATGTATGTGACATATAAATGAAGTGCAAGTATAACAACATATCATGCAACATGGAATAATGGTATGCACATACAAGGTCATATCGTGATGCAATAATACTACTGTGTGGTGACATGGCAATTATCGATGATGAAGTGTGTGAGCCGGCAAATAGTGTACGTGGAACATACACATCATCGATAATGGTGCTGGTGTCCTAACAGCATGATAATAATATAGCAATGAACATATGCCAGCAATATGAATAGTATGGAAATGCAGAAATCTAGTAGTCAACACCACAGTGAAGTATCTACTATGCAACTACATCTAAGTAACAGGTCAATCAGGAGGGGTAGGTGTGGAAACCACCTAAAACTGAGTCAATGTATATATATAGATATATAGTCGGTGATCTCGCCTCAATGTCATATCGTAAGATATCCTCGAGTTATGAGTGCGGATCTATCATCAATATCGGCTCGTACGGTAAATCATCGCACGGCATCCCCAAAAGCTGGGTACAGGTCAACATCTCACTATCTCATCACATAACAGGTATCACTATCGTCAGATCATATAGTCTGGGGGTACTACTCTATGTCTAGTACAAATCGATACCATCAATGAAGTATGCATGCGGGGGTAAACACATATCCCAAGCCCGCAAGAAATCACAAGTCATATCCCACATATGAATCGTATCAAATCATCGATCCCAGGGCACCAAGCCCACATCATCAACTCATCTCCAAAGTCATCCCATATGATCAAACACAGTGCAAGTGTAAGTGATAAGCAAGGGTGTGTGTATAGGTGTAATTCTATCCTAGGGTTCGCGACTATGACTACACTAGTCATTACTAACCCTAACTATCCATAAAACACCTATAAACACAATAAACTGCATAATAATCTATCTACGGACTGCGGGGGTGCTATACGCCATCCACCCGATTTCCCCCTGTAGATATAATCTACTCACTTTGCATCATCATTTGCGGACGTCACCACGTATGCTTGTCGTCCCGAAGTCTTCATGGGTACCTACACATCAAAATGTCGCATATGCGCATTAAAACCAAATCCAAGCTAAAACGGTGCATGAAATCCAAAACTATACGATTAGGGGCCTATAGGTGAGAACCTATGGCACGCCTTCAAAACCATCAATAACTCCTCTATATCGTCGTATAAACGACAAATAGTCGAGGCAAAACACATCCCACCATTTCAGAATCAAAAATACGGAATACGGAAACACGAATCCAAAATAGCAACTTAGGATATATGTCCCAGATTTTACCCTAGAGAGAATCTGTCAAAACTAGAAGTACCCAGGGCCAAGAATTGATGAAATGGGGCCAGACACGCAAAACGAGGAGATTCCCCTCTGGTCTGGCCGCAATTTGCGGCCAGAAAGGAGGTTTTGGCGGCCGGGAAGAAGAGTTATGGGCTAGGGTTTTGGGGTTATCTTCCTGGGTGCCTGCACATGCTACTGTCCACTCAATATTATTTTAGGGTTCTCGGGGTGTTAGCAGATTCTAATTAACAATGGCAGATTCCAGTTTTTCCCCGATATTGGTTTCTACAATCCGTATTCTGTGGTTTGGTTCTCAGGTTAGGGTCTCAATTCATGCACTAGGGTGTCCTCATGGTCTCCACTGAACTCAAATTCCCCATCACAACTCACAATTCCCTCAAACCCTAACTAGGTTTCACCAAGTCCATAATATCACACAATATCGATATAATCTAAACATGGGGTTAAAGGAAAGGCTATAATTAAGCAAATGGTTCAGAAATTACCTTAATTGTCAACTCAAGAACTTTCTTGAGTTGCCCCAAGTGGCCACAATCCAAGCTTTCTAGGTCCATCTTGTAGATCTCGAGCTTGCGCATCTTTTTAATGAAACCGATATAGGATTTTTATGATGTTTAAGAGGTGATTTCATGGCTTGAAGAGGGGAGGGAAGATGAGGAAGGGCAGCAGCAGCTAGAGGAAGAGGGAGAGAAATGAGAGGGAGAGGAATGGCCAAGGGTGCTAAGTCAAAAGGTCACGGGTGCCCCATGCTTCACTCTCACCTACCCTCACTCCAATTTCTTTTTCTTTTCTTTTCTTATTCCCTTTTAAATCCAAACCTTCTCATAAGAATAGTAAACCCAAAAGAAATCCATGGCAAGAAAATACACAAGTGTAGAAAATGTGATATGTGCAAGTTTTGCACAAAATTGCCAAAAAACCCGATTAGCAATTTTAATCGCGATTAGCACTAGATTAGTGTCAAAATGATCACAACAACTTAAAAAAATGCCATAGTTCACTAATTTACCCTATTTTAGAATTTTCCATAATTTTTCATAATTTTTCTAACATTTTTCCTATTTATTTGTATTTAATATTAAAATAATCAATAAAATAATATTAAATTATAAAAATTTCCAAAATTAATATTTTATACTTTTGAAAATGTTACAATCTACCCCCCTTAAAGAAATTCGGTCCCCGAATTTAAATTTAAACCCCCACTACTAAAACAATTTCAGTATAATCCATTTTGTCGGGGCTCCGAAAGCATCAACACATAAGAATATCATAAAAGTATACTGCTCTACTAGAAATCAATCCCCAAAATGCATATATAAGAATATCCTATTCGTCTGGTGCGCAAGGAATCAAAATCCATATATGTGTCAAACAGGTGTACAAACAACATCTAAGTGCAACGGGTGTGCACGAAACATCTGTCGTAGGCAACGTGTGTGCCTGACAGAAAAGTCAGGTGCATGTGACTTGCACGAAAAATCCCGATTTAGTGCATCTGGCGTGCACCAAAATCGTAAATCAAAACACTAAAGGTGCATGAAAACTATGCTGGAAGTGTAACTCAAATCACTGAATACGATAGGCATGAAATCTCAATCAATATCTCAAATGCAATAACTCAGCGCAAAATATATAAATATCCAGTGGGTGCATGAAACCAAAATCATGAAACTCAGTCATCAAAACTAAATCATGCAAACAGAACGCCCAAAATACCGAAATCCAAAATGACGGATACGTGATAATCGAATCACAAAATCACAAATCATAAATACCGTCCTCGGTAGTTCCTCCTTCAAGGTCGAGAAGGAGTCGGTGCAATCCACTGCTAGCAGCGCAGGATATCTACCTGCCTCTTGCTCACGGTCTGGCGTCCTCTGTCTCTGGATTCTTATCTTCCCTGCGGATCACCTATCACGCGGTCAATCGGCTCATCGGCCCTGTCAGATGTGCTAACGGGGACGATTCCGTTCTGGTACTTCTCTGGTCACCTCTCGGTCAAACCTCACGACCACTCGTAAGGAAGCATATCACTGGCGTCGGCCTCTGGCTCTCTGAAAGCACGTCTCATATCTGACCCTGGGTGCAAACACCGTTGCAGCAATGTCCTGGAAGGAATCCTGCTCAAGGTCTCTTCCAATCATGCCTATGCCGAACCAAACGGAGGCTGGCTCTCCTGCACAACCTCTTCTCGCTCAAAAGATACCCGTGTCCTCAGCACAATATCTTCTCAGAAACTGGTCGCATCCCAACGTCTCTATAAGCATGTCAGGTCTCTAGTCTCGACGGGAAGCAATGACAGCTCGTCAGTGTCTCACACGAACCTCTTGTTCCAACTGTCTCCATCGTTGTCCACTATGACGTCACGCCAAGCTACTATGCACTGCACTGTCCTCGGCCACGACCAATCTGAAGTCTCTCATACGGACTCGAAATCGTGTACTCTGTAGCTTCATCATTCTGTAGAAGATGTCAGGCCGAACTGGTCCTCGGGAACACGTCCCAACCATCGGAGGAATACTCATCACTCGTCCGTCCTTGATCAATTCGCAACGCATCTGTGTAAGTTCCTTATCCGAACCTGGTCAACTACATCGTCGACAATGCTGAACTCTATCCTATTGGGTGCACGCAATACGACCACTCCTGGTCCAGGTCTTCTCGTATTGTTTCCCGAAGGGTCCTGTCGGGTTCCTTTCTCAATTCTCAATCCTGCCGAAATGCCCGGAAGTCGTCATCCCATGCTGAAGCTAAAGCTTTTTCCGGAACGGCTGCATACTTATCGTGCTTCTTTCTGGAAGATATATCCATATACCACGCCTCGGGGTGCATATCACATCTCTAATGTCAGCGGAGTGGGACGTCATCTCGTCGAAATCTCGTACGAACTCCTTACTTCACTCCGCTCAAATGTCGACTGATCCGGACTCGCCTCATCATGGCTGCATGTACTGTGCTCCAACGGCTATGCTCGCATCTGGAGTCTCCCAAGCAGTGTCCCATCACGATATCCGAAAGATGTCGAACCATCCGATCGACTCGTCAGATCCTCATAATCCCCCAAGAGCTCACATCTCGGTACAGTTTAATAGTATCGAGTACATGCCACAGCGTCGGTGGTCCAGCCGTAGAAGGGCAAACCCAAGCCTCACTAATGGCGCCGCGGAACCGCCGTAAACCCTAAGGTTCAAAGGCCGTCACACGGTCATTAAGTCGAGTTAGGGTTTCATTCTTCTAGAGGGTCCATAGAATCACCTGCATGTCTTTCCGTATACTTTAAACTTGGAAATAGTCTCCTGACATTCGATCGTCTCTATCGACTCTCAACGAACCTGCGTGAAGTCGTCTCTAGCTGGAAACAATCCACCTGATGATCTCGCATCGGGGTAAGCGGATTCACCACACGTCCTAGTCATTTATCCTCGGTGACTAGCAACTCGCTATCATCTCTCTAAGTACATGCTCATGCTGCAGTAGCTCCAATCATCTGGGCGATATCTCATCATTTGCAGCAACCACTGGCTCATATGCCTGTACGCCGAACAACGCCTCAATCCTCCAGGAAAGGCAACACCTAAGCGGTCATCTCTGAGTCGATCTGCTCTAGATCTGAGTAAGACTCTCCACACTGGAAATCTTCAACTCAACTGGGCCCGCTCTGGCGCAAAATCGGACGAATCACCTTCGTCTCTCAAATCGGGTAGACTAGCTACCAACAGTCGCATATCTGCCTGAAAGCTCCGGCAATCTCAGCTCGTAAGCTCCGAAAGCAACATCCTGTCAATCTCAGCAACAGCTGGTCCATCTGTCTGCACGGTAGGCGACATCACAACCTCTGAGGTATGCTGTACATCAACAGTCCTCTCTCAATTGGCAGCTCTAACAGTGGCTCGATCATCCGGTGCAAGACCAAGCATTCGCCTCCACTAGAGGTCAAAATCACCAATACTAACTCGAGACGTTCCCATGTCACCAGAAAACACAAAGGTCGGCCCTCGTACCAAACGAGCTCACACCGGCCGTAACCCTAGCAGCAGCCCAACCTGCGCTCAAACACGGTGACAGGAATCTCAATCGAGTATCAAAGAGAGCACACCAGTGGCACGAAGGGAAACAACAGATCTAAAGTGAATGCATGATCATAGGAAGGAATAGTATCAATGAAGGTATGATCATGAAACTAATAGAATCGGGGATCTCAAATGGATGAATAATCCTGGATATGAAGAGAAGCACTGATCTCGAAAGTATGTACATCCTAAGGTTCCTTAAGCGGAGTGGCGTGTCGTAAGTATGCCGCGGAACATACCAACGGTACGTCACTCTACTTTAGTCACCTAATCCATCAACCAAGGGTCATCCTAAAACGACGAAAGTTCGGGTTTACACCCCCTCGACCAAGTCTAAGTTCCGTAAGGTCAAGCCTAAGTTCCGTATATAAACAACTCCCTAGGCTCCACATAGTCAAACTTAAACTCGAACCAAGATCAACCTAGCGCTCTGATACCAACTTTGTCACGACCCAAAAGAGCACGTGACTGGCCCTTGAACCATATGAAGTCTATAGGACTCCATCTGATCCAAGTAAGCCAAAACCCAGAAATCTAAAACCATTTTGAAGAATAAGTAAAGAAACTAGTTTTAAGAAGTGAAGAAAACATGTTTGAAATCAAGATTTTTAAACAACTAAGCCGAATGTGCATTTTAAAAACAGTACAATCTTTTCCAGAAATTTCGGCAGAGTTTCTTTTGTAAAAAAAAGGCCCCGAATGGGGTAAAACAAGAATAACGATATATATGCAATGATAAAGGCATCCCTAAGCGGGAGCTAGCTCTTCGTCAATCGACGGTCACAACCACGCAATGATATGATAATATACAACGCCAAGTGGCGAGGATCAAAACCAAAAGAAAGCTCAAAAGTAGCAAGAAAACCGCAATACTACTAAGCGCGACTCTAAGGTCGAATAATACAACACTGTCTCTGAGTCTGAAAGAATATACAAGTTTTGGTTGATGGAAATTCTAGATACAATGGAATAAAATAAATACAATGGTGAAATATCAATGATATCAATACACATATATTAGCGTCCCATTCCACTAATATTGGTGTAAGGGTATATATAACAGCGCCCTCATACCCTGTTATATATACAAATGAAGTATGATAAGTGTAAAACCAGTCTGTATATGATCCATGTCTGTATATATGTGGAACCCTTCCACCTGTCACCCACTGACAGTAAGCATCAAGTATGCAAGTATGAGGATATAAACAATGTCATGGAAAAACCTCATGAAAACCCGTGCCTAGCATCGACACGTAAATCCTCATTCATATGGGGCTCCGTCTGCGGTATCGGCCCTCGGCCCCCTGCAGTACGAGTCAACCCATGTCCATCTCTGGGCTCCGTCTGCGGCATCGGCCCGTCGGCCCCCGGCAGTACGCCCATCTCTCGGCTCCCGGCGGTATCCCCCAGATATCCGCCTAGCAAAAGGTAATATCACCGGACAGTATGGTTCCCCAGCCGGGCTCATCGGCTCATAGCACATCGACATCTCTTTCTTGCCCCGGGGTACTCCGGGCCCCACCATGTACCCTCGTACGGCCTCGACGCCTCCTCGTAGGGGTATATAAATCAGAACCGATAAAACTCATGGTGGAAGCTGAAATATCATATCAAGGGTAACCGGGTTTCAAAACATTTACATAATCACTTGAAATACCCACGGTTCCCCAAATCCAGAAATATCATGGAAACAAACATCCCAATGCGCATAATCAGAAAGTATGATGTATGTGACATATAAATGAAGTGCAAGTATAACAACATATCATGCAACATGGAATAATGGTATGCACATACAAGGTCATATCGTGATGCAATAATACTCTGTGTGGTGACATGGCAATTATCGATGATGAAGTGTGTGAGCCGGCAAATAGTGTACGTGGAACATACGCATCATCGATAATGGTGCTGGTGTCCTAACAGCATGATAATAATATAGCAATGAACATATGCCAGCAATGTGAATAGTATGGAAATGCAGAAATCTAGTAGTCAACACCACAGTGAAGTATCTACTATGCAACTACATCTAAGTAACAGGTCAATCAGGAGGGGTAGGTGTGGAAACCACCTAAAACTGAGTCAATGTATATATATAGATATATAGTCGGTGATCTCGCCTCAATGTCATATCGTAAGATATCCTCGAGTTATGAGTGCGGATCTATCATCAATATCGGCTCGTACGGTAAATCATCGCACGGCATCCCCAAAAGCTGGGTACAGGTCAACATCTCACTATCTCATCACATAACAGGTATCACTATCGTCAGATCATATAGTCTGGGGGTACTACTCTATGTCTAGTACAAATCGATACCATCAATGAAGTATGCATGCGGGGGTAAACACATATCCCAAGCCCGCAAGAAATCACAAGTCATATCCCACATATGAATCGTATCAAATCACCGATCCCAGGGCACCAAGCCCACATCATCAACTCATCTCCAAAGTCATCCCATATGATCAAACACAGTGCAAGTGTAAGTGATAAGCAAGGGTGTGTGTATAGGTGTAATTCTAACCTAGGGTTCGCGACTATGACTACACTAGTCATTACTAACCCTAACTATCCATAAAACACCTATAAACACAATAAACTGCATAATAATCTATCTACGGACTGCGGGGGTGCTATACGCCATCCACCCGATTTCCCCCTGTAGATATAATCTACTCACTTTGCATCATCATTTGCGGACGTCACCACGTATGCTTGTCGTCCCGATGTCTTCATGGGTACCTACACATCAAAATGTCGCATATGCGCATTAAAACCAAATCCAAGCTAAAACGGTGCATGAAATCCAAAACTATACGATTAGGGGCCTATAGGTGAAAACCTATGCCACGCCTTCAAAACCATCAATAACTCCTCTATATCGTCGTATAAACGACAAATAGTCGAGGCAAAACACATCCCACCATTTCAGAATCAAAAATAAGGAATACGGAAACACGAATCCAAAATAGCAACTTAGGATATATGTCCCAGATTTTACCCTAGAGAGAATCTGTCAAAACTAGAAGTACCGAGGGCCAAGAATTGATGAAATGGGGCCAGACACGCAAAACGAGGAGATTCCCCTCTGGTCTGGCCGCAATTTGCGGCCAGAAAGGAGGTTTTGGCGGCCGGGAAGAAGAGTTAGGGGCTAGGGTTTTGGGGTTATCTTCCTGGGTGCCTGCACATGCTACTGTCCACTCAATATTATTTTAGGGTTCTCGGGGTGTTAGCAGATTCTAATTAACAATGGCAGATTCCAGTTTTTCCCCGATATTGGTTTCTACAATCCGTATTCTGTGGTTTGGTTCTCAGGTTAGGGTCTCAATTCATGCACTAGGGTGTCCTCATGGTCTCCACTGAACTCAAATTCCCCATCACAACTCACAATTCCCTCAAACCCTAACTAGGTTTCACCAAGTCCATAATATCACACAATATCGATATAATCTAAACATGGGGTTAAAGGAAAGGCTATAATTAAGCAAATGGTTCAGAAATTACCTTAATTGGCAACTCAAGAACTTTCTTGAGTTGCCCCAAGTGGCCACAATCCAAGCTTTCTAGGTCCATCTTGTAGATCTCGAGCTTGCGCATCTTTTTAATGAAACTGATATAGGATTTTCATGATGTTTAAGAGGTGATTTCATGGCTTGAAGAGGGGAGGGAAGATGAGGAAGGGCAGCAGCAGCTAGAGGAAGAGGGAGAGAAATGAGAGGGAGAGGAATGGCCAAGGGTGCTAAGTCAAAAGGTCAAGGGTGCCCCATGCTTCTCTCTCACCTACCCTCACTCCAATTTCTTTTTCTTTTCTTTTCTTATTCCCTTTTAAATCCAAACCTTCTCATAAGAATAGTAAACCCAAAAGAAATCCATGGCAAGAAAATACACAAGTGTAGAAAATGTGATATGTGCAAGTTTTGCACAAAATTGCCAAAAAACCCGATTAGCAATTTTAATCGCGATTAGCACTAGATTAGTGTCAAAATGATCACAACAACTTAAAAAAATGCCATAGTTCACTAATTTACCCTATTTTAGAATTTTCCATAATTTTTCATAATTTTTCTAACATTTTTCCTATTTATTTGTATTTAATATTAAAATAATCAATAAAATAATATTAAATTATAAAAATTCCCAAAATTAATATTTTATATTTTTGAAAATGTTACACGTGGTGAGTTCGCTTACCTCGATGCAAGATCATCAGGTGGATTGTTTCCAGCTAGAGACGATCGAATGTCAGGAGCCTATTTTCCAAGTTTAAAGTTTACGGAAAGACATGCAGGTGATTCTATGGACCCTCTAGAAGAATGAAACCCTAACTCGACTTAATGACCGTGTGACAGCCTTTGAACCTTAGGGTTTACGGCGGTTCCGCGGCGCTATTAGTGAGGCTTGGGTTTGCCCTTCTACGGCTGGACCACCGACGCTGTGGCATGTACTCGATACTATTAAACTGTACCCGAGATGTGAGCTCTTGGGGGATTATGAGGATCTGACGAGTCGATCGGATGGTTCGACATCTTTCGGATATCGTGATGGGACACTGCTTGGGAGACTCCAGATGCGAGCGTAGCCGTCGGAGCGCAGTTCGTGTAGCCACGATGAGACGAGTTCGAATCAGTCGACATTGACGCAGAGTGAAGAAAGGAGTTCGTACGAGATTTTGACGAGATGACGTCCCACTCCGCCGACATCAGAGATGTGATACGCACCCCGAGGCGTGGTATATGGATATATCTTCCAGAAAGAAGCGCGATAAGTATGCAGCCGTTCCGGAATAAGCTTTAGCTTCAGCATCGGATGACGACTTCCGGGCATTTCGGCAGGATTGAGATTTGAGAAGGAATCTCGGCAGGACCTTTCTGGAGTACGATATGAGAAGACCTAGACCCAGGAGTGGTCGTGTTGCGCACACCCAGCAGGCTAGAGTTCGGCATTGTCGACGAGGTAGTTGACCAGGATCGGATAAAGGAACTTAACCAGATGCGTTGCGAATTGATCAAGGACGGACGAGTGATGAGTATTCCTCCGATGGTTGGGACATGTTCCCGAGGACCAGTTCGGCCTGACATCTGCTACAGAGTGATGAAGCTACAGAATACGAGATTTCGAGTCCGTGTGAGAGACTTCAGATTGACCGTGGCCGAGAGCAGCGCAGTGTATAGTAGCTTGGCGTGACGCCGTAGTGGACGACGATAGAGACAGTTGGAACAAGAGGTTCGTGTGAGACACTGATGAGCTGTCATTGCTTCCCGTCGAGACTAGAGACCTGATTTGCTTACAGAGACGTTGGGATGCGACCAGTTTCTGAGAAGATATTGTGCTGAGGACACAGGTATCTTTTGAGCGAGAAGAGGTTGTGCAGGAGAGCCAGCCTCTGTGCAGATCGGCATAGGCAGGATTGGAAGAGACCTTGAGCAGGATTCCTTCCAGGACGTTGCTGCAATGATGTTTGCACCCAGGATCAGATGTGTGACGTGCATTCAGAGAGCCAGAGGCCGACGCCAATGATATGCTGCCTTACGGGTGGTCGTGAGGTTTGACCGAGAGGTGACCAGAGAAGTGCCAGAACGGAATCGTCCCCGTTAGCACATCTGACAGGGTCGATGAGCCGATTAACTGTGAGATTGGTACCCCACAGAGAAGATAAGGACCCAGAGAGTCAGAGGACGCCAGACCGTGAGCAAGAGGCACGTAGATATCCTGCGCTGCTAGCAGTGGATTGCACCGACTCCTTCTCGACCTTGAAGGAGGATCTACCGAGGACGGTATTTATGATTTGTGATTTTGTGATTTGATTATCACGTATCCGTCATATTGGATTTCGGCATTTTGGGCGTTCTGTTTGCATGAATTGGTTTTGATGACAGAGTTTTATGATATTGATTTCATGCACCCACTGGATATTTATGTATTTTGCGCAGAGTTATTACGTTTGAGGTATTGATTGAGATTTTATGCCTACCGTATGCAGTGATTTGATTTGCACTTCCAGCGTAGTTTTCATGCACCCTTAGTGTTTTGATATACGATTTTGGTGCATGCCAGATGCGCTAAATCGGGATTCTTCGTGCATGTCACATGCACCTGATTTATTTTGCTGTCAGGCACATATGATGCCCGTGACAGATGTTTCGTGCACAACCGTTGCACCTAGATGTTGTTTTGTATACCTGTTTGACACATTTATGGATTTTTGATTTCCGTGCGCACCAGACGCACAGGATTGTGTTATGTGCATTTTTGGGATTTATTCCTTTTGGAGCAGTACCTTTTATGATGTTGGATTTTTGCTTTCATGCTGAGCAGGACTGGTCAGTGGACGGTACCTGGATATACTTTTGCATGCTTTTGCATCAGCTACTTACATGTATGGATTAGATGTCTACATGTGTAGTATTGATCCATATCATATCGGTTTTGTATTGGATTTGACATTGTGTTTTTACCTCGACTCCGATGATTGCGAGATGCTTGACGGAGTTTTGCTTTTGAGTTATCTGCTCATTTTTCATGCGCATGCATTGCGCTGTGATGTTTTATGTGTTGATATTTTCGGAGCCCCGACAAATGGATTATTACTGAAATTGTTTTTAGTATTGGGGGTTTTAAATTTAAATTCGGGGACCGAATTTCTTTAAGAGGGGTAGATTGTAACATTTTCAAAAATACAAAATATAAATTTTGGGAATGTTTATAATTTAATATTATTTTATTGATTATTTTAATATTAAATGCAAATAAATAGGAAAATGTTAGAAAAATTATGAAAAATTATGGGAAATTCTAAAATAAGGTAAATTAGTGGATTATGACATTTTTAAGTTTTTGTGATTAGTTTGACACTAATTTAGTGCTAATCGCGATTAAAATCGCTAATCGGGTTTTTTGGCAATTTTGTGCAAAACTTGCACATACCACTTTTTCTACACTTGTGCATTTTTCTAGCCATGGTTTTCTTTTGGGATTACTATTGATGTGAGAAGGTTTGGTTTTTAAAAGAAAAGAAAAAGAAAGGAAAATGTAATGATGAGGGTAGGTGAGAGAGAGAGGTGGACTTTGACTTAGCATACTTAGCCATTCTCCTCCAATTCCTTCACCATTTCCCTCTCCATTCATGGAGTTGCTGCTGCTGCCCTTCCTCATCTTCCTCCCCTCTTCAACTCCTCATTTCATCTCAAAAATCACTCCAAAACCCCAATCTCCTTTCATTAAAATTGTGCAAAATCCCTAGATCTACACATGGAGCTAAAGAAGCAAGGATTTTGGCCACTAGGGGCAACTCAAGAATTTTCTTGAGTTGCTAATGGAGGTAATTACTGAACCACTAGCTTAATTATAGCCTTTCCTATAAACCCATGTTAAGATTTCATCGATATTGAGTGATATTATGGACTTGGTGATAACCTAGTTAGGGTTTGAGGGAAATTGGTGTTGTATTATGAAATTGAGCTTAGTAGAGGTTTTACCAACACCCTAGTGTTTGAATTGGAGCCCAAAACCTGAAGCTTGAACCAGAATACGGATTTTTTGAAATCTATACCGGGGAAAAACTGGAATCTGTCACTGTTATTTAGAATCTGCTAACACCCCGAGAACCCTAAAATAATATTGTGTGGAAATTGAGATGTGCAGGCACCATAGAGGCAACACCCAAAACCCTAGCTCCCCATTCTAAACTGAGGCCGCCGAATTTCCCATTCTGGCCGCAATTTGCGGCCAGAGCAGAGGGGATTCTCCTCGTTTTCTGTGCACAGCCCCAATTCCTCAATTCTTGGCCCTGGGTACTTCTAGTTTTGACAGATTCTATCTAGGGTGAAATCTGGGACATATATCCTAAGTTGCTATTTTGGATTCGCGTTTCCGTATTCCGTATTTTCATTTCTGAAATGGTGGATTGTGTTTTGCCTCGACTATTGGGCGTTTATACGACGATATAGAGGATTTATATGTGGTTTTGAAGGCGTGCCATAGGTTCTCACCTATAGGCCCCCTTATCGTATCGTTTTGGATTTCATACGCCGTTTTAGCTTGGATTTGGTTTAATGCGCATATACGATATTTGATGTGTAGGTACCCATGAAGACTTCGGGACGACAAGCAAATGCGTGGTGATGTCCGCAAATGATGATGCAAGGTGAGTAGATTATATCTACAGGGGGAAGTCGGGTGGATGGCGTATAGCACCCCCGCAGTCCGTAGATAGATTACTATGTAGCTTATTGTGATATTAGGTGTATTGTGGATAATGTAGGGTTAGAAGTGACTAGTGTAGTTCATAGTCGCGAACCCTAGGATAGAATTACACCTACACACGCACCCTTGCCTATCACTTGTACTTGCACTGTGGTTGATGATATGTGATGACTTTGGAGATGAGTCGATGATGTGGGCTTGGTGCCCTGAGATCGGTGATTTGACACGATTCATATGTGGGATATGACTTGTGATTCCTTACGGGCTTGGGATATGTGTTTACCCCCGCATGCATGCTTTAGTGATGGTATCGATTTGTACTAGACATAGAGTAGTACCCCCAGACTATATGATCTGATGATACTGATACCTGTTATGTGATGAGATAGTGAGATTTTGACCTGTACCCAGCTTTTGGGGATGCCGTACGATGATTTACCGTACGAGCCGATATTGATGATAGATCCGCACTCATAACTCGAGAATATCTTACGATATGACATTGAGGCGGGATCGCCGACTATATCCTTATATATATATATATACCGACTCAGATTTAGATGGTTTTCACACCTACCCCTCCTGATCGACCTGATACTTAGATGTAGTTTGCATAGTAGATACTTCACTGTGGTGTTGACTACTAGATTTCTGCAGTCTCATGCTTTTCGCATTGCTGGCATACATTCATTGCTATATTATTATTATGCTGTTAGGACACCAGCACCATTATCGATGATGCGTATGTTTCACGTACACTATTTGCCGGCTCACACACTTCATCATCGATAATTGCCATGCCACTATACTGTAGTACTATCGCATACATCATGGATTGATTGCATAGCACATCGCATTGGATGTACTTCTTGATGTTGGATTTTCATGGGATTTCTGGATTTGGGAACCGTGTCCTTTTCAATAGTAATCATTTAAAAACCCGGTTCCCTTGGTATGATATTTGGGGCGTCGCCCCGTTTTTTCTCGGTGCTAGAGGATGTACTGAGAGAGGGCTCACCTGGACTGACGGAAGCCCGATGGATTGATAGAGGGCTGACCCGGACTGACGGAAGCCCGATGTACTGAGAGAGGGATGACCCGGACTGACGGATTCCCGATATATATATACTCTGAGAGAGGGCTGACCCGGACTGACGGAAGCCCGATGTATTGATAGAGGGCTGACCCGGACTGACGGAAGCCCGATGTATTGAGAGAGGGATGACCCGGACTGACGGATTCCCGGTATATACTTTGAGAGAGGTCTGATCCGGATTGACGGAGCCCCATATGGATGAGGATTTACGTGTCGATGCTAGGCACGGGTTTTCAGGATGTTTTTCGATGATATTGTTTATATCCTCATACTTGCATACATGATGCTTATCGTCAGTGGGTGACGAGTGGACGGGTTCCACATATATATACAGACTGGATTTACACTTATCATACTTCATTTGTATATATAACAGGGTATGAGGGCGCTGTTATATATACCCTTACACCAATATTAGTGGTATGGGACGCTAATATATGTGTATTGATATCATTGATATTTCATCATATTTACTTCATGCAGACATACCTTGCACTGATGACATGTTATTACCTGAGTACCTGGCACTGCATACATGATTAGATGTTACCTTGCCACCTTATCACACTCAGATGTACTCTTGTGGATTGTATTACTGATTGTTGACTTAGGTTTATGTCTTGCATTCGGTTTCTACTTGTAGATGTTTCTATTCACGAGTTGGCAACTCACCCCCGTTGTGCCACAGTTCTTGCAGGTTCTACCGTACAGGTTCTAATGCGGCATTTCTGGCACACTTATTTCTTGCGGGTGACATGCTTTTGGTAGGTGGATTTTTTCGCATCAAGAATCACCATTGTATTTATTTTATTTCATTGTATCTAGAAATTGTCCATCAACCAAAACTTGTATATTCTTTCAGACTTAGAGACAGTGCTGTATTATTCGACCTAGAGTCGCGCTTAGTAGTATTGCGGTTTTCTTGTTGCTTTGAGCTTTCTTTTGGATTTGATCCTCGCCACTTGGCGTTGTATATTATCATATCATTGTGTGGTTGTGACCGTCGATTGACGAAGAGCTAGCTCCCGCTTGGGATGCCTTTATCATTGCATATTTATTGTTATCCTCGTTGTACCCCATTCGGGGCCAGTTTTACAAAGGAAACTCTGCCGAAATTTTTAGAAAAGACTTATTGTTTTCAAAACGTACCTTCGGCTTAGTTATTTAAAAACCTTGATTTCAAACCTGTATTTCTTCACTTCTTAAACCAGTCTTCTTTATTTATTCTTCAAAATGGTTTTAGATTTCTGGGCTTTTGGCTTACTTGGATCAGATGGAGTCCTATAGGCTTCATATGGTTCAAGTGCCAGTTACGTGCTCTTTCGGGTCGTGACCATCTCTTAAGAGAATTAAGATTTGGGGTTGCACGGCCTATGTTAAAAAGCAGAATCCGGACAAACTCGAGACACGGTCAGTCATGTGTAATTTTGTGGGATATCCAAAGAACTCTTATGGATATTTTTTCTACCACAAGGAGGAACAAAAGGTGTTTGTTTCTCAGCATTCCATATTCTTGGAAAAAGATTTTTTTACAGATAAAGATGATGGCAATGTGGTGGATCTAGAAGAGGTTCTAGAGACACAAACTATAAATGACGACTTGGTTGAACCGGCTGTTGCAATAGAAACTGAGGAAGCTCAGCCACTCCGTAGGTCTGGTAGGACTTCTCGCCCACCGGAGAGGTACTACTGTTTCCTCATTGATGGTGACAGCGAAGACTGCATCATGGAGGATGATGATCCTACCAGTTTTCAGCAAGCTATCAGGAGTGGAGACTCTGTGAAGTGGCTGGATGCCATGAGATCCGAAATGGAGTCTATGTACACCAACAAAGTATGGACTTTGGACGTTGTACCCCCTGGGGTAAAACCTGTGGGGTGAAAATGGATCTTTGAAAGAAAGATTGGTGTAGATGGACAGGTAGAGATCTATAAGGCAAGACTTGTGGCGATGGGTTTTCGTCAAAGACCACGTTTGGACTATGACGAGACTTTTTCGCCCGTAGCCATGCTTAAATCCATTCGGATCCTACTTGCTATTGCTGCTCACTACGACTATGAAATCTGGCAGATGGATGTTAAAACGGCATTTCTAATT
The DNA here is from genome assembly GCA_030015575.1 of Agapanthus africanus. Taxonomy (NCBI): domain Eukaryota; kingdom Viridiplantae; phylum Streptophyta; class Magnoliopsida; order Asparagales; family Amaryllidaceae; genus Agapanthus; species Agapanthus africanus. The sequence goes on along the minus strand of JASDDO010000006.1, from coordinate 123,014,138 downwards.
GGAGATTTAGAAGAATGCGTTTATATGGATCAGCCAGAGGGCTTCATTGACAGTGGGAGTAGCAGGAAAGCATGTAGATTGCTTAAATCCATATATGGGTTAAAGCAGGCATCACGGAGTTGGAACATCTGTTTCGATGATGTTATCGAAGAGTTTGATTTCATAAAAAATCCAGATGAACCTTGTGTTTATAAGAAGGCTGTAGGAAGAGCTGTCACATTCCTCGTATTGTACGTGGATGACATTCTTCTGATAGGAAATGATATTCCTATGCTACAGTCGGTCAAATCTTTCTTATCACTAAGGTTCTCCAAGAAGGACCTGGGTGATGCCACATACATTCTGGGCATAAGGATCTATAGGGATAGATCCAAGAGGTTATTGTGATTGTCCCAAACCAGGTACATCAACACGATCCTCAAAAGGTTTAGTATGGAAGACTCTAAGAGGGGTGCCTTACCCGCTTGCCATGGGGTCACTCTCTCCAAGGACTCTTTTCCAAAGATCGATGAAGAGAGAGATCGCATGAGCATTATACCCTATGCTTCGGCAGTAAGATCTATAATGTATGCGATGTTATGTACACGACCAGATGTAGATTATGCATTATTGCTGTAAGCAGGTATCAATCCAACCCAGGGGAGAATCACTGGATAGCTGTGATGAACATTCTTAAGTACTTGCGAAGGACTAAAGAATTGTTCTTTGTGTATTGTAATGGAGATCTCCAAATGGAGGCCTTTACCGATTCGATCTTCCAGAGCGATAAGGACGACAGCAGATCTATCTTTGGGTTTGCATTTACCCTCAATGGAGTGGCGGTAAGTTGGAAGTGTTCCAAACAGGATACCGTTGCAGACACTACGATGGAAGCTGAGTAAATTACTGCGAATGATGCCGCCAAGGAAGCCGTCTGGATGAGGAAGATCGTCTCGGAGCTAGGAGTAGTTCCAACCATTATTGATCCAATACCATTGTATTGTGATAATAATGGGGCTATGGCATTAGACAAGGAGCCCAGGTCCCATCAGCGGTCCAGACACATCCTGAGGCGTTTTCATTTGATCCGGGAGATTGTAGATCGCCGCGAGATCGAGATTAAGAGAGTAGACACAAAGAATAACGCCGCGGATCCACTCACCAAGGCCCTCCCTCAGCCGCAACATGAGAGACTTTTTGAGATGTTGGGTATGAGATACGCCAATAACTGGCCTTAGTGCAACTGGGAGATTTTTGGATATATGTATGCCCCAGAGGCCATTATATGATAGTGGATGTATTTATACATGTGAGTATATATATATATATATATATATATATTCAGTGTACATTCTTGCTCGACATGATAGTATGCTATCTGGTTCTTCTTTATCTGACATGTTGATTTGATCATGCTTTTATTCATTCATACATGTTGACAAAGCCCTGAAGATATAGGCTTGACGACTGTGATTATGATGGAGATCATACTAGTGGGACATCTGTAGTTTATAAGCATATCCTGGAATGTCCCTAGTCGTTGGTGTATCGAGACGGGGCATCGTTATACCAGTGTAGACTAGCGTATATGATACTAGACCCATTTGATGGGTGATGGATGTTCCCACATTCATCGATGTTTGACATCGAGATCGTATACGGCTGCTCAGTGGTGAATGGGTACACTGGATGGATTCGCCGAGAACTCCTTTATGGAATTATATATATCGTCAGATAGCAGTTCTCAGGTGACACTGGTGCATGTTAGTCTGTAGACCCGAGATCGTCATAGAGTCTTGTGTGTTCTCCCACTATACTTTGATTACCACCCTACCACGGCACTACTGAGTCGTGCAAACAGGTGGCCGTTGGGTACAGTCCCGAGACACACGAAGGCGATGAGCGATAGGAGGGGTTTCGTCTCTCCCGGTATTGCGAGTTGATTTGTGCTGTGCCCGATTGGCTATATCAGTAAGTCTATGGCCAGGGTTGTTGAGATTTACTGATAAGTGTTATCATTAGTTTCTCGATTTGTTATAGACCATTCATCGTCACGACTTATTGAGTTATTGGGGTCGACGTTACCATCCCTAGACTCGATATGCAGCATATCTGATGAAGGGACCGGACTGTACGGTAGTGTTGCCGGTTGGCTTGACGGGAGTTGTAGCAGGTTCGCTTGTTTTCTTCTGATCGCTCAATACCCGGGTGGCCGTTACATTTAGCTGACCGCTTGCAGCTTGGGGGTGCTTGATATGATCATCACCCACTGCCGGCGTATTGACGAGTCTTAGAGTCCCATAATGGTGTTACCTAGTCCCGGCGAAACGTTGTGGTGCGCATATGCGATATGCGCATGGACCCAGTTAAAATGCGCGTATGAGATACCGTATATTAATCGGGCGGCTTGCTTTTGGTATAGTCGTATGTGATATGACCGCGTTGCTAAATCAAGTGTTGATTTATCATTTAACCATTACTTTCTCACTAGAAATCCTTTTCTTGCTATTTTTGGATGCATGCATGCATGTATGCATTCTTTCTTGTTCATGCACATATGGATGTGCATGCACACATACATGCATACATCATTCTATCATGGTTGTATATATAGAAGATGGTGGCAATATAAGACTCACACCTTATGTTTATATATAGATATATATTTGTATTTGTTTTAAAACAAAAGAAAAGAAAAAGATTAATCCATGGTTATCTTCTACACTCTTCTTTGAACTAACCTTTGTTCACCCACTTTTTAACTATGAGTTAATCTTCCTTTTGTCGTTTAACTCAAGTACAATAATATCTTTATTATGTAACCATGGTTTGAGATGACGAGTAGAAAACATAAATACTTATATTTTCTATTTTTCATATAAGCTTATCATTACCTTAAGCTTAGAAAGCCATCATCTTTTTCCTCCTTTCTCTCTTGCTCTCTAGTTCTTTCAAGTAAGCAAAAGAGTGACCAAGATAGGATTTTGAAGTGAGAAAACCAACCACAACACCATTCTACACTAGTATTGCCTACTTGTGAAGAGTGTTAGCTTCCATTTCTTCTCTTGATCTTGTGAAGTTTCAAGCTTGGAAAAAGAGGACTCCGGGTGGATCATCGTGGACCTAGAGGTTTTCAAGAGGACGTTTTCCAACCATCAAGTAGCTAAGGAGTCTAGCGTAGGGACCTACAAAGGTTGTACTCTCAAAACCCTAGCTTTATCTACTTGTGTTGATGTGTTTGTTTAGAAACCCTAATTTTCTAGAGATGATTCTTTGTATGTTCACTTAGCACCTTAAAAATTTAATTTGAGAGATGTGATGCTTCCAAAACCCTTCATAAGGTGCTTGGTAAACCTAACACAATTATCCATTTGTATTAGAATTACTTTAGATATTAAAACCTTACCAATATAATTAGTTTGGTGTATGTCTCATACACCCATGATAGTTGTATCAACAACCATGATACAAAATGTACACAAATAAATATATATCACAAATATATTAAGTTGTGCACAAGTGAGAAAAACAAATGCTTAAGTGAACCAATGTTAGTTAATGTAAATTAGTATATCACATATACAATTATACACTAAATTATTAAATCAACACTTGACTTAATAATCCGGTTATATCACATATAACCGACTAACATTCAATGTATCGACTTATCGAATCAACCCTTGATTCGATAACTTGGTTACATCGCATATAACCGATCGACACAAACATCGCGAGAAAAGAATACGGTATCACATAATCGCATTATTCTCGGTCCCGCACATATCACATATGCGCTCCTATTTCATTTTGCATGAGCCAGTATAACCTCTGTGTAGGACTTTAAAGACTCGTCAATATGCCGGCAGTAGGTGATGGTCATATCAAGCACCCACAAGCCGTCAGCGGTACTATCTGGACGTAACGGCTACCGGGGTATTGAGCGATCAGAAGATTAGCAAGCAAGCCCGCTCCAACTCCTGCAAAAAGCCTGAAAGTGACACTACCGTACAGTCCGGTCTCTTCGTCTGATATGTCGCATATCAAGTCTATGGGTGGTAAAATGTCAGACACCAATATCCGATAAGTCATGCCAATATGAGGCTCATAACGGGTCGAGAAACTACTGGTAACTCTTACCAGTAAATCTCTAAACCAGCCCTGGACAGGGACTTCCCTGTTATGGCCAATCGTGCATAGCGCAACATCAACCCCAAATACTGGGAGAGACGAAACCCCTCCTATCGCTCATTGCCTCTATGTGACTCGGGACTGTACCCAAAAACCACCATTTTGCACGCCCTCTTGGACGTGGTAAGGTAGAAATCAGAGCACAGTGGGAATCACAAAAGACTCTATGACGATCTCGGGTCTACAGACTAACCTGTACCAGTGTCACCAGAGAACTGCCATCTGACGTAAGGTATAATACCATCTGGGAGTTCTCGGAGAGTCCGTCCAGTGTACCCAGTCTCCACTGAGCACCCGTATATCATCTCTGATGTCAAACACCAATGGATATGGGATCATCCATTGCCCATCTGTATGGGTCGAGAAGGCATACGCTAGTCTACACTGGTATATCGATGCCCCGTCTCGATACACCCACGACTAAGGACCTTGAAGGATGTACTTATGGACTACCATGTCCCCACTAGTATGATCCGCATCATAGTCCATGTAGTCAAGTACACATCCTTAGGGCTTTACCAACATGTAACAGAGAGACAATCAGTATACACGTTAAGGTAAAGAGTAACCAGATAGCATACTATCATGTCGAGAAAGAAAGTCCTCCCCATATATGTCCAAGCATCCACTACGATATACATCTCATGTATAGTAATGGCCTATAGGGCATACATATAACTAACAATCTCCCACTTGCACTAGGGCCATCTGATAACAGTGGTTGTAGTATCTCATACTCAACCATCCCATAATAGTCTCTCTCTGGGAAAAATCCTTTGTGAGTGGATCCGCCGTGTTTTCCTCTAAGTCTACTCTCCTAACCTCGATCCCCTGGAGATCAACCATCTCCATGATCATGTGACACTGCCTTAGAATATGTCTGATCACTGATGGGACGGGCGTTCCTTGGCATAAGCCACAACTCCATTGTCACACAATGGTAGGAACGAAGTTCATCTCATGAACTAATATACACCCAGACTGCCTCTTTGGTAGCATCTTTGGTAGCGATGTATCTAGCCTTTATCGTCTAGTATGCCACGCTATCTGTCTTGGAACTCTTCCAAAATACCGTCCCTTTGCTGAGGGTAAAGACAATGCCTGTGACTGACATTCAGTCGTCCTTATCACCCTGGAACCATTCCAGTGATTCTCCCCAGGATCGATTGATACCATCTCACTACAACTAGTGAGTATCCTAACATCCAATTAGATCTATCTCATAGATCCAAAACCCAGCATTAGTCGGTATCACTTTGATCCTTTGTTGAGAATCATTGTGATAAGCGGATATTGATAGAGCGTATCATAGAAAACTCCTTTCCTATCAAGAGTATGTTATCAACATACTCTACGAGGATCACCACCATACTCTCTACTACCTTTTTGTATATATAAGGTTCTTCTTCCATTTTGATGAAGTCAAACTCTTTGACTACCACATCAAAACAGACGTTCCAACTCCGCGATGCCTGCTTTATCACATAAAACATCTTGCACACGTTTCCGTTGCTCCCACTGTCTACGAAGCCCTCTGACTGTGTACTTATAGATTCTCTCTTCTAAAACATCATTTAGAAAAGAAGTCTTGACACCCAACCGCCAGATATCGTAGTCATGGGATGTCGCCGTGGGAAGTTGGATATGGATGGACTTAAGCATAACTACTTAGAAAAAAGGTTTCATCATAATCCATACATGTTCAATGATGCAAACCTTTAACAAGTCTAGCTTTGAAAGTCTCAACTTTTCCATATACACCAAGTAATCTTCTCAAGATATACTTGCTCTTGATGGGGATTTAACCCTTCAGATAAAGCAACCAAAGTCCATACTTTGTTGGTGTATAAGGATTCCATCTCAGATCGTTAAGCATCCAACCATTCTTACAGAGTCCCCACTCCTGATGGTCTGCTCGAAACGAGTTGGGTCATCATCTCATGATGCAATCATCGCTCCCACTGTCATAGAGAAATTGAAGTATCTCTCAGGTGGTTGTGAAACCCAACTAGATCGGCGGAAAGGCTGAGGTTCGTTGGAAACTATTGAATCCTTTGGTTCTACCAAATCATCAGCTGAAGTTTGTATAGCTGGAACTCTTTCCAGTTCTACCTCATGACCACTAATTTCTTCATAAGAAATTTCCTTTCACAAAGGTGGCATGCTGAGAAACAAAACAACTTTTCTTCCTCGGTTTGGTAGAAGATATTCCCTTGTGAATGCTTGGGATATCCAACAAACATTACAGAATTGACTTTGCCTTGAGCTTGTCCGAATTATGCTTTTAGACATAGGCTGGACAACTCCAAATCTTAACAAACTTAAGATATGGGCTCTTCCCTTTCCATATCTCATATGAAGTGGTAGGCAACTGATTTCATCAAAACCCTATTCAATTGGTATGCAACTTCTCCAGTGCATAACTCCGAAAAGGAAATAGGTAATTCAGTAGTACTCATTATAGAGCACACCTTATCATATAGGGTGTGATTGCTCCACCCCGATACACCGACGTGCTGTGGTGTATATGGAGGAGTAATGCTGAGAGAGAATCTCATTCTCCTTTAGAATAATCCAGGAATTCCTTGCTCAAGTATTCTCCTCCTTGATCGCATCAAAGGACATAATACTTATATCCGTTTTGGTTCTCTACTTCTAACTTATATTCTGTGAATATCTCAAACGGTTCGGACTTGTGTTTCAACAGGAACATATGTCTGAATCTTGAGAGATTATCAGAGAATGTAATGAAGTACAAAGGACCGGTCTTGGTATGTATAGATAGAGGACCTTCAGACGTCAGTATGTATCATCCCAAGTGTTCACTAACTTTTTCTCTGCTTCCAATAAACAGAGCTATGGTCATCTTATCTCTGTGACATGACTGGCTAGTTTCGCAAGATGTAAATTCAAACTAATTTAAATATGCATTTATATGTAACTTCCGCTAGTCGGGTCGCATTGATATGACCTAGTCTACAATACCTCAAGAAGGATTCGTTCATTTCTGAACTCTTCCTCTTGTGTGTGTTCTGAATACTAAGAACTGTAGTTTGATTTAGAACGTCAATGCTTTTAGATAACGTGCCTGAACCGATCAACTCTTGATATAGGAAATGTACAAAACATTATCCAACAATACAAATGTAACGTTTGTGACTTTTCCAACACCACACAATCTCTCTCTCTCTCTCCCCCCTCCAAAAATTGGCCGAAACCCCTTCCCCTTGCTGCAGCAGCAGCTCCCCCACTTGTCCCCCCTCATTTCTTGTGCAAAAATCATCAAATCTCACTCAAAAATCCACCAAAAATCCCACAAAATCAAAATCTAATTAAGGTTTTGATGACTTTATTAACATTTTAATTGTTGTTTAGCAACTTAGATCATGCAAAACCATGCTTAATTGATAAATTGTGAATTTTATTTTAAAAGGAGTTAAAATCGGTATTTTTGCAAACTAGGAATTTGGAATTTATACAAATTGATGAGAATAATTTATGACTTTGATTTGTATGAATTAGTTATGATATTTAGTGGATATTGAGGCCGCTAGATTTGTTTAAATATCAAGTTTTGTACTAAAACAGTTAATATTGCTTGCTAGATTTTCGGAAAAATGGGTTTTAAAGTGAGTTTGGGGTTTTCCTGAATTTTAACCCATTTTATATTATAATTAGTGTTCGTGAATGTGCAAATGAGTGTGTTTGGGTTTTTCTCGATGGTCTGACGTTTGTACATCGACATCGAGGGTTGGTTTGACTATTCTTGCATGCGTAGGAGATAGGTTTTGACCTATGCGTGATTCGAGTGCCGATTTGATTTTCAAAATGCCGTTTCGATTTCGAATTGGGTTTTAATGCGATACGGTGCGTTATGATATGTAGGTAACCCATGTGGACTTCGAGACGACAAGCAAGCGCGTGGCGACGTCGGCACCGGCGAGCGAGGACCGGGTGAGTAGATTTATATCTACGGGGAGAAGTCGGGTGGATGGCATATAGCACCCCCGCAGTCCGTAGTATAGTTCATATATATGTTTATATAGGTGTTTTATGATATGAAAATGTTCATTCATGTTATGTTTATGTGTTCATGGAGTACCTTTGGGTTAGTTGCGAAACCCTAGAGTAGTTGTTATACCCACATACGCACACACATACTTGCATACTATACTTTCCTGTGCGTAGATTGGGATGTGTATATATGTATATATGCGTGGGTATGGGACTATGCATATGTACATTCATATACGCATGCATGGATAATGAGGATAGTACTTGGGATTTAAGATGAGTCGATGAGATTTGATTTGAGGCCGTGTGATCGGTGATATAGCAGGGTTCGTATTTGAGATACGACATGACGTTGTAGCGGGTCCTTGACGTAGTGTTTCACATACGTGCATGCATACTTAGGCGGTATCAGTATTGTACTAGATGTAGATCAGTACCCCGATCATGATATTTGATAAAGAGGATACCAGATGAATAGTATGATGAATGTGATATTGACCCGTACCCAGATTTAGGATGCCGTACGACGGATTTACGTACAAGCTATATATTGATGATTGATCCGCACTCTTGACTTGGGATTCCTGATTATAGATATGGTATCGGATATGATATTATTGAGGCGGGATCACCGACTATACATATACAGGTATGTATATGTATCGACTCAGATGATAGCGGTTTCCTTACCTATAGTTCAGCTTGTTAGTTCAGCCGTATAGTTTAGTGTAGTTGTTAGACTAGATTAGATTTCTACCTATTTCAAAACTAACGGATCGTGGGTATTTTAAAAAACAGGTCAAGGGATCTACGGATATTTCAAAAGACGTATCCTTTATTAAAACCACCGTAGCCCTTATTTTCAAAACCCCATGATTCGTGTTATTTCAAAGGGCACCATTGTTTTGGATTTAGCTCCCGCTCATTATTGTTGTTTGCTCCGCATCGCATGCTTATATTATGATTCATATCCTATTATTAATATCATGCTGTTAGGACACCAGCACCATTACCGATGACGCGTATGTACCACGTACACTTACTTGCCGGCCCATACACATCTTCATCGGTAATTTCCATGTCACGAACACTTTAGAAAATACTATTTCATTTGACATAGGTTGTTAGCTAATAGTTTAGACATGATATTAGTGTACTTGCCTTATATGCTAGTTAGACATTGTAGTTATTGCCTGCTACTTCATGCATATTATTATTCACTGTTTTGTCGCATTCATGGATTCTCATGCCTATATTCACTGTTTACATGCTATTGATGACTTGGATTCGGATTTCATGAGATTTCTTGGATTTGGAGGAAAACCGCAAAAACATAAATAAACCTTTTCTCTCTTTTAAAATAAAAAGTGTGGTTCTCCCATGATGTATGAGTCGTCCACCATGAGTTTGCAGATGGATATCGAGACCCGATTCGAGAAGGGGAGGAACCGTTTCAGGTACATGGTGTGCCCGGTGCGGTACCCCGGGGCAAGAGGATCGTGTTGTTGACGTTGAGCCTGGCAGGGGATCACTACCGACCGGCGATATTACCCGACGCGTCGGATATCCGGAGGATACCGTCGTGGTCTTGAGATGGATGGTAGGGGCCGGTCTGGACTGATGGCGCCCTAGATATTGTGATTGAGACATTGAGATTTCGAGATATTGAGGTACAGAGACTGTGATACAGAGATATCGAGATATTGGGATTACGTTTTGTGCCGATGCTAGGCAGTGTTTTATGCTGATTTCATTCTGATACCTCATTTTAAAAATACAAAGGAAATCTCACTAAATTATGAAAACAGTTTCTTCATTTACATGTATTCTGTTTTCATGCATTCATACCTCATTCATATGATATATTGCTACCTGAGGCACTGACACGGGCACATGAGATTACACTCGGGTTAGATATTTACCCTAGCCTTTGTTATAGGCTGCATGTTTTATACATATTTGAGGATATATATTGATCGTATGACCTAGGATTGCATCATACATGCGATTCCTATTCGTAGATCTTTTTCTATTCACGAGTTGGCAACTCACCCCCGTTGTGCCCCGGTTTCTTGCAGGTTTGCCGTACAGGTTTCATTACGGCTTTGCGGGCACAGTTTCGTTCTGGTGACTTGCTAGTAGGTGCGTTTTTTTTGTATCATACCCATCATATTAATTTGTATAATATTATTCAGTTGTACCTAGTAAATTCCATCAACCAAACATGTATTTATTTGAGATAGAGACCAGTGATGTTTATTCTTTCGACCTTAGAGTCGCGCGTTGTATTTCTGTGGATTTCTTGTTGTTTTGAGTTCTATTTGAGTTTTGATCCTCGCCCATGGCGTTGTATATTATATTGCTTGTGTGGTTGTGACCGTCGATTGACGAAGAGCTAGCTCCCTCTTGGGGATGCCTTTTTTTGATTTCGTATACTATTATTGATGTAATTCGTTTGGGGGCCAGTTTTTACAAATGAGACTCTGCCGAAATTTTCAGAAAATATTTGATGTTTTTAAAAAAAGGCATAATTCGGCTTATGCTATTAAAACTACTTGATTTAAATTGGTTTTCCTTCACTCTACTACTTTTCTTGGTTTGGATTTCTGGGTTTTTCGGCTTACTTAGATTACGTACGCCTCGAGACGTTTCGTAGTCTAAGTGTCGGTCATGTTCCGTACTTTCGGGTCGTGACAACAAAATTATATCCTTTCTTTACTAATAAAGAGACTGATATGATGTTGTATATCAGGTTCGGTATCTAACAACATTCGTTCAGAATCAATGTATTCTGGAAATACAGGGTGATAGTGACCAACAGACTTGGCTGCAACACTTGCACCGTTTTCTATCTTATGAAACTTATCACCCGTTCTCAGTTCTCTACCTATCTGTAGCCTATGTAACAGATTACATATGCGGGATCCTGATCCGGTATCTCATACCGAGGACGTAAAGGATACTGAGAAACGGTTCTCTGTAATGAACACACCCGAAGAAGATGCATCATCATGCACTTTCTTCGTTTGGGCGGCACGGGAATTCTGGTAATCCCCTATTTTCTTCTCTGTCTTATTACAATTAAAAGTTGGAGCGGGAGTAACGTTCCCTAGCACAGTATAACAAGCGGGTTCGGTCAATACTTAAGTATTATTATCTTGATTAAGGCGTGATATGGTCACTGCCTGGAGAGAGAAGGAAGAAAATACTCTGCGTGCGCTCTTGCAAGATCAGATCGGTTATTATTTTATCTAATCAGGATGGCTCCCACTGTTTTTATCAAATCTTCCTTCAAACCCTAAAAGGAAAGACTAGCCGGGATTAATTACACCCTACAACTATGCCAATCTTTCAGCCAGGCCAGTGTCGGTACTTTGAGGGAGGTTCCCCGTGCTTTCGCACGGACCTAATTAAAGTAAACCTCGTTTTCCCAGAGGCGTAACCCCGTTGACACCTTTCTAGACACCTACTTGATCGGCTAATTGTAATGTGTAAAACTCTCCCAGGAGTAACAATTACTCGCAGTGGGTATCGGGATACAACTATCTCATAGAAGGTATGCAATCTCATTGCAAATTTCAATACTTGAAATTCCCGATAATTTTGCCCCTAACCTCCTATGACCTTGACAAAGGCCAACGAACCATAGGATGCTAGTCAAGTTCAACCCGTCATTTCTTGATTGAATTAAACCAACCCGCACAACCCTTGACAAAGGCCAACAAGGTCGTACGACTACCCTAACCCAATCTGCATCATATGCATAAGCAGATAAGCACTAGTCAGCTACCGCACACTACGCCTTGACAAAGGCCAACAAACGCAGCACGAATACTAACTACTACTTATCTGAAATGACGAAAGGCTACGACAGGTTTTTCTGAAAACCTATTGGGTAATGAACTTGATATCGTTGTGGAATCAAAAGATTTTAAAAATGGAGTGTTTTTGAGGCTTTCTCTAGTTTCGCTAAAGTGGTCAATCCCGGTGAAAGGATCTCGGCTCTTTTCTTATGGAATAAAGTGCATGATATATCATATATATCGCTATGCAAAGCAAAAACTAGAAAAGCAATCAAAAGACAAAACCGAGGGGTGTAGCATCTGCCATTCATTGCTAAAGGGGTCACTCCCGGTGAAGGGATCTCGGCCCTTTCCTTATCGAATAAGGTGCAGGATGTTCTACAAGGAACAACGCGATGCAAAGCAAGAACTGTAGCTACCTGTTTTTGAAAATTCGATTCCACAACATCTTTTAGGTTTCTTTTCTTTTATTAATCACATTAATAAAGTTCCATCATTTAAGCACCTAAACATCATAGATAAATACGACGTACACTTATGCCATCCGCATTCGCCTCGATGTCCCCTCGTGCACCGTTTGGTTAGGTAACTAACGGCTGAGCGGGGCAGGGCTAGCGCGGGTGTAAAACATAAGTAACGTCTATATAATATATCATATATACTATATACAGTGTCTATCACAACATATCAAATGAACACATCACAGATATCACAGCAGAAGAAACATATGAAACATTGGATATACTAGGACGTCCGTGTTTTATTTTGAGCCTCTATAAAATAGGGATTCCACGGTCGCGATGAATAGCCAAACCCACACCCCTAGACCCCTACGAGAGCGGCAAGCAACCCTAGCAATTCTAGAGTTAGGAGACCCAGACTCGACTCCTCGAGTTGGTCTCCCTCTGGAACCTAGAACCCGGTTACTTGTGCTCTCCTCCTTGGGTCTATCCTAGTGCGGAAAAGTAAATAATATACAAATGGTGACATCAACCTCATCCCGGAAGTGCCCCAATTAAAAGAATATTACATACGATGAATTTTACATGAATGAAAATAAAAACCCTCATTTCACATAAAAAAAACCGGCTATTCATAACGCGATGATCCAATATAACATATCCAGCAACACATAACATCACATGTCATCAACGTAAGTAAATATGCGCATCCCAATTGTCGTTGACATATATCAACGAAACCGGCGATAACACATATTACACTTACGGTCGGAGAAAAGAAAGTAAAACTACAACAGTTGGAATCCGCAACCTCCTTAGATATCACATGCCTAACAATTATAAACCCCGCATTTTAGTCTCTATATAGAAAACACTTTTCAATATCTAGTCGGGAAATTCAACAAGATTCCCAATAATTTGATCGAATGCTCGTCGCAAACTTTAGTAGACGGTCGCACCCCCGATGCCGTCGTCGAAGTGCACTAAGGCGGAACACCGCTGCCGCGAGCACCCGAACGGATGCTTTTGGCGACGGGGTTCTCCTACAGTCACTTGGTCGGGGCTATGGAGCATGGCTGTCTATTAAGTTTACCCAGCGAGTATCCGCGTACGCTACGTGATTGCGACGGACTTTTGATCGCATCAAAATTCCGTGGCAACCGATAATTTGAGACTAAACTGCTATGTTTATAACATCCAAATTAGTTATCTCATAACTACTTGTGGATTACAAATATTGTATCACATTCCAGATAAATAGACAATGTTAAACTTTCCGATCGAATAATCAAACACCCAAGTTTTCCCAAATAGTTCTCAACACATGCGGGGAGTTTAAAAACATCCATCATATGCCACAGTACCAATGGTCCAGCCGTAGAAGGGTCAAGCCAACGCCTCACATGTGGCACACCATATTGCCCCAAACCCTAAGATTCAAAAGGCAGTTCAAGACGGTGACATAATCGAGTTAAGGATTGTGGTCTTCTAGAAGGTCCATTGCGTAACTTGCATGATTCAGACGTTCTTAAACAACGGAAAAAATCCAACACTTGGAAAATTTCCGGGTCGGGAAAAAGTGAGTTATTGATATCCGTCCGAACTTTTTAATACTTTCTAAATATCTGGAAAACATTACGAATTAAAATTATCCGATCGAATCAACGAATACAAAATAATCCCCAGAACAATGAACACTTGAGTCAGAATAAAAAATACCCAGAAAATATATTAAGCAGAAAATAGAATTACTGTGCAAAAATGAGGGCATAAATCCTCTATACTGTCGCGGATCCGCGGCCCAAGCGCGTTACGGCCGCGGTTCCGCGGCGGCTTGTACGGCTTAAGCTCTCGTTTTTCACTACAATTCTTATATTTCCCTGCTGATTTTATAGGCATTTTTAATTCAGAAAAATCACAGTTTTGAAAATTTTTCCACAGAGGGGTTCATTATTGTCGTATCGGGGTTCGATCGGAGTTTTAACTTCGTAAACACATCGCCTAATGCTCTAGCTAGGCTCTGAGACCGCTGTAGGGTTACTAGGCACTCTAAGGTGGTTCTACAAGGCATCAACCATGCCCGATTAAAATTTTAGCCGTGCCGAATAACTCTAAACAAGTTCTTTGCTAGAAAATTAGGGTTTCACATGCAAGTTAAACTCATTAACACTAAGTGAATATGAAATACAACCTTTGTAGATCGGTCCTTCACTTCTAAAGCTCCTTGTGGTAGTCCCTTCACTGCAATCATCGAACACCCGGACTCTCGGACGGCTCCAAGAGAAGAGGTAACGGTATTGCTTGAAGTCTTCGAGGCCGAAGATGATCTACGTCGAGGGAATACGAACTCAAGCTTCTACTTCAGTAACCAAAGAATTAGTGAAGCAAACACCCAAAACTAAAGTGCTAGTCTAGTAGAGGATGGTGAAATAGGAAATGGGTAGACTTTAGAATTTCGTTTCTCACATTGTTTCTCTCTCATTTACAAACCCTAGAAAGAAAATCAAGGAGGAAGAAGATGAGCTCAAAATGAATATGAAAACTAATCAAGAGAGAGATTAATCTAACCATGGTGAGTGAGTATCATATACTAACTCATGTAGAGACATTACCATGGCTAATTATAGTGGTTAGGTTAACTAATATCTTAAGTAAAACAAAACTAGTGGACTATGTCAATGCAACCATAAGCTTCATGCATATGAGCTCAATTATCCATTTGTTTTAGAATTACTTTAGATATTAAAACCCTACCAATATAATTAGTATGGTGTATGTCTCATACACCCATGATAGTTGTATCAACAACCATGATACAAAATGTACACAAATAAATATATATCACACATATATATTAAGTTGTGTACAAGTGAGAAAAACAAATGCTTAAGTGAACCAATGATAGTTAATGTAAATTAGTATATCGCATATAGAATTATACACTAAATTATTAAATCAACACTTGACTTAATAATCCGGTTATATCACATATAACCGACTAACATTCAATGTATCGAATTATCGAATCAACCCATGATTCGATAACTTGGTTACATCGCATATAACCGATCGACACAAACATCGCGAGAATAGAATACGGTATCACAGACTCGCATTATTCTCGGTCCCGCACATATCACATATGCGCTCCTATTTCGTTTTGCCTGAGCCAGTGTAACCTCTATGTAGGACTCTAAAGACTCATCAATACGCCGGCAGTAGGTGATGATCATATCAAGCACCCACAAGCCGTCAGCGGTGCTAGATGGACGTAACGGCTACCCGAGTATTGAGCGATCAGAATATCAACAAGCAAGCCCGCTCCAACTCCTGCAAAAAGCCTGACAGTGACACTACCGTACAGTCCAGTCTCCTCATCTGATATGTCACATATCAAGTCTAGGGGTGGTAAAACGTCAGAGCCCAATAACCGATAAGTCATGCCGATATGAGGCTCATAACGGGTCGAGAAAGTACTGGTAACTCTTTCTAGTAAATCTGTAAACCAGCCCTGGCCAGGGACTTCCCTGTTATGGCCAATCGTGCATAGCGCAACATCAACCCCAAATACCGGGAGAGATGAAACCCTTCCTATCACTCATTGCATCCATGTTTCTAGGGACTGTACCCAAAAACCACTGTTTTGCACGCCCTCTTGGACGTGGTAAGGTGGAAATCAAAGCACAGTAGGAATCATACAAGATTCTATGACGATCTCGGTTCTACAGACTAACTTGTACCAGTGTCACCAGAGAACTGCCATCTGACGTAAGATATAATACCATCCAGGAGTTCTCGGCAAGTACGTCCAGTGTACCCAGTTTCCACTGAGCACCCGTATATCATCTCTGATGTCAAACACCACTGGATATGGGATCATCCATCGCCCATCTGTATGGGTCGAGAAGGCATATGCTAGTCTACACTGGCATATCGATGCCCCGTCTCGTTACACCCACGACTAGGGACCTTGAAGGATGTACTTATGGACTACCATGTCCCCACTAGTATGATCCGCATCATAGTCTAGGTAGTCAAGTACACATCCTAAGGGCTTTACTAACATGTAACAGAGAGACAATCATTATACACGTTAAGGTAAAGAGTAACCAGATAGCATACTATCATGTCGAGCAAGAAAGTCCTCCATATATATGTCCAAGCATCCACTACGATATACATCTCAAGTATAGTAATGTCCTCTAGGGCAAACATGTTGGAGATAGTGCCCTCAGAGTCAATTATTGGATCACAGGCACGCGATTGCAATGATTGAGGGAGGACCTATCCCAGGAGGACAGTCTTACTCGAGATGATAGTATGCTATCTGGTTTACCTTTATCATCGTGTACTGCTTTAGGTGACCTGACAGGTCGCTATTGCACGTTGATAGAGCCCCTAGGATTCTTGCTTGACTGTCAGCAGTATGATGGTGATCATATACGTGAGAGCTGGCAGTCTATAAGCACATCCTTAAAAGGTCCCTAGTCGTGGGAGTTTCGAGACAGGGCATCGATACTCCAGAGTAGACTAGTGTATACAGTCGAGACCCCGACGAGGGGCGGTGTCCGGTCTCACGAGCCACTGGTATCAGTTGGTTTACCTAAGATGTATACATGTGCTCATCGGGTTATGAGTACACCGGACAGGATTCGCCGGGAACATGCTAGTTGGTCTTATACCTGACGTCAGATAGCAGTTCCCTGGTGACATGTGTATAGGTTAGTTCATCGACCTGAGATCGTCATTTTTCTCGTGTGAGTTCCCACTGTGCTTTGATTACTACCCTACCATGGCTCAAAGGAGTCATGCAAACAGGTTTTAGTTGGGTACAGTCCCGAGCCACATGGAGGCAGTGAGCGGATCTGCAGGGGTTCGTCTCTCCCGGTATTGAGGGTGAGGTCGCGCTGTGTCGAGGAGAGCCATTACACAAAGCCCTCGGCCGAGACAGGAGATTTACTGGTTGGTATTCCAGTAGTATCTCAGGGTGTTCTGGGCTACACTCCGACACGATTTGTACCGCTTTTGGGGGTCTGACTTTTACCAACCCCCTAGGCCCGCCATGCGATACTCATAGACGAACGGACCGGACTGTACGGATATTGTCACTGACAGGCTCAGTAGGGTGTCGGGATGAGTTCGCTCATCGACGTCCCTTTTGGTCAATAGCTGGTGGCCCGTCACGTATTGGCTTATACCTCTGACGTGCTAGTGGTTAAATCCATAGCCATAGTATTGCCGAGTCTTTAGAGTCCACCACACAGACAGTTACTCAAGTTTCGGGCGAAACGCTGTAGAGGCCGTATGGAGATATGGCAAGGTCCGATCAGATACGTGCTGTATTGCATGGATCAGGATCGGACGGTTTGTATTAGTGGCCGTATGGATATATGGCAGGGTTCGATCTGATACGTGCGGTATTGCACGGATCAGGATCGGACGGATATTACTAGCCGGCTATGGTTTAAGCCGGATCCTAGTTTAGTACAGTGTAGATTTTGTCTCCTTGCATTTTTATCCGGTCGGAATACAGATGCGGGTGTGTATGCACAGTATCGGGGTTTTCCTGTAATTTATTACGGGACCAGTTTTCTGGAGTTGCCAGTTTGCATTCCGTTCTGGCCGGTTTTCCTTTGTTCCTTCCCGGCCAGACTTTTCCGATGGAGGGGGTTATTTGCAAGTTTGCAAATATCATTTGTGGAGGGGGTTTCTTGCACTTGTGGCATTATGATAGGTTAAGAATATTTGCTTTTTCATGATGGTTTTTGGTTTTGATGAGATTAGAAATTGATTTGAGAGTTATCATTACCTTTTGATGTGAAGCTTGCTTTAGTATGTGGTCACCCCTTCTCTTTTCCTACACTCACCTTCCTTCTTGTGTTGGTTTTATCCCTCCACCTTTTTTCCAATAAGGGGGGGCCGGCCACTTCTTTAGGGAGAGTGAGAGAGGTTCATTTGGATGAGGGAAAATTATTCATCTCTCAATTTCTCTTGCTACACAAATTCTAGCTCTCTCCAAAGTTCTTCATACCTCCATCATATTATGGCAACTACACTAAACCCCAACGAGACATAGCCTCTACACTACATTCTACAGCAAATCTTGGACGCGTCGGCTAGCCAACTTCGCGCCCGAGTTGCCTCGGTATTGAGGTGGGAGCTCGTAAAAGATGCAGACGATGTGGTGCCCTTTCGGCAAGGAGGCGACGACCGGAGCATCTGCGGGAGATCGGGACGACGACGAGAAGACCGGAGGACTCGGATCAGTCGGTATACTTCTCTACCCTTCTCTTGTTTGCTAGTATAGGTTAATGGTTACGATCCGGGTTTATTATCCGCGGTAGCGCCAGTTTGAAAGTTAAGAAAATTTTGATTCCGCATTTTGGCCTCGGATAGACGGCCGGGGCGCTGCCGTGGCGCAACATGGCATCAGAGCCACGCCATTAACCTTGCCTAGCTTGTTCTAGTGTGTTTTACTTTTCCGATCGAACAAATATTCCAAAACCGCGTTTTCTTCACATTAGTTTTTTGTCGAATTTTTCCGGGCTCTAAAAAATTTTCAGGTTGTAGAAAACTAATGTACTGGAAGTTCTAAGAACACTTGAAAAATTTGATGACCCGATCCCTCCGTACGACCGCGGAACCGCGGCCATAACCTCCTTTTGACCGCGGTTCCGCCGCAGGAATGTGGGTTCATGTCATCGTTTCTTTGCAGTGGGCTTGTGGGCTGAAAATGGGGGTTTTGGTATACTTTGTCTGGGCCCAGAATTTCTATGAGTGCTACAGTATTGCTTGGGGGCCCATTTGTTAATTTTTTATCGATCGGATATTTTAAACACATTATTTCACAGTATTTACATTATATCTGCGACCGTGAATATCACTTGATCGGTAAATCCTGTCTAACTGCTATAGCCCGGTTAGACGGATTTGCGAAAGTGATTTTCACGTTGATGTTCTGTGTTTATGCTGTGATGTTGCGGATCGGTCGTGGGGATAGCCTGGTTGCAGTGGTAGTACAGTTTTGTTTTATATGTACATTTGATATTGCGGGGCGAGCGTCCGACATGTGGACTGCCGTCACTGCCTGTTTGTATTATTCTTTTGGGGCACGACCTGGTTGCGGTCGATGTACCCGTTGTATGTATATTTTACTTTCTGTACTAGGATTACCCCGCGGAGGGGTGCACGGATAGCCGGGTTCTAGAGGGCAACAGGCCCGCATCTCATGGCATTGAGACGGAGGGGGCTTCACTCTAGGATTGGCGGGCTATTCGCCGCTCTCGTAGGGGTACAGGTTGACCCAGGAGGGGTGCCCAAGTTACCGGATTCCGTGAAGTGCTGGGTAGTCCATTCACGTTGCTGAAGGGGGCTGCCTCGCTTCAGGTTTTGGCGGGTGACTTGCCGCGCCCGTAGGGGTCTAGGATTTCATTGCACAGGCTATCCACACGGCCAGGGGAACGTCGGGTTTCAGCAGCGGCTCTGTGAAACCCGGGGCTTCCACATATCTGTATTGTTCTGTGATGCTGTACATTTCTGTGAAGTTGCATTTTATCACGCCTTGAGCAAAATATAATATATTGGTATATATATTAGTAGATGTTGTATATGTTTTGCATCCGCGCTAGTCCAGTCCCCGCTCTGTCGTTAGTTAGCTAACCTAACGAGTAATGACGGGACCCAGTGGCGAATGCGGATGGCATATACGTACGTCATATTAATTTCGTTCTTTGTGGTGTGATTAATTGACGGGACTGCGTTGATTCGGATCAATGCAAGTTATAAACAAACCTATTCTGATGTTGTTGGAACAATTTTTCAAAAAGCTGTTACTGCAAGGACGTTCACTTTTGTTTTGCACAGTGGTATTCAGTTGGAATATCCTGCTCCTCAGTCGACGAGGCAAGGGCCGAGATCCCTTCACCGGGAGTGACCTCTTGGACAGAAGTTTGCGTCAGGGCAATAACATCACTATAGCCGATTACTTTTGCTTTGCATCGTGGTATTCAGTTGGAATATCCTGCACCTCATTCCATGGGAAAGAGCCGAGATCCCTTCACCGGGAGTGACCTCTTTAGCAATGGTTTTCGTTACTATATTTTTATAAAAAGTTATCCAGTTCCTTCAACGATATCAAGTTCATTACGGTAAAAGGTTTTTCGCCAAAAACCATTCGTAGCCCTCCGTCATTTCGGATTAGTATTGCATAGTTTCGCGCTACGTTTGTCGTTGCTATTCGCCGAGGCGTAGTGTGCGGTAGCTCTGTAATGCTTTCTGTCGCATGGATATATGGATTGGTTAGGACAGTCGTACGACTTTGTTGATTTTTCGTCAAGGATCGTGCGGGTGGGTTTAACGCAATCAAGATAATGACGGGTTGAACTTGACTAGGACCTTTTGATTTGTTGATTATTCGTCAAGGTCACTTGGGTCCTAGGGGTAAAAATCACATCGGGAGTTTCAAAAGAACTGAAACTTGCAAGATATGCGCATACCTTCTGGAGTGTGGTGACTTGAGTGGATTCCGTCAAGTTATCATGCGATGATAGTTGGATCCCGATTCCCACTGATGAGTTGGTTTACTCCTCGGGTGATCCCGACTAATTCTTCTTTCAGGTTTGGAGGAGAATTTGACGGTACAGTGGGAGGTTTCCAGATTTGACAAAGTGATAACCATTCTGATCTAGGTTAGAGTGCATGCTGAGTGTTTCTTTTCTCTCTCTCTTTGGCAGCGACCATTGACCCGACCCTAGACTATGACTCAGTAACCAAGTTGACCGAACCTTCTTAACACTGGCTTTTGGATTGTCAGAGTTGCAAACCTCATTTCCACTCCTACTTTTACTCTTTTCTCCAGGACACCCCGTATTAATAAGAACGTCCACTTACATTGGACAAAACCATCATATGGTTATATACGAACTCGAAGGAATTCGAGGATGGTTTCCGGTTCTGGAGAAAACGAATAGGACTATTCAGTTGTCTTTTCCTTTCACCTTCTCTCAGGTCGTGAGTGCTCCTTGGTTTAGGAGATAGTACACCTATTACGCAAATTGGATAGTCTTCTTCCAAACCTTAGGCTGGTGCCGAACGGTGGGGAATGAAGAAAACCAATTAGCATAACGATGGTGTGCAGAAGGTATTAAGATTAAGACAAAGCAAGGGATTAGTAAGAGGGGAAAGTAAATTGCGACTGATATTCACGACCAAACCAAGTATTTCTTCGCCAATCCTAAAGCACCTTTGTATTTCTCTAGGACACTCCGTATCACTACGAAGATCCACAATTTATTGGATACTCTATCGTATGGTTATATACGAACTCGAAAGGAACTTGTTCCAGTTCGGGGATAGATTCTGGTTCAGGAGAAATAGGAATAAGGTTTATTCGGTTGTTTTTTATCTTCACCTTCTCTCGTTTTGCGAGTGCTCCTAGGATTAGGACAGTACACCCATTATGCTTATTGGATAGTCTTCTTCCAAACCATAGGCTGGTGCCGAACGGTAGGGAAGGAAGAAAACCATTTGGCCTAAAGGGGTGTATAGAAGGTAATGACTAAAGACATATAAAGGGATTTGGAGAAATGGAAAAGAATTATACGGTTACAGTTGTGAATCTGGATAATGGAAGAGGCATTACTAGGAATACCAGGATACCCCAACGAAACATTTCAATGTTTCAGTTTCACTGTGTACTGTTAAAAGAAAGCTGATTTCCCAATTAGACACTTGCTCCAGGGTATGTATTTACCAGGTTTGATTCTCACATCTGTATGGTTTTACCGATGTTGAGTGAAAGTAAGTTATTGTGAATTGGGTGATCATCCTCATTATATCGGGATTCGTTGTAATCGGTGATATTTGAGGAAGTCACCTGGGTTGTTTGCCGGACGGCAATTATTTGGTTTTGAATATCCGCTATTATGCACCAATTTCAAATTGATATATCTGTACGTCTATTTTTATAGAGTGAGATATATCTTTTTGAAATTATGTCTACGACATTTACCTATATCAGTGGATGATTAGGTAAGGAGCATTAAACAACGGTGTAATTCTTCTTAACCATAAGTATAGTTTTCAACCTATGACACACAGTGAATGAGTTATCAGACTCAAGGGACTTGTACAGAGTATTATATGTTGTCCAGCGTCCATGAGGACAGAGGGGTTGGTTCTCGTACTATATTCGGTTTACTTATGACTCCTCTAGTTTTTAGACAGGTGTTTCGTGGAAACACATGGTCTGAATTTTGGGAAGTTATAGGTATTTGAATAAAGTAGAGAACCAGGTATTGCAAGTATCGGGATTCTTCAAAGTGATCGAAGATGTAGATACTTGTATATGGTATTCAGTTGATTGTAATGATTAAGAGAACTTGCTTCTCTTTCGGGTTACTCATAATTGGAAGCATTCCTAAGTTGAGTGACGCTGATCGGCCTCCTTCCATTTAGTTGACATGCACTGGAGACAGCTGCATGATTTGAATCTGGTTAAATTAAATCAGTGCCTCTGTTTCTATATTGGATATAGAACAGTTCATATCTTGACATTGTTAAGGTACGGGGAGTTGTCCGGCTTATGCTTAAAACAAGACTCTGGATAACTCAAGGCACGTTTCTGTAATGGCTGTTCGTGGGTTGACCCAGGCTATGACGAGGGTTGACTTTCTACCATCTGGAAGATCAATAGCGATATTGTTCTAGACTCGCCACAGTTTTATTAAAAATGGATTTTTTCTGAAAACAGTAGTGGGAGTATGGTAGAACTGGAAGTGATTCCAGAACCACAAACGATTACTGAAGATTTGATAGGAACCTAAAGATTCAATCTGGCTTGACATTCCATTGGCCACTCTGCATATATGATGGTTAACCTCAGGCACTCGAGAGGTACTTCGGTATGCTCAAGGACGGTGGCAGGGAGGTTCTTGTTTACCCAGACTTACCATTGCTGTTGTTCCAGACTGTGAGACCCGGCAGGAGGATGAGTATAGCGTCGTTCTAAACTAGCTTTAGAAGTGCACGTCTATATGACTCTGGCAGAGGGTTGTCGTAGTCAGTGGGAGCAGTGGAAGCATTGGTGGTCATCAGGCTTATGTCTATTTATAAGACTAAAGCAGTTACAGCGGACATAGATCATCTATTTCTGATGTGACAGTCATAGGTTTGACTTCATCAGAATAGGGGATGGATCTGTTAAGAAGGTAGTAGGGTGTGATGTCCTGGTATTTGGATGACATACATAGAGTAGGAAGTGATATTCCGATACTACGATCGGTTATACTTTGGTGGTCACACAGTAGTTTCTCCACACAGGACTTGGATATTATATCAGACATTATGGTTACTAGATCTATGGTTTTAGATCTAGATTTGGGTAGTTTCCCAATCTGGGTACTTAGACAGCATTTTATGAGTATTTAGAATGGACAACTCCTGGCACGGTAGTGTACCTGCAGTTGATGGAGTCACCCTCTCTAAAGGTGTCTTATAGACTAAAGGGGAGAGGGATACGCATGATTGGCAGATCACTTGCTTAGGCAATTGAGTCAATCATGAGATGTCAAGTACCACACCAGATGTTGTACTTGCAGTAGGTGCAATAAGATGATATCAATCCAATCCTGGAGAAACAATGGGGAGCAGTTTTAGAACATAAGTTGATGTTCTAGGGATATGATAACAGCAGCCTCCTTTAGGAGGCAGTTATCATTCCAGGCTTCCAAGGTGACCTGGATGGCAGAGTGGCTGTCAGAGTTATAGTTTTCCCTCTGATGAGGGGCAGTTTTTTGGACAGGTGGTCCAAGGCAATACTGAGGGAGGCATGGCGCTGGATACTGATTAATTTCAGTTATCGATACAGTCTAAGAAGTTTGGATTTGGAGTTCATATATGAGCTAGGTCCCATCAGATATCCAGACATACTCTAAGACAGGTATTGCTCATTTCGGGAGATGGTTTTCTCTGCGAACTTGAGATATAGAGAGACATAGAAGGAAACATCACAGCGGATCCACTCACTGAGGCTATTCCTCGAATGCAATAGTTTCGCAAAAGAGCTTTGTGAGACTGACTAGTAGAGGAGTTGGGTGTTCGGTATCACACGGGCTGTGAGTATGCGATATCGCAATAATTAGCCTTGAGTGCAAGTGGGAGATTGTTGGAGATAGTGCCCTTAGAGTCAATTATTGGATCACAGGCACGTGATTGCAATGATTGAGGGAGGACCTATCCCAGGAGGACAGTCTTACTCGAGATGATAGTATGCTATCTAGTTTACCTTTATCATCGTGTACTACTTTAGGTGACCTGACAGGTCGCTATTGCACGTTGAAAGAGCCCCTAGGATTCTTGCTTGACTGCCAGCAGTATGATGGCGATCATATACGTGAGAGCTGGCAGTCTATAAGCACATCCTTAAAAGGTCCCTAGTCGTGGGAGTTTCGAGACAGGGCATCGATACTCCAGAGTAGACTAGTGTATACAGTCGAGACCCCGACGAGGGGCGGAGGCCGGTCTCACAAGCCACTGGTGTTAGTTGGTTCACCTAAGATGTATACAGGTGCTCATCAGGTTATGAGTACACCGGACAGGACTCGCCGGGAACATGCTAGTTGGTCTTATACCTGATGTCAGATAGCAGTTCCCTGGTGACATGTGTACAGGTTAGTTCATTGACCTGAGATCGTCATTTGTCTCGTGTGAGTTCCCACTGTGCTTTGATTACTACCCTACCACGGCTCAAAGGAGTCGTGCAAACAGGTTTTAGTTGGGTACAGTCCCGAGCCACATGGAGGCAGTGAGCGGATCTGCAGGGGTTCGTCTCTCCCGGTATTGAGGGTGAGGTCGCGCTGTGTCTAGGAGAGCCATTACACAAAGCCTCGGCCGAGGCAGGAGATTTACTGGTAGGTATTCCAGTAGTATCTCAGGGTGTTCTTGCTACACTCCGACACGACTTGTACCGCTTTTGGAGGTCTGACTTTTACCAACCCCCTAGGCCCGCCATGCGATACTCATAGAGGAACGGACCGGACTGTACGGATATTGTCACTGACAGGCTCAGTAGGGTGTCGGGATGAGTTCGCTCATCGACGTCCCTTTTGGTCAATAGCTGGTGGCCCGTCACTTATGGCAAATACCTCTGACGTGCTAGTGGTTAAATCCACAGCCATAGTATTGCCGAGTCTTTAGAGTCCACCACACAGATAGTTACTCAAGTTTCGGGCAAAACGCTGTAGAGGCCGTATGGAGATATGGCAGGGTCCGATCAGATACGTGCTGTATTGCATGGATCAGGATCGGACGGTTTGTACTAGTGGCCGTATGGATATATGGCAGGGTTCGATCTGATACGTGCGGTATTGCACTGATCAGGATCGGACGGATATTACTAGCCGGCTTTGGTTTAAGCCGGATCCTAGTTTAGTACATTGTAGATTTTGTCTCTTTGCATTTGTATCCGGTCGGAATACAGATGCCGGTGTGTATGCACAGTATCGGGGTTTTCCTGTAATTTATTACGGGACCAGTTTTCTGGAGTTGCCAGTTTGCATTCCGTTCTGGCCGGTATTCCGTTCTGGCCGGTTTTCCTTTGTTCCTTCCCGGCCGGACTTTTCCGATGGAGGGGGTTATTTGCAAGTTTGCAAATAACATTTGTGGAGGGGGTTTCTTGCACTTGTGGCATTATGATAAGTTAAGCATCTTTGCTTTTTCATGATGGTTTTTGGTTTTGATGAGATTAGAAATTGATTTGAGAGTTATCATTACCTTTTGATGTGAAGCTTATTTTAGGATGTGGTCACCCCTTCTCTTTTCCTACACTCACCTTCCTTCTTGTGTTGGTTTTATCCCTCCACCTTTTTTCCAATAAGGGGGGGCCGGCCACTTCTTTAGGGAGAGTGAGAGAGGTTCATTTGGATGAGGGAAAATTATTCATCTCGCAATTTCTCTTGCTACACAAATTCTAGCTCTCTCCAAAGTTCTTCATACCTCCATCATATTATGGCAACTACACTAAACCCCAACGAGACATAGCCTCTACACTACATTCTACAGCAAATCTTGGACGCGTCGGCTAGCCAACTTCGCGCCCGAGTTGCCTCGGTATTGAGGTGGGAGCCCGTAAAAGATGCAGACGATGTGGTGCCCTTTCGGCAAGGAGGCGACGACCGGAGTTTCCGCGGGAGATCGGGATGATGACGAGAAGACCGGAGGACTCGGATCAGTTGGTATACTTCTCTACCCTTCTCTTGTTTGCTAGTATAGGTTAATCGTTACGATCCGGGTTTATTGTCCGCGGTAGCGCCAGTTTGAAAGTTAAGAAAATTTTGATTCCGCATTTTGGCCTCGGATAGACGGCCGGGGCGCTGCCGTGGCGCAACAATACATATAACTAACAATTACCCTGACGCAAACATCTGTCCAAGGGCTAACTCCCGATGAATGGATCTCGGCCCTTGCCTCGTAGAATGAGGTGCGGGATATTCATAACCGAATACAACTGTGCAAAATAAAAGAGAATGCCTTGCAATAACAGCCTTTTTGAAAATTGTTCCAACAACATCGAATAGGTTTGATTTCCTTCCATTGATCTGAATCAACGCAGTCCCATCAATTAATCACACCACAAAAGAATGAAAATATGATGTACGTATATGCCATCTGCATTCACCACTGGGTCCCGTCATCACTCGTTTGGTTACTTAACTAACGACAGAGCGGGGACTGGACTAGCGCGGGTGTAAAACATATACAACATCTACTACTATATATATAGCAATATATAATAATCGCTCCAGGCGTGATAAATTCAAAATCACAGAAAAGTAATAAGCATCACATAACAATACAGATAATCTGGGAGCCCCATATTTCCTTTGAACCTCAACTGAAACCCGACGTTCCCCAGGTCGTGTGGATAGCCTGGGCAATGGAATCCTAGACCCCTACGGGCGCGGCAAGTTACTCGCCAATACCAGAAGAGAGGCAGCCCACTTCAACAAAGTGAATGGGCCACCCAGCACTTCACAGAATCCAGTAACTTGAGCACCCCTCCTTGGGTCAACCTATACCCCCTACGAGTGCGGCGAATAGCCCACCTAATTCTAGAGTGAAGCCCCCTCCGTCTCAAATCCATGAGATGCAGGCTCGTTGCCCTCTAGAACCCGGCTATCCGTGCACCCCACCTCGGGATAATCCTAATAAAGAAAAGAAAAATATGTACAATGGGTACATCGACCTCAACCCGGTCGTGCCCCAAAAGAATAATATACAAACAGGCAGTGACGGCAATCCACACGTTGGACGCTCGCCCTGCAATATCAAATGTACAAATATAACCAAACTGTACTACCATTGCATCCAGGCTATCCACCATGAAAAATCCGCAACATCACAGCACAACACAGAATATCAACATGAATGTCACGTTCGCAAATCCGTCTAAAAGAGCTATAGAAATTAGACAAGATTAACCGATCAAATGACATTCACGGTCACAGATAGTAATGTAAGTACTGCGAACTAACTTATTTAAAATTTCGATCGACAAAATTTCCCGAAGTGGGCCCCATGTACAATTCCAGCACTCAAAATAATCTGGGTCAAAAATAAAAATTCCAGAAACCACATTTTCACAGAAAAGACCAGCACAAGAAAAATGGCTCACTGAAGCCACATAAAAGCGGCGGAACCGCAGCCATAACATGTTTATTACCGCTGTTCCACGGCATTACTGTGGGTTCACGATACCAAATTTCTACAGATGTCTTAAAAAAGGCTGCCAGATTTTCTGACATACCTAAAATAATTTTTCGACCACAAAAAAATTTCGACAGAAACTCAGAAAATGAAAATGTGGTTTCGGAAATTTTGATCGATCGATATTTTAAACATGTTAGAACAACCTAGTAAAGGTTAATGGCGTGGCTCTGATAACATGTAAGTCTACAGTAGCGCCCCGGCCGTCGATCCGATGCTAAATGCGGAAACAAAAACTTTTTAGGAAACCGACGATTTCATAGTCTTTCACCCGGATCGAACCATTAACGCTAAACTAGCTAACTACTAAGATGTGATAGTGGCTATACTGATCGATCCGTGTCCTTCGGTCTTTGGCCACCATCCCAAGCTCCTCGCGGCATCTCCGATCTTCGGTCTCCTCATCGGAAGGGCACCACATCAATGAGTCTTTTTACGGACACCCGCTTCATCCGAAGCAACTCGGACATGATGTTTGCTAGCCAAGATGTGCAAGGTGAAGTAGAGAATGTGTGTGATAACTTTGTCTTAAGCATCCATTGATTCTCAACACATGAGAGTGTATGGATGGAGGTTGAAGATGAAGCCATGGTGGAATTTGTCAGCTAGAGGAAGAAGAAGAAGAAGAAGAGAGCTTTCTTTGTTATTTTGTGTTGAATTATTGTGAGAGTACTAGAATGAAAACCCAAGAGCCAACCCTAATCTTATGGCTGCCCTCTCTCTCTCCATCCATCAATTCAACACAATAAACAAATCCTAATGTGACTTTAGCATAAATAAAGAGGCCATGAGTCACTAAACATGTCCATGTCACATTAAATGCACCTCATCATGAAATCCACTCACAATTTCCACCATATGTAAACATTAACCAAAATGTTTTGTCCAAATAAAAAGAACGGCATCATCTAAAGTAAACTCTTAACGGATCACAAGAATACACCTCACCTGTATATACATACATGCATCTGCATTCCGACTGAATGCAAATGCGATGAGACTAAAGTAATCCAACAAATCTAATACTAGGATCCGGATTAAACCAAATCCCACTAGTATGATCCGTCCGATCATGATACGTGTACGATTGCACGTATATGATCGAACCCTGCCATAATACCATACGGCCTCTACAACGTTTTGCCCGAAACCTGTGAAACTGTCTGTGGGGGACTTTAAAGAATCGTTAATACTTTGGTTGTGGATTTCACCACTAGCACGTCAGTGGTACTAGCCATACGTAATGGGTTACCATGTATTGACCAAAAGGGAGGTCGATGATCGAACTCATCCTGACACCCTACTGTGCCTGTCAGTGACAATATCCATACAGTCCGGTCTGTTCGTCTATGAGTATCTCATGTCGGGCCTAGGGGGTTGGTAAAAGTCAGACCCCCAGAAAGCGGTACAAGTTGTGTCGGAGTGTAGCCCAGAACACACTGAGATACTATTGGAATACCTACCAGTAAATCTCTTGCCTTGGCCAAGGAATTCATGTAATAGCCCTCCTAGACACAGTGCGATCTCACCCCCATTACCGAGAGAGACGAAACCCCTGCCGATCCGCTCGCTGCCTCCATGTGGCTCGGGATTGTACAAAACTAAAACTTTTTTGCACGACTCTTTTGAGCCATGATAAGGTAGTAATCAAAGCACAGTGAGAACACACACGAGACAAATGACGATCTCAGATTGATGAACTAACCTTTACACATGTCACCGGGGAATTGCTATCTGACGTCAGGTATAATACCAACTAGCATGTTATCGGCGAGTCCTGTCCGGTGTACTCATAACCCAATGAGCACCTGTATACATCTTAGGTGAACCAACTGACACCAATAGCTTATGAGACCGGCCACCGCCCCTCGTCGGGGTCTCGACTGTATACACTAGTCTACTAATGGAGTACCGATGCCTAGTCTCGAAACTCCCACGACTAGGGAACACTTTAAGGATGTGCTTATAGACTACCCAACTCTCACGTATATGATCCCCATCATAAATCTGGTAGTCAAGCAAGAATCCTAAGGGCACTATCAATGTGTAATAGTGATATGTAACATCACTTAAAGCACATACACGATGACAAAGATAAACCAGATAGCATACTATCATCTTGAGTAAGACTGTCCTACCGGCATAGGAGCTCCCTCAATCATTGCAATCACGTTCCTGCGATCCAATAATTGATTTTGAGGGCACTATATCCAACATACCTCATGGTAGAGAATGGAGCACAAGTTAATGCTGCAGCCATCGGTGAATATCACCCAGTGATGCCAAATGGTAATACTATGATTTTGAACAATTGACACTATGTACCTTCCATGGTTTGCAACATCATATTGTCAAAGATGCTTAAAAGCTTCATGAAGCTTCAATCCAAGACAAATAAAGCCACCATTTTGTTTTACCAAAATAAATAAAAACCTAAACCATTATCTTAAATATGGTGTAATTCATACACACACCCAAGTTTGCATGTATCATCAATCATGATACAAATTAGTGCATAAACATATATCACGTATACAACTTGTGCTCATCAAGTGAGAAAATCAATCTTAAGTGAACCAATACTAGTTAATGTAAAGTAATATATCAAATATATAACTATACATTAAATCATTAAATCAACACTTGATTTAATTATCCAGTTATATCGCATATAACCGACTAATATCTAGTGTATCAATATATCGAATCAACACTTGATTCGGTAACCCGGCTATATCTCATATAACCGACTGATGATAAAAATCGCGAGAATAGAATACATTATCACATACTGGTATTATTCTCGGTCCCGCACATATCTCATATGCGCTCCTATTTCGTTTCGCTTGAGCTAGGTGTAGGGTTCCTAGGCACTCTAACAAGGTTCTACAAGGCAACAACCATGCCCGATTAAAAAAAAAATAGCCGTGCCGAACAACCATAACTAAGATCGTATACTAAAGATTATGCGAAAACTAGGAAGTTAAACATTTTAACACTAAGTGAAAAGGGATTACAACCTTTGTAGATCCGGTCCTTCACTTCTAAAGCTCTGTGTTGACGTCCCTTCGCTGCGATCATCGAGATCCCGGACTCTAGCGATGGTTTCCTCGGAGAATTGAGCGAGCTAGGTCGTTGACTTCGAGGCCGAATATGATCTACGTCGAGGAGACTCAAACTCAAGCTCCATCTTCACTAGGTCATGAACTTTTTGAAGAGAACACCCTAAACTAAATGGAAAGTAGTAGAGGATGATAAATTAGGAAGTGGGTTTACTTTGGATTTTGATTTCTCACTTTGTTTCTTCACTTGATAAAAATCTAGCAAGCTTTTTCTTCTTCCTGAAGAAGAAGAAGAAGAAGAAGAAAGAAAAGAAATGAGAATTAAAAATGAATTATCTAATTAGAATAATCATGTGAAGTCTATCACAATGCAACCATGGGTGAGTTAACCTTTGTAGAGACTAAACCATAGTTATTATAATGGTTTGGTTAATGAATATCTTAATCTAGACAAAATGAGTGGACTTTGTCAAAATTGCTTCAAGCTTCATGAAGCTTCAAGCCATGACAAAAGAAGCCACCATTTTGAATAATTAAGATAAATAAAAACCTAAATTATAATTAACATGGTGTATGTCACACACACACACCCATGTTTGCATGTATCATCAATCATGATACAAAGTAGTGCACAAACATATATCACATATACAACTTGTGCACATCAAGTGAGAAAATCAATCATAAGTGAACCAATACTAGTTAATGTAAAGTAATATATCAAATATATAATTATACAATAAATCATTAAATCAACACTTGATTTAACGATCTGGTCATATCGCATACAACCGACTAATATCTAGTGTATCAATATATCGAATCAACACTTGATTCGGTAACCCGGCTATATCTCATATAACCCACTGATGACACAAATCGCGAGAATATTATACAGTATCGCATACAGGTATTATTCTCCGTCCCGCACATATCTCATATGCACTCCTCTTTCATTTCGCGTGAGCCAGGAAACCTCTGTGTAGGACTCTAAAGACTGGTCAATACGCCGGCAGTAGGTGGTGATCATATCAATCCCCCACAAGTCGCAAGCGGTCTGATAAACGTAACGGCCACCCGGGTATTGAGAGATCAGAAGATCAACGAGCAAGCCTGCTCAAACTCCAGCGAATCCAATCAGTAACACTTACCGCACAGTCCGGTCTGTTCGTCTGATATGTCGCATATCTCGCCTAAGGGTGGTAAACGTCAGAGCCCAGTAGCTTGATAAGTCATGCCGATGTAGGGTCCATAACAAGCTTGAAACTACTGATAACACTTACCAGTAAATCATTGCAACCCTGGCCAGGGATTTCCAGTTATGGCCAGTCGAGCATAGCACAATATCAACCCCCAATACCGGGAGAGACGAAACCCCCCTGTCCCTCCTTGCCTCCATGTGAATCGGGACTGTACCCAAAAAACCACCTGTTTGCACAACTCGGTAGAGCCGTGGTAGGGTGGAAATCAAAGCACAGTAGGAGACACACAAGACTCTATGACGATCTCGGGTCAACAGACTAAGCTGTACCAGTGTCACCAGAGAACTGCCATCTGACGTGAGGTATAATACCATCTGGGAGTTCTCGGTGAGTCCGTTCAGTGCACCCAGTCTCCACTGAGCACCCTCATACCATCTCTGATGTCAAACACCAATGGATATGGGATCATCCATCGCCCATCACATGGGTCGAGAAGATATACGCTAGTCTACTCTGGAATATCGATGCCCCGTCTTGATATTCCCACGACTATGAACATTGAAGGATATATTCATGGACTACCCAGGCCCCACTAGTATGGTATGAATCATAGTCCTGGAAGTCGAGTACACATTCTAAGGGCTTTATCAACATGTAATAGAGAGACAGCATGTATACATGTTAAGATAAAGGGCAACCAGATAGCGTACTATCATGTCGTGCAAGAAAGTCCTACCAATATATGTCCCAGCATCTACTACAATATACATCTCATGTACAGTAATGGCATCTAGGGCCTAAATATAACTAACAATCTCCCACTTGCACTAGGGCCATCTGTAGCAGTGGTTGCAGTATCTCATACTCAACCATTCCATATAAGTCTCTCTCTGGGAAACGGCCTTTGTGAGTGGATCCGCCGTGTTGTCCTCTGAGTCTACTCTCCTAACCTCGATCACCCTAGAGATCAACTATCTCCATGATCAGGTGATACGGCCTTGGAATATGTTTGGGTCACTGATGGGACCGGGATTCCTGGGTCAAAGCCTCAACACCATTGTCATACAATGGTTGGAACCTAGTTCATCTCATGAACTTATACACCCCCAAACTGCCTCTTTGGTAGTATGTTTGATAGCGATGTCACCATCCTTTATCGTCTAGTTTGCCACGGTATCTTAGCTTGGAACATACCGTCCCTCTACTGAGGGTAAAGACAATGCTTGCGACTGATATTCAGTCGTCATTATCACCCAGGAACTTTTCCAATGATTCTCCCCAGGATCAACTGATACCATCTCACTACAACTAGTGAGAATCCTAACATCCAATTAGATCTATCTTATAGATCCAAAACCCAGGATTTAGGAGGTATCACTTTTATCCTATGTGGAGAATCTATGTGATAAGAGGAGATTGACCGAGCGTAGCATATGAAACTCTTTTCCTATCAGGAGTATGTTGTCCACGTACAATACGAGGATGACCACCTTACTCTTTACTACCTTTTTTGTATATACAAGGTTCATCTACTATTTTGATGAAGTCAAACTCTTTGACTACCATATCAAAACAGACGTTCCAACTCCGCGATGCCTGCTTTATCCTGTAAAGCAACTTGCACACGTTTTCGCTGTTCTTACTGTCTACGAAGCCCTCTGGCTGTGTACTTATGGACGCTCTCTTCTAAATCAAAATTTAGAATAGTAGTCATGACACCCAACCACCAGATATCGTAATAATGGTATGTAGCAATGCCAAGTAGGATCCGAATGGACTTAAGCACAGCCACTGGAAAAGGTTTCATCATTATCCACGCTTGGTCGATGAAGAAAACCTTTAACAAGTCTAGCTTTGAAAGTCTCAACTTTTCCATCTACACCAAGTAATCTTCTCAAGATATACTTGCTCCTTATGGAGATTTAACCCTTTAGATATAGAGTCCAAATTCCATACTTTGTTGGTGTACATGGATTCTATCTCAGATCGCTAAGCATCCATCCATTCATACAGAGTCCCCACTCTTGATGGCATGCTCGAAACTAGTTGGGTCATCATCTCATGATGCAATCCTCGCTCCCACTGTCATCGAGAAACCGAAGTATCTCTCAGGCGGATGAGAAACCCCGCTAGATCGGCTGAAAGGCTAAGGTTCGTCGTAATCTATTGAATCCTTTGGTTCTACCAAATCATCTGCTGTAGTTTGTATAGCTGGAACTCCTTCCAGTTCTACCGTATGACCACTAATTTCTTCATAAAAAATTCCCTTTCACAAAGTTGCTATGTTGAGAAACAAAACATATTTTGTTCCTCTGTTAGATAGAAGATATTCCCTTGCGAATTCTTAGGATATCCAATAAACTTCCACAGAACTGACTTTGCCTCGAGCTTGTCCGGATTTTGCTTTTAGACATATGCCGGACAACCCCAAATCTTAACAAACATAAGATATAGGCTCTTCCCTTTCCACATCTCATATGAAGTGGTAGGCAACAGATTTGATCGGAACCCTATTCAATAGGTATGCAACATCACAAGTGCATAACTCCCTAAAAGGAAATAGGAAAATCAGTAGTACTCCTCATAGAGCGCACCATATCAAATAGGGTGTGATTGCTCCGCCCCGATACACCGACGTGCTATGGTGCATGCGAAGGTGTCATGACCCGTAAGTACTGAACGTGACTGGCACTTAGATTACGAGACGTCTAAAGGCGTACCGTAACCTAAGTCAGCCAAAGCCCAGAAATCTAACCCAAAATCAAAAGAGAGTGAAGGAAAACCTTAAATGAAAACGGTTTTTAAATCAATTAAGTTGCATAGAATCCAAAAAAAACGTCAAAAATTTCTGAAAATTTCGGCAGAGTCTCCCCTGTATTTTCTAACCCCCAAAATGGGTACAACAAGATAATAAACCTGTAATCATAAAAATGGCATCCCCAAGCGGGAGCTAGCTCTTCGCCCAAGGCGGATCACAACCACATGCAATATAATAGTAATATCAAGAAAAAGAGCATAAAAGAAATGCAAATACCAGAAAAAACACGTCGGCTCAAGTGAGCTCGACCCAAAAGAAACCACAAATATACAAATCTCTCAGTCTCATCACTAGGTCGCATATACAATACAAGTGGTAGATGGAGAATACTAGATACAATGATAAAGCAAAAGAAATAAAGTGTGCTCGCAACCCACCTACGGGCGATGTCGCGAGTCTGAGCAAAAGGATCTGATGATAAGATAGTCGCTGCTACAAGACTGATGAGTCCGATCTGCAAGACACTGTGGCACAACGGGGGTGAGTTGCCAGCTCGTGAGTAAATATAACATCTAGTAAGGCAATCGTAAGAATGCACGCAATGCACCACAACATGCATGTCCATATGTGATATAATATCTCTAATATGCATGCACAGGTATGCAATGTCATTATTAAGTCTTTAAGTGTTTTAAATGCTAAGGGTATTGAATTATTAACTTTAAAAAAAAATGAATATCTGTATAATAGCTAAGTACCATCAATAAATCATCTGGAAACCCGTGTCAAGCATCGACACCAAATAGGAATCATATCTGTCTCAATATCGGGCTCCGTCAGTCCGGATCGGCCCACATCATAAATCTCACGACAACGGTCGGTATCCTCCGGATATCCGCCGCGCCAGACATCACCGGTAGGTAGTCTTCCCCTGCCAGGCTCATCGTCTAAAACTCGATCTTCTTGCCCCGGGGTACCATACCGGGCCCACCATGTACCCGAGACGGTTCATCCACTCCTCGAATCGGGTCTCGAAATCCAACAGAAAACATGAAAACTCATGGTGGACGACACATACATCACGAGAAAACCGCAACTTTGTTTTAAAAATGATAAATATAAGCTTTTGTTAAATTCTTGCGGTTTTCCCCAATAATCCAGAAATCGCTGCAAAACTGAAATCCTCAAGAAAATCATAATGTCCACATGTTATATATATGATAAATGTCTATGATATCAATGTGTATGATGTGAATTTTGGCTAGAGTTCTATGTAAATATGATGATGATGCGAGATATGTGCATGCGATGCAGTTTCATATATCAAGTATGAATGCATGTGATGATATTAAGATAAACAGGTTCTATCGTGCACGTGGCATGTCAATTACCAAAGGCGTGTGTGTCACATGAATAGTGTGCGTGCAACAGATGCCAATGGTAAGGTGTTCGTGTCCTACGAAATGGTATCGCATAGGTAGAGATGAACGTCCATGCAATTTAACATACTGTTCGCTATAAGGGTATGCAGTGTACATGAATGGATAAGCTAACTAACAATATAATCTTGCAAAAAGTAGGGTAATCCTAACTAGGGGGGGGGGGCGCCTCGCGCCATCCAGACGATTCCCCCATAGATGAATATATCTACTCACCAGAAATCCCCGCTAATCTGATCCGGCCACCGCTTTGCCTTTACGCGCCGTGTCCGAAGTTTCCCCGACCGATCCTATATTTGCACAATATCAAGCATAAGATTACAAAACCTAACAAAATGCAAGTCACAACATACAATTATCCACGCTCTCGAAATAATCATAGCATGCAGTCGGTGCGCGGAAAAACGCACGAAAATCGCTAATCGTTAAACTAGAATTGTCATTTCGGGGAAATCGACAAAACTACATCCCGACTAGACGAAACCCCGCGTTCGCGCATTCTAATAATCCTATACGAAGCTAATAATATTGGTAACCTAACGCAAATTGAACGCATTCTATTTTTCGTAAAAATCTAGCAAGCAAATTCAACGCCGATTCAATGCAAACATCGATATTTTGTCGATTTAGCGAGCATATAAATACACTATTAACCACTACAACCAATTAGAAACCCAAAGCCCTAATTTAATCCTAACAACTATGCTTCAAACCCTAGTTTTAAAATCAATCCTTCTCTTGATTTTTCCTAAACAACATTTACCACTTAAACTAATATTTAGAATTTCAATTCTAGCATAATTAAACCACAAGTTAACAAAAAGATTAGAATTTTCATCTCTCAAGCTTGAACCCTAGCTTGATCAAGTCACCAAGAAGCCTCCTTTCATCTAGTTTTTGAACCAATTTGGGTAGAAGAGAGAGTGGTTTAGGGTTTGGGTTTGAATGGAGATGGAAATTTATGAATTTAAATGGATTTTTAGCAAGGAAAAAGAAGCAAAATGAAGTGATGAAGTGGGGAAATCTGCAGGTGAGGGGTCGGCCAGCAGGTGGGGAAGGGAAATGGGTTTTTTTTTGGAGAAGTTTCTAGGTCTATAACCATCATAAGTTATCATTTAATGCTTTCATGTCAACCTTTTTGCAAAAAAACCCATTTTTACTTCATTTTTCATTAAATTTCCCACCTTTAAACCAAAAGTTTGCAAGACATGATACAATTTTATTAACACCATATTTTAGCTTATAAAGACTCCTAATTAAGAAATTTACCTAATTAAATTTGTATTTATCCCTAATTAAATGTATTTTAAAAAGCTTAAAATAATAAAAAAATTAATTAATTACGAAAAAAATTTATTTAACTAGAAAATTATAAGTGACATTTTAGTGACAAAATTATAGTAGTATCTTATCTAAATTTTGTATAATTAGATCTACAATGAAAAATATCAATTTTGACTTTTTACGGAAAAAGCCGAAAAATTGGCCGATTACCGAAAAACTGCCTAAACGATTTTCGAAGGGTTACAATCTTCCCCCTTAAAGAAATTCGGTCCCCGAATTTAAAATTTAACTACGCGTACCTTCAAAAAGATGGGGATATCTCTTCCATATCTCGACCTCGGTCTCCCAGGTGACCTCCTCGTTGTTCGGGCCACGCCAAAGGACCTTGACGGACGGTATGACCTTCGACCTCAATTTCTTCACCTGCCGATCCAGAATGACCACCGGCTGCTCGGTGAAAGAAAGATCATGCTCTAGCTGGATCGTCTGGTGCTGAATCGCCTGGGAAGGATCATGAAGGTACTTGCGGAGCATCGAGACATGGAATACGGGGTGAACATCGGGGAAACTGGGCGGAAGAGCTAGCCGATAAGCGACTGGACCAACACGCTCTAGGATCTCGAAAGGACCAACATATCTAGGACTCAGCTTCCCTTTCCGCCCAAATCTCATCACACCTTTCATCGGAGAGACCTTCAGGAAAACATGATCGCCAACAGCGAACTCGAGTCGGCGACGGCGCCTGTCAGCATATAATTTCTTCCTGCTCTGTGCCGCTCTCATTCTATCCCGAATCAGCTGTATCTTCTCGGTCGTCTCCTGTACGATCTGCGTCCCCAAAATACTGCTCTCCCTGAGCTCTGTCCAACATACCAGCGATCGACATCTCCTCCCATATAAAGCCTCGAAAGGTGCCATCTGAATCGTCTCTTGGAAGCTATTATTGTAGGAAAACTCGAATAAGGCAAATGACGATCCCAGCTACCACTGAAATCTAAAACACAAGCTCTGAGCATGTCCTCAAGAGTCTGAATAGTACGCTCCGACTGACCGTCAGTCTGCGGATGAAAGGCTGTGCTAAAACTCAATCGGGTGCCCAATGCTTCCTGGAGTTTCTGCCACAATCGGCTGGTAAACTGGGTGCCACGGTCGGACACGATGCAAGTCGGAACGCCGTGCAGTCGCACTATCTCATCAATATAAACCTGGGCGTACTGAGAAAATCCAAAAGTGGTCTTCACTGGCAGGAAGTAAGCTGCTTTCGTCAGTCGATCCACAATCACCCAAATAGAGTCGTACCCTCGACTGGTCCTGGGTAGACCCACAACGAAGTCCATGGAGACCTGCTCCCACTTCCACTCAGGGATGGGCAAAGGCTGTAACTCGCCGGCTGGCCTCTGGTGCTCGGCCTTGACTTGCTGACAAGTCAGGCATCTCGACACAAAGTTTGTAATATCCTTCTTCATCCCGTCC
The DNA here is from genome assembly GCA_030015575.1 of Agapanthus africanus. Classification (NCBI taxonomy): domain Eukaryota; kingdom Viridiplantae; phylum Streptophyta; class Magnoliopsida; order Asparagales; family Amaryllidaceae; genus Agapanthus; species Agapanthus africanus. Next base: position 122,974,710 of record JASDDO010000006.1, on the reverse strand, counting down.
CACCAGTAAACCTCTCTCAAATCACGGTACATCTTGGTGGAACCTGGATGCACACTGTATACGGATCTTTGTGCCTCCTCAAGAATATCACGCCTCAGTCCCTCTGAATCTGGCACACACAGTCGAGTCCCAAATCGAAGTATCCCCTGATCATCAATCACGAACTCAGAAACTCTGCCCTACCGAATCTGCTCAATAATCTCTAAGATACGGGCATCGCCGGACCGTGCCTCGTGGATACGGTCAAGTAACTGTGGGCGTGCTCTGAAATGGGCCAGCTGTCCCCCTGCATGAGTAAACTCGAACTGCACTCTGCTACCACATAAAACCTGCCAATCCGCCGTCGACTGCATCTGTTCTGCGCTCAAACAAGATAAGCCACCTCCGGGCCTCCTACTCAGAGCATCTGCCACCACATTCGCCTTGCCCGGATGGTATAAAATCTCGCAGTCATAACCCTTCACCAACTCCATCCAACGACGCTGTCTCAGGTTCAGGTCTCGCTGCTGGAAGATATACTTCAAACTCTTGTGGTCAGTGACTATCTGGCACGACTCACCGTATAGGTAATGTCTCCAGATCTTGAGTGCAAACACCACTGCAGCCATCTCTAAATGATGGGTGGGGTAGTTCTGCTCGTGTTTCCTCAGCTGCCGAGAAGCATACGCGATAACTCTGTCGTGCTGCATCAATACACATCCCATCCCCACTCGAGAAGCATCACAATATACGACGAACCCGCCTGATCCTGAAGGCAATGCTAACACTGGTGCAGTAGTCAGACGAGTCTTCAACTGCTGAAATCTATCCTCACATGCCTGGGTCCAATCAAAAGGAACCCCCTTCCGGGTCAACCCGGTCAAAGGTGCAGCAATGCGGGAGAAATCCTGGACAAAACGTCGATAATAGCCGGCCAGACCTAGAAAACTGCGAACCTCTGTAACTGATACTGGTCTAGGCCAACGCTGAACTGCCTCGATCTTCTTCGGGTCCACACAAATACCGTCTCTCGTCACCACATGACCCAATAAGTCGACACTGTCTAACCAGAATGCGCACTTGGAGAATTTGGCGAACAGCTGATGCTCCCTCAAAGTCAGTAATGTGATACGTAAGTGCTGCTCATGCTCCTCCCGGCTCCGAGAATAAACCAAAATGTCGTCAATGAACACAATGATGAACTGATCGAGATACGGCCGGAATACACGGTTCATCAAATCCATAAAAGCTGCCGGGGCATTAGTGAGCCCGAACGACATCACCAAGAACTCATAATGACCATAACGAGTACGGAAAGCGGCCTTCGGAATATCCTCCTTCCGAACTCGCAACTAGTGATAACCTGACCGTAAATCAACCTTCGAGAAAAACCCTGCACCCTGTAGCTGATCGAATAAGTCATCAATGCGGGGTAGGGGATACCTGTTCCGCACAGTAACCCGGTTCAGCTGACGATAATCAATGCATAAACGCATACTCCCGTCCTTCTTCTTAACAAACAATACGGGAGCACCCCAGGGTGACACACTCGGTCGGATAAACCCTTTGTCCAGCAAGTCCTGTAACTGATCCTTTAGCTCTCTCAGCTCCGCCGGGGCCATCCGATAAGGAGGTATAGAAATAGGTCCCGTTCCAGGGATCAAGTCAATACAGAACTCAATCTCGCGCTCTGGTGGCAGACCAGGCAGCTCGTCCGGGAATACATCAGGGAACTCTCTCACAATAGGGACCTGGTCCAATGGAACCTCTGTGGAGCTAGTATCACAAATATAGGCTAAGAATCCCTGACACCCTTTCCTTAAGAGCTGACAAGCGCGAAGAGAAGAAATCAAGCTGGAAAGGGTAGCGCTGCGATCTCCCTGAATAACAAGAACCGGCACACCAGGAAAACTCAAACTGACTGCTTTCTCACGGCAGTCCACGGATGCATAACAGGTGGCTTGCCAGTCCATACCAAGAAGAACGTCAAAGTCAAGCATATCGAGGAGAATAAAATCAACTTAAGAATCTCTCTCCCCGATACGAACGGAACACGATCGGTACACAAAACGGGCAACAAATGACTCGCCTACCGGGGTAATAACGACAAGCGGCTGATCTAATGGAGAAGACTCTCGGCCCAACCTCGGTGCAAAATACGTGGAAACATAGGAATGTGTGGAGACTGGATCAAATAATACCCGTGCATCAAAAGAACATACTGGCAGAGTACCTATCACGATGGCATTGGATGCCTGTGCATCCTGAGGAGTCAATGCGAACACTCGGGCCTGTCCACCACTAATAGCTGGCTGTGCTCTGCCTCTACCTCGGCCTCTGCCTCTGCCTCTGTCGCCTCGTCCTCTCTGAACCGGACCGCCACGCCCACGGCCTCTAGAAGCATCTGGCTGGCGTGAAGCATCATCAGGAGTAGGAAGTAAAGCTCTCTGCGAAGGTGGTGAAGGTGGTAAAGTCACATGCGGGACTGTCGCCGCGCCCGGACGTCCCATGGTACAGTCTCTGACACGGTGATACTGACTCCCGCACCGAAAACATCCTGGAGATGACTGCTGGGTCGGTGGATATGAACCAAATAACTGACCTCGTCTCAATCCTCTGCCTCCGCCATCTCCCGAAAATAATCTATCACGGTGTCTACCTATCTGCCGCTGAGCTGGCGTATCAGTACGGATCCTCTTCGGCCCAGAAGCGACCGGAGTCTCAGAAATACGCTCCTCCAAAAGTAAGGCTGCATCCATCGCGGCTGCATATGTATCAAAGTGCTGGGTGCCGATGGCAAGGAATAGCTGTGCATCAAGCCCTCGTACAAACCTCTTTATTCTCTTCTCTTCTGTGTCGAATAGGTACGGAGCATATCGAGACAACTGGGTAAACTGTATATCATACTCCGACACTGTCATCCCAGGAGTCTTGCGCAAAGACTCAAAACTACGGGCTCGAGCATCTCGGACACTCTCCGGAAGAAAACGGGCAAGAAATGCAGCTGTAAACTCATCCCAGGTCGTAGAAGGCAGACCTGCAGCTCGGCCTCTCTCTACTGAGTCGTACCATGTCTGGGCAAGACCCTCCAGACGAAAACTCGCGAACTCCACCAATCTATCATCAGAACACCTCAACGAACGGCAAATCCGAGCCATCCTATCAAGAAATGCCTGTGGGTCCTCTGTCGCATCTGTACCGGTAAAAGCTGGAGGTCTCAATCTCATGAACTCCTGTAGTGAAACAGGGATAGTCTCCGTAGTAGCAGCAGGAGTGACCATCTGTGCAGCAGGTACGATCGTGGTCTGTGCGGTGGAAGGAACGTCCTCGGATCTCTGTGCCCGACTGGACTCAACTAAAGATCCCATCATTTGTCGCAACTCTTGCATGCCGGCCTCTAGTCTGGCAATACGGTCTGGATAAGACGGATCAGTATGACCCTGAGGGACAGGCGTATCATCCCGCTCGATCCTCGCCTCAGACGGGCCCGCCCGAATCTCATCCCTAGCGGCAGCCCGCTGAGCTCTCGTAGTCTTTGGCGGCATCGAAGCTGGAATAAGAAACAGGACTGATAAGGACATTGCAATTGAATCAAGGAATGCAAGGAATCAAGAAAGGAAATACAAGCAATTATGTCCTAAGGTTACTTAGGCGGAGTACCGTATCGTCAGTATGCCGCAGATCATACCCACGCTACGCCACTCTGCTTAAGTCACCTACTCCATCTACCAAGGTCTTCCTACACTCAGGAAGGTAAAACCTACGCTCTGATACCAACTTTGTCACGACCCGAAAGTACGGAACGTGACTGGCACTTAGATTACGAGTCGTCTAAAGGCGTACCGTAACCTAAGTCAGCCAAAGCCCAGAAATCTAACCCAAAATCAAAAGAGAGTGAAGAAAAACCTTAAATGAAAACGGTTTTTAAATCAAATAAGTTGCATAGAATCCAAAAAAAAAACGTCAAAAATTTCTGAAAATTTCAGCAGAGTCTCCCCTATATTTTCTAACTCCCAAAATGGGTACAACAAGATAATAAACCTGTAATCATAAAAATGGCATCCCCAAGCGGGAGCTAGCTCTTCGCCCATGGCGGATCACAACCACATGCAATATAATAGTAATATCAAGAAAAAGAGCATAAAAGAAATGCAAATACCAGAAAACACACGTCGGATCAAGTAAGCTCGACCCAAAAGAAACCATAAATATACAAATCTCTCAATCTCATCACTAGGTCGCATATACAATACAAGTGGTAGATGGAGAATACTAGATACAATGATAAAGCAAAAGAAATAAAGTGTGCTCGCAACCCACCTACGGGCGATGTCGCGAGTCTGAGCAAAAGGATCTGATGATAAGATAGTCGCTGCTACAAGACTGATGAGTCCGACCTGCAAGACACTGTGGCACAACGGGGGTGAGTTGCCAGCTCGTGAGTAAATATAACATCTAGTAAGGCAATCGTAAGAATGCACGCAATGCACCACAACATGCATGTCCATATGTGATATAATATCTCTAATATGCATGCACAGGTATGCAATGTCATTATTAAGTCTTTAAGTGTTTTAAATGATAAGGGTATTGAATTCTTAACTTTAAAAAAAATGAATATCTGTATAATAGCTAAGTACCATCAAGAAATCATCTGGAAACTCGTGTCAAGCATCGACACCAAATAGGAATCATATCTGTCTCAATATCGGGCTCCGTCAGTCCGGATCGGCCCACATCATAAATCTCACGACAACGGTCGGTATCCTCCGGATATCCGCCTCCGTCAGTCCGGATCGGCCCATATCATAAATCTCACGACGACGGTCGGTATCCTCTGGATATCCGCCGCGCCAGACATCACTGGCAGGTAGTCTTTCCCTGCCAGGCTCATCGTCTACAACTCGATCTTCTTGCCCCGGGGTACCATACCGGGCCCACCATGTACTCGAGACGGTTCATCCACTCCTCGAATCGGGTCTCGAAATCCAACAGAAAACATGAAAACTCATGGTGGACGACACATACATCACGAGAAAACTGCAACTTTGTTTTAAAAATGATAAATATAAGCTTTTGTTAAATTCTTGCTGTTTTCCCCAAAAATCCAGAAATCGCAGCAAAACTGAAATCCTCAAGAAAATCATAATGTCCACATGTTATATATATGATAAATGTCTATGATATCAATGTGTATGATGTGAATTTTGGCTAGAGTTCTATATAAATATGATGATGATGCGAGATATGTGCATGCGATGCAGTTTCATATATCAAGTATGAATGCAGGTGATGATATTAAGATAAACAGGTTCTATCGTGCACGTGGCATGTCAATTACCAAAGGCGTGTGTGTCACATGAATAGTGCGCGTGCAACAGATGCCAATGGTAAGGTGTTCGTGTCCTACGAAATGGTATCGCATAGGTAGAGATGAATGTCCATGCAATTTAACATACTGTTCGCTATAAGGGTATGCAGTGTACATGAATGGATAAGCTAACTAACAATATAATCATGCAAAAAGTAGGGTAATCCTAACTGGGGGGGTGCCTCGCGCCATCCAGACGATTCCCACATAGATGAATATATCTACTCACCAGAAATCCCCGCTAATCTGATCCGGCCACCGCTTTGCCTTTACGCGCCGTGTCCGAAGTTTCCCCGACCGATCCTATATTTGCACAATATCAAGCATAATATTAGAAAACCTAACAAAATGCAAGTCACAACATACAATTATCCACGCTCTCGAAATAATCATAGCATGCACTCGGTGCGCGGAAAAACGCACGAAAATCGCTAATCGTTAAACTAGAATTGTCATTTCGGGGAAATCGACAAAACTACAACCCGACTAGACGAAACCCCGCGTTCGCGTATTCTAATAATCCTATACGAAGCTAATAATATTGCTAACCTAACGCAAATTGAACGCATTCTATTTTTTGTAAAAATCTAGCAAGCAAATTCAACGCCGATTCAATGCAAACATCGATATTTTGTCGATTTAGCGAGCATATAAATACACCATTAACCACTACAACCAATTAGAAACCCAAAGCCCTAATTTAATCCTAACAACTATGCTTCAAACCCTAGTTTTAAAATCAATCCTTCTCTTGATTTTTCCTAAACAACATTTACCACTTAAACTAATATTTAGAATTTCAATTCTAGCATAATTAAACCACAAGTTAACAAAAAGATTAGAATTTTCACCTCTCAAGCTTGAACCCTAGCTTGATCAAGTCACCAAGAAGCCTCCTTTCATCTAGTTTTTGAACCAATTTGGGTAGAAGAGAGAGTGGTTTAGGGTTTGGGTTTGAATGGAGATGGAAATTTATGAATTTAAATGGATTTTTAGCAAGGAAAAAGAAGCAAAATGAAGTGATGAAGTGGGGAAATCTGCAGGTGAGGGGTCGGCCAGCAGGTGGGGAAGGGAAATGGGGGTTTTTTGGAGAAGTTTCTAGGTCTATAACCATCATAAGTTATCATTTAATGCTTTCATGTCAACCTTTTTGCAAAAAAAAACCATTTTTACTTCATTTTTCATTAAATTTCCCACCTTTAAACCAAAAGTTTGCAAGACATGATACAATTTTATTAACACCATATTTTAGCTTATAAAGACTCCTAATTAAGAAATTTACCTAATTAAATTTGTATTTATCCCTAATTAAATGTATTTTAAAAAGCTTAAAATAATAAAAAAATTAATTAATTACGAATTTTTTTTTATTTAACTAGAAAATTATAAGTGACATTTTAGTGACAAAATTATATTAGTATCTTATCTAAATTTTGTATAATTAGATCTACAATGAAAAATATCAATTTTGACTTTTTACGGAAAAAGCCGAAAAATTGGCCGATTACCGAAAAACTGCCTAAACGATTTTCGAAGGGTTACAGAAGGAATAATGCTGAAAGAGAATCTCATTCTCCTTTAGAATAATCCAGGAATTCCGTGCTCAAGTATTCTCCTCCTTGATCACATCAAAGGACATAATACTTCTACCCGGTTTTGGTTCTCTACTTCTATCTTATATTTTTTGAATTTCTCAAAAGTTTCAGACATTTGTTTCAACAGGAACATGTGTCCGAATCTTGAGAGATTCTCATTGAATGTAAGGAAGTATAAGGAACCAGTCCTGGCATATGTAGACTGGGGACCTTCATACATCACTATGAATCTGTCCAAAGAGTTCACTAACTCTTTCTCTGTTTCCAGTAAATGGATCTATGGTCATCTTATCTTTGTGACATGACTGGCAAGTTTCACAAGATGTAAATTCAAACTGATTTAAATATGCATCTAAATGTAACTTATCTAGTCGGGTCGCATAGATATAACCTAGTCTACAATGCCTCAAGAAGGATTGATTTATTTAAGAACTCTTCCTCTCGTGTGTGTTCTGTTCGTTAAGAACTGTGGTTTGATATAGAATGTATATACTTTTAGATAACGTGCCTGAACCGATCAACTCTTGATATAGGAAATATGCAAAACATTATCCAACAATACAAAATTATATACTTCTTTAGTAAATAAAGAGACTGATATGATATTGTATATCAGGTTTGGTATCTAATAACATTCGTTCAGAATCAGTGTATTCTGGTAATACAGGGTGATAACTGCCAACATATTGGCTGCAACAATTGCAACGTTTTCATCTCTTGAAACTTATCACCCGTTCTCAGTTCTCTACATATTTGTAGCCTATGTAACATATTACATATATGGGATCCTGATCCGGTATCTAATACCCAGGACGTAGAGGATACTGAGAAACGGTTCTTTGTAATGAACACACCCGAAGAAAATGCATCATCATGCACTTTCTTCGTTTGGGCGGCATGGGAATGTTAGTGTATATGCCCTAGTGGCCATTATTGCATCATACTTGTATGTATATTACTTAATGGAAGCTTGGGATATTCACAGTTGTATATACAGTCTTGCTAAAAATGGTAGTATGCTACTTGGTTTATGTCTACTTTAATACGTATCACTTATACATATTAGTAGTGCCCATAGGATCTTTCCTTGATTACCAGCGTTGTGATGGTTGTTACACTAGTGGTGGCTGGGTAGTCTATAAGCAACATCCTATACTTTTTCCTAGTCGTAGGATTATCGAGAATGGGCAACGATACTCCAGAGTAGACTAGTGTGTAAGCTTCTCATCCCAGTTGGGGAGATGGTCTGTCCCATAGCCATCAGTACGTAGTACTGGAGATAGTATACAGGTGCTCGTTACGTTACGGGTACACCGGACATGACTCGCACGGGAACTGTTGGTTGGTATTATACCCGTCGTCAGTTAACAGTTCCCAGGTGACATGAGTACAGCATAGTCCGCAGACTTGACACTGCTACTTCGCCTCGACTGTGCCCACTGTTCTTAGATTGCTAAACTACCACGGCTCAAAGGAGTCGTGCAAACAGGTAGAAGTTGGGTGCAGTTCCGAGCACATGGCGGCAGTAGCAGTTAGAAAGGATTCGTCTCTCCCGGTATTGGGAGTTGATATCGCACTGTGTCAGAGAGCCATTATGCAAAGTCCCTGGCCAGGGCAAGCGAGATTTACTGGTAGGTTCCAGTTGTTTCTCAGGGTGTAATGGGCTACGCTCCGACACGACGTATACCGCTATTAGGGGACTGACACTTGCCGCCCCCTAGGCTAGATATGCGATAGTCTTAGACAAACAGACCGGACTGTACGGAGATTGTCACATCTGGCTCAGTAGCAGTTCGGATGGTTTTCCTCATCGGCCTTCTTATCGACATCTACCTGGGGACCGTTACGTATAGCTAGTGCCGCTTACGGTCTGTGGTTAAACCCACTGCCAGCGTAGTGTCGAGTCTTTAGATTCCCACAAAGAGAGTTTCCCTGCTCCAGGCGAAACGATATAAAGGTCGTATGGTTTTACGACAAGGGTTTGGACGCATACGTGTTTAAACGCACGTACGACGTTCGGACATTTTTTACTAGTCGGCTTTGGTTTAAGCCAGATTCTAGTATCAGGTTAATGGATTTATACAGTCTAAAGTTTTTCCGTGTTTTCAAGGATTGGAGGGCCATTCTCGTAATTTTCTGGGAAGCTTCTAGAAGCATGGTGACTTGGTGGTTAAGGTGGCATAAGCATTTATTGCTTAATGAATCATTTGTGTGATTCATCCATGGTATTAAATGATGCATTAATTAGTTAATGAGTCATATGATGAATCACACAAGATGAATGAATCAACCATGATGATTAATCATTGATATTATTTATTTGATAAATTGTTATGGTTGTTAAATTCAAATGAGCTCATTATTCATATTAATTCTTATCATCACCTTCTCTCGCCTCAAGCTCTCTCATTCTTGAAACCCTAACCCTGACCTCTCATGTGTTGAGATTAAGGGTTAGCTAGACTAATATATCTATAACCTCACTCTATATCTCCTAGGTAGCTTAGATTAGCACTTTGAGCAACCTAGTTATCTCAAGTTAGAGATCAAGCTTAGCGTAGGAGCTCTCAGGGGGATCGTCTTTGACTCGAGGAGGTCGTTGAGGTGCCGATGTTCCAAGGAGCCAACGAGGAGTGGAGGACAGCGATGAAGACCCGAAGGACAAGTAACGTGAGGTATAACATCGAATCCGAGTCGTTAAACCTCTCGTAGTTTGCTAGTAACGGTTTAGACACGATTCATTCGCTCAAGTCCGTGTTACGAAGCTTTGATAATCGTTTTTCATATATTCCACCTCCCCGCAAGTTCGTGGGGTGTGTGACATGGACTTATAGCGGTATCAGAGTCAACTAAACCATTACTAACTAGTTAGCAACTAATTAGAACTTGGATCGACGGATAAACGCGAAAACAAAACCCTAACCCTAACAGTTTCTGTAAATTTTAAACGTGTCGAATTTTTTTTTATATGCCTTAAAATTCACAGCAGGGAAATATAAGAATACAGGGAAAATACGAGCTCTTAACTCGGCAAGATGGCCGCGGATCCGCGGCAAGATGGTGCTTTTGGCCGAGGATCCGCGGCGGAGTCAACTCCGAGTTGACTTGTATTTTCACAGAAATTCATATTTTTTGGTTTTTTGTTTTCCTGTATATTCTGTTTTTGCCCAGGTTACTTCAGTGCTAGTTTTCTTTTGGAGTAGACACGGAAATTGGTGGTCGATCGATGTTCTGAGATATTTTCTAACTGGGTTTTTATCTGTAATGTTTAATGTGTTCGTAAACCACCCCTAACTGCTAGTATGTCGGTTGGCAGGGGGCTGTACATTTCTGTGATGTTTACTGTTTGTGTATATGGACTTGATTGGAATGTTGTGATGATTAGCCGGGGTTTGAGATGGGTTTAATATTCATTCATTCGATGTAAATGTAATATGATGTAATATTCTTTTGCGGCGCGCATCCAGGTTGCGGTTGTAGCCACCGTTGTATTATTTATTTTTACTGTTTTTTGCTCCTAGGATAGACCCACGGCGGGGTACACAAACTACCGGGTACGTTGAAGTGTTTAGTGGCCTGCTCACGTTGTTGAGAGAGACCGCTTCACTTCGGGTACTTGGCGGATAGTTTGCCGTACCCGTAGGGTCTAGGGTTGGGGTAATGGCTATTCATCACAACTGTGTAATCCGTCTTTTATTGCAGGCTCAAAGCAAATGCGGATTGGTAGTATATCCAATAAAGTTCATCTGTGATCTGGAATGCTTATTATTACGTCTGACGAATGTACAATATGTATATATGATAGCTATTAGACGTCACTTATGTTTTACACCCGCGCTAGCCCAGCCCCCGCTCTATCGTTAGTTCAGTAACCTAACGGGTGATGACGGGACCCAGTGGCGAATGTCGATGGCATAAGAGGACGTGGTATTTTCGTTGTTTTCTGTAATGATAGGATAAATGATGGGACGCATTATTATAATGCAAAGTAAATAAACCAAAGTTTAATCGTTGGAACAAATTTAAAAGAAACCACTCGGTTATTTTAAAAAGGGAGCGGAATTTTTAATTGCGGAGCTTTAACCACTCCTTTTAAAAAGCTATAAGGTTCCTTCGGTTATATCAAGTTCACTACGTACACGGTTTTTGCCAAAACCATTCGTAGCCCTCCGTCATTTCATTTGGGTATTCAGTAGTATTCAAGCTATGTATTTTGACCTAACGCCAAGGCATAGTGTTTGGTAGCTGCTGGGTATTCATTTGTTGCGTAAAATAGATGTGTTATTTCGGGACAGTCGTATTATCATTTTGGCCTAACGTCAAGGATATGTACGGATGGGTTCAAATTAACAAGGATAATGATGGGTAGAACTTGACATGTGACTTATGACATTTTGACCTAACGCTAAGGTCATAAGAGCATGGGGGAAAAATTTACAAATAGATGCACACCATTTTGGAGTTTGTTGAATGTTGGTAGGACTCCTTCAACATTATAATACGATGATATTTTGGATCCCGATCCTACAGTCAGTATATACTACTTATCAATAGATTCGTCACTCAACGATCAATTGCTATAAACCAAGAAGGTGCCTAGAAAGGTGTCGGTGGGGTTACGCCCCCCGAGAAAAGAGGTTCTTCAATTATGGAACTTCACGAAAGCGTTGGAAAACCTCCCTCGAAGTATTGACACTGACCTGGCTGAACGGTTAAGCAAATATTGTACATTGAGAATAAGTCCTGGCTAGTTCTTCCTTTTTGGTTTGAGGAGAGATTCGAGAAACAGTGTGAGCCATCCTGTTTAGATAAATTAAAAACCACTCTAAACTTGCAAGAGAATCATGCTAAAAGTGTTTTCTTCTCTCTCTCTTAATTGCAGCGACCTTGTGACCACGACTCGGTTACATCTAGATAACAAATTGACTGAATCTGACTTATATGACTGGCAAAGGTCTTTCCAGATGTCCATTGCCTATGACAAGCTGGACCACCCTATTACTACTCAAGATCCCGCCGTCCCAAGTCCTGTTTCCACCGTCACGGATATTGATATCCATCAGACAAGGGAAAAGGATAAAGGGAAAGCCAAGTGCCTCGTGTTAGCTTCAGTTGATGGTGTATACCAGAAGAAGCACGAGAAGATGGACTCAGTTTCCATCTTTCTCCATAACAAAGATTTATATGGAGAGCAATCTCATATCGCAAGATATGAGACCTCGACCGAATTAATTCAAGAGAGGTTGGCCGTCGGGTCATTTGTTGGGGGTAACGTTCATACAATGACTAGCTATATTGATGAGCTCCAGGACCTGAAGACCACGTTGGGAAACGAGTCAGATACTGACTTGATTCTACAGTCTCTGCCTTCTACCCTAAAGGAAACCAGGGAAGAAGAAAGAAAGAGAAGGGCAAAAGTTTCGGGACTGAATGTAGTAAAAGTGGAACATTCCTATTGTTATGGGATTGGGCATTGGCAGAAAGATTGCAGGGCTTTAGAAGCCAGTAGCCAGGATACGAAGCATGTTGTGGCTTCAGCCTCAAGTGTGTTTGTAATTGAAAACTGTTTGTCAATTAACTCTACTTCCTGGGTACTAGATACCGTAGCAGGATCTCATATCTGTAATTCATTACATGCTTTGAGAAACCGTAGAGTTATAAAGGTAGGTGATTTGTCTCTCAGAGTTGCAAACGGAATGAGCGTGGACGCTGAATCCGTGGGAGAATATCACCTAGGATTGACAAGTGGGCAGATATTGATTCTACGTAACTGTCTTTATGTACCAACTATGACTTGTAATATCATATCAGTATCCTCACTTTCGAGAGAGGGATATGATTTTACATTCGTAAGCGATGTAGTTCACATCCACCTAAATCATGTTTTGATTGGGTCCGGTACATTAGATAACGACATATATGTATTGAGTCAAGCTCAGGTTTTCAATGTCCAGAACACACTTAAAAGAAAGTCTCCGGAATTAAATCAGGCTTTCTTATGGCATTGTAGGCTAGGTCACATCAATGAGAGAAGGTTAACAAAGTTACATAAAGAAGGATATTTGAATCCATTCGAATATCAATCTTATGCTCCTTGTGAATCTTGTCTCATAGGAAAGATGACAAAAACTCCGTTTACTGGACACGGAGTAAGAGCAAGCGAGCTCTTGGGACTCGTACACAGTGACGTGTGCGGTCCAATGTCTACACATGTGCGAGGAGGTTATTCCTACTTCATTACTTTTAGTGATGATTTCTCTAGGTATGGATATGTCTTTTTAATGAAGCATAAATCCGAGGCCTTTGAGAAATTCCAAGAATACAAGAATGAAGTGGAAAACCAAACCAGCAAAATTATCAAGAAAATGAGATCTGATCGAGGTGGTGAAAACTTAAGTGCCGAGTTCCTGGGTTACATAAAAGAGAATGGTATTCTCTCTCAGCTTACTCCTCCAAACACACCACAACACAACGGTGTATCAGGAAGGAGGAATCGAATCCTATTGGATATGGTTCATTCCATGATGAGTAAGGCTGAATTACCGCGATCATTCTGGGGATATGCACTAGAATCAGCTGCATATATTTTGAACATAGTTCCTACCAAGACTGTGCCTACGACACCATATCGGATGTGGAGTGGGAAGAAACCCTATCTTCAGTATCTGAAGATTTGGGGATGTCCAGCTTTTGTTAAAAAGCAGCATGCGGACAAGCTCGAGGCACGATCAGTACAGTGTAATTTTGTGGGATATCCAAAGAACTCCAAGGGGTATCTATTCTATTACGCAGAGGAACAAAAGGTTTTTGTTTCTCGTAATGCCCATTTTCTAGAACATCAGTTTTTAGAAAAGGAAATAAATGGGAGCGAAATAGAACTGGAAGAAGTTCCAGAACCACAAACTACAACTAAAGTTTGGTAGAACCAGAGGTTCAAGAAGAAAGGGACATACCAGCGTCTATCCGCAGAAATAGTAGGCAGTCTCATCCGCCCAAGAGATACTATGGATTTGTCATAGACGGGGATCGAGAAGATTACATCATTAATGATGATGACACTACTAGCTTCCAGCAAGCCTTTCAGAGCGGTGACTCGGTAAAATTGCTGGATGCAATGAGGACCGAAATGGAGTCCATGTACACTAACAAAGTATGGAATTTGGACATTACTCCAGATGGGGTAAAACCCGTAGGATGCAAATGGATCTTCAGAAAGAAGATTGGTGTAGATGGACAGGTTGAAACCTATAAGGCTAGACTTGTTGCAAAGGGTTTCCGTCAAAGACCTGGTTTGGACTATGATGAAACCTTTTCTTCAGTGGCTATGCTTAAATCCATTGGGTCCTTTTTGCTATTGTTGCCCTCCACGATTATGAAATCTGGCAAATGGACGTAAAGACGGCCTTTCTAAATGGAAATTTGGAAGAGAGCGTCTATATGGATCAGCCATAGGGATTCATTCAGAGTGGGAGCAGCAGTAAAGTATTCAAGCTGCTTAAGTCCATTTATGGACTAAAGCAGGAATCTCGGAGTTGGAACATCTGTTTTGATGATGCTGTCAAAGAATTTGACTTTATCAAAAATCCATATGAACCATGCATATACAGAAAGATTGTAGGGAGAGCTGTAGTATTCCTCGTCTTCTACGTGGACGACATTCTCCTAATAGGAAATGATATTCCTATGTTATCAAAAGATTCTTGTCACATAAATTCTCCATGAAAGACCTGGGTGATGCCACCTACATTCTGGGGATTCGGATCTATCGTGATAGATCAAAGAGGATGTTGGGACTTTCGCAGTCCAGGTACATAGACACCATATTGAAGAAATTCAGTATGGATGATTCTAAGCGCGGTAACCTACCGGCTTGTCACGGAATCACCCTCTCCAAAGAGATGTCTCCCAAGACTGATTTGGAAAGGGATCGCATGTCGATTATACCCTACGCTTCTGCGGTAGGCTCTATAATATATGCGATGTTATGTACCAGACCAGATGTAGCATACGCATTAAGCGTTGTAAGACGGTATCAGGCAAACCCAGGGGAGAAGCACTGGATAGCAGTAAAGAACATTCTCAAGTACCTGAGGAGGACTAAGGAGATGTTCTTGGTGTTTGGCGGAAAAGACCTCCAGATCGAGGCCTTTGCCGACTCCGGCTTCCAGAGTGACAAGGATGACTCCAAGTCCATATTGGGTATGTCTTTACCCTCAATGGAGGGGCGGTCTATTGGAAGAGTTCCAAGCAAGAGACCTTTGCTGACTCAACAATGGAAGCGCAGTACATAGATGCTTGCGATGCCGCAAAAGAAGCTGTCTGGATAAAAAAGTTCCTCATAGAACTTCAGGTGGTTCCTACCAGTGTTGATCCAATACGTCGGTATTGTGACAACAACCGCGCTATAGCTTTAACGAAGGAACCCAGGTCCCATCAGAAATCCAGACACATCTTAAGGCGGTATCACCTGATCAGGGAGATCGTAGATCGCCGGGAGATCGAGGTGAAAAGAGTAGAGACGGAGAATAACATTGCTGATCTATTGACAAAGGCCATTCCTCAGACGCAGTTCGAGAGGCTATTCGAGATGATAGGTCTACGATATGCCAGCTCATGGCCCTAGTGCAAGTGGGTGATTGTTAGTGTATATGCGCTACAGGCCATTATTGTATCATACTTGTATGTATTTTACTTAATGGAAGCTTGGGATATTCACAGTTGTATATACAGTCTTGCTAAAAATGGTTGTATGCTACTTGGTTTGTATCTACTTTAATATGTGCATATTGTTGGAGATAGTGCCCTCAGAGTCAATTATTGGATCACAGGCACGTAATTGCAATGATTAAGGGAGGACCTATTCCGGTAGGACAGTCTTACTCAAGATGATAGTATGGTATCTGGTTTATCTTTATCATCGTGTACTGCTTTAGGTGACCTTACAGGTCACTATTGCACGTTGATAGAGCCCCTAGGATTCTTGCTTGGCTGGCAGCAGTATGAGGGCGATCATATACGTGGGAGCTGGTAGTCTATAAGCATATCCTTAAAAGGTCCTTAGTCGTAGGAGTTTCGAGACAGGGCATCGATACTCCAGAGTAGACTAGTGTATACAGTCGAGACCCCGACGAGGGGCGGTGGCCGGTCTCACAATCCACTGGTGTCAGTTGGTTCACCTAAGATGTATACAGGTGCTCGTTGGGTTATGAGTACACCGGACAGGACTAGCCGGGAACTTGCTAGTTGGTCCTATACCTGACGTCAGATAGCACTTTCCTGGTGACATGGGTACAGGTTAGTTCATCGACCTGAGGATCGTCATTTGTCTCGTGTGAGTTCCCACTGTACTTTGATTACTACCCTACCACGCTCAAAGGAGACGTGCAAACAGGTTTTAGTTGGGTACAGTCCCGAGCCATATGGAGGCTGTGAGCGGATCTTTAGGGGTTCGTCTCTCCCGGTATTGGGGGTGAGGTCGCGCTGTGTCTAGGAGAGCCCTTACACGAAGTCCTTGGCCAAGACAGGAGATTTACTGGTAGGTATTCCAGTAGTATCTCAGGGTGTTCTGGGCTACACTCCGGCACGACTTGTACCGCTTTTGGGGGTCTGACTTTTACCAACCCCTTAGGCCCGCCATGCGATGCTCATAGACGAACGGACCGGACTGTACGGATATTGTCACTGACAGGCTCAGTAGGGTGTCAGGATGAGTTCGCTCATCGACGTCCCTTTTAGTCAATAGCTGGTAGCCCGTCACGTATGGATAATACCTCTGACGTGCTAGTGGTTAAATCCACAGCCATAGTATTGACGAGTCTTTAGATTCCCCCACATTCAGTTAGTCAAGTTTCGGGCGAAACGCTGTAGAGGCCGTATGGAGATATGGTAGGGTTCGATCAGATACGTGCGGTATTGCACGGATCAGGATCGGATGGTTAGTACTAGAAGCCGTATGGATATATGGCAGGGTTCGATCAGATACGTGCGGTATTGCACGGATCAGGATCGGACGGATAATACTAGCCGGCTTTGGTTTAAGACGGATCCTAGTATAGTACAGTGTAGATTTTGTCTCATTGCATTTGTATTTCGGTCGGAATACAAATGCGGGTATGTATATAAAGTAGCCGGGTTTTCCTGTAATTTATTACGGGATCAGTTTTTTGGAGTTGCCAGTTTGTTTTCCGTTTCAGCCATATTTCTTTGTATCTTTCATTGGCTGAAGATTGGTGGAGGAGGGCTTATTTGCATTTGTGCAAATAAGCATTTTGGAGGGTTGTCTTTGCACATTGTAGAGTCATGATGGTTGCACCATGACCTTGAATTTCTTGACTTCATCATTGCTTGACTTTGGGTTCATGATGGTTGATTTGGAGTGTTGAACTTGTTTTGTGATCATAGTTGATCATGATAACCTTTTCTCACTCTTGCATTATGGTTTTGACTCCCTCATTCTTTTCTTCTCTCTCTTTTTTGATTTCCTCATGTGCCATGGCCGGCCACATAGAGGGAGGGGGTGCCCATTTTTTGGTGTGGGAATTTTTACTCTTTTCATGCTACAAAAATTCCCAAGTTCATCCACAAAAAGCTTACATCTCATTCCTCCACCAAAGGCAACTTCCAATACCCCAAATGAGACATAGCTTTCTACACGTATTCTACAACAAACCTTGGGCACGTCGGCTTGCCAACTTTGTGCCCGAGTTGCCTCGGTCAAGAGGTGGGAGCCCGTAAAAAAAGCCGGCAACGTGGTGCCCTTCCGGCGACTTGGTGGAGACCGGAGATTCCGCGGGGAGATCAGAACGACGCCGAGGAGACCGAAGGACACGGATCGCTCGGTATATCTCTCTACCCCCTCTCTTGTTAGCTAGGACTAGTTTAATGGCACGATCCGGGTTTATAGTGCGCGGTGGTGCCGGTTTTAAAAGTTAAAGTAAATCATCGCTTCCGCATTCCGTCGTCGGATTGACGGCCGGGGCGCCGCTGTGCACTTACAGTTGTATCAGAGCCACGCCATTAACCTAGTCTAGCTTTGTCTAATGTGTTTACATTTCCGATCGAACAAATATTCCAAAACCGTATTTTTCAATGCATCAGTTTCTGTCCAAATTTTTTTGGCTCCAAAAATTTTTCAGGTTGTTTCAAAATACTGTTCAGGAAATTCTAAGACATCTGTGAAAATTTGGTAGAGTGATACTGTAGAACCACCACGGAACCGCGGCCAAAACCCCCTTGGCGCCGCGGTTCCGCCGCAGTTCAGTGAGTTCACTGCACCAATTGTCCACGGTGATCGTTTTACACAGAAATTAGGGTTTTGGAACATTCTTTTTGGGCCCAGAACTTCTTTAAGTGCTACAGTAGTGCTTGGAGGCCCATTTGGGTAAATTTGATAGATCGAATATTTTAAACACATTAGTTCACAGTATTTACATTATATCTGTGAGCGTGAATGTCACTTGACTGGTAAATCCTGTGTAACTGCTATATCCCGGTTAGACGGATTTGCGAACGTGACATTCACGTTGATGTTCTGTGTATTGCTGTGATATTACGGATTGGTCGTGGGGGATAGCCTGGATGCAATGCTAGTACAGATTTGGTTGTATTATGTACATTTGATATTGCGGGGCGAGCGTCCGACATGTGGACTGCCGTCACTGCCTGATTGTATATTACTCTTTTGGGGCACGACCAGGTTGAGGTCGATGTACCTGTTGTATGTATATTTTACTTTCTGTACTAGGATTACCCCAAGGTGGGGTGCACGGATAGCCGGGTTCTAGAGGGCTACAAGCCCGCATCTCATGGCATTGAGATGGAGGGGGCTTCACTCTAGAATTGGCGGGCTATTCACCGCACTCGTAGGGGGTACTGGTTGACCCAGGAGGGGTTCCCAAGTTACCGGATTCCGTGAAGTGCTAGATGGTCCATTCACGTTACTGAAGGGGGTTGCCTCGCTTCAGGTTTTGGCGGGTATCTTGCCGCGCCCGTAGGGGTCTAGGATTTCATTGTACAGGCTATCCACACGACCAGGGGAACGTCGGGTTTTAGTAGCGGCTCTGTGAAACCCGGGGATCCCAGATATCTATATTGTTCTATGATACTGTACATTTCTGTGATGTTGCATTTTATCACGCCTTGAGCGAAATATTATATATTGATATATATACTAGTAGATGTTGTATATGTTTTGCATCCGCGCTAGTCTAGTCCCAACTCTGTCGTTAGTTAAGTAACCTAACGGGTAATGACGGGACCCAATGGCGAATGCGGATGGCATATACGTGCATCATTATTTTCGTTCTTTTGTGGTGTGATCAATTGATGGGACTGCGTTGATTCGGATCAATGCAAGTTAAAAACGAACCTAATCTGATGTTGTTGGAACACTTTTCAAAAAGCTGTAATTGCAAGGACGTTCTCTTTTGTTTAGCATCGTGGTATTCAGTTGGAATATCCTGCTCCTCAGTCGACGAGGCAAGGGCCGAGATCCCTTCACCGGGTGTGACCCCTTGGACAGAAGTTTGCGTCAGGGCATTAACTTCACTATAGCCGATTACTTTTGCTTTGCATCATGGTATTCAGTTGGAATATCCTGCACCTCTTTCTACGGGGAAAGAGCAGAGATCCCTTCACCGGGAGTGACCTCTTTAGCAAAGGTTTTCGTCACTATATTTTAAAAGCTATCTGGTTCCTTCAACGATATCAAGTTCATTACGTTAAAGGTTTTCGCCAGAAACCATTCGTAGCCCTCCGTCGTTTCATATGGGTGGTCAATAGTATTCAAGCTCTGTATGTTGGCCAAAGTCAAGGCACAGTGATTGGTAGCTATTAGGTATTCATATGCAGCATAGATAGATGCGTTGGTTTGGGGCAGTCGTACTATTATTTTGGCCAAATTCAAGGGTATGTACGGGTGGGCTCAAATTAACCTGGAGAATGATGGGTAGAACTTGACATGTGACTTATGATATGTTGGCCAAAGTCAAGGTCATAAGAGCATGGGGCAGAAATCACATCGGGAGTTTCTAAAGAAACTGAAACTTGCCAGCTATGCGCATACTTTCTGGAGTGTGATGATGTGAGCGGAATCCGTCACATTATCATGTGATGATAGTTGGATCCCGATTCCCTCTGATGAGTTGGTTTACTCCTCGGGTGATCCCGACTAATTCTTCTTTTATGTTTGGAGGAGAATTTGACGGTACAGTGGGAGGTTTCCAGATTAGATAAATTGGTAAACATTCTGATCTAGGATAGAGTGCACGCTGAGTGTTTCTTTTCTCTCTCTTATTGGCAGCGACCATTGACTCGACCCTAAGACTATGAATCAGTGACCAAGTTGACCGAACCTTCATAAACACTTGCTTTTGGATTGTCAGAGTTGCAAACCTCATTGCCACTCCTACTTTCACCCTTTTCTCCAGGACACCCCGTATTACTACGAACGCCCACTTCCATTGGACAAAACCTGTTAGTGTATATGCCCTAGAGGCCATTACTGTATCATACTAGTTTGTATATTACTTAATGGAAGCTTGGGATATTCACCTTGTATAAACAATCTTGCTCAATATAGTAGTATGCTACTTGGTTTGTTTCTTCTTCAATGTGTACATGTGTTTATTTTAGTATATCACCTATACACATTAGTGGAGCCCTTAGGATCTTTGCTTGATTACCAGCGTTGTGATGGCAGTCACACTAGTGGGGGCTGGGTAATCTATAACCATATCCTTATGCAGGTCCTTGGTCGCAGGACTATCGAGACAGGGCATCGATACTCCGGAGTAGACTAGCGTATGCGCTTCTCATCCCAGTGTGGGAGATGGTCTGTCCCACAGCCATCAGTATATCGTACTGGAGATCGTATGCGGGTGCTCGTTGGTTTACGAGTACACTGGACAGGACTCGTCGGGAACTGTTGGTTGGTACTATACCTATCGTCAGTTATCAGTTCCCAGGTGACATGAGTACAGCTTAGTCCGCTGACTAGACACTGTCACTTCGCCTCGAGTGTGTTCCTACTGTACTTTGATTACTACCCTACCACGGCTCAAAGGAGTCGGGCAAAAAGGTAGTTTTTGGGTGCAGTCCCGAAGCACTTAGAGGCAGTGACGGTTAGACAGGATTCGTCTCTCCCGGTATTGGGGGTTCACATCGCGCTGAGTCTAGGAGAGCCGTTACACGAGTAGTCCCTGGCCAGGGCAAGCGAGATATACTGGTAGGTTTCTAGTGTTATCTCAGGGTGTCCTGGGCTTCACTCCGACACGACTTGTACCTCTATTAGGGGAATGACGTTTACCGCCCCCTAGGCCCGCCATGCGATGTATTAGACGAACAGACCGGACTGTATGGAGACTGTCACAGTCAGACTCAGTAGGAGTTTAGATGGGTTTCACCTCGTCAGTCTTCTTGTCGGCATCTACCTAGGGACCGTTACGCACAGCTAGTGCCGCTTGCGGTCTGTGGTTAAACCCACTGCCGGCGTAGTGTCGAGTCTTTAGAGTCCCACACAGAAAGCCATCCGCCTTTAGGCAAAAGAGTAGAGGTCGCATGGTTTTGCGACAGGTCGCATTGTTTTGCGACAGGGTTCGGTCACATCCGTGCACTTGTGCACGTACAGTGTCCGGACAATTAACACTAGTGGGCTTTGGTTTAAGCCAGATCCTAGTTTACGTTTTGGGATTGGTTTTATCTCGTTTGTATTCGTGTTCCTCGGAACGTGGATGCGGGTGTGTATGCACAGTTGACGGAGAGACAGAGACAGAGGATTCTCATTAGGGTTGTTGACTGTTGACTGTTGACTTTTTGCTCAACCTTAATGAGAATATGATATATGATTAACATTAATATTAATTAAGTATTATAGTGACATGGTTGTTTAAGGGTTGACTTTGTTGACTTCTTGACTTTGTTGACCGGTTGACTAGGTTGGACTAGTTGACCATCATCATCACAATAGCTATCATTTCATGGCAAAGACTTTTGCTTGCTTGTTTATCTTGTGCAAAATGAGTGCATGAAATAACATGGCTATTTTGACATAAACCATCACATAATACTTGATTGGTATTTTTGTTATGATGACTTTGGATTATGAGAGCCAAAGAGAGAAAAGTCTTGCTCATTCTCTCATTCCCTTTCTCTCTCTTGTTTGAGCTCACACCCTCTTCCTCTTGCTCTCCCTCTCTCTAGTCTATGGTTCACTCGTCTCATGTGTTGAGAAGCAAGAACCATAGAGAAAAATCCCAACACACTCTCCTCTACTCACTCTAGTTCACAAGGTTTACCAAACCGAGTGAACTAGTTTCTTCAATGTTCGAAAAAGAAGCCAAAGGTAGAAGCTTTCGGGTGGGTCGATCTTCGGCGCAAGGAGACGACGGGGTGAAGCCGATCCGTACACCATCGAGAGTTGAAGACGAAGGAGTTCAAGAAAGAAAGGTATAACCCCCTAACCGAGTAGTTAACAACTCCTAGTTAGGTTGTTAGGCAGATAGTTTAACAAAGATCCGTTTTGTGTCCATGTTACCTCCTCTAGAAAAATCGTTTTTCGTCATTTCCGCAAGCCCGTAAGTACCGGGAGCGGTAGCATGGACTTACAGTGGTATCAGAGCCTAGTTAAACACTACCTAACATGTTAGCATATTAACTAGAAATTCGATCGGTGAAAAAGTCGCGAAATACACCCCGATATCAAACTTGCTGTCAATTTTTAAAGTGCTGTAAAAATAATAAATCATGCTTTAAAAATCGACTCAGGGTTTTTATAGTCTACTGTAGAAAAACGGTCCAGAGAACCCATCAAACCACCGCGGAAACGCGGCAATAGCTTGCTATTGCCGCGGTTCCGCGACCGATTTAGCTCCTCTCTGGATCGTCTTCACTGTAGTTTGTTCTATGAGGTATTTTGGGATTTTTGGTATATGTTTTTTCAGCCCAGATTTTCCAGAAAGAAAAATTTGTATTGGGGGCTTTAAAAACCGTATTTTGATCGAGTTTCTAAAGACTAAGGCAGACGGGTTTATTTTTGTGATGTGATATTTGTATTGAACGTCTGCTAATCGCTATATGTCGATTAGTGAGGGTTATACAAATCTATGATCTGTGATGATGTTGGTATGTGTATATGAATTCATTGGATTGTCGCGGGTGAATAGCCGGGGGTTGTGAGACGAGAGTTTTCTTTTCTTTCAATTCATGTAAATTTGTAAATTGATGTAATATTATTTATATGGCCACACAACCGGGTCGGGGTTGTAGCCGTCATTGTATAATTTCTTTTTACTGTTTTTGCTCCTAGGATAGACCCATGGAGGTGGTGCACAAACTACTGGGTATCCCGAAGTGCCGAGTGGCCTACTCACGGAGTTGAGGGAGGTTGCTTCGCTTCGGGTACTTGGCGGGTAGTTTGCCGCACCTGTAGGGGTCTTGGGTGGGGTATTGGCTATTCACCGCGACCGTGTAATCTGCTTTTCGTTACAGGCTCGTACGAAATGCGGGTTCCTAGTATATCCAATGTGTTCATCTGTGATCTGAAATGGCTATCATTGCAATATATCTATATATGATATTATTTAGGCGTTGCTTATGTTTTACAGCCGCGCTAGCCCAGCCCCCGCTCTGTCGTTAGTTAAGTAACCTAACGGGTAATGACAGGGCCCCGTGGCGAATGCGAATGGCATAAGCTTACGTCATATTTTGGTTGTTTTCTGCAATGGTAGGATTAAATGATGGGACGCATTAAAAGAACTAATGCAAGAAAAATAAACCAAGTAAAAGTCGTTGGAACACTTTGAAAAACCACTCGGTTCTTTTCAAAACCAAACTTTTAAATGCGGAGCATGAACCACTCCTTTTGAAAGCTATCTCGTTCCATCAATTATATCAAGTTCACTACGTTCACGGTTTCGCCAAACCATTCGTAGCCCTCCGTCGTTTCACATGGATGGTTAATAGTATTCAAGCTATGTTTGTTGGCCAAAGTCAAGGCATAGTGATTGGTAGCTATTGGGTATTCATGTGCAGCATAGATAGATGTTTTGGTCTGGGGCAGTCGTTCTACCTTGTTGGCCAAAGTTAAGGGTATGTGCGGGTGGGCTCAAATTAACCTGGAGAATGACGGGTAGAACTTGACATGTGACTTATGATTTGTTGGCCAAACTCAAGGTCATAAGAGCATGGGGAAAAAATCCACATCGGGAGTTTCAAAAGAACTGAAACTTGCTAGTGTTGCATACCATTTGGAGTGTGATGATTCTGGTAGGATTCCTTCAGTTTCGTCACGCAATGATATTTGGATCCCGATCCTACTGTGAGTATATGCTACTCCTCGGGAAATTTCTCACTTAACGATCAATACTATAAACCAAGTAAGTGTCTAGAAAGGTGTTAGCGGGGCTACGCCCCCAGGGAAAAGAGGTTCTTAAATTAAGGAACTTCGCGAAAGCGTTGGAAAACCCCCCTCGAAGTACCGACACCAGCCTGGCCGAACGGTTAAGCAAGTACTGTATGGTGAGATTGATCCTTACTAATTCTTCCTTTTTGGTTTGAGGAGGGATTCGAGAGACAGTGGGAGCCATCCTGTTTAGAAAAATTAAAAACCACTCTAAACTTGCAAGAGCATCATGCTGAGTGTTTCTTCTCTCTCTCCTAATTGCAGCGACCAATCGACATGACTGGACTTAAGTTACTTCTAGATAAAAACATACTGACAGGGCCAAACTACAAAGATTGGCTCAGGAATGTAAAAATGCAATCACTTATGACAAGTTGGGTATCTCCTTACCACCAAAGCTCCCCTGTCCCAGGTCCCACCTCCAGCGTCGCGGATAAGGAAATCCGTAAGACTTGGGAGATCGATTGCGCGAAGACCAGGTGCCTCGTGCTTGCCTTTATGGACAACGAACATCAGAGGAGGCACGAGAATATAGACCTCGAATCCATATTTCTCCATACAAAAAAACTGTATGGAGAGTGGTGTTCACATCATAATATTGCAATTCATACGCCCCACTTTTATGCATTTTATAAGTAAACAGGTACGTTTGACGCTCGTTTGTTGCACGATACAGGATACAGGCTCTTGGAACAAATACAGTGAAAAAGACGAAAGATGCTACAGAAAATGGACTTTTGACCAACCAGCAGAAGGATCTTACTTAAGCCAAGACGAAGAATAGTGCAAGGTCCAAAAGACGAAAGTGAAACGGTCAAAAGATCCTTACAAATTTTCACTAAGGATCTGGAGAACACTAAGAATCCCAACAGAGAAAAGAACAATGAAAATAGGAAGCCCAAGAGAAGAAAAACCAATCACAGAAAGTTGGTGAGCCAAGCCCACCAAAGGGCCGCGGAACCGCGGCCAAAGGCATGTCTTTGCCGCGGAACCGCGGCCATACGGTGCCCGTGTCGGCACCGACTTCTTGTGTCGGTGTGTCGTTTCATATGTTGGGATTTTTAGGGGGCAAATCTGTAATTTCATGTCTACGAGAGTCTGTAACCCTAGCTTCACTGGTTGCTATTAAATTGTACTCAAAATCTGTAAAATGCATGCCTCTTTTCAATCAATAAAATTCAGACTTTCTGGGAGTTATTTTCAGATCTGTTCTTCTTGTTTGGAGGGAGCCGTCAACTTAGGAAGGTATTTTATTTCTGTTTCTTTTAATTAAAATGTTTTCTCATCCCCTAATGAGCGAGTAATCTCCTCGCTTGTTAGGGTTAGCCTTAGGGAAAGGGTTGAGAGATGAAATCTCTCACCCCTTTCAATGCCACTTTCACCTAATGAATTAGAACTTCACGCATACGAGCACAACCGCTCCCTGCGGCATCCTACCCTTCGAGGTAACGATGAACCGTAGTATAAAGGGCCGGTTGAGCGCGTTTTCCGTGAGGGTTAGGGTAATTATCAACAAAGGAAGGATACAAATCTAGAGGAAGAAACATCTTCCCAAAAGATTTGGATCCACTTTATTAATAATTACCTTAACATCTAAAAGATCTAAAAAAGAAGGCATTGAAAGCGGTGAAGAAAAACGTTAATCTCCAAAACTTTCCCTAAGCCTAACCTTGGCAAAACTCTTAATTAGATTAATTAGATCCAGTTTTTATAGATTTTTATAAACCAATCAAAATGACATTTTGAATCAACTCGTTAAAACACATAAAAGAAATTTACCCGTCTCTGTGGATCGACCCGTACTCACCGGCTAGCTGCGAAGCGACGCCGTTTCTGATTGCCGTAAATACAAGTTTTTGACACTAAGCAAATGGCGCTGTTGCCGGGGAAGGCGTAATCTTTCTTTTTGTGAATTTTCGGGTTGATATAAATTTTAAAAAATTATAAAAATCTGAAAATATAAAAAAATACAAAAATTATCAACTTTGATCTGTTTGAAGGGTGTATCTTTTGAATCTTGCAGGAACAGCGAAGAATTGAGGTTCTGGAAATTTACAGAGGGCAAAACAAAAATTGGTACATAAGAACAGAGAGGAACTATCAGTACGGAGCAGCACAAATTTTTCCAGAGCGCGATCCTACCAGACGACCGCGTTTCAGCCCCATTAGGGTCCTCCTGCCGCTGATCCGCGCTCTGCCTGCCACGTCAGCGCATCATTTTTGCACGGTTTGCTCTCTTTTCTTCCCCTCTGTAACCTACAATATATCCACTGTAAAAATTTTCTGCAGGGTTCTTTGCGCTAAAAAATCTTTCTTCCCCTTCTAAATAACAGATTTTCTGCAGGTTTCTTTGCGCCGCGCTAAACAAATTTTGATTGCAAGTGAAATTTTATTTGTTTTGCATAATTTAACCGGACTCTAAGGGGCTAATTGACCAAACTCAGATTGGGTGGGGATTTCATCACCCTTCCCAGGACCCCAGAAAACACCTAAAGCATTTTGCATTGACCACAATTAATTAAAAAAGATTAGACTCAGACCTAAGGACATCGAGCTCAATAGGAAAAGGACTAGTATAGGCATCGGCCGTTTATCCTAACCGACTTTGCGGTGTCTAGGCTAGTGGTTATTAATTAGGCCCACTGTAGTGGTGGTTCCTTCCCACTTACCTGGCCGTATTTGTCCGTGAAGAGGCAGTTTGAGGTCCTATTTCTAGCCCTAGTTAGGAGCTGTCTAGCAGACCTAGGCAACCCTAGATCTAGGCCTGATTATGCATGTGTGGTTGATACATTTGTGTCACGAGTCCCATTTTCTAAAACCGTCTTGCAAAACTCTCCAATAAAAAAAAATTAAAGAAAAATCTTTTCAAAACTTGCAACTTGCCGCTAAGAAATCTTGCACCTCACTTCCACCATTTCTCCTTCATTGACGTTATCTTACCCCCACATTATGTTTTTCTATTTTTTTTTCTGACTACACTACCCCTTTTAGTGTATGTCATTTTGGACTAGGGATACTAACGCCCGATTAGTCCGTGTTTCGTTGGTACCGACCAACGAACCCTTCGACAAGCCCTTCGTCGACATTCCGTCCATTTGTTTACCTCCACCTTCAAATTCTTCTTTCGAAGGTATGTCGGGACACAACCCCAACAATACCTTACCGACGGGAATGATTCCACCTCCGTTAGGTGCGAATAACACAAATCTTCCGCCTGTTGTAGCGCCCGCACGAGTCGCGCTCCAGGATCTCTTCTACCTCGTCCGCACTTCTTTACCTACATGTCTTTCACCCACACCGGCGAATGGGGATAATTTTGAAATAAAACCACACTTCATCAATATGCTGCCTAAGTTTCATGGTTTGGAATCCGAAGATGCATATATTTTCATTAATAAATTCCAAAACGTTTGCGCCATGATGAAGACAACCCAATTAAGTGATGACGCAATAAGTCTAAGGGTCATTCCTTTTACCTTATGTGACCTAGCCGAGAAGTGGCTATATTGCACCGCATCACATTCCATTAGAAATTAGGATGAGTTTGTAAGAGCTTTTCTAAAAAAATTCAATCCTCACCATAAAACTGCTAGAATCCGTAACGAGATTATACAATTTTCACAGCTTCCTTCCGAACCATTTTGGAAGTGCTTCGAGAGATTTAAAGACCTACTTGTTCAATGCCCTCATCATGGGATAGAAAGTTGGCAACTTTGCCAAACAATATATGAGGGATTTAACGCAGCAACGAAGCAGTTGCTAGAAACAATATGTCAAGGTCATTTTCTCCCCAAGTCTAGCGACGAAGCTTGGCAGTTTCTTGAGGACTTAAGTGAGCAAACAATTCAGTGGGAGAGTACCAAGACCGCATCATCTTCTTCAGTTGGTCAATCTAGGGCAGGCATACATCAAATAGATATGTCGATTGCTATGAAGGCCGAGATGGCCTCACTTATGAAAAAGCTAAAAGCCATTGAGACCAAAATCTCATCGTCTTCTCCTGCCCCTACTCTACCCACATGAACTGTTTGTGCTTGTTGTTCTAATCCATCACATCTAACCGAAGAGTGTCCTTATAATGCACCTATTCAAGGAAAGGATCAAGTCAATGCTGCATTTCAGCAACGACAAAGAAACGATTTGTACTCTTCGGCATACAATCAGGGGTGGAGGAGTCACCCAAATCAACAGTTCCAAGGTAATAACAATTTTCAAAGACCTCCTCCACAACAACAACAAGCACCTTTACAAACTCAAAACCAGCAACCTTCCCAACAACAACCTTATACAAATCAAACGAACAATTTGGTTCAACCAAATGATGATAAGGTTATCTCGCTCGAAAAAAGTCTAGATGCATTTCTTAAGCAAACTACAGAATCCGCAGCAAGATTTGAAAGTTATGTTCAATCTTTAATGAATAACAATGCCTCACACGATCAAAGTATCAAATCTATTGAGGCACAAATTACACAATTAACTGCTGCGTTGAGCAAGAGAGAAAAGGGAAAGCTTCCATCTCAACCATTGCCCAATCCCGGTCACACACAAAACGCATATCACAATCACAATGTAAATGCGGTGACCACGTTGAGATCCAGAAAAGAGTTGCAAAATAATGTGGGAACTAGTGATGACATCCCCGCCGGTGGTTCTTCTTCCCCTTCTTCATTTTCTTCACTTCCTTCTTCACCTTTTTCTTTAGAGCCTATTCTCCACCCTTCACACGGCTCTACTTCTTCTGACTCGAACGGACCCATTTCTCACAACACGAACACATCCACACTGGGATCCGTTCCTACTCCACATTCTACTCCACAGACTTTTGACTCAACAAAGTTTCAGAACGCTCCAAACAGGTTGAGTCCTAATAAACCAAATACACAAGTGGAGAAGATTGTGGAGATATTTAAGCAGGTTAGCATAAATATACCTCTCTTGGATGCTATCCAACAAGTCCATTCATACGCGAAAATCTTAAAGGGCTTATGCACCTCGAAGAGAAAGGCATCTCAAGTACCCAAGAACGTGCTAGTGGCTAGTGCAGTGAGCAATGCTATTAACCACCATCAAACCTTACCCCAAAAACAAAAGGACCCCGGCTGTCCTACTATTTCAATCACAATTGGGGAAAAGAAAATTAATCGAGCACTTTTAGATCTTGGGTGTAGTGTTAACCTGATTCCCTACTCCGTGCACGAACAATTAGGGGTTGGAGAGTTGAAACCCACTCGTTGCACTCTCCAAATGGCTGATCGATCAATCACCCATCCAAGGGGTCAACTAGAGGATGTGTTGATCAAAGTCGGGGAATTCATATTCCCCGTTGATTTTATCGTTATGGATACACAACCTGTTTCTAACCCAAGAAACCAAATTCCGGTGATTCTTGGTCGACCATTTTTGGCCACTTCCAATGCCGTAATAAATTGTCGCAATGGCTCCATGACTCTATCCTTCGGAAAGAGGTCTAGTGAGTTCAATATTTATAAGATGGGAAGTCTGCCCCCCGTACCTAAAACTAGTACACGAGAAGTTTGCTCTATTCACGAAATCACGCAGGAGGACTGCGAGCTTGAAAGATTTCTATTTGATGAAAACAGTTTTGACGCCACTAGTGCGTCCCTCCTTGAGCTTACTACCGTTGACACAACCGATGTTGATTATGAATGTTTCACTTTTTCGGATGATGATGACTCACAGCCCGAATATGAGGCATTTGAATTTTTGGATGAGTCAGTCGAGCCATCCGAATCGGTTGTTTGCAGTGATTTCGAACCTGTGTTGGAGTCCTTTGAGTTCGAGGTAGATTCCACAATGATTCTTTCGCCTCCGAAACTCGAACTCACGCCCTTGCCGTCTCACCTTAGATATGCTTACATAGGTGAAAATGAGACCTTTTCCATTATCATATCGGCCTCTCTAGCCCTCGAGCAAGAGAACGCCCTCTTAATGGTCTTACAAGATAGGCGGCAAGTTTTTGGTTGGACTATGGCGGACATCGAGGAGATAAGTTCCCTCATAATTGAATATCATACACAATTGATGGATGATGCCAAGTCACTAGAGGACCCACAGGAACATCTTGGGAGTATTGTGGTGAGTCAACCTCCTCCTTTAGAAGTTGAAATACCCCCATTTCTTTTAATAAGCTACGAGAATGCCAACACTCCACTGATTGCTGATCATTTACATTCTCGTTTCGATGCATCACCATCACCTGTATATTTACCTCCACACCTCCCATACCACTACTTCTATCTTCCCCAATTCTTTGCGGACCACCACAAACCAATATTCTTTACTGATAAATGTTTCAACTTGTTGGTGTTGACTTTTGGCCGATGCAAAGTTTGGCGGTAATGTCTCACATAGTTTAAATAAGTTTGGAGGTGTGTATATTATTTGTATATATTTCAAAATACTATAAAAAAATATAAAATATATATATATATATATAAAAATATTTTTTAGACCTAATTGCAAATTTGCAGATTAAGAGCTGTTTTTACAAATAAAACCCTCGTTTTAGAGGGTGTTTTGTGCAAATAACCCTCTCATCCCCTATTTAAAGGAACCGAGACCCCTGTGTGTTTACCCTAAAATCTTTTCATCTCAAAAAACCCTAGCCCCCGCCCCTACCCGCTGCAGAAGAATCTCTCCGCGCCGCCACCAGATCGCCGCGGATCCGCCGCCTTTGCCGTCTCCTGCCGCGCAACCGCCGCCGCCTTGCCTCTTCACCCCCTGAAATTTTCAGGGGAGGTAAATCTGTCTACACCCTCTCTGTTACTGCATATTTCTTTACTGTAAAATCGTGATGCCACACAAAATGCAGTATGAAAGGGATTTTTCCCCTGTTTTCGCGCACGAGATTTACGGTACATATTTCCCACACGAAATTGCACAAAGGGGCTGGAATTTCCTCCTCTATAATCATGCATCTGCATTTGCTTTACCAAACCTAGTTGCTCTATTTTACGAATCCATGGAAGACAATAGCCTAGACAACTTAGGGTATATTAAACCGAATTGGGGAAACCGAGAAATTTGCATCGATAGGGACATGATACACGAGGTTACACTCATACCACGTGTACCTGTACACGAACACCCACTTCGCTTTGAAGATTATATGCCATTAATGGGTAATGACTGTGCACGAGAACCGCGTAAGGGGATCCAAGCACGGACCCTTTTCGCAAATGTTTTAACTGTGTGCCGGTGGGCACAAAACAATATTTTTGGAAGTTCTCACAATACGACATTTTTCACCCCATCGTTACATGTCGTCCGCACTTTAATGACGAAAAATCCTAGGTTCGACATGTGCACGGTTTTGCTCCAATCCATAGGTACGGGGAAACGAGGTACTGTATATCCATGTCCCATGCTTGTTACCCAACTCTGCCGTTATTCCCTCCCAGCCGAGGAATTTGACTCATATTCGATAGATGGTGTCCCGGTTCGACCACTTTTAGAGGGCGTCTCGTCGTCCTACTCTAGACTCACGGATATTTGGACACGAACAGAACCGGCAGAAAATGTACCTGCACACACCCCTAGCTCGAACTCGACTTCGAGTGGGGAAGAGCTAACTCCCAAGGAGCATGCGCGATTAATGCGAAGAACAGTGAGAAGAATAGACTCTTTGAGAGATGAGTTTCGGGCAACTGCACGAGAGCACGACCGTCGGTTGACGGAAATTGAGCGGGGGATCCAAACACTTCTGGCTAGAGGGGAGAGATCACGTTCATTCTCACGAGCGCGACGTGGGGCTGGGCAGTGAGGGCACTGCTTTGCTCAAGTTTGGGAGTATTAGAGGGTGATGTATATAGTTATCCTTCGCATTGCATATTGTATATACCTTTGTTTTCCTTTTGCATATTTAATTTCTGCATTGCATTTTTATATAAAAATCATAAAAATTTAAAAATTGAAAAATAAAAAAATTAGAAAACTGAAAAACCCATAAAAATTGAGAAAATTTCAAAAAGTATAAAAATTATTGTATTCAATTTTGGTTAATTGACTTGAGTTGATAAAAAGGTTAACTAGCTAGGAAAAGCTAGATCTTAGACTTAGTAAATTAAAAACCCTAAAAATAACATTGCTTAAAGTTTAACGGTAGAAAGTGTATGTCTTTGTAGGTTATTTAGGAATAGGCAAATTTTGGGTTCACTTCGTGGGTTAAGCCAAAACGAGGGAAGAGTATTAATGTTCTTATTAAAGTATAAGTTCGAAAGATAGTTCCTAGCTTGGGTTTAGATTCTGAAAACATGTACCCTACAAAATACACAATTACGCACCTTGAAACTTGGATTAGTAGAAGAGACCTTGAATTACTCTTGTCTAAAGTCCTTAGCACAATGAAAAAAAAAGAAAAAAAAGCGGGGGTGAATAAAAAAATGGACACTGGTTTTTGTGATTACCTAGGGCTAGAAAATTAATTAGCGAGGGTGCTTCATCACCTAGTATCTTAGACCAACTGGTTTGGGAGTCACTGCTAAAAGCCTTGGGTGTTGCAAAACTAGGAAATACGCTTTAAAGGCCTAACGCATCTTGTAATCGGCTGTTGGTACCTCAAGATGTATTAAAGGTCGCATGAAGGATGTGTAAGCGAAAGTTAAGTGCTTTGGACAATGGACGAGAGTACGATTGCTTGATTTGAATTTCCAAGTGTAGGGGTGACAATTACACACACGTAGGGATATGTGATTAGAGTTTAGATAAGAGAAAGGAATGAAAAATAAAACTTGTATCTTTAATAGAGTTGATAGAAATTCCTAAGTGGAGATGAAACTCTAGAAGAAAAACTTAAGAAATGCTGAATTCTAAGTAATTCTATAGAACATGTACAATCTTAAGTTACATAATAAGGAAGTGTGAAGAATATGGGTGGATAATTTGCGGGGCGACGATAATAGAATTCCTTGTTAGAAAACCTAATTGGAAAACAAAAGTCGAAAAACCAAATTGATAGGATTTTGTGGGTGTAATCCACTGAAAACCCTCAGGAGACAACATTCCTCCTACTAGGGACACCTAGAGGTTTAACGGCTTGTTGCACGTGCTCAGTGCAATAGCGTTTCCCTGCAAAAGTGTGGCTAGGTTAGAATAAAATAATAAGTTTGCTCGAGGACGAGCAAAAGGTAAGTTTGGGGGTATTTGTTCACATCATAATATTGCAATTCATACGCCCCACTTTTATGCATTATATAAGTAAACAGGTACGTTTGACACTCGTTTGTTGCATGATACAGGATACAGGCTCTTGGAGCAAATACAATGAAAAAGACGAAAGATGCTAAAGAAAATGGACTTTTGACCAACCAGCAGACGGATCTTACTTAAGCCAAGACGAAGAACAGTGCAAGGTCCAAAAGACGAAAGTGAAACGGTCAAAAGATCCTTACAAATTTTCACTAAGGATTTGGAGAACACTAAGAATCCCAACAGAGAAAAGAACAATCAAAATAGGAAGCCCAAGAGAAGAAAAACCAATCACAGAAAGTTGGTGAGCCAAGCCCACCAAAGGTCCGCGGAACCGCGGCCAAAGGCATGTCTTTGCCGCGGAACCGCGGCCATATGGTGCCCGTGTCGGCACCGACTTCTTGTGTCGGTGTGTCGTTTCAAATGTTGGGATTTTTGGGGGGCAAATCTGTAATTTCATGTCTACGAGAGTCTGTAACCCTAGCTTCACTGGTTGCTATTAAATTGTACTCAAAATCTGTAAAATGCATGCCTCTTTTCAATCAATAAAATTCAGACTTTCTGGGAGTTATTTTCAGATCTGTTCTTATTGTTTGGAGGGAGCCGTCAACTTAGGAAGGTATTTTATTTCTGTTTCTTTTAATTAAAATGTTTTCTCATCCCCTAATGAGCGAGTAATCTCCTCGCTTGTTAGGGTTAGCCTTAGGGAAAGGGTTGAGAGATGAAATCTCTCACCCCTTTCAATGCCACTTTCACCTAATGAATTAGAACTTCACGCATACGAGCACAACCGCTCCCTGCGGCATCCTACCCTTCGAGGTAACGATGAACCGTAGTATAAAGGGCCGGTTGCGCGCATTTTCCGTGAGGGTTAGGGTAATTATCAACAAAGGAAGGATACAAATCTAGAGAAAGAAATATCTTCCCAAAAGATTTGGATCCACTTTATTAATAATTACCTTAACATCTAATAGATCTAAAAAAGAAGCCATTGAAAGCGGTGAAGAAAAACGTTAATCTCCAAAACTTCCCCTAAGCCTAACCCTGGCAAGACTCTTAATCAGATTAATTAGATCCAGTTTTTATAGATTTTTATAAACCAATCAAAACGACATTTTGAATCAACTCGTTAAAACACATAAAAGAAATTTACCCGTCTCTGTGGATCGACCCGTACTCACCGGCTAGCTGCGAAGCGACGCCATTTCCGATTGCGGTAAATACAAGTTTTTGACACTAAGCAAGCGGTCTCATATCGCAATATCCGAAGTGTCGAAGAAGTTATTTTCGGCAAGGTTGGACATCGGATCATCGGTAGCGGAACACGTGCTTAAGATGATTAGCTTCATTGAGGAGCTCGCAGAACTTGGCACCACGTTAGAGAACGAGCTCTATACGGACTTGATTCTCCAGTCCCTTCCTTCCACTTACGCCCAGTTTATCCTGAACTTCAACTTACAAGAAAAAGAAGTTGAACTTTTAGAACTCCTCAACATGCTGAGAAGTGCAGAGGGCACCCTACAGAAAGGTAGGGAAACATCCACTTTGTTTGTAGGAGGATCTTCATCTTCTAGGTCCAAGGCGAAGGCCAAGGGAAAGAAGAAGAAAGCCTCCGCCAAACCAAGGGGCGGTGTTAGTAAAGTGGATACGAAGGGAAAAGCAAAAGCAATAAAGGTAGTGGGAAGGCTTGTGGATAAGGAAGAGTGCTTTTTCTGTCATAAGAGTGGTCACTGGAAGAAAGATTGCACGGCTTGGAAAGCCAGAACACAGGAACTGAAGCAAGTTGCGGCTTCAGCTTCAGGTGTGTATGTTATTGAAAACTGTCTATCAATAAACTCTACTTCCTGTGTATTGGATACCGGATCAAGATCTCATATCTGTAATTCTTTGCAGGCGTTGAGAAACCGAAGGGTTTTGAAGGCAGGTGACATGACCCTCAAAGTTGCAAACGGAGCTAGCATGGATGCTAAGGCCATGGGGGACTATCACCTGGGGTTGTCAGATGGACACGTTTTGGTTTTGCGTAATTGCTTTTTTGTACCCAACGCAACTTGTAATATCATTTCTGTATCTTTGATTTCTAAAGAAGGTTATGAATTTGCGTCTGTAAGTAATGTTGTAAACATTCACCTTAATCAAGTTCTAATTGGGTCTGGTACATTAAGAAATGGTATATACTGTTAGTTGTATGTATGCCCTAGAGGACAGTATTGTACAGATGATGTATATTATATTGGATGCTTGGACATATATAGAGATGACTTTCTTGCTCGATATGATAGTATGCTATCTGGTTACTCTTTATCTTAACATGTACACTAGTCTCTTTATACTGTCTTATAGTTACATGTTGGTAAAGCCCTTAGGATGTGTACTTGACTTCCTGGACTATGATACAGATCATACTAGTGGGGACATGGTAGTCCATAAGTACATCCTTCAAGGTCCCTAGTCGTGGGTGTATCGAGACGGGGCATCGATATACCAGTGTAGACTAGCGTATACGCTTCTCGACCCATGAGATGGGCGATGGATGATCCCATATCCATTGGTGTTTGACATCAGAGATGGTATACGGGTGCTCAGTGGAGACTGGGTACACTGGAAAGACTCGTCGAGAACTCCCAGATGGTATTATACCTCACGTCAGATGGCAGTTCTCAGGTGACACTTGTGCAGGTTAGTCTGTAGACCCGAGATCGTCATAGAGTCTTGTGTGGTTCCCACTGTGCTTTGATCTCCACCTTACCATGTCCATGAGGGCGTGCAAAACGGTGGTCTTTGGGTACAGTCCCGAGTCACATGGAGGCAATGAGCGATAGGAGGGGTTTCGTCTCTCCCGGTATTGGGGGTTGATGTTGCGCTGTGCTCGATTGGCCGTAACAGGGAAGTCCCTGGCCAGGGCTGATCAGAGATTTGCTGGTAAATGTTGCCAGTAGTTTCTCGACCTGTTATGAGCCTCACATCAGCACGACTTATCGAGTATTGGGGTCTGACGTTTACCACCCCTAGACTTGATATGCGATTTATCAGACGAAGAGACCGGACTGTACGGTAAGTGTTACTGGTTGGATTCACAGGAGTGTGAGCGGGCTAGCTCGTCGATCTTCTGATCGCTCAATACCCGGGTGGCCGTTACGTTTAGCAGACCGCTTGCGGCTTGTGGATGCTTGATATGATCATTATCTGCTACCGGCGTATTGACGAGTCTTTAGAGTCCTACACAGAGGTTTCCTGGTTCAAGCGAAACGAAATAGGAGCGCATATGAGATATGTGCAGGACCGAGAGTAATGTGTGTATGTGATACCGCATTTCATTCTCGCGATAAATGTTTCGATTGGTTATATTCGATATGACCTAGTTATCGAATCATCGATTCGATAAATCGATACATTGATATTAGTCGGTTATATGCGATATGACCTGGTCG
The DNA here is from genome assembly GCA_030015575.1 of Agapanthus africanus. NCBI lineage: Eukaryota > Viridiplantae > Streptophyta > Magnoliopsida > Asparagales > Amaryllidaceae > Agapanthus > Agapanthus africanus. The sequence continues at coordinate 122,937,726 of JASDDO010000006.1, read as the reverse complement.
TTAAATCAAGTGTTGATTTAATGATTTAATGTATAATTATATATTTGATATATTACTTTACATTAACTAATATGGGTTCATTTTAAATGGATTTTCTCACTTGATGTGCATGATGTATATGTGATATACTTTTGTACACTTATTTGTATCATATTAGATGATGCATGTTTATTTGGTTAAGTGTAAAGAATAAACCCATGGTTAAGAGGATAATTAGGGTTTTGATTTTATCACACATTTATTTATCCATTCCTTTTCATTTAAATTGTTTTATAAAAACAAAATGGTTTTCTTTTGTCATGAAGCTTAATGAAGCTTCATGAAGGTTTGACTCAAAGACCATTTTGTCTTTATGCTAAACCCTAACTATTCCCATTTACCATGGTTTGCTCTCTACACTTAACCCATGTTAGATTATGATAAGTATCAATTTTATTTCATTATTGAAAAACACTTATCATAATACTAGCTCCTCTTCTTCTTCATCTTCAAGTTAGAAACCTTGAGGCCATTAATGGCAACTTGAGCTTGAGAGTGAGAAATCCAATTCTAAAGAGAACCCACCTCCTATTTCTTCACCCTCTACCTCTAGCCAGGTTGTAGAGTGTGTTTTCTTCACAAGTTTCATCACTTTGTGAAGTCGGAGCTTGAACTTGCGATGCCTCGACGTAGATCGTCTTTGACACGAAGCCGGCGACCTAGCTCACCCGTTTCTCCGACGAAGCCGACGCTTGAGCTCGGGGTTCGACATGGACAGCGAGGAGACTTCGTTGCGGAGCCGTGGAGGTGGATATCCGGATCTACAAAGGTTGTAATTTCCATATCCAAGTAGTTAAGTGTTAACTAGCTTACTTTTCGCCTAGATTTCTAGCAACGATCCGTAGTCTAGGGTTTCCCAGCACCATTTTTTTTGAAATTGGCATGTTCGATGCTTTGTGAGACCTCTATAGGGTGCCTAGGAAACTTTCACTCGTATCAGAGCCTAGCTAGAGCCTTAGTCAAAGTCTAGACGGAATTTGAACTCCGAACGAACCCGAAACCCCAATACAGATTGCTCTCTGTACTTTTTCTGAAAATGTGGATTTTTCCAGATTAAAAGTTGCCAAAAAATTCAGCAGGGAATATAGTAAGTTACTGTGAAACACGTGCTGATAAATCTACAACTTAGGCGCGGAACCGCGGCCCCCACTATAGACATAGTGGCGGTTCCGCGGCCACTGTAGTGATTTACAGCACGTGGCTTGCACAGTAATTCATGTAGTGTAGTGCTGAGTCTTCTGGAAATTTTTAGTATTCATTCAAGAGTTGAATTTTCTGGGGTTGTTTTGGGGATTCGGTATTTCGATCGGATTATCAAATTTCGTCTTTTGTGTTTTTCCGGATAATTTTCAGAATATGTTAAAAAGTTCGACCGGATATAAATACCCAATTTTTCCCCTGTCGGGAAATTTCCAAGTGTTGGATTTTTCCGTAGTTTAACGACATTCTAAGTAGTGCAAGTAACGCGATGGACCCTCTAGAAGACAACAAACCTTAACTCGATTATGTGACCGTCTTGAACTGCCTTTTGAACCTTCGGGTTTGTGGCAGTACGGCGTGCCACATGTGAGGCGTTGGCTTGACCCTTCTACGGCTGGACCGTCGGTACTGAGGCACGAACTGAATGTTGTTAGACTTATTTCATGTGTTGGACTGTATCGGGAAAACTTGGGTATTCGAATGTTCGATCTGAAAGTTTAACATTATCTGTTTATCTGGAATGTGATACAATAATTGGAATTCACAAACAGTTATGAGATAACTGGATGAATGTTATAAATCTAGCACTTTAGTCCCATACGATATTGAAAAGAGTTTTCGATAATGAGACTAAAATGCGGGGTTTGTAACTGTTAGGCATGTGATGTCTAAAGTGGTTGCGGATTCCAACTGTTGTAGTTTTACACTTTCTTTTCTGTGACCGTAAGTGTAATATGTGAATCGCCGGTTTCGTTGCTATACGTCAACGACAATTGGGGTATGCACACTTACTTACGTTGATGGCATGTGATGTTATGTGTTGCTGGATATGTTATATTGGATCGTCGTGTTTGAATAGCCGGGGGTTTTATGTGAGATGAGTGTTTTTCATTTTCATTCATGTAAAAACTTGTATGTAATATTCTTTTATTTGGGGCACTTCCAGGTAGCGGAAGTTGTCACCCTTTGTATATTATTTACTTTTCCGCATTAGGATAGACCCAAGGAGGGGAGCACAAGTAACCGGGTTCTGGGGTCCAGTGGGAGACCAACTCGAGGAGTCGAGTCCGGGTCTCCTAACCCTAGAATTGGCAGGGTTGCTTGCCGCTCTCGTAGGGGTCTAGGGGTGTGGGATTGGCTATTCATCACGACCGTGGAATCCGTGTTTTATACTGGCTCGTATTGAAAACACGGACGTCCTAGTATATCCAATGTTTCATATGTTTATTCTGCTGCGATATCTGTGTTGTGATTCTGTGATGGATATAGTATATAGTATATATGATATATTATATAGACGTTACTTATGTTTTACACCCGCGCTAGCCCTGCCCTGCTCTGTCGTTAGTTACCTAACCTAACGGTGCACGAGGGGACATCGAGGCGAATGCGGATGGCATAAGTGTACGTCATAACTATCTGTGATGTTTAGGTATTTAAATGATGGGACTTCATTAATGTGATTAATGAAAGATAAGAAACCTAAGATGTTGTGGAATCGAATTTTAAAATAAAACAGGTAGCTACAGTTCTTGCTTTGCACAGCGGTATATATGATATACCCTGCACCTTATTCGATGAGGAAAGGTCCGAGATCCCTTCACCGGGAGTGACTCCTTTAGCAATAACTGGCAGATGCTACACACTCGGTTTTCTTTTGACTGCTTTTGGGTTTTTGCTTTGCACAGCGATATATATGATATATCCCGCACCTCATTCGATGAGGAAAGGACCGAGATCCCTTTACCGGGAGTGACTCCTTTAGCAAAACTAGAAATCCCTCAAGATCACTCCATTTCAAAACTTCATTTGATTCTACAACGATATCAAGTTCATTACGCCATAGGTTTTCGGAAAAACCTGCCGTAGCCCTCCGTCATTTCAGATTAGAACTGTTTAGTATTCGTGCTGCGTTTGTTGGCCTTTGTCAAGGCGTAGTGTGCGGTAGCTGAATAGTGCTTATCTGTTTATGCATGTGATGCAGATTGTTTCAGGGTAGTCGTACGACCTTGTTGGCCTTTGTCAAGGGTCGTACGGGTGGGTTTGATTCAATCAAGAAATGACGGGTTGAACTTGACTAGCATCCTGTGATTTGTTGGCCTTTGTCAAGGTCATAGGACACTAGGGGCAAAATATTATCGGGAATTTTAAGTGTTGAAATTTGCAATGAGATTGCATACCTTCTATGAGATAGTTGGATCCCGATACCCACTGCGAGTAAGAGTTACTCCTGGGAGAGTTTTACACATTGCAATTAGCTGATCAAGTAGGTGTCTAGAAAGGTGTCAACGGGGTTACGCCTCTGGGAAAACGAGGTTTACATTAATTAGGTTCGTGCAAAAGCACGGGGGACCTCCCTCAAAGTACCGACACTGGCCTGGCTGAAAGATTGGCGAACTTGTAGTGTGTAATTAATCCCGGCTAGTCTTTCCTTTTAGGGTTTGGAGGAAGATTTGATAAAAAGCAGTGGGAGACATCCTGATTAGATAAGATAATAACCAATCTGATCTTGCACGAGCATACGCTAAAGTGTTTTCTTCTCTCTCTCTCCAGGTAGCGACCATTTCATGCCTTAATCAAGATAATAATATGGATGTATTGACCGAACCCGCATGTTATACTGTGCTGGGGAACGTTGGTTCCGTTCTTTCCTATAAGAGTTATAGGAATGAACAGGATATAGGGGAATACCAGGATTCCCATGCCACCCGATTGAAGAAAGTACATGTTGATGCATTTTCTTCGGGTGTGTTCGTTATTGAGAACTGTTTCTCCATTTGCTCTACGTCCTGGGTATTGGATACCGGGTCAGGATCCCATATATGTAATCAGTTACATGGTCTTAGGAAAGGTAGAGAACTTGGAGAAGGTGATAAAGACATAAGAGTAGGAAATGGTGCAATTGTTGCAGCTAAGACTGTCGGGGAATATCACCTTGTATTACCAACTGGTAATACATTGGTTCTGAACGAATGCTATTACATGCCGAACCTGATTTGCAACATTATATCGGTTTCTTTATTAAGTAAAGAGGGATATAATTTTGTATTACAGGACAATGTTATGAACATTTTCCATAACCAAAAGTTGGTTGGATCAGGCACGTTATGCAATGGCATTTATGTTCTAAATCAATCAACAGTTCTGAGTATAACAAACACACACAAGAGGAAGAGTTCTGAACTCAACGAATCCTTCTTGTGGCATTGTAGACTGGGCCACATCAATGCAACACGACTAGCTAAGTTGCATAAAGATGGATATTTAAATCCGTTTGAATTTTCATCTTAGGACACTTTCCAGTCATGTCTCAAAGGCAAGATGACCAAAACTCCGTTTACGGGACACGGAGAAAGAGTTACCGAACTCTTGGGACTGATACATAGTGATGTATGCGGTCCCATGTCTACACATGCCAGGAATGGTTCTTCATACTTCATTACATTCACTGACGATCTCTCTAGGTTCGGGTATGTGTTCCTGATGAAACACAAATCAGAAGCTTTTGAGAAATTTAGGGAATATAAGCAAGAAGTTGAGAACCAAACCGGAAAAAGTATTAAAATCCTACGATCTGATCGAGGAGGAGAATACTTAAGCAATGAATTCCTGGACTTCCTAAAAGAGAATGGGATTCTCTCTCAGCTGACTCCTCCATATACACCACAGCACAACGGTGTATCAGAACGGAGGAACCGCACCCTATTAGATATGGTGCGCTCTATGATGAGCACAGCTGAGTTACCTATTTCCTTCTGGAGTTATCCGCTGGAGACAGCAGCATACCTATTGAATCAAGTTCCATCTAAATCTGTACCTACCACACCATATGAGATATGGAGTGGGAAGAGACCATGTCTTAAACAAGTTAAGATATGGGGTTGCCCGGCCTATGTCAAAAGGCAAAATCCGGACAAACTCGAGGCACGGTCAGTTCTATGCAAGTTTGTGGGATATCCCAAACATTCACATGGATATCTTTTCTACCATATAGAGGAACAAAAAGTGATTGTTTCTCGACATGCCACCTTTTTGGAAAAGGAATTTCTTGCAAAGGAGATTAGTGGCGATAAGGTAGAACTGGAAGAAATTCCGGCTACACAAACTCAAACTGAAGATTTAGTGGAACCAGAGGATTCAGTAGCTCCCGACGAACCTCAGCCTCTCCGCCGATCTAGTAGGGTTCCTCGCCAACCTGAGAGATACTACGGTTTTCTCATGGATGGTGGGAGCGAGGATTGCATCATGGAGGATGATGACCCAACTAGCTTCGAGCAGGCCATCACGAGTGGGGACTCAGTGAAATGGCTGGATGCTATGCGGTCTGAGATGGATTCCATGTACACCAACAAAGTATGGACTTTGGAAGTTGCTCCTGAAGGGGTAAAACCCATTGGGAGCAAGTGGATCTTCAAGAAGAAACTTGGTGTAGATAGGAAAGTGGAGACTTTCAAAGCTAGACTTGTAGCAAAGGGTTTTCGTCAAAGACCAGGTATGGACTATGACGAGACCTTTTCTCCAGTGGCTATGCTTAAATCCATCCGGATCATGCTTGCCATCGCTGCATATCATGATTACGAAATCTGGCAAATGGATGTTAAGACCGCCTTTCTAAACGGTGATTTAGAAGAGTGCGTGTACATGACTCAGCCAGAGGGCTTCGTAGACAGTGGGAGCAGCGGGAAGGTGTGCAAGCTGCTTAAATCCATTTATGGATTAAAGCAAGCATCGCGGAGTTGGAACATCTGCTTTGACGTCGTTATCAAAGAGTTTGATTTCGTCAAAAATCCAGATGAACCTTGTATCTACAAGACGGTGGCAGAGAGTAAGGTTGTCTTCCTCGTATTATACGTGGACGACATACTCTTGATAGGAAATTATATTCCTATGTTGCAATCGGTCAAGCTCTTCTTATCACAAAGATTCTCGATGAAAGATCTTGGTGATGCCTCCTGCATATTGGGAATAAGGATCTATAGAGATAGATCCAAACGGATTTTGGGATTGTCCCAATCCAGCTACATTGACACCATACTAAAGAGGTTTAGTATGGAAGAGTCCAAGCATAGAAACATGCCTACGATCTCTGGAGTCACTCTCTCCAAAGAGATGTCTCCCAAGATTGATTTGGAGAGAGCTCGCATGTAAGGGATACCCTATGCTTCGGCAGTAGGCTCTATCATGTATGCGATGTTATGTACCAGACCCGATGTAGCATACTCACTAAGTATAGTGAGCAGGTATCAAGCTGTTCCTGGAGAGAGTCACTGGACAGCTGTGAAGAGCATTCTCAAGTACTTGCGAAGGACTAGAGATATGTTCTTGGTGTATGGTAATGGAGAACTCCAAGTGGAGTCCTTTACCGATTCGAGCTTCCAGAGTGATAAGGACGACTCTAAGTCGCAGTCGGGCTTTGTCTTTACCCTTTACGGAGGGGCGGTTAGCTGGAAGAGTTCCAAGCAGGAAACCGTGGCAGACTCGACGATGGAGGATGAATACATCGCTGCCAACGATGCTGCTAAAGAAGCTGTCTGGATCAAGAAGTTCATTACTGAACTTGGAGTGGTTCCATCCATTGAGCGTCCAATACCTTTGTATTGCGATAACAATGGAGCGGTGGCTTTGGCCAAGGAACCCAGGTCCCATCAGCGATCCAGGCATATTCTGAGGCGGTATCACCTGAACCGGGAGATAGTTGATCGTCGGGAGATCGAGGTCAGGAGAGTTGACACGAAGAACAACACGGCGGATCCACTCACGAAGGCCATTCCCCAGATACAGTTTGAGAGACTCTTCGGGATGCTCGGTATGCGATACTACAGCAGCTGGCCCTAGTGCAAGTGGGAGATTGTTAGTTGTATGTATGCCCTAGAGGCCAGTATTGTACAGATGATGTATATTATATTGGATGCTTGGACATATATAGAGATGACTTTCTTGCTCGATACGATAGTATGCTATCTGGTTACTCTTTATCTTAACATGTACACTAGTCTCTTTATACTGTCTTATAGTTACATGTTGGTAAAGCCCTTAGGATGTGTACTTGACTGCCTGGACTATGATGCAGATCATACTAGTGGGGACATGGTAGTCCATAAGTACATCCTTCAAGGTCCCTAGTCGTGGGTGTATCGAGACGGGGCATCGATATACCAGTGTAGACTAGCGTATACGCTTCTCGACCCATGAGATGGGCGATGGATGATCCCATATCCATTGGTGTTTGACATCAGAGATGGTATACGGGTGCTCAGTGGAGACTGGGTACACTGGACGGACTCGCCGAGAACTCCCAGATGGTATTATACCTCACGTCAGATGGCAGTTCTCAGGTGACACTTGTGCAGGTTAGTCTGTAGACCCGAGATCGTCATAGAGTCTTGTGTGATTCCCACTGTGCTTTGATCTCCACCTTACCACGTCCATGAGGGCGTGCAAAACGGTGGTCTTTGGGTACAGTCCCGAGTCACATGGAGGCAATGAGTGATAGGAGGGGTTTCGTCTCTCCCGGTATTGGGGGTTAATGTTGCGCTGTGCTCGATTGGCCGTAACAGGGAAGTCCCTTGCCAGGGCTGATCAGAGATTTGCTGGTAAGTGTTGCCAGTAGTTTCTCGACCCGTTATGAGCCTCACATCGGCACAACTTATCGAGTATTGGGGTCTGACGTTTACCACCCCTAGACTTTATATGCGACATATCAGACGAAGAGACCGGACTGTACGGTAAGTGTTACTGGTTGGATTCACAGGAGTGTGAGCGGGCTAGCTCGTCGATCTTCTGATCGCTCAATACCCTGGTGGCCGTTACGTTTAGTAGACCGCTTGCGGCTTGTGGATGCTTGATATGATCATCATCTGCTACCGGCGTATTGACGAGTCTTTAGAGTCCTACACAGAGGTTTCCTGGCTCAAGCGAAACGAAATAGGAGCGCATATGAGATATGTGCAGGACTGAGAATAATGTGTGTATGTGATACCGCATTTCATTCTCGCGATAAATGTTTTGATTGGTAATATTCGATATGACCTAGTTATCGAATCATTGATTCGATAAATCTATACATTGATATTAGTCGGTTATATGTGATATGACCTGGTCGTTAAAACAAGTGTTGATTTAATGATTTAATGTATAATTATATATTTGATATATTACTTTACATTAAGTAATATGGGTTCATTTTAAATGGATTTTCTCACTTGATGTGCATGATGTATATGTGATATACTTTTGTACACTTATTTGTATCATATTAGATGATGCATGTTTATTTGGTTAAGTGTAAAGAATAAACCCATGGTTAAGAGGATAATTAGGGTTTTGATTTTATCACACATTTATTTATCCATTCCTTTTCATTTAAATTGTTTTATAAACACAAAATGGTTTTCTTTTGTCATGAAGCTTAATGAAGCTTCATGAAGGTTTGACTCAAAGACCATTTTGTCTTTATGCTAAACCCTAACTATTCCCACTTACCATGGTTTGCTCTCTACACTTAACCCATGTTAGATTATGATAAGTATCAATTTTATTTCATTATTGAAAAACACTTATCATAATACTAGCTCATCTTCTTCTTCATCTTCAAGTTAGAAACCTTGAGGCCATTAATGGCAACTTGAGCTTGAGAGTGAGAAATCCAATTCTAAAGAGAACCCACCTCCTATTTCTTCACCCTCTACCTCTAGCCAACTTGTAGAGTGTGTTTTCTTCACAAGTTTCATCACTTTGTGAAGTCGGAGCTTGAACTTGCGATGCCTCGACGTAGATCGTCTTTGACACGAAGCCGGCGACCTAGCTTACCCGTTTCTCCGACGAAGCCGACGCTTGAGCTCGGGGTTCGACATGGACAGCGAGGAGACTTCGTTGCGGAGCCGTGGAGGTGGATATCCGGATCTACAAAGGTTGTAATTTCCATATCCAAGTAGTTAAGTGTTAACTAGCTTACTTTTCGCCTAGATTTCTAGCAACGATCCGTAGTCTAGGGTTTCCCGGCACCATTTTTTTTGAAATTGGCATGTTCGATGCTTTGTGAGACCTCTATAGGGTGCCTAGGAAACTTTCACATACGTATTAAACCAACTACAGATTTTCAATGTCCAGAATACACACAAAAGAAAGTCTCCGGAAATAAATCAGACTTTCTTATGGCATTGTAGACTGGATCACATCAATGAGAGAAGGTTGACGAAGTTACATACAGAAGGATATTTGAATCCGTTCGAATATCAATCGTATGCCACTTGTCAATCCTGTCTCAAAGGAAAGATGACAAAGACACCGTTCACTGGACACGGAGTAAGAGCGAGCGATCTCTTGGGACTCGTACACAGCTACGTGTGCGGTCCAATGTCTACACATGCGCGAAGCGGTTATTCTTACTTCATTACTTTTACGGATGACTTTTCATGGTACGGTTATGTCTTCTTAATGAAACATATGTCCGAAGGCTTTGGAAAATTCCAGGAATATAAGAATAAAGTAGAAAAACAAACTGGCAAAAGTATCGAGATTCTAAGATCGGATCGCGGTGGTGAATACTTGAGTGCCGAGTTCCTGGACTATTTAAAAGAGAACGGAATTCTCTCTCAGCTTACTCCTCCATACACTCCGCAACATAACGGTGTATCGGAGTGACTTAACCGAACCCTATTGGATATGGTACGGTCCATGATGAGTAACGCTGAGTTACCGCGATCATTCTGGGGATATGCACTAGAATCAGCTGCATACCTTTTGAACTGAGTTCTGACTAAGACTGTGCCTACTACACCATATGAGATGTGGTATGGGAAGAGACCCTATCTTAATCACATTAAGACATGGGGATGTCCAGCTTTTGTCAAAAAGCAGCATGCGGACAAGCTCGAGCACGCTCAATACAGTGCAAGTTTATGGGATATCCAAAGAACTCCAAGGGATATTTCTTCTATTGCGAAGAGGAACAAAAGATTTATGTTTCTCGTCATGCCATCTTCTTAGAAACTGAATTTTTGGAAAATCAGATAAGTGGGAACGCAATAAAACTGGAAGAAATTCCAGAACCACGAGCTATTACTGAAAGCTTAGTAGAACCATAGGGTTCGAAAGATCAGGACATTCCTACGCCGCTCCGCAGAAGTAGTAGGCAGTCTCATCCGCCCGAGAGATACTACGGTTTTCTCATAGACGAGGATAGAGAGGATTGCATTATAGAATATGATGAGCCGACTAGCTTCCAGCAGGCCATTCAGAGCGTTGACTCGGTAAAATGGCTGGATGCAATGTAGACCGAAATGGAGTCCATGTACACCAACAAAGTATGGACGTTGGACGTTGCTCCAGATGGGATAAAACCCGTAGGATGCAAGTGGATCTTCAAAAGGAAGATTGGTGTAGATGGACAGGTTGAGACCTATAAAGCTAGACTTGTTGCAAAGGGTTTTCGTCAACGACCTGGTTTGGACTATGACGAGACCTTTTCTCCAGTAGCTATGCTGAAATCCATTCGGATCCTTCTTGCCATTGCTGCCTTCCACGATTATGAGATTTGGCAGATGGACGTAAAGACCGCTTTTCTAAATGGAAATTTAGAGGAGTGTGTTTATATGGACCTGCCAGAGGGTTTCACTCAGAGTGGGAGCAGCGGAAAGGTGTGCAAGTTGCTTAAGTCCATCTATGGACTAAAGCAGGCATCACGGAGTTGGAACATCTGTTTTGATGAGACGGTCAAGGAATTTGGCTTTATCAAAAATCCAGGTGAACCATGCATCTATAGTAGATTTGTAGCGAGAACTGTAGTATTCCTCGTTTTATACGTGGATGACATTCTCTTAATTGGAAATGGCATTCCTATTCTATAATCTGTCAAGGGGTTCTTGTCACACAGGTTCTCCATGAAAGACCTGGGTGATGCCTCATACATTCTGGGGATCCGGATCTATCGTAAAAGATCCAAGAGGATACTGGGACTCTCACAGTCCAGGTACATCGACACCATACTGAAAAGATTCAGTATGAAAGATTCCAAGAGCGGCAATCTACCGGCTTGTCACGGGATCACCCTCTCCAAAGAGATGTCTCCCAAGACTGATTTGGAAAGGGATCGCATGTCTATTATACCCTACGCTTCTGCGGTAGGCTCTATAATGTATGCGATGTTGTGTACCGGACCAGATGTAGCTTATGCACAGAGTGTGGTAAACCGGTATCCGTCAAACCCTGGGGTGAAACATTGGATAGCAGTAAAGAACATTCTAAAGTACCTGAGAAGGACTAAGGAGATGTTCTTGGTGTATGGCGGAAAAGACCTCCAGATCGAGGCCTTTGCTAACTCTAGCTTCCAAAGTGACAAGGATGATTCCAAGTCCATGTCGGGTTATGTCTTTACCCTCAATGGAGGGGCGGTTTTTGGAAGAGTTCCAAACAGGAAACCGTTGCTGACTCGACGATGGAAGCGGAATATATCGCTGCTGCAGATGCCGCAAAAGAAGCTGTCTGGGTAAGGAAGTTCTTAACTGAACTTTTGGTGGTTCCGTCCATTGTTGATCCAATACCTCTGTATTGCGACAACAACGGGGCTATAGCTTTAGCAAAGGAACCAAGGTCCCATCAGAAGTCCAGACACATCTTAAGGCGGTATCACCTGATCAGGGAGATCGTGGGTCTCCAGGAGATCGAGGTTCGGAGAGTTTCTACGGAAGATAACACTGCTGATCCACTCACAAAGGCCTTACCCTAGACTCAGTTCGAGCGGTTGATCGAGATGATAGGTCTTCGATACGCCAGTACATGGCCTTAGTGCAAGTGGGAGATTGTTAGTGTATATGCCCTAGAGGCCATTACTGTATCATACTAGTTTGTATATTACTTAATGGAAGCTTGGGATATTCACCTTGTATAAACAATCTTGCTCAATATAGTAGTATGCTACTTGGTTTGTTTCTGCTTCAATGTGTACATGTGTTTATTTTAGTATATCACCTATACACATTAGTGGAGCACTTAGGATCTTTGCTTGATTACTAGCATTGTGACGGTAGTCACACTAGTGGGGGCTGGGTAATCTATAGGCACATCCTTATGCAGGTCACTAGTCGCAGGACAATCGAGACAGGGCATCGATACTCCGGAGTATACTAGTGTATGCGCTTCTCATCACAGTATGGGAGATGGTCTGTCCCACAGCCATCAGTACGTCGTACTGGAGATAGTATGCAGGTGCTCGTTGGGTTACGAGTACACTGGACAGGACTCGTCGGGAACTGTTGGTTGGTACTATACCTATCGTCAGTTATCAGTTCCCAGGTGACATGAGTACAGCTTAGTCCGCTGACTTGACACTGTCACTACGCCTCGAGTGTGTTCCCACTGTACTTTGATTACTACCCTACCACGGCTCAAAGGAGTCATGCAAACAGGTAGCTTTTGGGTGCAGTCCCGAAGCACTTGGAGGCAGTGACGGTTAGACAGGATTCGTCTCCCCCGGTACTGGGGGTTAACATCGCGCTGTGTCTAAGAGAGCCATTACACGAGTAGTCCCTGGCCCTGGAAAGCGAGATATACTGGTAGGTTTCCTGTGTTATCTCAGGGTGTTCTGGGCTTCACTCCGACATGACTTGTACCGCTATTAGGGGACTGACGTTTACCGCCCCCTAGGCCCGCCATGCGATGTATCAGACGAACAGACCGGACTGTATGGAGACTGTCACAGTCAGACTTAGTAGGAGTTTAGATGGGTTTCACCTGGTCAGTCTTCTTGTCGGCATCTACCTTGGGACCGTTACGCACAGCTAGTGCCGGTTGTGGTCTGTGGTTAAACCCACTGCCGGCGTAGTGTCGAGACTTTAGAGTCCCACATAGAAAGCTATTCGCTTTTAGGGAAAAGTGTAGAGGTCAAATGGTTTTGCGACAGGTCGCATGTTTTTGCGACAGGGTTCGGTCACATCCGTGCACTTGTGCACGTACAGTGTCCGGACAGTTAACACTAGCGTGCTTTGGTTTAAGCCAAATCCTAGTGTACGTTTTGGGATTGGTTTTATCTCGTTTGTATTCGTGTTCCTCGGAACGCGGATGCGGGTGTGTATGCACAGTTGGCGGAGAGACAGAGGCAGAGGATTCTCATTAGGGTTGTTGACTGTTGACTGTTGGCTTTTTGCTCAACCCTAATGAGAATATGATATATGATTAACATTAATATTAATTAAGTATTATAGTGACATGGTTGTTGAGGGGTTGACTTTGTTGACCGGTTGACTAGATTGGACTAGTTGACCATCATCATGACAATAGCTATCATTTCATGGCAAAGACATTTGCTTGCTTGTTTATCTAGTGCAAAATGAGTGCATGAAATGTTATGGCTATTTTGACTTAAACAATCACATAATACTTGATTGGTATTTTTGTTATGATGACTTTGGATTATGAGAGCCAAAGAGAGAAAAGCCTTGCTCATTCTCTCATTCGCTTTCTCTCTCTTGTTTGAGCTCTCACCCTCTTCCTCTTGCTCTCCCTCTCTCTAGTCTATGGTTCACTTTGTAAGTGCACGGCGGCGCCCCGGCCGTCAATCCGACGGCCAAATGCGGAAACGGTGATAAACTTTAATTTTGCGGACTTAGCAAACCGGCACCACCGCGCACTAAACCCCGGATCGTGCCATTAAACTAGATCTATCAAACTATAAGAAGGGAAAGAGATATACCGAATGATCCGAGTCCTCCGGTCTTCTCCTCGTCGTCCCGATCTCCTGCGGAAACTCCGGTCGTCGCCTCCTCGCCGGAAGGGCACCACATCGCCTGTATCTTTTACGGGCTCCCACCTCAATACCGAGGCAACTCGGCCGCGAAGTAGGCTAGCCGACGCGTCCAAGATTTGCTGTAGAATGTGGTGTAGAGTGCATGTCTCACTTTGGGGTTATGTTGCCATTGATGGAGGTGAAGGAAGAATGAACTTTGAGGGAAATGATGCTATCATTTTTTAGCAAGAAAAATGAGAAGATAAAAATGCAACAACCAAAATCAACCTCTCTCATTTTTCCTCGTCTAAATGTGGCCGGCCATATCATCAAGGAAATGGTGGTGGAGACAAAGTATATCACAAGAGGGAGGTGAGTGTAGGAAGTGAAAAGAGGTGACCACATCCTAAACATAATGATCACAAAACTCAAATCCATATCAAATCCATTCACTTCACAATAAATGCATGAAAAGTAAAGATGCTTTCATAATCAATCCTTATGCAATAAAACCCTCCACAATGTGTTATTTGCAAACTTGCAAATAACACCCTCCATCAGAAAAGTCCGGCTGGGAAAGAACAAAGGAAAACCGGCCGGAACGGAATGCAAACTGGCAACTCCAGAAAACTGGTCCCGTAATAAATTACAGGAAAACCCCGATACTGTGCATACACACCCGCATCTGTATTCCGTCCGGATACAAATGCAATGAGACAAAATCTACACTGTACTATACTAGGATCCGGCTTAAACCAAAGCCGGCTAGTAATATCCGTCCGATCCTGATCCGTACAATACCGCACGTATCTGATCGAACCCTGCCATATAACCATACGGCCACTAGTACAAACCGTCCGATCCTGATCCGTGCAATACCGCACGTATCTGATCGGACCCTGCCATATCTCCATACGGCCTCTACAGTGTTTCGCCCGAAAGCTTGAGTAACTGAAAGTGTGGTGGACTCTAAAGACTCATCAATACTATGGCTGTGGATTTAACCACTAGCACGTCAGAGGTATAAGCCAATATGTGACGGGCCACCAGCTATTGACCAAAAGGGACGTCGATGAGCGAACTCATCCTGACACCCTACTGAGCCTGTCAGTGACAATATCCGTACAGTCCGGTCCGTTCGTCTATGAGCATCGCATGTCGGGCCTAGGGGGTTGGTAAAAGTCAGACCCCCAAAAGCGGTACAAGTCGTGTCGGAGTGTAGCCCAGAACACCCTGAGATACTACTGGAATACCTACCAGAAAATCTCCTGCCTTGGCCAAGTACTTTTCATGTTCTGGCTCTCCTAGACACAGCACGACCTCGCCCCCAATACCGGGAGAGACGAACCCCTGCAGATCCGCTCACTGCCTCCATGTGGCTCGGGACTGTACCCAACTAAAACCTGTTTGCACGACTCCTTTGAGCCGTGGTAGGGTAGTAATCAAAGCACAGTTGGAACTCACACGAGACAAATGACGATCCTCAGGTCGATGAACTAACCTGTAGACATGTCACCAGGGAACTTCTATCTGACGTCAGGTATCAGACCAACTAGCATGTTCCCGGCGAGTCCTGTCCGGTGTACTCATAACCCAATGAGCACCTGTATACATCTTAGGTGAACCAACTGACACCAGTGGCTTGTGAGACCGGCCACCGCCCCTCGTCGGGATCTCGACTGTATACACTAGTCTACTCTGGAGAAACGATGCCCTGTCTCGAATCTCCCACGACTAGGGACCTTTTAAGGATGTGCTTGTAGACCCGCAGCTCCCACTTATATGATCGCCCTCATACTGCTGGTGGTCAAGCAAGAATCCTAGGGGCTCTATCAACATGTAATAGCGACTTGTCAGGTCACCTAAAGCAGTACACGATGATAAAGATAAACCAGATAGCATACTATCATCTCGAGTAAGACTGTCCTACCCGGATAGGTCCTCCCTCAATCATTGCAATCACGTGCCTGTGATCCAATAATCGACTCTGAGGGCACTATCTCCAACAATCTCCCACTTGCACTCAAGGCTAATTATTGCAATGTCGCATACTCACAGCCCGTGTGATACCGAACACCCAACTCCTCTACTTGTCAGTCTCACAAAACCTGTTTGCGAAACTATTGCGTTCGAGGAATAGCCTCAGTGAGTGGATCCGCCTTGATGTTTCTTTCTATGTCTCTCTCTATCTCAAGTTCGCGGAGAAAGCCATCTCCCGAAATGAGCAATACCTGTCTTAGAATGTCTGGATGTCTGATGGGACCTAGCTCATAAATGAACTCCAAATCCAAACTTCTTAGACTGTATCGTCAACTGAACTTAATCAGTATCCTGTGCCATGCCACCCTCCGTATTGCCTTGGACCACCTGTCCAAAATACTGCCCCTCGTCAGAAGGAAAACTATAACTCTGACAACCTCCTTGTCGTCCATGTCACCTTGGAAGCCTGGAATGATAACTGTCTCCCGAATAAGGCTGTCGTTATCATATCCCTAGAACATCTACTTATGTTCTAAAACTGCTTCCGACTGTTTCTCCAGGATTGGATCAATGTCAACTTATTGCATCTAGTGCAAGAACAACATCTGGTGTGGTACTTGACATCTCATGATTGACTCAATTGCCTAAGCAAGTGATCTGCCAATCATGCGTATCCCTCTCCCCTTTAGTCTGTAAGACACCTTTAGAGAGGGTGACTCCATCATCTGCAGGTACACTACCGTGCCAGGAGTCGTCCATTCTAAACTTTCATAGAATGCTGTCAAAGTACCCTGATTGGGAAACCACCCAAATCTAGATCTAAAACCATAGATCCAGTAACCAGAATGTCAGATATAATATCCAAGTCCTATGTGGAGAAAACACTGTGTGACGACCAAAGTATAACCGATCGTAGTATAGGAATATCACTTCCTACTACCTTCTCAACAGATCCATCCCCTATTCTGCTGAAGTCAAACCCATGACTGTCACATCAGAAATAGATGATCTATCTCCGCTATATCTGCTTTAGTCTATAAATAGACATAAGCCTGATGTCCACCAATGCTTCCGCTGCTCCCACTGACTACGACAACCCTCTGGCAGAGTCATATAGGCGTACACTTCTAAAGCTAGTTTAGAACGACGCTATACTCATCCTCCTACCGGGTCTCGCAGCCTGGAACAACAACAATGGCAAGTGTGGGTAAACAAGAACTTCCCTGTCACCGTCCTTGAGGCTACCGGAGTACCTCTCGGGTGCCTGAAGTTACCCACCTTATCTGCGGAGTGGCCAATGGAATGTCAAATCAGATTGAATCTTTAGGTTCCTTATCAAATCTTCAGTAATTGCTTGCGGTTCTGGAATCACTTCCAGTTCTACCATACTCCCACTACTGTTTTCTGAAAAAATCCATTTCTTTTAAAATTGTGGCGAGTGAAGAACAATATCACTATTGATCTTCCAGATGGTAGAAAGTCAACCCTCGTCATAGCCTGGGTCAACCCACAAACAGCCATTACAGAAACGTGCCAATGAGTTATCCAGAGTCTGGTTTTAAGCATAAGCCGGACAACTCCCCGTACCTTAACATAGTTAAGATATGAACTGTTCTATATCCAATATAGAACCAGAGGCACTGATTTAATTGAACCAGATTCAAATCATGCAGCTGTCTCCAGTGCATGTCAACTAAATGGAAGGAGGCCGATCAGCGTTACTCAACTTAGGAATGCTTCCAATTATGAGTAACCCGAAAGAGAAGCAAGTTCTCTTAATCATTACTATCATCTGAATACCATACACAAGTATCTACATCTTCGATCACTTTGAAGAATCCCGATACTTGCAATACCTGGTTCTCTACTTTATTCAAATACCTATAACTTCTCAAAATTCAGACACTGTGTTTCCACGAAACACTTGTCTAAAAACTAGAGAAGTCATAAGTAGACTGAATATAGTACGAGGACCAACCCCTCTGTCCTGATGGACCCTGGACAACATACAATACTCTGTATAAGTCCCTTGAGTCTAGCAACTCTTTCACTGTGTGTCGTAGGTTGAAAACTGTACTCATGGTTAAGAAGAATTACACCGCTGTTTAATGCTCCTTACCTAACCATCCACTGATATAGGCAAATGTCATCGACATAATATCAAAAGGTATATCTCACTCTATGAAAATAGACGTACGGATATATCAATTTGAAATTGGTGAACAACAGCGGATATTCAAAACCAAATATTTGCCGACCGGCAAACAGCCCAGGTGATCTCCTCAAATATCACTGATTACAACGAATCCCGATATAATGAGGATGATCACCCAATTCCCAATGACTTACTCCCACTCATCATCTGTAAAACCATACAGATGTGAGAATCATACCTGGTAAATACAGACCCTGGAGTAAGTATCTAATCGGGAAATCAGTTTTCTTTTAACATTACACAGTGAAACTGAAACATTGAAATGTTTCGATGGGGTATCCTGGTATTCCTAGTAATGCCTCTACCATTATCCAGATTCACAACTATAACCGTATGATTCTTTGCCACCTCTCCAAATCCCTTTATATGTCTTTAGTCATTACCTTCTGCACACCCCTTTAGGCCAATTGGTTTTCTTCCTTCCCTACCGTTCGGCACCAACCTATGGTTTGGAAGAAGACTATCCAATAAGCATAATGGGTGTACTGTCCTAATCCTAGGAGCACTCGCAATGCGAGAGAAGGTGAAGATAAAAGACAACCGAATAAACCTTATTCCTATTTCTCCTGGACCAGAATCCATCCCCGAACTGGAACAAGCTCCTTTCGAGTTCGTATATAACCATACGATGGAGTATCCACTAAACTGTGGATCTTCGTAGTGATACGGAGTGTCCTGGAGAAATACAAAGGTGATTTGGGATTGGCGAAGAAATACTTGGTTTGGTCGTGAATAGCAGTCGCATTTTACTTTGCCCTCTTACTAATCCCTTGCTTTGTCTGAACTTAATACCTTCTGCACACCGTTTAGTCTAATTGGCTTTCTACATTCCCTACCGGTCGGCACCAGCCTAAGGTTTGGAAGAAGACTATCCAATTTGCGTAATAGGTGTACTACTCCTAAACCAAGGAGTACTCACAACCTGAGAGAAGGTGAAAAGGAAAGACAACTGAATAGTCTTATTCGTTTTCTCCAGAACCGGAAACCATCCTCGAATACCTTCGAGTTCGTATATAACCATACGATGGTTTTGTCCAATTGAAGTGGACGTTCGTAGTAATACGGGGTGTCCTGGAGAAAAGGGGAAAAGTAGGAGTGGCAATGAGGTTTGCAACTCTGACAATCCAAAAGCCAGTATTAAGTAGGTTCGGTCAACTTGGTCCCTGAGTCATAGTCTAGGGTCGGATCAATGGTCGCTGCCAGAGAGAGAGAGAGAAAAGAAACACTCAGCGTGCACTCTATCCTAGATCAGAATGGTTACCAATTTATCTAATCTGGAAACCTCCCACTGTACCTCAAATTCTCCTTCAAACCTGAAAGAAGAATTAGTCGGGGTCACCCGAGGAGTAAACCAACTCATCAGTGGGAATCGGGATCCAACTATCATTGCATGATAACGTGACGGAATCCGCTCACGGTGTCACACTCCAGAAGGTATGCGCATATCTGGCAAGTTTCAGTACTTTTGAAACTCCCGATGTGAATTTTACCCCATGCTCTTATGACCATGACTTTGGCCAACATATCATAAGTCACATGTCAAGTTCTACCCGTCATTCTCCAGGTTAATTTGAACCCACCCGTACATACCCTTGACTTTGGCCAAAATGGCAGTACGACTGTCCCAAACCAACGCATCTATCTATGCTGCATATGAATACCCAACAGCTACCAAACACCGTGCCTTGACTTTGGCCAACATACACAGCTTGAATACTATTGACTATCCATATGAAATGACGGAGGGCTACGAATGGTTTCTGGCGAAAACCTTTATCGTAATGAACTTGATATCGTTGAAGGAACGGATAGCTTTTTAGAAAATATAGTGACGAAAACCTTTACTAAAGAGGTCACTCCCGGTGAAGGGATCTCGGCTCTTTCCCCGTAGAATGGGGTGCAGGATATTCCAAATGAATACCATGATGCAAAGCAAAAGTAATCGGCTATAGTGAAGTTAATGCCCTGACGCAAACTTCTGTCCAAGGGGCACTCCCGGTGAAGGGATCTCGGCCCTTGCCTCGTCGACTGAGGAGCAGGATATTCCATATGAATACCACAATGCAAAGCAAAAGTAAACGTCCTTGCAATAACAGCTTTTTGAAAAGTGTTCCAACAACATCAGAATAGGTTTGTTTTAACTTGCATTGATCCGAATCAACGCAGTCCCATCAATTGATCACACCACAAAGAACGAAAATATACTGATGTACGTATATGCCATCCGCATTCGCCACTGGGTCCCGTCATCACCCGTTAGGTTAGCTAACTAACGACAGAGCGGGGACTGGACTAGCGCGGATGTAAAACATATACAACATCTACTAATATATATACCAATATATTATATTCGCTCAAGGCGTGATAAAATGCAACATCACAGAAATGTACAGCATCACAGAACAATACAGATATCTGGGATCCCCGGGTTTCACAGAGCCACTGCTGAAACCCGACGTTCCCCTGGTCGTGTGGATAGCCTGTGCAATGAAATCCTAGACCCCTATGGGCACGGCAAGTTACCCGCCATAACCTGAAGCGAGGCAGCCCCCTTCAGCACCGTGAATGGACCACCCAGCACTTCATGGAATCCGGTAACTTGGGCACCCCTCCTGGGTCAACCTGTACCCCCTACGAGTGCGGCGAATAGCCCGCCAATCCTAGAGTGAAGTCCCCTCCGTCTCAATGCCATGAGATGCGGGCTTGTTGCCCTCCAGAACCCGGCTATCCGTGCACCCCTCCGCGGGGTAAGCCTAGTACAGAAAGTAAAATATACATACAACGGGTACATCGACCGCAACCAGGTCGTGCCCCAAAAGAATAATACAATCAGGCAGTGACGGCACTCCACATGTCGGACGCTCGCCCTGCAATATCAAATGTACATAATACAGAACTATACTAACATTGCATCCAGGCTATCCCCACGACCGCTCCGCAACATCACAGCAAAATACATAGAACATCAACGTGAAAATCACGTTCGCAAATCCGTCTAACCGGGCTATAGCAGTTAGACCGGATTTACCGATCAAGTGACATTCACGGTCGCAGATATAATGTAAATACTGTGAAATAATGTGTTTAAAATATCCGATCGATCAAAAATTAACAAGTGGGCCCCCAATCAATACTTTAGCACTCATAGAAAAACCTGGGCCCAATTTTAATATTCCAAAACCCCTAAAAATAGCCCAGAAGCCCACTGGAAAAAAAATGATGCATTGACGACTCCAATGTGCGGCGGAACCGCGGCCCCAGGGGGGGTTTGGCCGCGGTTCCGCGCTCCAATCGTCGACTGAATGTATCGAATTTTTCCAGCAGTCTTATAATTTCCAGTACATTAGTTTTTTACAATCTGAAAAATTTTTGGACACCAAAAAATTTTAGCAGAAAACTGATGTGAACTAAAATTAGGTTTTTTGAATTTTGGTCGATCGGAACTGAAAAACACATCAAACGAAGCTAGACGACGTTAATGGCGAGGCTCTGATACCACTGTAAGTGCACGGCGGCGCCCCGGCCGTCAATCCGAAGGCCAAATGCGGAAACGGTGATAAACTTTAATTTTGCGGACTTAGCAAACCGGCACCACCGCGCACTAAACCCCGGATCGTGCCATTAAACTAGATCTAGCAAACTATAAGAAGGGAAAGAGATATACCGAATGATCCGAGTCCTCCGGTCTTCTCCTCGTCGTCCCGATCTCCTACGGAAACTCCGGTCGTCGCCTCCTCGCCGGAAGGGCACCACATCGCCTGTATCTTTTACGGGCTCCCACCTCAATACCGAGGCAACTCGGGCGCGAAGTAGGCTATCCGACGCGTCCAAGATTTGCTGTAGAATGTAGTGTATAGTCCATGTCTCACTTTGGGGTTATGTTGCCATTGATGGAGGTGAAGGAAGAATGAACTTTGAGGGAAATGATGCTATCAATTTTTAGCAAGCAAAATGAGAAGATAAAAATGCAACAACCAAAATCAACCTCTCTCATTTTTCCTCATCTAAATGTGGCCGGCCATATCATCAAGGAAATGGTGGTGGAGACAAAGTATATCACAAGAGGGAGGTGAGTGTAGGAAATGAAAAGAGGTGACCACATCCTAAACATAATGATCACAAAACTCAAATCCATATCAAATCCATTCACTTCACAATAAATGCATGAAAAGCAAAGATGCTTTCATAATCAATCCTTATGCAATAAAACCCTCCACAATGCGTTATTTGCAAACTTGCAAATAACACCCTTCATCGGAAAAGTCCGGCCGGGAAAGAACAAAGGAAAACCGGCCGGAACGGAATGCAAACTGGCAACTCCAGAAAACTGGTCCCGTAATAAATTACAGGAAAACCCCGATACTGTGCATACACACCCGCATCTGTATTCCGTCCGGATACAAATGCAATGAGACAAAATCTACACTGTACTATACTAGGATCCGGCTTAAATCAAAGCCGGCTAGTAATATCCGTCCGATCCTGATCCGTACAATACCGCACGTATCTGATCGAACCCTGCCATATAACCATACGGCCAATAGTACAAACCGTCCGATCCTGATCAGTGCAATACCGCACGTATCTGATCGGACCCTGCCATATCTCCATACGGCCTCTACAGCGTTTCGCCCGAAAGCTTGAGTAACTGAAAGTGTGGTGGACTCTAAAGACTCATCAATACTATGTCTGTGGATTTAACCACTAGCACGTCAGAGGTATAAGCCAATACGTGACGGGCCACCAGCTATTGACCAAAAGGGACGTCGATGAGCGAACTCATCCAGACACCCTACTGAGCCTGTCAGTGACAATATCCGTATAGTCCGGTCCGTTCGTCTATGAGCATCGCATGTCGGGCCTAGGGGGTTGGTAAAAGTCAGACCCCCAAAAGCGGTACAAGTCGTGTCGGAGTGTAGCCCAGAACACCCTGAGATACTACTGAAATACCTACCAGCAAATCTCCTGCCTTGGTCAAGGACTTTTCATGTTCTGGCTCTCCTAGACACAGCACGACCGCACCCCCAATACCGGGAGAGACGAACCCCTGCAGATTCGCTCACTGCCTCCATGTGGCTCGGGACTGTACCCAACTAAAACCTATTTGCACGACTCCTTTGAGCCCTGGTATACAATCAAAGCACCGTGGGAACTCACATGAGACAAATGACGATCCTCAGGTCGATGAACTAACCTGTACACATGTCACCAGGGAACTGCTATCTGACGTCAGGTATCAGACCAACTAGCATGTTCCCGGCGAGTCCTGTCCGGTGTACTCATAACCCAATGAGCACCTGTATACATCTTAGGTGAACCAACTGACACCAGTGGATTGTGAGACCGGCCACCGCCCCTCGTCGGGGTCTCGACTGTATACACTAGTCTACTCTGGAGAAACGATGCCCTGTCTCGAATCTCCCACGACTAGGGACCTTTTAAGGATGTGCTTGTAGACCCCCAGCTCCCACTTATATGATCGCCCTCATACTGCTGGTGGTCAAGCAAGAATCCTAGGGGCTCTATCAACGTGTAATAGCGACTTGTCAGGTCACCTAAAGCAGTACACGATGATAAAGATAAACCAGATAGCATACTTTCATCTCGAGTAAGACTGTCCTACCCGGATAGGTCCTCCCTCAATCATTGCAATCACGTGCCTGTGATCCAATAATCGACTCTGAGGGCACTATCTCCAACACACTTGTCTCATGTGTTGAGAAGCAAGAACCATAGAGAAAAATCCCAACACACTCTCCTCTACTCACTCTAGTTCACAAGGTTTAGCAAACCGAGTGAACTAGTTTCTTCAAATTTCGAAGAAGAAGCCAACGGTAGAAGCTTTCGGGTGGATCGATCTTCGGCGCAAGGAGACGACGGGGTGAAGCCGATCCGTACACCAACGAGAGTTCAAGAAAGAAAGGTATAACCCCCTAACCGAGTAGTTAACAACTCCTAGTTAGGTTGTTAGGTAGATAGTTTAACAAAGATCCGTTTTGAGTCCATGTTACCTCCTCTAGAAAAATCGTTTTTCGTCATTTCCGCAAGCCCGTAAGTACCGGGAGCGGTAGCATGGACTTACAAAACCATCGTATGGTTATATATGAACTCGAAGGGATTTATTCAAGGATGGTTTTCGGTTCTGGAGAAAACGGATAGGACTATTCAGTTGTCTTTTCCTTTTACCTTCTCTCAGGTTGCGAGTACTCCTTGGTTTAGGAGATAGTACACCTATTACGCAAATTGGATTGTCTTCTTCCAAACCTTAGGCTGGTTCCGAACGGTGGGGAATGAAGAAAACCAATTTGCATAACGAAGGTGTACAGAAGGTATTAAGTAAAGATATAACAAGGGATTAGTAAGAGGGCAAAGTAAAATTGCGACTGCTATTCACGACCAAACCAAGTATTTATTCGCCAATCCAAAATCACCTTTGTATTTCTCCAGAACACTCCGTATCACTACGAAGATCCAAAGTTTATTGGATACTCCATCATATGGTTATATACGAATTCGAAAGGAACTTGTTCCAGTTCGGTGATGGATTCTAGTTCAGGAGAAATAGGAATAAAGTTTATTCGGTTGTCTTTTATCTTCACCTTCTCTCATTGCGAGTGCTCCTAGGATTAGGACAGTACACCCATTATGCTTATTGGATAGTCTTCTTCCAAACCATAGGCTGGTGCCGAACGGTATGGAAGGAAGAAAACCATTTGGCCTAAAGGGGTGTACAGAAGGTAATGACTAAAGACCTAGAAACGGATTTGGAAAGATGGCAAAGAATTACAAGGTTACAGTTGTGAATCTGGATAATGGAAGAGACATTACTAGGAATACCGGGATACCCCATCGAAACATTTCAATGTTTCAGTTTCACTGTGTACTGTTAAAGGAAAATTGATTTCCCGATTAGATACTTACACCAGGGTATGTATTTACCAGGTATGATTCTCACATCTGTATAGTTTTTACAGATGATGAGTGGGAGTAAGTTATTAGGAATTAGGTGATTGTCCTCATTATATCGGAATTCGTTGTAATTGGTGATATTTGAGGAAATCACCTGGGTTGTTTGCCAGACGGCAAATATTTGGTTTTGAATATCCGCTGTTATGCACCAATTTCAAATTGATATATCTGTACGTCTATTTTTATAGAGTGAGATTTACCTTTTTGAAATTAAGTCCATGACATTTACCTATATCAGTGGATGATTAGGTAAGGAGCATTGAACAACGATGTAATTCTTCATAACCATAAGTACAGTTTTCAACCTACGACATACAGGGATTGAGTTATCAGACTCAAGGGACTTATACAGAGTATTGTATGTTGTCCAGGGTCTATCAGGACAGAGGGGTTGGTCCTCGTACTATATTCGGTTTACTTATGACTTCTCTAGTTTTTAGACAGGTGTTTCGTGGAAACACAGTGTCCGAATTTTGAGAAGTTATAGGTATTTGAATAAAGTAGAGAACCAGATATTGCTGGTATCAGGATTCTTCAAAGTGATCGGAGATGTAGATACTTGTGTAGGGTATTTAGTTGATAGTAGTGATTAAGAGAACATGCTTCTCTTTCAGGTTACTCATAATTGGAAGCATTCCTAAGTTGAGTAACGCTGATCGGCCTCTTTCCATTTAGTTGGCATGAACTGGAGATAGCTGCATGATTTTAATCTGGTTCAAATAAATCAGTGCCTCTGGTTCTATATTGGATATAGAACAGTTCATATCTTAACGATGTTAAGGTACGGGGAGTTGTCCGGCTTATGCTTAAAACCAGACTCTGGATAACTCTAGGCACGTTTCTGTAATGGCTGTTTGAGGGTTGACCCAGGCTATGACGAGGGTTGACTTTCTACCATCTGGAAGATCAATAGTGATATTGTTCTAGACTCGCCACAGTTTTAATAAAAATGGATTTTTTCAGAAAACAGTAGTTGGAGTATGGTAGAACTGGAAGTGATTCCAGAACCACAAACGATTACTGAAGATTTGATTGGAATCTAAAGATTCAATATGGCTTAAGATTCCATTGGCCACTCCGCAGATAAGGTGGGTAACTTCAGGCACCCAAGAGGTACTCCGGTGGCCTTAAGGACGGTGACAGGGAAGTTCTTGTTTACCCAGACTTGCCATTGTTGTTGTTCCAGGCTGCGAGACCCGGCGGGAGGATGAGTATAGCGTCGTTATAAACTGGCTTTAGAAGTGTACATCTATATCACTCTGCCAGCGTGTTGTCGTAATCAGTGGGAGCAGCGGAAGCATTGGTGGACATGTGGCTTATGTCTATTTATAGACTAAAGCAGATGTAGCGGAGATAGATCATCTATTTCTGACGTGACAGTCATAGATTTGACTTCATCAGAATAGGGGATGGATCTGTTGAGAAGGTAGTAGGGTGTGATGTCATGGTATTTGGATGACATACACAGAGTAGGAAGTGATATTCCTATACTACGATCGGTTATACTTTGGTCGTCACACAGTGGTTTCTCCACATGGGACTTGGACATTATATCAGACATACTGGTTACTAGATCTATGGTTTTAGATCTAGATTTGGGTGGTTTCCCAATTAAGGGTACTTAGACAGCATTCTAAGAGTATCAAGAATAGACGACTCCTGGCACGGTAGTGTACCTGCAGGTGATGGAGTCACCCTCTCTAAAGGTGTCTTACAGACTAAAGGGGAGAGGGATGTGCATGATTGGCAGATCACTTGCTTAGGCAATTGAGTCAATCATGAGATGTCAAGTACCACACCAGATGTTGTTTTTGCACTAGATGCAGTATGTTGACATTGATCCAATCCTGGGGAAACAGTCGGAAGCAGTTTTAGAACATAAGTGGTTGTTCTAGGGATATGATAACGACAGCCTCATTCGGGAGACAGTTATCATTCCAGGCTTCCAAGGTGACATGGACGACAAGGAGGTTGTCGGAGTTATAGTTTTCCTTCTGACGAGGGGCAGTATTTTGGACAGGTGGTCCAAGGCAATACTGAGGGAGGCATGGCGCAGGATACTGATTAAGTTCAGTTGACGATACAGTCTAAGAAGTTTGGATTTGGAGTTCATTTATGATCTAGGTCCCATCAGACATCCAGACACATTCTAAGACAGGTATTGCTCATTTCGGGAGATGGGTTTCTCCGCGAACTTGAGATATAGAGAGACATAGAAAGAAACTTCAAAGCGGATCCACTCATTGAGGCTATTCCTCGAACGCAATAAGTTTCAAAAACGAGCTTTATGAGACTGACTAGTAGAGGAGTTGGGTGTTCGGTATCACACGGGCTGTGAGTATGCGACATCGCAATAATTAGCCTTGAGTGCAAGTGGGAGATTGATGGAGATAGTGCCCTCAGAGTCAATTATTGGATCACAGGCGCGTGATTGCAATGACTGAGGGAGGACCTATTCTGGTAGGACAGTCTTACTCAAAATGATAGTATGCTATCTAGTTTATCTTTATCATCGTGTACTGCTTTAGGTGACCTTACAGGTCACTATTGCACGTTGATAGAGCTCCTAGGATTCTTGCTTGACTGCCAGCAGTATGAGGGCGATCATATATGTGGGAGCTGGTAGTCTATAAGCATATCCTTAAAAGGTCCCTAGTCGTGGGAGTTTCGAGACAGGGCATCGATACTCCAGAGTAGACTAGTGTATACAGTCGAGACCCCGACGAGGGGCGGTGGACGGTCTCACAAGCCACTGGTGTCAGTTGGTTCACCTGAGATGTATACAGGTGCTCATTGGGTTATGAGTACACCGGACAGGACTCGCCGGGAACATGCTAGTTGGTCTTATACCTGACGTCAGATAGCAGTTCCCTGGTGACATGTGTAAAGGTTAGTTCTGTTAGTTAAATGTATGCCCTAGAGGCCATTACTGTACATTGGATGTATATTGTAGTGGATGCTGGGACATATATAGGTAGGACTTTCTTGCTCGACATGATAGTACGCTATCTGGTTGCTCTTTATCTTAACGTGTATACTTTCCGTCTCTCTGTTACATGTTGATAAAGCCCTTAGGATGAGTACTCGACTTCCAGGACTGTGATGCAGATCATACTAGTGGGGCCTGGATAGTCTATGAGTACATCCTTCAATGTTCCAGGTCGAGGGAATATCGAGACGGGGCATCGATATTCCAGAGTAGACTAGCGTATATCTTCTCGACCCATACGATGGGGGATGGATGATCCCATATCCATTGGTGTTTGACATCAGAGATGGTATGCGGGTGCTCAGTGGAGACTGGGTATACTGAACGGACTCGCCGAGAACTCCCAGATGGTATTATACCTCACGTCAGATGGCAGTTCTCTGGTGACACTGGTACAGCTTAGTCTGTTGACCCGAGATCGTCATAGAGTCTTGTGTGTGTTAGTTATATGTATGCCCTAGAGGCCATTACTGTACATTGGATGTATATTGTAGTGGATGCTGGGACATATATAGGTAGGACTTTCTTGCTCGACATGATAGTACGCTATCTGGTTGCTCTTTATCTTAACATGTATACTTTCTGTCTCTCTGATTACATGTTGATAAAGCCCTTAGGATGTGTACTCGACTTCCAGGACTGTGATGCAGATCATACTAGTGGGGCCTGGATAGTCCATGAGTACATCTTTGAAATGTTCCTAGTCGAGGGAATATCGAGACGGGGCATCGATATTCCAAAGTAGACTAGCGTATATCTTCTCGACCCATGCGATGGGCGATGGATGATCCCATATCCATTGGTGTTTGACATCGGAGATGGTATGCGGGTGCTCAGTGGAGACTGGGTACACTGAACGGACTCGCCGAGAACTCCCAGATGGTATTATACCTCACGTCAGATGGCAGTTCTCTGGTGACACTGGTACAGCTTAGTCTGTTGACCCGAGATCGTCATAGAGTCTTGTGTGTCTCCCACTGTGCTTTGATTTCCACCCTACCACGGCTCTACTGAGTTGTGCAAACAGGTGGTTTTTGGGTACAGTCCCGATTCACATGGAGGCAATGAGCGATAGGAGGGGATTCGTCTCTCCCGGTATTGGGGGTTGATGTTGTGCTATGCTCGACTGGCCATAACAGGAAATCCCTGGCCAGGGTTGCTGTGATATACTGGTAAGTGTTATCAGTAGTTTCACAAATGTTATGGACCCTACGTCGGCATGACTTATCGAGCTATTGGGGTCTGACGTTTACCACCCCTAGGCGAGATATGCGACATATCAGACGAACAGACCTGACTGTATGGTAAGTGTTACTGGTTGGATTCGCAGGAGTGTGAGCGGGCTTGCTCTTCGATCTTCTGATCGCTCAATACCCGGGTGGCCGTTACGTTTAGCAGACCGCTTGCGGCTTGTGGGTGTTTGATATGATCATCATCTGCTGCCGGCGTATTGACGAGTCTTTAGAGTCCTACACAGAGGTTTCCTAGCTCAAGCGAAACGAAATAGGAGCACATATGAGATATGTGCGGGACCGAGAATAATGCGTGTATGTGATACCGTATTACATTCTCGCGATGAATGTATCGATTGGTTATATGCGATGTTACCTAGTTATCGAATCAAGGATTGATTCGATAAGCCGATACATAGGATACTAGTCGGTTTATATGCGATATGACCGGATCGTTAAATCAAATGTTGATTTAATGATTTAATGTATAATTTTATATTTGATATATCACTTTGCATTAACTAGTATTGGTTGACTTTAAAAGGATTTTCTCACTTGAATTGTGCAAGTTGTATATGTGATATATTTCTATGTGCACATGATTCTATCATGTTTGTTGATACATTCTTGTTTTGTTTTGTGTAAAGTATTAAACCATGGTTAGTTAGTGATTAGGGTTTCATCTTATTCATTTATCTTTTTATTTTATTTATTTCAAAAGAAAAAGATAAAGATAAATGAATGGTTGAATCTTTTGTTTTTAGTTGAAGTTTCTTGAAACTTTTGACCTAGTCATTCTTTTGACCTTTTGCTTAACCCTAACCATTTAACTAACCTAAGTTAATTCTCTACACTTAACTATAGTTGAAGTCATGATAAGTATTGATTTAATTATCTCATTTTTAATTAACTTATCATATCTTCTTCTTCTTCTTCATCTTCTTCAAAATGGAGAAAGCTTGCTACTCCAATGGCAAGTCATGAAATCTAGTGAGAAATCCAAAACTAAAGTTTACCCACTTCCTATTTCTTCATCCTCTACCTCTTGCCAAGTAGTATAGGGTGTTTCCTTCACAAGTTTTTCCGACTTGGTGAAGTTGGAGCTTGTTCTAGCGATGCCTCGACGTAGATCATCTTCGGCATCGAACCGACGATCAAGCCCGCCCATTCTTCGACAAGGCCGACGTTGGAGTCCGGATGGATTTTGGACAGCGGAGTGGACTTCGTTGCGGAGCCGTGGAGGAGGTGGACCGGATCTACAAAGGTTGTATGTCCGTTCCCTTAGTTAAAATGAAAACTAGTTTCTTTTTCGCCTATGTATATCTAGCAAACGATCCGTTCTAGGGTTTGTAGGCACCGTATTTTTTAGAAATTATCGTGTTCGATCACTTGTGAGACATCACTAGGGTGCCTAGGAAACCTACAGTGGTATCAGAGCCTAGCTAGAGCCTTAGGCGAAGTCCCGACGGAATTAGAAGTCCGAACGAACACAAAACCCCGACCGGAATATGCTCTCTGGACTGTTTCCGAAAATGTGGATTTTTGTATAATAAAAATGCCTAAAAAATTCAATAAAAAATTATAAGAATTACTGTGCAAACTCAGACAAATGATTCATCAAACAGAGCGCAGAACCGCGGCAGAAGACTAGCTTCTGCGGCGGTTCCGCGGCTAGGTAGTGACGTCATCACATATCTTCTGCACAGTAATTCCTATTTAATTATTCTGGATTTTATGGGAATATTTAAAATTTATTCCAGAGTAGAATGTTCTGAGTTGTATTGGGAACTCGGTGTATTCGATCGGACTGTCTAAATTTTGTCGGTGTGCTTTTCCGGGTATTTTTAGAATATGTTAAAAAGTTCGACCGGATATAAATACCCACTTTTTCCCCTGCCGGGAAACATCCAATTGTTGGATTTTTCCGTAGTTTAACGACGTTCTAAGTAGTGCAAGTAACGCGATGGACCCTCTAGAAGACAACAAACCTTAACTCGATTATGTGACCGTCTTGAACTGCCCTTTGAACCTTCGGGTTTGGGGCAGTACGGCGTGCCACATGTGAGGCGTTGGCTTGACCCTTCTACGGCTGGACCGTCGGTACTGAGGCACGAACTGAATGTTGTTAGACTTATTTCATGTGTTGATCAGTATCGGGAAAACTTGGGTGTTCGATTGTTCGATCGGAAAGTTTGACATTTTCTATTTATCTGGAATGGGATACAATAATTGGAATTCACAATAAGTTATGAGATAACTGAATGAATGTTATAAACATAGCACTTTAGTCTCACTTGATCGGTTGCCACGGAATTTTGATGTGATCAAAAGTTCGTCGCAATCACGTAGCGTACGCGGATACTCGCCGGGTAAACTTAATAGACAGCCTCACTCCACAGCCCCGACCAAGTGACTGTAGGAGAACCCCGTCGCCGAAAGCATCCGTTCGGGTGCTCGCGGTAGCGGTGTTCCGCCTTGGTGCACTTCGTCGACGGTATTAGGGGTGCGGCCGTCTACTGAAGTTTGCGACGAGCATTCGATCAGAATGTCGGGAATCCTGTTGAATTGCCCGACCTGATATTGAAAAGAGTTTTCGATAATGAGACTAAAATGCGGGGTTTATAATTGTTAGGCATGCGATGTCTAAGTAATTCATTTGGTCAGGCATGCGATGTCTGAGGTGGTTGCGGATTCCAACTGTTATAGTTTTACACTTTCTTTTCTGTGACCGTAAGTGTAATATGTGATATCGCCGGTTTCGTTGCTATATGTCAACGACAATTGGGATGGACATATTTACTTACGTTGATGACATGTGATGTTATGTGTTGCTGGATATGTTGTATTGGATCGTCGTGTTTGAATAGCCGGGGGTTTTTATGTGAGATGAGTGTTTTTCATTTTCATGCATGTAAAAACCTGTATGTAATATTC
Organism: Agapanthus africanus; assembly: GCA_030015575.1. Classification (NCBI taxonomy): domain Eukaryota; kingdom Viridiplantae; phylum Streptophyta; class Magnoliopsida; order Asparagales; family Amaryllidaceae; genus Agapanthus; species Agapanthus africanus. The sequence goes on along the minus strand of JASDDO010000006.1, from coordinate 122,905,447 downwards.
TTTTATTGGGACACTTCCAGGTTGCGGAAGTAGTCACCGTTTGTATATTATTTACTTTTCTGCACTAGGATAGACCCAAGGAGGGGAGCACTAGTAACCGGGTTCTAGGGTCCAGAGGGAGACCAACTCGAGGAGTCGAGTCCGGGTCTCCTAACCCTAGAATTGGTAGGGTTGCTTGCCGCTCTCGTAGGGGTCTAGGGGTGTGGGATTGGCTATTCATCACGACCGTGGAATCCGTGTTTTATACTGGCTCGTATTGAAAACACGGACGTCCTAGTATATCCAATATTTCATATGTTTCTTCTGCTGTGTTTTATCTGAGATCATGCGATGTTCTGTGGCAGATATTAAATATAGTATATATGATATATTATATAGATGTTACTTATGTTTTACACCCGGGCTAGCCCTGCCCTGCTCTGCCGTTAGTTACCTAACCTAACGGTGCACGAGGGGACATCGAGGCGAATGCGGATGGCATAAGTGTACGTCATATTTATCTGTGATGTTTAGGTAATTTAAATGATGGGATATTCATTAATGAGATTAATGAAAGAAAAATAAACCTAATTGATGTTGTGGAATCGAATTTCAAAATAAAACAGGTAGCTACAGTTCTTGCTTTGCATCGCGGTGTTCCTTGTAGAACATCCTGCACCTTATTCGATAAGGAAAGGACCGAGATCCCTTCACCGGGAGTGACTCCTTTAGCAATAACTGGCAGATGCTACAACCCTCGGTTTGTCATTTGATCGCTTCTATAGTTTCCGCTTTGCACAGTGATATATATGATATATCCCGCACCTCATTCTACGAGGAAAGGGCCGACGATCCCTTCACCGGGAGTGACCCCTTTAGCAAAACTAGAAAAGCTTCAAAAACATTCCATTTAAAAAACCATTTGATTCCGCAACGAGATCAAGTTGAAAGCGTTACAGGTTTTCACAAAAACCAGCCGCAACCGTCCGTCATTTTAGGAAGTAGAGTAATTAGTATTCGTGCTGTGTTTGTTGACCATAGTCAAGGCACAATGTACGGTAGCTAAGTGATGTCTTCCTACACCGCATATGATGCGATTAGTTAGGACAGTCGCGTGACTTTGTTGACCTTAGTTATGGGTCATGTGGGTGGGTCTAATTAATCACGAAATGACGGGTAGAACTTGACTAGTACTTATGATTTGTTGACCATAGTTAAGGTCATAGGTGCTAGGGGTAAAAACCATTATCGGGAGTTTCAAGTGTTGAAACTTGCAATGAGATTGCATACCTTCTATGTGATAGTTGGATCCCGATACCCACTGCGAGTAATTGTTACTCCTGGGAGAGTTTTGCACTTTGCAATTAGCCGATCAAGTAGGTGTCTAGAAAGGTGTCAACGGGGTTACGCCTCTGGGAAAACGAGGTTTACAGTAATTAGGTCCGTGCGAAAGCATGGGGAACCTCCCTCAAAGTACCGACACTGGCCTGGCTGAAAGATTGGCGAACTTGTAGAGTGTAATTAGTCCCGGCTAGTCTTTCCTTTTAGGGTTTGAAGGAAGATTTGATAAAAACAGTGGGAGCCATCCTGATTAGATAAAATATATAACCAATCTGATCTTGCTAGAGCGCACGCAGAGTGTTTTCTTCTCTCTCTCTCCAGGTAGCGACCATATCACGCCTTAATCAAGATAATAATACGGATGTATTGACCGAACCCGCATGTTATACTGAGCTGGGGAACGTTGTATACGTTGGTCCCGCTCCAACTTATAATTGTTATAAGACAGAGCAGGAAATAGGGGAATACCAAGATTCCCATGCCGCCCAAACGAAGAGAGTGCATGCTGATGCATCATCTTCGGGTGTGTTCATTGTGCAGAACTGTTTCTCAGTATCCTCTGCATCCATGGTATATGATTCCGGATCAGGATCCCAGATATGTAAGCTGTTACATAGGGCTACAAAAGGGTAGAAAAACTGAGAACGGGTGATAAGTTTCATGAGACAGAAAACGGGGCAAGTGTTGCAGCCAAGTCTGTCGGTCACTGTCATCCTGTATTGTAATACATTGATTCTGGACGAATGTTATTAGATACCGAACCTGATATACAAAATCATATCAGTCTCTTTATTAGTAAAGAAATGATAAAATTTTGTATTGTTGGATAATGTTTTGAACATTTCCTATATCAAAAGTTGATCGGTTCAGGCACGTTATCTAAAAGCATAGACGTTCAAAATCAAACCACAGTTCTTAACGTACAGAACACACACAAGAAGAGTTCAGAAATGAACGAATCCTTCTTGAGGCATTGTAGACTAGGTCACATCAATGCGACCCGACTGGCTGAAGTTACATTTTAGATGCATATTTAAATCAGTTTAAATTTACATCTTGTGAAACTTGCCAGTCATGTCACAAAGATTAGATGACCATAGCTCTGTTTATTGGAAACAGAGAAAGAGTTAGCAAACTCTTGGGACTGATACATGATGATGTATGTAAAGTCTCCAGTCTACACATGCCTGGATTGGTTCTTTATACTTCATTATATTCTCTGATAATCTCCCAAGATTCAGTCATATGTTCCTGTTGAAACATAAGTCCGAACCTTTTAAGGTATTCACAGAATATAAGTAAGAAGTAGAGAACCAATAACCGGGTATAAGTATTATGTCCTATGATAAGATCAGGGAGGAGAATACTTGTGCATAGCATTCCTGGACCATTCTAAAGGAGAATGAGATTCTCTCTCCGTACTACTCCTCTGAATACACCACAGCACAACGGTGTATCAGGGCGGAGCAATTGCACAATATTAGATATGGTGTACTCTATGATGAGTATTACTGAGTTACCTATTTCCTTTTGGGGTTATGCACTTGAGAAGCTGCATACCTATTGAATTAGGTTCGAATCAAATCAGTGCCTACCACTCCATATAAGATATGGTGCGGGAAGATCCTATCTCTTAAGTAAGTTAATATTTGGGTTGTCCGGCCTATGTTTAAAGCAAAATCCGGACAAGATCGAGGCAGGATCAGTTCTGTAGAACTGGAAAGGTTCCAGCTATACAAAACTGCAGTTGATGATTTGACAGAACCGTAAGATTCTATAGTTCCCGATGAACCTCAGCCTCTCCGCCGATCTAGTAGGGTTCCTCATCCGCCTGAGAGATACCTCGGTTTCTCGATGACAGTGGGAGCAAGGATTGCATCATGAGATGATGGCCCAACTAGTTTCGAGCAGGCCATCGAGAGTAGGGACTCTGTAAGAATGGCTGGATGCTTAGCGATCTGAGATGGAATCCATGTACACCAGCAAAGTATGGACTTTAGCTGCTATATCTGAAGGGTTAAATCCCCATCAGGAGCAAGTACATCTTGAGAAGATTACTTGGTGTAGATGGAAAAGTTGAGACTTTCAAAGCTAGGCTTATTAAAGGTTTTAGTCATCAACCAGGCATGGATAATGATGAAACCTTTTCCAAGTGACTATGCTTAAGTCCATCCAGATCCTACTTGCCACGGCTACATACCATGACTACGATATCTGGCGGTTGGGTGCCCTGACTGTTTTTCTAAATACTGATTTAGAAGAGAACGTCTATAAGAACACAGCCAGAGGTCTTCGTAAACAGTGGGAGCAGCGGAAACGTGTGCAAGTTGCTTTACAAAATGAAGCAGGCATCGCGGAGTTGGAATGTCTGTTTTGATGTGATAGTCAAAGTGTTTGACTTCATCAAAATGGTAGACGAACCTTGTATATACAAAAGGATAGTAGAGAGTAAGGTGGTCATCTTCGTATTGTACGTAGACAACATACTCTTGATAGGAAAAGAGTTTCCTATACTACGATCGGCCAATCTCCTATTATCACTAGGATTCTCCAAATAGGATCAAAGTGATACCTCCTAAATCCTAAGTTTTCATCTATGAGATAGATGTAATTGGATGCTAGGATTCTCACTAGGTGAAGTGAGATGGTATCAATCGATCCTGGGAAGAATCACTGGAAACGTTCCAGGGTGATAAAGACGACTGAGTGTCAGTCACGGGCATTGTCTTTACCCTCAGTAAAGGGACGGTATGTTGGAAGAGTTCCAAGCTAGATACCGTGGCAAACTAGACGATAAAGGCTGGTAACATCGCTATTTAAGATACTACCAAAGAGAAAGTTTGGGTGTATATTGGTTCATAAGATGAACTAGGTTCCTGCCATTGTATGACAATGGAAGTGTGGCTTCGGTCCTGGAACCCTGTTCCCATCAGTGACCCAGACATATTCTAAGGAAGCATCACCTGATCATGGAGATAATTGATCTCCGGGGTGATCGAGGTTAGGAGAGTAGACTCAGAGGACAACACGGAGGATCCACTCACGAAGGCCTTTTCCCAGAGAGAGACTCATATGGGATGGTTGAGTATTAGATACTGCAACCACTGCTACAGATGGCCCTAGCGCAAGTGGGAGATTGTTAGTTATATGTATGCCCTAGAGGCCATTACTGTACATTGGATGTATATTGCAGTGGATGCTGGGACATATATAGGTAGGACTTTCTTGCTCGACATGATAGTACGCTATCTGGTTGCTCTTTATCTTAACATGTATACTTTCTGTCTCTCTGATTACATGTTGATAAAGCCCTTAGGATGTGTACTCGACTTCCAGGACTGTGATGCAGATCATACTAGTGGGGCCTGGATAGTCCATGAGTACATCCTTGAAATGTTCCTAGTCGAGGGGAATATCGAGACGGGGCATCGATATTCCAGAGTAGACTAGCGTATATCTTCTCGACCCATGCGATGGGCGATGGATGATCCCATATCCATTGGTGTTTGACATCGGAGATGGTATGCGGGTGCTCAGTGGAGACTGGGTACACTGAACGGACTTGACGAGAACTCCCAGATGGTATTATACCTCACGTCAGATGGCAGTTCTCTGGTGACACTGGTACAGCTTAGTCTGTTGACCCGAGATCGTCATAGAGTCTTGTGTGTCTCCCACTGTGCTTTGATTTCCACCCTACCAAGGCTCTACTGAGTTGTGCAAACAGGTGGTTTTTGGGTACAGTCCCGATTCACATGGAGGCAATGAGCGATAGGAGGGGATTCGTCTCTCCCGGTATTGGGGGTTGATGTTGTGCTATGCTCGACTGGCCATAACAGGAAATCCCTGGCCAGGGTTGCTGTGATATACTGGTAAGTGTTATCAGTAGTTTAACGAATGTTATGGACCCTACGTCGGCATGACTTATCGAGCTATTGGGGTCTGACGTTTACCACCCCTAGGCGAGATATGCGACATATCAGACGAACAGACCGGACTGTATGGTAAGTGTTACTGGTTGGATTCGCAGGAGTGTGAGCGGGCTTGCTCGTCGATCTTCTGATCGCTCAATACCCGGGTGGCCGTTACGTTTAGCAGACCGCTTGCGGCTTGTGGGTGTTTGATATGATCATCATCTGCTGCCGGCGTATTGACGAGTGTTTAGAGTCCTACACAGAGGTTTCCTAGCTCAAGCGAAACGAAATAGGAGCGCATATGAGATATGTGCGGGACCGAGAATAATGCGTGTATGTGATACCGTATTACATTCTCGCGATGAATGTATCGATTGGTTATATGCGATGTAACCTAGTTATCGAATCAAGGATTGATTCGATAAGCCGATACATAGGATACTAGTCGGTTTATATGCGATATGACCGGATCGTTAAATCAAATGTTGATTTAATGATTTAATGTATAATTTTATATTTGATATATCACTTTGCATTAACTAGTATTGGTTGACTTTAAAAGGATTTTCTCACTTGAATTGTGCAAGTTGTATATGTGATATATTTCTATGTGCACATGATTGTATCATGTTTGATGATACATTCTTGTTTGGTTTTGTGTAAAGTATTAAACCATGGTTAGTTAGTGATTAGGGTTTCATCTTATTCATTTATCTTTTTATTTTATTTATTTCAAAAGAAAAAGATAAAGATAAATGAATGGTTGAATCTTTTGTTTTTAGTTGAAGTTTCTTGAAACTTTGACAAAGTCATTCTTTTGACCTTTTGCTTAACCCTAACCATTTAACTAACCTAAGTTAATTCTCTACACTTAACTATAGTTGAAGTCATGATAAGTATTGATTTAATTATCTCATTTTTAATTAACTTATCATATCTTCTTCTTCTTCAAAATGGAGAAAGCTTGCTACTCCAATGGCAAGTCATGAAATCTAGTGAGAAATCCAAAACTAAAGTTTACCCACTTCCTATTTCTTCATCCTCTACCTCTTGCCAAGTAGTATAGGGTGTTTCCTTCACAAGTTTTTCCGAGTTGGTGATGTTGGAGCTTGTTCTAGCGATGCCTCGACGTAGATCATCTTCGGCATCGAACCGACGATCAAGCCCGCCCATTCTTCGACGAGGCCGACGTTGGAGTCCAGATGGATTTTGGACAGCGGAGTGGACTTCGTTGCGGAGCCGTGGAGGTGGTGGACCGGATCTACAAAGGTTGTATGTCCGTTCCCTTAGTTAAAATGAAAACTAGTTTCCTTTTCGCCTATGTATATCTAGCAAACGATCCGTTCTAGGGTTTGTAGGCACCGTATTTTTTAGAAATTATCGTGTTCGATCACTTGTGAGACATCACTAGGATGCCTAGGAAGCCTACATTGTGTCTCCCACTGTGCTTTGATTTCCACCCTACCACGGCTCTACTGAGTTATGCAAACAGGAGGTTATTGGGTACAGTCCCGATTCACATGGAGGCAATGAGCGATAGGAGGGGATTCGTCTCTCCCGGTATTGGGGGTTGATGTTGCGCTATGCTCGACTGGCCATAACAGGAAATCCCTGGCCAGGGTTGCAGTGATATAATGGTAAGAGTTAACAGTAGTTTCACGAAAGTTATGGACCCTACGTCGGCATGACTTATCGAGCTATTGGGGTCTGACGTTTACCACCCCTAGGCGAGATATGCGACATATCAGACGAACAGACCGGACTGTACGGTAAGTGTTACTGGTTGGATTCACAGGAGTGTGAGCGGGCTTGCTCGTCGATCATCTGATCGCTCAATACCCGGGTGGCCGTTACGTTTAGCAGACCGCTTGCGGCTTGTGGATGTTTGATATGATCATCATCCGCTGCCGGCGTATTGACGAGTCTTTAGAGTCCTACACAGAGGTTTCCAGGCTCACGCGAAACGAAATAGGAGCGCATATGAGATATGTGCGGAACCGAGAATAATACCAGTATGTGATACTGTATTTGATTCTCGCGATTTGTGACATTGATCGGTTATATGCGATATAGCCGGGTTATCGAATCAAGTGTTGATTCGATAAGATGTTACTAATGATACTAGTCAGTTATGTGCGACATGACCGGATCATTGAATCAAGTGTTGATTTAATGATTTAATGTATAATTATATATTTGATATATTACTTTGCATTAACTAGTATTGGTTCACTTTAAATTGATTTACTCACTTGATATGCACATTGTATATGTGATATATTTTTTGTGCACATGATTGTATCATGTTTGATGATACATTCAAGCTTGGGTTTGTGTAAAGGATTAAACCATGGTTGGTTAGTGGTTAGGGTTTCATTTCTTTTACTTATTCTTTTATCTATTTATTTATTTCATTTTGAAAAGATAAAGAGAAAAGAATGGTTGCTAGTTTTGTTTTTATTTGAAGCTTCTTGAAGCTTTGAACAAAGTCCACCATTCTTGTCTCTTCTCTAACCCTAACCACTCATCTAACCTTAGTTAAATCTCTACACTAAACCATGGTTGAAGATATGATAAGTATTGATTTATTTATCTAAATATTTAACACTTATCATATCATCTTCTTCATCTTCATCTTCTTCTTCCATTAAGAAAAAGCTTGACCATCAATGGTGATTGATGAAAAAGTGTGAGAAATCCAAATCTAATGTCTACCCACTTCCTATTTCTTCATCCTCTACCTCTTGCCAAGTTGTATAGGATGTTTCCTTCACAAGTTTTCAAGGCTTGGTGAAGTTGGAGCTTGTTCTTGTGATGCCTTGACGTAGATCATCTTCGGCATCGAACCGACGATCAAGCCCGCCCATTTCTTCGATGAAGCCGATGGTAGAGTTCGGGATTGGATTTAGACAGTGGAGGGAGATCATCGCGGAGCTTAGGAAGTGGTGGACCGGATCTACAAAGGTTGTAGCCACTTTCCTTTTAGATAAAGTTGTTTATTTGCATCGTTTCGCCTAAATATCTAGTTAACGATCCGTATTAGGGTTTTTAGGCACCCGTAAAATTTGAATTAGCCATGTTTGATGCCTTGTGAGACTTCATTAGTATGCCTGGGAACCCTATAGTGGTATCAGAGCCTAGCTAGAGCCTTAGGCGATGCGTAGACGGAATCAGAAATCCGATCGAACCGAAACCCTAACCCTAATATAACTCTCTGTACATTTATGAAATTCGTGGTTTTTTGTAAATTAAAAATATGCAGAAAAATAAGCAGGGTTTTATAAGAATTACGGTGCAAAATTTTAGTCGTAATTCCATCAAACCACCGCGGAACCGCGCCCTTAGCCCACGTGGCGCGGCGGTTCCGCGACAATACTGTTGCATCGTTGACCAAAATTTGCACAGTAATTCTTAGTTTGCTGTGCTCGTTTTCCTGGGAATTTTTAATATTTTTTCAAGAGTTGTCATTTTTTGGGTTGTATTGGGGACTCGGTGTTTCGACCGGATTGTCTAATTTTGTCAGTGTGTGTTTTTCAGGGTAATTTTAGAATATGTTAAAAAGTTCGACAGGATATAAATACCCACTTTTTCCCCTGCCGGAAAATTTCCAAGTGTTGGATTTTTCCTTAGTTTAACGACGTTCTAAGTAGTGCAAGTAACGCGATGGACCCTCTAGAAGACAACAAACCTTAACTCGATTATGTTACCGTCTTGAACTGCCCTTTGAACCTTAGGGTTTGGGGCAGTACGGCGTGCCACATGTGAGGCGTTGGCTTGACCCTTCTACGGCTGGACCGTTGGTACTGAGGCACGAACTGAATGTTGATAGACTTATTTCATGTGTTGAGCTGTATCGGGAAAACTTGGGTGTTCGATTGTTCGATCGAAAAGTTTAGCATTTTCTATTTATCCGGAATGTGATACAATACTTGGAATTCGCAAAAAGTTATGAGATGACTTGATGAATGTTATAAACATAGCAGTTTAGTCTCACTTGATCGGTTGCCATGGAATTTTGATGCGATCAAAAGTCCGTTGCAATCACGTAGTGTACGCGGATACTCGCCGGGTAAACTTAATAGACAGCCTCACTCCATAGCCCCAATCAAGTGACTGTAGGAGAACCCCGTCGCCGAAAGCATCCGTTTGGGTGCTCGCGGTAGCGGTGTTCCGCCTTGGTGCACTTCGTCGACGGTATCGGGGGTGCGGCCACCTACTAAAGTTTGCGACGAGCATTCGATCAGTTTTTCGGGAATCTTGTTGAATTGCCCGACTTGATGTTGAAAAGTGTTTTCGATAATGAGACTGAAATGCGGGGTTTATAATTGTTAGGCATGTGATGTCTAAGGAATTCATTTGATTGGGCATGCGATGTCTAAAGAGGTTGCGGATTCCAACTGTTGTAGTTTTACACTTTTTTTCTGTGACCGTAAGTGTAATATGTGATATCGCCGGTTTCGTTGCTATATGTCAACGACAATTGGGATGGACATATTTACTTACGTTGATGACATGTGATGTTATGTGTTGCTGGATATGTTATATTGGATCGTCGTGTTTGAATAGCCGGGGTTTTTTTTTTGTGAGATGAGTGTTTTTTCATTTTCATTCATGTAAAAACTTGTATGTAATATTCTTTTATTGGGGCACTTCCAGGTTGCGGATGTTGTCACCATTTGTATATTATTTACTTTTCCGCATTAGGATAGACCCAAGGAAGGAAGCACAAGTAACCGGGTTCTGGGGTCCAGTGGGAGACCAACTCGAGGAGTCGAGTCCGGGTCTCCTAACCCTAGAATTGGTAGGGTTGCTTGCCGCTCTCGTAGGGGTCTAGGGGTGTGAGATTAGCTATTCATCACGACCGTGGAAACCGTGTTTTATACTGGGTCGTATTGAAAACACGGACGTCCTAGTATATCCAATATTTCATATGATATTTTCTGCTGCGTTATCTGTGATGTGATCATGTGATGTTCTGTGATAAATATAATATATAGTATATATGATATATTATATAGACGTTACTTATGTTTTACACCCGTGCTAGCCCTGCCCCGCTCTGCCGTTAGTTACCTAACCTAACGGTGCACGAGGGGACATCGAGGCGAATGCGGATGGCATAAGTGTACGTCATATTTATCTGTGATGTTTAGGTAATTTAAATGATGGGATATTCATTGATTAGATTAATGAAAGAAAATAAACCTAATTGATGTTGTGGAATCGAATTTCAAAATAAAAACAGGTAGCTACAGTTCTTGCTTTGCATCGCGGTGTTCCTTGTTGAACATCCAGCACCTTATTCGATAAGGAAAGGACCGAGATCCCTTCACCGGGTGTGACTTCTTTAGCAATAACTGGCAGATGCAACAACTCTCGGTTTGTCTTTTGATTGCTTCTATAGTTTCTGCTTTGCATAGTGATATATATGATATATCCCGCACCTCATTCGACGAGGAAAGGGTCGACGATCCCTTCACCGGGAGTGACCCCTTTAGCAAAACTAGAAAAAGCTTCAAAAACATTCCATTTAAAACCATTTGATTCCGCAACAAGATCAAGTTCAAAGGGTTAAAGGTTTTCACAAAAACCATTCGCAACCCTCCGTCATTTTAGGAAGTAGAGTACTTAGTATTCGTGCTGTGTTTGTTGACCATAGTCAAGGCACAGTGTACGGTAGCTAAGTGATGTCTTCCTACACCGCATATGATGCGATTAGTTAGGACAGTCGCGTGACTTTGTTGACCTTAGTTAAGGGTCATGTGGGTGGGTCTAATTAATCACGAAATGATGGGTAGAACTTGACTAGTACTTATGATTTGTTGACCATAGTTAAGGTCATAGGTGCTAGAGGTAAAAACCTTTATCGGGAGTTTCAAGTGTTGAAATTTGCAATGAGATTGCATACCTTCTATATGATAGTTGGATCCCGATACCCACTGCGAGTAATTGTTACTCCTGGGAGAGTTTTTCACTTTACAATTAGCCGATCAAGTAGTTGTCTAGAAAGGTGTCAACGGGGTTACGCCTCTGGGAAAGCGAGGTTTAGAGTAATTAGGTCCGTGCGAAAGCACGGGGAACCTCCCTCAAAGTACCGACACTGGCCTGGCTGAAAGATTGGCGAAGTAGAGTGTAATTAATCCCGGCTAGTCTTTCCTTTTAAGGTTTGAAGGAAGATTTGATAAAAACAGTGGGAGCCATCCTGATTAGATAAAATATATAACCAATCTGATCTTGCAAGAGCGCACGCAGAGTGTTTTCTACTCTCTCTCACCAGGTAGCGACCATATCACGCCTTAATCAAGAAAATAATATGGATGTATTGACCGAACCCACTTGTTATACTGAGCTGGGGAACGTTGGTCCCGCTCCAACTTATAATTATTATAAGACAGAGCGGGAAATAGGGGAATACCAGAATTCCTATGCCGCCCAAACAAAGAAAGTGCATATGATGCATCTTCTTCGGGTGTGTTCGTTAAACAGAACTGTTTCTCAGTATCCTCTGTATCTTGGGTATATGATACCGGATCAGGATCCCAGATATGTAAGCTGTTACATAGGGCTACAAAAAGGTAGAAAAACTGAGAACGGGTGATGAGTTTCATGAGACAAAAACCGGGGCAAGTGTTGCAGCCAAGTCTGTTGGTCACTGTCACCCTGTATTACCAGATCATTGATTCTGAACAAATGCTATTAGATACCGAACCTGATATACAAAATCATATCAGTCTCTTTATTAGTAAAGAAGGATATAATTTTGTATTGTTGGATAATGTTTTGCACATTTCCTATATCAAAAGTTGATCGGTTCAGGCACGTTATCTAAAAGCATTGACGTTCTAAATCAAACTGCAGTTCCTAGTATACAGAACACACATAAGAGGAAGAGTTCAGAAATGAATGAATCCTTCTTGAGGCATTGTAGACTAGGTCACATCAATGTGACCCGACTGGCTGAAGTTACATTTTAGATGCATATTTAAATCAGTTTGAATTTACGTCTTGTGAAACTTGCCAGTCATGTCATAAAGATTAGATGACCATAGCTCTGTTTATTAGAAACAGAGAAAGAGTTAGTAAACTCTTGGGACTGATACATGATGATGTATGTAAAGTCTCCTGTCTACACATGCCAGGACTGGTTCTTTATACTTCATTATATTCTCTGAATAATCTCTCAAGATTCAGTCATATGTTCCTGTTGAAACATAAGTCCGAACCTTTTGAGATATTCACAGAATATAAGTTAGAAGTAGAGAACCAAAATAAGGGTATAAGTATTATGTCCTATGATAAGATCAGGGAGGAGAATACTTGTGCATAGAATTCCTGGACTATTCTAAAGGAGAATGAGATTCTCTCTCAGTGTTACTCCTCTGAATACACCAAAGCACAACGGTGTATCAGGGCGGAGCAATTGCACAATATTAGATATGGTGTGCTCTATGATGAGTGTTACTGAGTTACCTATTTCTTTTTGGGGTTATGCACTTGAGAAGCTGTATACCTATTGAATTAGGTTTGAATCAAATCAGAGCCTACCACTCTATATGAGATATGGTATGGGAAGAACCCATCCCTTAAGTGAGTTAAGATTTAGGGTTGTCCGGCCTATGTTTAAAGCAAAATCCGGACAAGATCGAGGCAGGATCAGTTCTGTAGAACTGGAAAGGTTCCAGCTATACAAAACTGCAGTTGATGATTTGACAGAACCAAAGGATTCTATAGTTCCCGACGAACCACAGCCTCTCCGCCGATCTAGTAGGGTTCCTCATCCGCCTGAGAGATACCTCATTTTCTCGATGACAGTGGGAGCGAGGAATGCATCATGAGATGATGACCCAACTAGTTTCGAGCAGGCCATCGAGAGTAGGGACTCTGTAAGAATTGCTGGATGCTTAGCGATCTGAGATGGAATCCATATACACCAACAAAGTATGGACTTTGGTTGCTATATCTGAAGGGTTAAATCCCCATCAGGAGCAAGTATATCTTGAGAAGATTACTTGGTGTAGATGGAAAGGTTGAGACTTTCAAAGCTAGACTTGTTAAAGGTTTTCGTCATCGACCAGGCACGGATAATGATGAAACCTTTCCATGAAATATGCTTAAGTCTATCCAGATCCTACTTGCTAGGCTACATACCATGACTGCGATATCTGGTGGTTGGGTGCCATGACTACTTTTCTAAATAATGATTTTGAAGAGAACGTCTATAAGAACACAGCCAGAGGGCTTCGTAAACAGTGGGAGAAGCGAAAACCTGTGCAAGTTGCTTTACGTAATGAAGCAGGCATCGCGGAGTTGGAACGTCTGTTTTGATGTGATAGTCAAAGTGTTTTACTTCATCAAAATGGTAGATGAACCTTCTATATACAAAAGGGTAGTAGAGAGTAAGATGGTCATCCTCGTATTGTACGTAGACAACGTACTCTTGATAGGAAAAGAGTTTCCTATACTATGATCGGTTAATCTCCTATTATCACTAGGATTCTCCAAATAGGATCAAAGTGATACCTCCTAAATCCTGAGTTTTCATCTATGAGATAGATGTAATTGGATGCTAGGATTCTCACTAGATGTAGTGAGATGGTATCAATCGATCCTGGGGAGAATCACTGGAAGAGTTCTAGGGTGATAAAGACGACTGAATGTCAGTCACGGGCATTGTCATTACCCTCAGTAGAGGGACGGTATGTTGGAAGAGTTCCAAGCTAGATACCGTGGAAAACTAGACGATAAAGGCTGGTAACATGGCTATTGAAGATACCACCAAAGAGGAAGTTTGGGTGTATATTGGTTCATAAGATGAACTAGGTTCCTGCCATTGTATGACAATGGAAGTGTGGCTTCGGCCCTGAAACCCTGGTCCCATCAGTGACCCAGACAAATTCTGAGGCAGCATCACCTGATCATGGAGATAATTGATCTCCAGGTTGATCGAGGTTAGGAGAGTAGACTCAGAGGACAACACGGCGGATCCACTCACGAAGGCCTTTTCCCAAAGAGAGACTTTTAGGGGATGGTTGAGTATGTGATACTGCTACAGATGGCCCTAGTGCAAGTGGGAGATTGTTAGTTATATGTATGCCCTAGAGGCCATTACTGTACATTGGATGTAAATTGTAGTGGATGCTGGGACATATATAGGTAGGACTTTCTTGCTCGACATGATAGTACGCTATCTGGTTGCTCTTTATCTTAACATGTATACTTTCCGTCTCTCTGTTACATGTTGATAAAGCCCTTAGGATGAGTACTCGACTTCCAGGACTGTGATGCAGATCATACTAGTGGGGCCTGGATAGTCCATGAGTACATCCTTCAATGTTCCTAGTCGAGGGAATATCGAGACGGGGCATCGATATTCCAGAGTAGACTAGCGTATATCTTCTCGACCCTTGCGATGGGCGATGGATGATCCCATATCCATTGGTGTTTGACATCAGAGATGGTATGCGGGTGCTCAGTGCAGACTGGGTACACTGAACGGACTCGCCGAGAACTCCCAGATGGTATTATACCTTTTGTCAGATGGCAGTTCTCTGGTGACACTGGTACAGCTTAGTCTGTTGACCCGAGATCGTAATGAGTCTTGTGTGTCTCCCACTGTGCTTTGATTTCCACCCTACCACGGCTCTACTGAGTTGTGCAAACAGGTGGTTATTGGGTACAGTCCCGATTCACATGGAGGCAATGAGCGATAGGAGGGCATTTGTCTCTCCCGGTACTGGGGGTAGATGTTGCGCTATGCTCGACTGGCCATAACAGGAAATCCCTGGCCAGGGTTGCAGTGATATACTGGTAAGAGTTATCAGTTGTTTCATGAAAGTTATGGACCCTACGTCGGCATGACTTATCGAGCTATTGGGGTCTGACGTTTACCACCCCTAGGCGAGATATGCGACATATCAGACGAACAGACCGGACTGTACGGTAAGTGTTACTGGTTGGATTCACAAGAGTGTGAGCGGGCTTGCTCGTCGATCTTCTGATCGCTCAATACCCGGATGGCCGTTACGTTTAGCAGACCGCTTGCGGCTTGTGGATGTTTGATATGATCATCATCCGTTGCCGGCGTATTAACGAGTCTTTTGAGTCCTATACAGAGGTTTCCAGGCTCAAGCGAAACGAAATAGGAGCGCATATGAGATATGTGCGGGACCGAGAATAATACCAGTATGTGATACTGTATTCGATTCTCGCAATTTGTGACATTGATCGGTTATATGCGATATAGCCGGGTTATCGAATCAAGTGTTGATTCGATAAGATGTTACTAATGATACTAGTCGGTTATGTGCGACATGACCGGATCATTGAATCAAGTGTTGATTTAATGATTTAATGTATAATTATATATTTGATATATTACTTTGCATTAACTAGTATTGGTTCACTTTAAATGGATTTACTCACCTGATATGCACCTTGTATATGTGATATATTTTTTTGTGCACATGATTGTATCATGTTTGATGATACATTCAAGCTTGGGTTTGTGTAAAGGATTAAACCATGGTTGGTTAGTGGTTAGGGTTTCATTTCTTTTACTTATTCTTTTATCTATCTTTTTATTTCATTTAGAAAAGATAAAGAGAAAAGAATGGTTGCTAGTTTTGTTTTTATTTGAAGCTTCTTGAAGCTTTGAACAAAGTCCACCATTCTTGTCTCTTCTCTAACCCTAACCACTCATCTAACCTTAGTTAAATCTCTACACTAAACCATGGTTGAAGATATGATAAGTATTGATTTATTTATCTAAATATTTAACACTTATCATATCATCTTCTTCATCTTCATCTTCTTCTTCCATGAAGAAAAAGCTTGACCATCAATGGTGATTGATGAAAAACTGTGAGAAATCCAAATCTAAAGTCTACCCACTTCCTATTTCTTCATCCTCTACCTCTTGCCAAGTTGTATAGGGTGTTTCCTTCACAAGTTTTCAAGGCTTGGTGAAGTTAGAGCTTGTTCTTGTGATGCCTCGACGTAGATCATCTTCGGCATCGAACCGACGATCAAGCCCGCCCATTTCTTCGATGAAGCCGATGCTAGAGTTCGGGATTCGATTTGGACAGCGGAGGGAGATCATCGCGGAGCTTAGGAAGTGGTGGACCGGATCTACAAAGGTTGTAGCCACTTTCCTTTTAGATAAAGTTGTTTATTTGCATCGTTTCGCCTAAATATCTAGTTAACGATCCGTATTAGGGTTTGTAGGCACCCGTAAAATTTGAATTAGAGATGTTTGATGCCTTGTAAGACTTCATTAGTGTGCCTAGGAACCCTACAAGTTCATCGACCTGAGGATCGTCATTTGTCATGTGTGAGTTCCCATTGTACTTTGATTACTACCCTACCACGCTCAAAGGAGACGTGCTAACAGGTTTAAGTTGGGTACAGTCCCGAGCCACATGGAGGCAGTGAGCTGATCTTCAGGTGTTAGTCTCTCCCGGTATTGGGGGTGAGGTCGCGCTGTGTCTAGGAGAGCCCTTACACGAAGTCCTTGGCCAAGGCAGGAGATTTATTGGTAGGTATTCCAGTAGTATCTCAGGGTGTTCTGGGCTACACTCTGACACGACTTGTACCGCTTTTGGGGGTCTGACTTTTACCAACCCCCTAGGCCCACTATGCGATGCTCATAGACGAACGGACCGGACTGTACGGATATTGTCACTGACAGGCTCAGTAGGGTGTCAGGATGAGTTCGCTCATCGATGTCCCTTTTAGTCAATAGCTGGTAGCCCGTCACGTATAGCTAATATGTCTGACGTGCTAGTGGTTAAATCCACAGCCATAGTATTGACGAGTCTTTAGAGTCCCCCACATTCAGTTACTCAAGTTTCGGACGAAACGCTGTAGAGGCCGTATGGAGATATGGCAGGGTTCGATAAGATACGTGCGGTATTGCATGGATCAGGATCGGACGGTTAGTACTAGAGGCGGTATGGATATATGGCAGGGTTCGATCAGATACGTGCGGTATTGCACGGATCAGGATCAGACTGATAAAACTAGCCGGCTTTGGTTTAATCCGGATCCTAGTATAGTACAGTGTAGATTTTGTCTCATTGCATTTGTATTTCGGTTGGAATACAAATGTGGGTATGTATATACAGTAGCGGGGTTTTCCTGTAATTTATTATGGGATCAGTTTTTTGGAGTTGCCAGTTTGTTTTCCGTTTCAACCATATTTCTTTGTATGTTTCATTGGCTGAAGATTGGTGGAGGAGGGCTTTTTTGAATTTGTGCAAATAAGCATTTTGGAGGGTTGTCTTTGCACATTGTAGTGTCAAGATGGTTGCACCATGACCTTGACTTTCTTGACTTCATCATTGCTTGACTTTGGGTTCATGATGGTTGATTTGGAGTGTTGAACTTGTTTTGTGATCATGGTTGTTCATGATAACCTTTTCTCACTCTTGCATTATGGTTTTGGCTCCCTCATTCTTTTCTTCTCTCTCTTTTTTTGATTTCCTCATGTGCCATGGCCGGCCACATAGAGGGAGGGGGTGCCCATTTTTTTGGTGTGGGAATTTTTGCTCTTTTCATGCTACAAAAATTCCCAAGTTCATCCACAAAAAGCTTACATCTCATTCCTCCACCAAAAGAAACTTCCAATACCCCAAATGAGACATAGCTTTCTACATATATTCTACAGCAACCCTTGGGCACGTCGGCTCGCCAACTTCGTGCCCGAGTTGCCTCAGTCCAGAGGTGGGAGCCCGTAAAAGAAGCCGGCGACGTGGTACCCTTCCGGCGACTTGGTGGAGACCGGAGATTCCGCGGGGAGATCGGGACGACGACGAGAAGACCGAAGGACACGGATCGCTTGGTATATCACTCTACCCCCTCTCTTGTTAGCTAGGACTAGTTTAATGGCACGATCCGGGTTTATAGTGCACGGTGGTGCCGGTTTTTAAAGTTAAAGTAAATCATCGCTTCCGCATTCCGGTGTCGGATTGACGGCCGGGGCGCCGCCGTGCACATACACATATGTTTCTTATAACGTATCACTTATACATATTAGTAGAGCCCATAGGATCTTTGCTTGATTACCAGTGGTCTAATGGCAATCACACTAGTGGAGGCTGGGTAGTCTATAAGCAACTTCTTATACTTGTCCCTAGTCGTAGGATTATCGAGACTGGGCATCGATACTCCAGAGTAGACTAGTGTGTACGCTTCTCATCCCAGTTAGGGAGATGGTCTGTCCCACAGCCATCAGTACGTCGTACTGGAGATAGTATACAGGTGCTCGTTAGGTTACGGGTACACCGGACAGGACTCCCAGGGGAATTGTTGGTTGGTATTATACCCGTCGTCAGTTAACAGTTCACAGGTGACATGAGTACAGCATAGTCCGCAGACTTGACACTGCTACTTCGCCTCTAGTGTGTCCCACTGTTCTTAGATTGCTACCGTACCACGGCTCAAAGGAGTCGTGCAAACATGTAGCAGTTGGGTGCAGTCCCGAGCACTTGGAGATAGCGGTGGTTAGAAAGGATTCATCTCTCCCGGTATTGGGAGTAGATATCGCGTTGTGTCAGAGAGCCATTACGCAAAGTCTCTGGCCAGGGAAAGCGAGATTTACTGGTAGGTTCCAGTAGTTTCTCAGGCTGTAATGGCCTATGCTCCGACATGACTTATACCACTATTAGGGGACTGACACTTGCCGCCCCCTAGGCTAGATATGCGATAGTCTTAGACGAACAGACCAGACTTTACTGATATTGTCACATCAGGCTCAGTAGGAGTTCGGATGGTTTTCCTCATCGGCCTTCTTATCGACATCTACCTGGGGACTGTTACGTACAGCTAGTGCCGCTTGCGGTCTGTTGTTAAACCCACTGCAAGCTTAGTGTCGAGTCTTTAGAGTCCCACACAGAGAGTTTCCCTGCTCCAGGAGAAACGATATAGAGGTCGTATGGTTTTATGACAAGGGTTTGGACGCATACGTGTTTAAACGCACGTACGACGTTCGGACAGTTTTTACTAGTCGGCTTTGGTTTAAGCCAGATTCTAGTATCAGGTTATTGGATTTATACAGTCTAAAGTTTTTCCGGATTGGAGGGGCGTTCTCGTAATTTTCCAGGAAGCTTCTAGAAGCATGGTGACTTGGGGGTTAAGGTGGCATAAGCATTTATTACTTAATGACTCATTTGTGTGATTCATCCATGGTATTAAATGATGCATTAATTAGTTAATGAGTCATATGATGAATCACTCAAGGTGAATGAATCAACCATGATGATTAATCATTTATATTATTTATTTAATAAATTGTTATGGTTGTTAAATTCAAATGAGCCCATTATTCATATTCATTCTTATCATCACCTTCTCTCTCCACAAGCTCTCTCATTCTTGAAACCCAAACCCTAACCTCTCATGTGTTGAGATCAGGGGTTAGCTAGACAAATACATCTATAACCTCACTCTATATCCCCTAAGTAGCATAGATTAGCACTTTGAGCAACATAGTTATCTCAAGTTAGAGATCAAGCTTGGCGTAGGAGCTCTCGGGTGGATCGTCTTTGACTCGAGGAGGCCGTTGAGGTACCGATGTTCCAATGGGCCTACAAGAAGTGGAGGACAGCGATGTAGACCCGAAGGACAAGTAACGTGAGGTATAACTTTGAATCCGAGTAGTTAAACCTCTCGTAGTTTGCTAGTAACGGTTTAGACACGATTCATGCGCTCAAGTCCGTGTTACGAAGTTTTGATAATCGTTTTTCATATATTCCACCTCCCTGCAAGTTCGTGGGGGTGCGTGACATAGACTTACAGGGAATCCTGGTATTCCCCTAATTCCTGCTCGGTCTTATAACAATTATAAGTTGGAGCGGGACCAACGTTCCCCAGCTCAGTATAACAAGCGGGTTCGGTCAATACATCCTTATTATTATCTTGATTAAGGCGTGACAAGGTAGCTACCTGGAGAGAGGGAGAAGAAAACACTCCGCATGCGCTCTTGCTAGATTAGATTGGTTATATATTTTATCTAATCAAGATGGCTCCCACTATTTTTATCAAATCTTCCTTCAAACCTTAAAAGGAAAGACTAGCCGGGATTAATTACACCATACAAGTTCGCCAATCTTTCGGCCAGGCCAGTGCCGGTACTTTGAGGGAAGTTCCCCGTGCTTTCGCACGGACCTATTTAAAATAAACCTCGTTTTCCCAAGGGCGTAACCCCGTTGACACCTTTCTAGAAACCTACTTGATCGTCTAATTGTAAAGTGGAAAACTCTCCCAGGAGTAACAATTACTCGCAGTGGTTATCAGGATCTGTTAGTTATATGTATGTCCTAGAGGCCATTACTATACATATGATATATATTGTAGTGGATGCTGGGACATATATAGGGAGGACTTTCTTGCTCGACATGATAGTATGCTATCTGGTTGCTCTTTATCTTAACGTGTACACTGATTGTCTCTCTGTTACATATTGGTAAAGCCCTTAGGATGTGTACTTGACTACCTGGATTATGATGCGGATCATACTAGTGGGGACAAGGTAGTCCATATGTACATCCTTCAAGGTCCCTAGTCGGGGTGTATCGAGACGGGGCATCGATATACCAGAGTAGACTAGTGTATACCTTCTCGACCCATACAGATGGGTGATGGATGATCCCATATCCATTGGTGTTTAACATCAGAGATGATATACGGGTGCTCAGTGGAGACTGGGTACACTCGACGGACTAGCTGAGAACTCCCAGATGGTATTATACCTTACGTCAGATGGCGGTTCTCTGGTGACACTGGTACAGGTTAGTCTGTAAACCCGAGATCGTCATAGAGTATTTTGTGATTCCCACTGTGCTTTGATTTCCACCTTACCACGTCCAAGAAGGCGTGCAAAATGGTGGTTTTTGGGTACATTCCCGAATCACATGGAGGCAATGAGCGATAGGAGGGAATTCGTCTCTCCCGGTATAGGGAGTTGATGTTGCGCTGTTTTCGATTGGCTAAAACCGGAAATCCCTGGCCAGGGTTGCTGAGATTTACTGGTAAGTGTTACCAGTAGTTTCTCGAACTGTTATAGACCTTATATCGACACGACTTATCGAGCTACTAGGGTCTGACGTTTACCACCCCTAGGCAAGATATGCGACATATCTGACGAATAGACCGGACTGTACGGTACGCGCTACTTGTTGGATTCACAGGAGTGTGAGCGGGCTTGCTCGTAGATCTTCTGATCGCTCAATACCCGGGTGGCCGTTACGTTTAGGAGACCGCTTGCGGCCTGTGGGTGTTTGTTATGATCATCACCTGCTGCCTGCGTATTGACAAGTCTTTAGAGTCCTACACAGAGGTTTCCTGGCTCAACCGAAACGAAATAGGAGCGCATATGAGATATGTGCGGGACCGAGAATAATACAAGTATGTGATACTGTATTCTATTCTCGCGATTTGTATCATCGGACGGTTATATGTGATATAGCCGGGTTACCGAATCAAGTGTCGATTTGATACATTGATACACTTGATATTAGTCGGTTATATGCGATATGACCGGATCATTAAATCATGTATTGATTTAATGATTTAATGTATAATTATATATTTGGTATATATAACTTTATATTGACTAGTATTGTTCACTTAAGATGGATTTTCTCACTTGATGTGCACAAGTAGTATATGTGATATATTTTTGTGCACTTGATTGTATCATGTTTGATGATACATGCAAACTTGGGTGAATGTTTGCATTAAACCATCTTTCGGTTAATTGTTAGGTTTTAATTTGTTTTATTTATTTACTTTATTCATTTTGACAAAAATAAAATGGAGGCTTGCTTTGTTTTATTCATGAAGCTTCATGAAGCTTTGAAAGTCTTTACCATTTTGTTTTTTCCTTAACCTAACCTTACACCTAAACCCTAGTTTATTCTCTACATGTATTAGCCTCACCCATGGTTGCATTATGATAAGATTCAGTTGATTTATTATTTTTAAGTTAATTCTTTTTCCTTCTTCTTCATCATCTTCTTCAAGTGAAGAAGAAAGTTTTCTTGAAAATTTCAAGTTATGAAATCAAGTGAGAAATCCAAATCCAAAGTGAACCCACTTCCTATTTCTTCATCCTCTACCACTTGCCATGTTGTATTGGGTGTTTTCTTCACAAGGTTCATGACCAAGTGAAGATGGAGCTTGAGTTAGAGTTGTCTCAACGTAGATCATCTTCGGCATCGAAGTCAACGACCTAGCCCGCTCATTTCTCCGACGAAACCATCGCTAGAGTCCGGGATCCCGGTGATCGCAGCGAAGGGACGTCATCACGGAGCTAAAGAAGTGGAGGACCGGATCTACAAAGGTTGTATTTCCATTCACTTAGTAGCAAAGTAGTTTGCTTACTTGTTTGTTTCGCCTATCCTCTAGTTAACGATCTATATTAGGGTTTCTCGGCACCGGAAAATTTGAATTTGGCATGGTAGAGGCCTTGTGGAACCTCTTGGGTGTGCCTAGGAACCCTACAGTGGAATTAGAGCCATGCAAGAGCTTTAAGCGAAGTGTAGACGAAGTTAGAGATCCGATCGAACCCCGAAACCCCGATCAAAACCCTTCTCTGTACATTTTTTTAAGCTGTGGATTTTTGTGAATTAAAAATGCTCAGAAAATTAAGCAGGAAAATATAAGAATTACTGTGAAGTACGGACCCCTAACTCAGAAATTTGACCGCGGAACCGCGGCCAAACCAAGGGTTTGGCGGCGGTTCCGCGGCCCAAATTGTGAATTAGTCTCTCAAACTTCATATATTTATTCTTAGGTCCTTTCTTGTCATTTTTTTCTGGGAATTTTTTTAATTCCACTCAAGTGTTGAGTTTTCTACGGTTTTATTGGGGACTCGTTAATTCGATCGGATAATTTAACTTCGTTTATGTTTTTCCGGATATTTTAGATACTGTTAAAAAGTTCGAACGGATATAAATACCCATTTTTTCCCCTGCCGGGAAATTTCCAACTGTTGGATTTTTCCGTAGTTTAAGAACGTTCTAAGTAGTGCAAGTAACGCGATGGACCCTCTAGAAGACAACAAACCTTAACTCGATTATGTGATCGTCTTGAACTGCCCTTTGAACCTTAGGGTTTGGGGCAGTACGGCCTGCCACATGTGAGGCGTTGGCTTGACCCTTCTACGGCTGGACCGTTGGTACTGTGGCATGAAGTGGATGTTTTTAAACTTATTTCGTGTGTTGAGCTTTTCAGGAAAACTTGGGTGTTTGATTGTTCCATCGAAAAGTTTAACATTTTCTATTTATCTGGAATGTGATACAATATTTGGAATCCACAAGTAGTTATGAGATAACTGATTTGGATGTTATAAACATAGCAGTTTAGTCTCACTTTGATCGGGTGCCACGGAATTTTGATGTGATCAAAAGTCCGTCGCAATCACGTAGCGTACGCGGATACTCGCCGGGTAAACATAATAGATAGCCATGCCCCATAGCACCGACCAAGTGACTATAGGAGAACCCCGTCAACGAAAGCATCCATTCGGGTGCTCGCGGTAGCGGTGTTCCGCCTTAGTGCACATCGTCGACGGTATCGGGGGTGCGGCCGTCTACTAAAGTTTGCGACGAGCATTTGATCCCGATGTCGGGAATCTTGTTGAATTGCCCGACTTGATATTTAAAAGAGTTTTCGATAATGAGACTAAAATGCGGGGTTTATAATTGTTAGGCATGTGATGTCTAAGGAATTCAGATGGTTAGGCATGTGATGTCTAAGTAGGTTGCGGATTCCAACTGTTGTAGTTTTACACTTTCTTTTCTGTGACCGTAAGCGTAATATGTGATATCGCCGGTTTCGTTGTTATATGTCAACGATAATTGGGATGGGCATATTTACTTACGTTGATGACATGTGATGTTATGTGTTACTCGATATTTGTATTGGATCGTCGAGTTTGAATAGCCGGTTTTTTTATGTGAGATGAGTGTTTTTAATTTTCATTCATGTAAAAGCTTGTATGTAATATTCTTTTATTGGGGCACTTCCAGGTTGCGGAAGATGTTGTAGGGTTGCTAGGCACGCGCACAAGGTTCTACGAGGCATCAATCATGCCCGATTTAAAATTTAGCCGTGCCGAACAACCCGAATACGGAACTTTAAACTAGAGATTAGGCGAAAACAAGCATGCTAAACATTTTAACACTAAGTGAGAGGGATCACAACCTTTGTAGATCCGGTCCTTCACTTCATATGCTCCGTTTTGTGGTCCCTTCGCTGCGATCATCGGGTTCCGGGCTCTCGAGATGTTCCACGAAGAGAAATACGCAACCTTTGCTTCCGATCTTCGATACTAAGATGATCTACCTTGAAGTTTCTTTAACACAAGCTAACACTCATGAAATGATGTGAACACCCTCATCTAAATGGCAAGGGAAGATGAGGATGATGAAGTAGGATTTTTGCTCTATTTATTTATCTTTTTCTCACTATTATTCATCACTTGGAAAAATCAAGAAAGGTTTTTCCATGAAAGAAAATGAAGGAAGAAGATGAATGAATAATGTTAATCTCTTTGTGATGAATAGGAAAAGGAGATATGATAGAATTATGCAACCATGGTTCACTTAACCATTGTAGAGAATTGACCAAGGGTTAGGGTTTGGGTTGAGTTAAGAATGAGTCACACACAAATATCTTTCACAAAACAAAAAGGAAACCTTCTAGAAACATCTAGAAAGTTTAACCCTAACCCAAACCCTAATCATGATTAATCTTTACTAAACATGTTGCATTAGTTATCATATCATGTTACAATATTATATATCACATATATAATATTTATTGTAACCAAATAAAATAATACAATTAACATATATCGCATATATATCAATGTATTACCCGAGTGAGAAAAAGAATCATTTAGTGAGCAAATATTAGTTAATGTAATTTAATATATCATATATATTATTATACATTAAATTATCGAATCAACACTTGATCCGACAATCCGGCTATATCGCATATAACCGACTAATATTTATCCGTACCGATTCACCGAATCAACACTTGATCCGACGACCCGGCTGATATCAAATATCACGAGAATATAATACGGTATCATATATCGCATTATCCTCGGTCCCGCACATATCACATATGTGCTCCTACTCTGTTTTGCCTGAGTCAAGAAACCTCTGTGTAGGACTCTAAAGAATCGTCAATACGCCGGCAGTTGGTGATGATCATATCAAACACCCACAAGCTGCAAGCGGTCAGCTAAACGTAACAGCTACCCAGGTATTGAGTGCTTAGAAGATCAACAAGCAAGCCTGTAGCTTCTCCTGCGAATCGAAACAGTAACACTCCCGTACAGTCGGGTCTCGTCGTCTGATATGTCGCATATCTCGCCTAGGGGTGGTAAACGTCAGACCCCAGTAGCTCGATAAGTCGTGTCGATATGAGGTCTATAACAGTTCGAGAAACTACTGATAACACTTACCAGTAAATCTCAGCAACCCTGGCCAGGGATTTCCGGTTAAAGCCAATCGAACACAGCACAACATCAACTCCCTATACCGGGAGAGACGAATCCCCTCCTATCGCTCATTGCCTCCATGTGATTCGGGACTGTACCCAAAAGCCACTTTTTTGCACGCCCTCTTGGACGTGGTATGATGGAAATCAAAGCTCAGTGGGAATCACACAAGACTCTATGACGATCTCGGGTCAACAGACTACTCTGTACCAGTGTCACCGGAGAACTGCCATCTGACGTATGGTATAATACCATCTGGGAGTTCTCGGCGAGTCCGTCCAGTGTACCCAGTCTCCACTGAGCACCTGTACACCATCCTTGATGTCAAACACCGATGGATATGGGATCATCCATCGCCCATCATATGGGTCAAGATGCGTATACGCTAGTCTACTCTGGTGTATCGATGCCCTGTCTCGATACACCCTCGACTAGGAACAGTTATAGGATATACTCGTCGACTACCGTGGCCCCACTAGTATGATCTCATCATAGTCCCAGTAGTCGAGTACATATCCTAAGGGCTTTATCAACAAGTAATATAGAGACAATAAGAGTACATGTTAAGATAAAGTACAACCAGATAGCATACTATCATGTCGAGCAAGAAAGTCCTCCCTATATGTGTCCAAGCATCCATTACAATATACATCGTATGTACAGTAATGGCCTCTAGGGCATACATATAACTAACAGATGTCACCATTGCATCTTATTTACTTTTCCGCACTAGGATAGACCCAAGGAGGGGAGCACAAGTAACCGGGTTCTAGAGTCCAGTGGGAGACCAACTCGAGCAGTCGAGTCCGGGTCTTCTAACTCTAGAATTGGTAGGGTTGCTTGCCGCTCTCGTAGGGGTCTAGGGGTGTGGGTTTGGCTATTCATCGCGACCGTGGATGTCACCATTACATATCCTAAGGGCTTTATCAACAAGTAATATAGAGACAATAAGAGTATATGTTAAGATAAAGTACAACCAGATAGCATACTATCATGTCGAGCAAGAAAGTCCTCCCTATATGTGTCCAAGCATCCATTACAATATACATCGTATGTACAGTAATGGTCTCTAGGGCATACATATAACTAAAAATCTCCCACTTGCACTAGGGCCATCTGTTATGGTATCGCATACCCAACAATTAGCTGCGGTTGTAGTATCTCATACTCAACCATCCCATAAGAGTATCTACTGGGAAAAAAGCCTTTGTGAGTGGATCCGCTCTGTTGTACTCTGTGTCTACTCTCCTAACCTCGATCTTCCTGGAGATCAACCATCTCCATGATCAGGTGATACTGCCTAAGAATTATATCTGGATTTCTGATGGGACGGAAGTTCCTTGGCTGAAGCCACAACTCCATTGTCACACAATGGTTGGAACGAAGTTCATCTCATGAACTTATATATCCAGACTGCCTCCTTAGTAGCATCATTGGTAACGATGTATCTTGCCTTTAATCGTCTAGTATGTCACGGTATCTAGCTTGGAACTCTTCCAACATACCATCCCTCCACTGAGGGTATAGACAAGCCTGCGACTGACATTCAGTCGTCCTTATCATCCTGGAACCTTTCCAGTGATTCTCCCCAGGATCGATTGATACCATCTCACTACAACTAGTGAGTATCCTAACATCCAATTAGATCTATCCCATAGATCCAAAACCTAGTATTTAGTAGGTATCACTTTGATCCTATATGGAGAATCCTTGTGATAAGCGGAGATTGACCGAGCGTAGCATAGGAAACTCCTTCCCTATCAAGAGTATGTCATCCACGTACTCTACGAGGATCACCACCATACTCTCTACTACCTTTTCGTATATACAAGGTTCATCTACCATTTTGATGAAGTCAAACTCTTTGACTACTACATCAAAACAGATGTTCCAACTCCGCGATGCTTGTTTTATCATATAAAACATCTTGCACACGTTTCCGCTGCTCCCACTGTCTACGAAGCCCTCTGGCTGTGTACTTATAGACGCTCTTTTCTAAAACATCATTTAGAAAAGCAGTCATGACACCCAACCACCAGATATCGTAGTCATGGAATGTAGCTGTGGCAAGTAGGATCTGGATGGACTTAAGCATAGATCCTTAGAAAAGGTTTCAACATAATCCATACCTGGTCTATGATGCAAACCTTTAACAAGTCTAGCTTTGAAAGTCTCAACTTTTCCATGTACACCAAGTAATCTTCTCAAGATATACTTGCTCCTGATGGGGATTTAACCCTTCAGATAAAGCAACCAAAGTCCATACTTTGTTGGTGTATAAGGATTCCATCTCAGATCGCTAAGCATCCAGCCATTCTTACAGAGTCCCACTCCTGATGGCCAGCTCGAAACTAGTTGGGTCATCATCTCATGATGCAATCGTTGCTCCCACTGTCATAGAAAAACCGAAGTATCTCTTAGGCGGGTGAGGAACCCTACTAGATCGGCGGAGAGGCTGAGGTACGTTGGAAACTATTGAATCCTTTGGTTCTACCATATCATCAGCTGCAGTTTATATAACTGGAACCTTTCCAGTTCTACATAACAGACCTTGCCTCGAGCTTGTCTGGATTTTGCTTTTAGACATAGGCCGGACTATCCCAAATCTTACCAAACTTAAGATATGGGCTCTTCCCTTTCCATATCACATATGAAGTGGTAGGCAACTGATTTGATTGGAACCCTTATTCAATAGGTATGCAGCTTCACAAGTGCATAACTCCCAAAAGGAAATAGAAACTCAGTAGTACTCATCATAGAGCACACCATATCTAATAGGGTGAGTTTGCTCCGCCCCGATATACCATCGTGCTATGGTGTATACGGAGGAGTAATGCTGAGAGAGAATCTCATTCTCCTTTAGAATAGTCCAGGAATTCCGTGCTCAAGTATTCTTCTCCTTGATCTCATCAACGGACATAATACTTATACCCGTATTTTGGTTCTCTACTTCTAAATTATATTCTGTGAATATCTCAAAAGCTTCAGACTTGTGTTTCAGCAGGAACATATGTCTGAATCTTGAGAGATTATCAGAGAATGTAATGAAGTACAAAGAACCAGTCTTGGCATGTGTAGACAGGAGACTTTCATACATCAGCATGTATCAATCCCAAAAGTTCACTAATTCTTTCTCTGTTTCCAACAAACAGAGCTGTGGTCATCTTATCTTTGTGACATGACAGGCAAGTTTCACAAGATGTAAATTCAAACTAATTTAAATATGCATCTAAATGTAACTTCAGCCAGTCAGGTCGTATTGATATGACCTAGTCTACAATGCCTCAAGAAGGATTTGTTCATTTCTGAACTCTTCCTCTTGTGTGTGTTCTATATACTAAGAACTGTAGTTTGATTTAGAACGTCAATGCTTTTAGATAACATGCCTGAACCGATCAACTCTTGATATAGGAAATGTTGAAAACATTATCCAACAACACAAAATTATATCCTTTCTTTACTAATAAAGAGACTGATATGATTTTGTATATCAGGTTCGGTATCTAATAACATTTGTTCAGAATCAATGTATTCTGGTAATACAGGGTGATAGTGACCAACAGACTTGGCTGCAACACTTGCACCGTTTTCTGCTCATGAAACATATCACCCGTTCTCAGTTCTCTACCTTTCTGTAGCCCATGTAACAGATTACATATGCGGGACCCTGATCCGGTATCACATACCCAGGACGTAAAGGATACTGAGAAACAGTTCTGTGTAATGAACACACCTGAAGATGATGCATCAGCATGCACTTTCTTTGTTTGGGCGGCACGGGAAATCTGGGATTCCCCAATTTCCTGCTCTGTCTTATAACAATTATAAGTTGGAGCGGGACCAACGTTCCCCAGCTCAGTATAACAAGCGGGTTCAGTCAATATATCCGTATTATTATCTTGATTAAGGCGTGATATGTTCTCTACCTAGAGCGAGAGAGAAGAAAACACTCAGCGTATGCTCTTGCAAGATTAGATTGGTTATCTAATATATCTAATCAGGATGTCTCCCACTGTTTTAGTCAAATCTTCCTTCAAACCCTAAAAGGAAAGACTAGCCGGGATTAATTACACGCTACAAGTTCGCCAATCTTTCAGCCAGGCCAGTGTCGGTACTTTGAGGGAGGTCCCCCGTGCTTTCGCACGAACCTAATTAGAGTAAACCTCGTTTTCCCAGAGGCGTAACCCCGTTAACACCTTTCTAGACACCTACTTGATCGGATAATTGTAATGTGTAAAACTCTCCCAGGAGTAACTCTTACTCGCAGCGGGTATCGGGATCCAACTATCTCATAGAAGGTATGCAATCTCATTGCAAATTTCAACATTTGAAATTCCCAATAATATTTTACCCCTAGCGTCCTATGACCTTGACGGAGGTCAACAAATCATAGGCTACTAGTCAAGTTCAACCCGTCATTTCCTGATTGAATTAAACCAACCCACACGACCCTTGACGGAGGTCAACAAGGCCGCACGACTACCCTAATACAATCTGCATCATATGCATAAGCAGATAAATTCTAGTCAGCCACCGCACACTACGCCTTGACGGAGGCCAACAAACGTAGCACGAATACTAAGTAGGACTTATCTGAAATGACGGAGGGCTACGACAGGTTTTTCAGAAAACCTATTGCGTAATGAACTTGATATCGTTGTAGAATCGAGTGATTTTAAATGGAGTGTTTTTGCGGCTTTTCTAGTTTTGCTAAAGGGGTCACTCCCGGTGAAGGGATCGTCGGCCCTTTCCTCATCGAATAAGGTGCAGGATATATCATATATACCGCTGTGCAAAGCAGAAACTATAGAAGCAATCAAAAGACAAACCGAGGGTTGTAGCATCTGCCAGTTATTGCTAAAGGAGTCACTCCCGGTGAAGGGATCTCGGTCCTTTCCTTATCGAATAAGGTGCTGGATGTTCTACAAGGAACATCAATATGCAAAGCAAGAACTGTAGCTACCAGTTTTTATAAACAAGTTTCTACAACATCTTAGGTTTCTTTTATTTCATTAATCTCATTAATGAAGTCCCATTTTAATTATGCTTCATAAGCATCTCTTTTGAAACGAAATCTGCAATATAACATATATCTCATATATATAATATAAACATTCGTCTCAGGCAGTAATATGATCTCATCACAGAACATTGCAGCAGAAGAACATATATGAAATATTGGATATACTAGGACGTCTGTGTTTTCAATACGAGCCTGTATAAAACACGGATTCCACGGCTGCGATGAATAGCCAAACCCACATCCCTAGACCCCTACGAGAGCGGCAAGTAACACCGCCAATTCTAGGGTTAGGAGACCCGGTCTCGACTCCTCGAGATGGTCTCCCACTGGACCCTAGAATCCGGTTACTTGTGCTCCCCGCCTTGGGTCTACCTAATGCGGAAAAGTAAATAATATACAACGGGGACAACTTCCGCTACCTGGAAGTGCCCGAATAAAAGAATATTACATACAAATGAATTTTACATGAATGAAAAAGAAAAACTCTCATCTCACATAAAACCCCCGGCTATTCAAAACGCGACGATCCAATATAACATATCACAGCAACACATAATATCTCATATCATCAACGTAAGCAAGTATGCGTATCCCGATTGTCGTTGATGTATAGCAACGAAGCCGGCGATACACCACATACTACGCTTACGGTCACAGAAAAGAAAGTGTAAAACTACAACAGTTGGAATCCGCAACTTCCTTAGACATCACTTGCCTAACCAAATGAATTCCTTAGACATCGCATGCCTAACAATTATAAACCCCGCATTTTAGTCTCATTATCGAAAACTCTTTTCAATATCAAGTCGGACAATTCAACAAGATTCCCGACAACCTGATCGAATGCTCGTCGCAAACTTTAGTACACAGCCGCACCCCCGAAGCCGTCGACAAAGTGCACCAAGGCGGAACACCGCTACAGTGAGCACCCGAACGGATGCTTTCGGCGACAGGGTTCTCCTACAGTCACTTGGTCGGGGCTATGGGGCGTAACTGTCTATTAAGTTTACCCGGCGAGTATCCGCGTACCCTACGTGATTGCGACGGACTTTTGATCACATCAAAATTCCGTGGCAACCGATCATCTGAGACTAAACTGCAATGTTTATAATATTCAAATTAGTTATCACATAACTACCTGTGGATTCCAATTATTGTATCACATTCCAGATAAATAGAAAAAGTTAAACTTTCCGATCGAATTGTCAAGTACCCAAGATTTCCCCAATATATCTCAACACTTGAAATCAGTTTAAAAACGTCCATCACATACCACAGTACCAATGGTCCAGCCGTAGAAGGGTCAAGCCAACGCCTCACATGTGGCACGCCATACTGCCCCAAACCCTAAGGTTCAAAGAGCAGTTCAAGACGGTCACATAATCGAGTTAAGGTTGGTTGTCTTATAGAGGGTCCATCGAGTTACTTGCACGACTTAGAACATTCTTAAACACGAGGAAAAATCCAACTTTTGAAAAATTTTCCGACAGGGGAAAAATTGAGTTATTGATATCCGTTCGAACTTTTTAACAGTTTCTAAAAGTTATCCGGAAAACCACATAGACAAAATCTGATACTCCGATCGAAACATCGAATCCCCAAAACAACCCCAGAAAATTCAACTCTTGAAAAAATATTAAAAATTTCCAGAAAATCCAGTATAATTAAATAGAAGTTACTATGCAAACAGTATCTGATGACGTCAGCATTACGCCGCGGAACCGCCGCAGAAAGCATGCTTCCGCCGCGGTTCCGCCGCGAGTTTTACTGTTCATCAAAAAAGTTTTGTACCGTAATTCTTAGAATTCCCTGCTGAATTTTTTGAGCATTTTTAATTTGGAAAAATCCCAGTTTTTAGAAAAAGTCCAGAGAGCGGGTTTTAACGGGGTTTCGGGTTTCGATCGGACTTTAAACTTCGTCTAGACTTCGCCTAAAGCTCTAGCTTGGCTCTGATACCACTGAAGGGTTGCTAGGCACGCGCACAAGGGTCTACAAGGCATCAACCATGCCTGATTTAAAATTTAGCCATGCCGAACAACCCGAATACGGAACTTTAAACTAGAGATTAGGCGAAAACAAGCATGCTAAACATTTTAACACTAAGTGAGAGGGATCACAACCTTTGTAGATCCGGTCCTTCACCTCATATGCTCCGTGTTGTGGTCCCTTCGCTGCGATCATCGGGTTCCGGGCTCTCGAGAGGTTCCACGAAGAGAAAGACGCAACCTTTGCTTCCGATCTTCGATACTAAGATGATCTACCTTGAAGTTTCTTTAACACAAGCTAACACTCATGAAATGATATGAACACCCTTATCTAAATGGCAAGGGAAGATGAGGATGATGAAGTAGGATTTTTGCTCTATTTATTTATCTTTTTCTCACTATTATTCATCACTTTGAAAAATCAAGAAAGGTTTTTCCATGAAAGAAAATGAAGGAAGAAGATGAATGAATAATGTTAATCTCTTTATGATGAATAGGAAAAGGAGATATGATAGAATTATGCAACCATGGTTCACTTAACCATTGTAGAGAATTGACCAAGGGTTAGGGTTTGGGTTGAGTTAAGAATGAGTCACACACAAATATCTTTCACAAAACAAAACGGAAACCTTCTAGAAACATCTAGAAAGTTTAACCCTAATCCAAACCCTAATCATGATTAATCTTTACTAAACATGTTGCATTAGTTATCATATCATGTTACAATATTATATATCACATATATAATATTTATTGTAACCAAATAAAATAACACAATTAACATATATCGCATATATATCAATGTATTACCCGAGTGAGAAAAAGAATCTTTTAGTGAGCAAATATTAGTTAATGTAATTTAATATATCATATATATTATTATACATTAAATTATCGAATCAACACTTGATCCGACAATCCGGCTATATCGCATATAACCGACTAATATTTATCCGTACCGATTCACCGAATCAACACTTGATCCGACGACCCGGCTGATATCAAATATCGCGAGAATATAATACGGTATCATATATCGCATTATCCTCGGTCCCGCACATATCACATATGTGCTCCTACTCCGTTTTGCCTGAGTCAAGAAACCTCTGTGTAGGACTCTAAAGAATCTTCAATACGCCGGCAGTAGGTGATGATCATATCAAACACACACAAGCTTCAAGCGGTCAGCTAAACGTAACAGCTACCCAGGTATTGAGCGCTCAGAAGATCAACAAGCAAGCCTGTAACTTCTCCTGCAAATCCAAACAGTAACACTCCCGTACAGTCCGGTCTCGTCGTCTGATATGTCGCATATCTCGCCTAGGGGTGGTAAACGTCAGATCCCAGTAGCTCGATAAGTCGTGTCGATATGAGGTCTATAACAGTTCGAGAAACTACTGATAACACTTACCAGTAAATCTCAGCAACCCTGGCCAGGGATTTCTGGTTATAGCCAATCGAACACAGCACAACATCAAATCCCTATACCGGGAGAGACGAATCCCCTCCTATCGCTCATTGCCTCCTTGTGATTCGGGACTGTACCCAAAAGCCACCTTTTTGCACGCCCTCTTGGACGTGGTATGATGGAAATCAAAGCACAGTAGGAATCACACAAGACTCTATGACGATCTCGGGTCACCAGACTACTCTGAACCGGTGTCTCTGGAGAACTGCCATCTGACGTATGGTATAATACCATCTGGGAGTTCTCGGCGAGTCCGTCCAGTGTAACCAGTCTCCACTGAGCACCCGTACACCATCCTTGATGTCAAACACCGATGGATATGGAATCATCCATCGCCCATCATATGGGTCAAGATGCGTCCACGCTAGTCTACTCTGGTGTATCGATGCCCTGTCTCGATACACCCTCGACTAGGAACAGTTATAGGATGTACTCGTCGACTACCGTGGCCCTACTAGTATGATCTCATCATAGTCCCAGTAGTCGAGTACATATCCTAAGGGCTTTATCAACAAGTAATATAGAGACAATAAGAGTACATGTTAAGATAAAGTACAACCAGATAGCATACTATCATGTCGAGCAAGAAAGTCCTCCCTATATGTGTCCAAGCATCCATTACAATATACATCGTATGTACTGTAATGGCCTCTAGGGCATACATATAACTAACAGATGTCACCATTGCATCTTATTTACTTTTCCGCACTAGGATAGACCCAAGGAGGGGAGCACAAGTAACCGGGTTCTAGAGTCCAGTGGGAGACCAACTCGAGCAGTCGAGTCCGGGTCTTCTAACTCTAGAATTGGTAGGGTTGCTTGCCGCTCTCGTAGGGGTCTAGGGGTGTGGGTTTAGCTATTCATCGCGACCGTGGAATCCGTGTTTTATACTCGCTCGTATTAAAAACACAGACGTCCTAGTATATCCAATATTTCATATGATATTTCCTGCTGCGTTATCTGTGATGTGATCATGTGATATGTTCAGATAGATATTATATATAGTATATATGATATATTATATAGACGTTGCTTATGTTTTACACCCGCCTAGCCCTGCCTCGCTCTGCCGTTAGTTACCTAACCTAACGGTGCAGACGGGACATCGAGGCGAATGCGGATGGCATAAGCGTACGTTATATTTATCTGTGATGTTTAGGAGATTTATATGATGGGACTTCATTAATGTGATTAATGAAAGAAAAGAAACCTAAGATGTTGTGGAATCGAATTTTTCAAAAACAGGTAGCTGCAGTTCTTGCTTTGCATCGCGGTGTTCCTTGTAGAACATCCTGCACCTTATTCGATAAGGAAAAGGTCCGAGATCCCTTCACCGGGAGTGACCCTTTTAGCAATAACTGGCAGATGCTACAACCCTCGGTTTGTCTTTTGATTGCTTCTAAAGTTTTTGCTTTGCACAGCGGTATATATGATATATCCTGCACCTTATTCGATGAGGAAAGGGCCGACGATCCCTTCACCGGAAGTGACCCCTTTAGCAAAACTAGAAAAGCCTCAAAAACACTCCATTTTAAAATCATTTGATTCTACAACGATATCAAGTTCACTACGCAATAGGTTTTCAGAAAAACCTGTCGTAGCCCTCCGTCATTTCAGATAAGTTGTATATAGTATTCGTGCTACATTTGTCGGCTTTCGTCAAGGTGTAGTGTGCGGTAGCTATATGCTGCATATCTGTTGCATATGATGCGATTGGATTAGGGTAGTCGTGCGGCTTTGTTGGCTTTCGTCAAGGGTCGTGCGGGTAGGTTTAATTCAATCAAGAAATGAGGGGTTGAACTTGACTAGCGGGCTATGGTTTGTTGGCTGTCGTCAAGGTCATAGCACGTTAGGGGAAAAATTATCGGGAATTTCAAGTGTTGAAATTTGCGATGAGATTGCATACCTTCTTTGAGATAGTTGGATCCCGATACCCGGTGAGAGTAAGAGTTACTCCTGGGAGATTTTTACACATTACAATTAGCCGATCAAGTAGGTGTCTGGAAAGGTGTCAACGGGGTTACCCCTCTGGGAAAACGATGTTTACTGTAATTAGGTCCGTGCGAAAGCACGGGGAATCTCCCTCAAAGTACCGACACTGGCCTGGTTGAAAAATTGACGAACTTGTAGCGTGTAATTAATCCCGGCTAGACTTTCCTTTTAGGGTTTGAAGGAAGATTTGATAAAAAAAACAGTGGGAGCCATCCTGATTAGATAAAATAATAACCAATCTGATCTTGCAAGAGCGCACGCAGAGTGTTTTCTTCTCTCTCTCTCCAGGTAGCGACCATATCATGCCTTAATCAAGATAATAATACAGATAAATTCACCGAGCTGGGGAACGTTGGTCCCGCTCCAACTTATAATTGTTATAAGACCGAGCTGGAATTAGTGGAATACCAGGATTCCCGTGCCGCCCAAACGAAGAAAGTGCATTATAATGCATCTTCTTCGGGTGCGTTCATTACATCGAACTGTTTCTCGGTATCCTCTGCGTCCTGGGTATTAGATACCAGATTAGGATCCCGCATATGTAATCTATTACAAAGGGCTTCAGAAAGGTAGAGAACTGAGAACGGGTGATAAGTTTCATGAGACAGAAAACGGTGCAAGTGTTGCAGCCAAGTCTGTTGGTCACTATCACCCTGTATTACTAGTACATTGATTCTGAATGAATGTTATTAGATACCGAACCTGATATACAAAATCATATCACTATCTTTATTAGTAAAGAAATGATAAAATTTTGTATTGTTGGATAATGTTTTGAACATTTCCTATATCAAAAGTTGATCGGTTCAGGCACGTTATCTAAAAGCATTGATGTTCTAAATCAAACTACAGTTCTTAGTATACGGAACACACACGAGAGGAAGAGTTCAGAAATGAACGGATCCTTCTTGAGGTATTGTAGACTAGGTCATATCAATGCGACCCGACTAGCTAAGTTGCATATAGATGCATATTTAAATCTGTTTGAATTTCCATCTTATGAAACTTGCCGGTCATGTCACAGAGATAAGATGACCACAGCTCCGTTTTTTGGAAACAGAGAAAGAGTTAGTGAACTCTTGGGATGATACATGTTGATGTATGTAGGTCTCCTGTCTACACATACCAAGACCGGTTCTTTGTACTTCATTCTCTGATGATCTCTCAAGATTCAGACATATGTTCCTGTTGAAACACAAGTCCGAACCTTTTGAGATATTCACAGAATATAAGTTAGAAGTAGAGAACCAAAACGGGTATAAGTATTATGTCCTTTGATGAGATCAAGGAGGAGAATACTTGAGCACGGAATTCCTGGATTAATCTAAAAGATGATGAGATTCTCTCTCAACACACCACATCACGTCGGTGTATCGGGGCGGAGCAATAGCACCCTATGTGATATGGTGTGCTCTATGATGAGTACTACTGAGTTTTCTATTTCCTTTTGGGAGTTATGCGCTTGAGAAGCTGCATACCTATTGAATAGGGTTCAAATCAAATCAGTTGCCTACCACTTCATATGTGATATGGAAAGGGAAGAGCCCATATCTTAAGTTTGTTAAAGATTTGGGGTTGTCCAGCCTATGTCTAAAAAGCAAAATCCGGACAAGCTCGAGGCAAGATCTGTTATGTAGAACTGGAAATGTTCCAGCTATACAAACTGCAGCTGATGATTTGGAAGAACAAAAGGATTCAATAGTTACCAACGAACCTCAGCCTCTACGCCGATCTAGTAGGGTTCCTCACCCACCTGAGAGATACTTCTGTTTCTCTATGACAGTGGGAGCGAGGATTGCATCATGAGATGATGACCCAACTAGTTTCGAGCTGGCCATCAGGAGTTGGACTCTATAAGAATGGCTGGATGCTTAGTGATCTGAGATGGAATCCTTATACACCAACAAAGTATGGACTTTGGATGCTTTATCTGAAGGGTTAAATTCTCTATCAGGAGTAAGTATATCTTGAGAAGATTACATGGTGTAGATGGAAAAATTGAGACATTCAAAGCTAGACTTGTTAAAGGTTTTCGTCGTCGACCGGCATGGATAATGATGAAACCTTTTTCCAGTGGCTATGCTTAAGTCCATCTAGATCCTACTTGCCATGTCTACGTACCATGACTATGATATCTAGCGGTTCGGTATCATGACTGCTTTTCTAAATGATGTTTTAGAAAAGAGCGTCTATATGTACACAGCCAGAGGGCTTTGTAAACAGTGGGAGGAGCGGAAACGTGTGCAAGATGTTTTATGTGATAAAGCAGGCATCGCGTAGTTGGAACATCTGTTTTGATGTGGTAGTCAAAGAGTTTGACTTCATCAAAATAGTAGATGAACCTTGTATATACAAAAAGGTAGTAGAGAGTATGGTGGTGATCCTCATAGAGTATGTGGATGACATACTCTTGATAGGGAAGTAGTTTCCTATGTTAGGCTCGGTCAATCTCCGCTTATCACAAGGATTCTCCATATAGGATCAAGATGATACCTCCTAAATCCTGTGTTTTGGATCTATGAGATAGATCTAATTGGATGTTAGGATTCTCACTAGATGTAGTGAGATGGTATCAATCGATCTTGGGGAGAATCACTGGAAAGATTCCAGGGTGATAAGGACGACTGAATATCAGTCACAGGCATTGTCTTTACCCTCAGTGGAGGGACGGTATGTTGGAAGAGTTCCAAGCTAGATACCGTGGCAAACTAGACGATAAAGGCTGGTGACATCTTTATCAATGATACAACCAAAAAGGCAGTTTGGGTGTATATTGGTTCATGAGATGAACCAGGTTCCTACCATTGTGTGACAATGGAAGTGTGGATTTGTCCTAGGAACCCCGGTCCCATCAGTGACCCAGACGTATTATGAGGCAGCATCACCTGATCATGGAGATAGTTGATCTCCAAGGTGATCGAGGTTAGGAGAGTAGACTCAGAGGACAACACGGCGGATCCACTCACAAAGGCCTTTTCCCAGAGAGAGACTTTTATGGGATGGTTGAGTATGATATACTGCAACCACATCTACAGATGGCCCTAGTGTAAGTGGGAGATTGTTAGTTATATGTATGCCCTAGAGGCCATTACTATACATAGGATGTATATTGTAGTGGATGCTGGGACATATATAGGGAGGACTTTCTTGCTCGACATGAAAGTATGCTATCTGGTTGCTTTTTATCTTAACGTGTACACTGATTGTCTCTCTGTTACATGTTGGTAAAGCCCTTAGGATGTGTACTTGACTACCTAGATTATGATGCGGTCATACTAGTGGGGACAAGGTAGTCCATAAGTACATCCTTCAAGGTCCCTAGTCATGGGTGTATCGAGACGGGGCATCGATATACCAGAGTAGACTAGCGTATACCTTCTCGACCCATACAGATGGGCGATGGATGATCCCATATCCATTGGTGTTTGACATCAGAGATGATATACGGGTGCTCAGTGGAGACTGGGTACACTGGACGGACTCGCCGAGAACTCCCAGATGGTATTATACCTGACGTCAGATGGCAGTTCTCTGGTGACAATGGTTCAGGTTAGTCTGTAGACCCGAGATCGTCATAGAGTCTTGTGTGATTCCTACTGTGCTTTGATTTCCACCTTACCATGTCCAAGAGGGTGTGCAAAACGGTTGTTTTTCGGTACAGTCCCGAATCACATGGAGGCAATGAGCGATAGGAGGGGATTCGTCTCTCCCGGTGTAGGGAGTTAGTGTTGCGCTGTGTTCGATTGGCTATAACCGGAAATCCCTGGCCAGGGTTGCTGAGATTTACTGGTAAGTGTTACCAGTAGTTTCTCGAACTGTTATAGACCTTATATCGACACGACTTATCGAGCTACTGGGGTCTGACGTTTACCACCCCTAGGCAAGATATGCGACATATCAGACGAACAGACCGGACTGTACGGTAAGTGTTACTGGTTGGATTC
This sequence comes from Agapanthus africanus, assembly GCA_030015575.1. Classification (NCBI taxonomy): domain Eukaryota; kingdom Viridiplantae; phylum Streptophyta; class Magnoliopsida; order Asparagales; family Amaryllidaceae; genus Agapanthus; species Agapanthus africanus. The sequence continues at coordinate 122,865,286 of JASDDO010000006.1, read as the reverse complement.
ACAGGAGTGTAAGCGGGCTTGCTCGTTGATCTTCTGATCGCTCAATACCCGGGTGGCCATTACGTTTAGCAGACCGCTTGCAGCTTGTGAGTGTTTGATATGATCATCACTTGCTGCCGGCGTATTGACGAGTCTTTAGAGTCCTACACAGAGGTTTCCTGGCTCAAGCGAAACGAAATAGGAGCGCATATGAGATATTTGCGGGACCGAGAATAATACCAGTATGTGATAATGTATTCTATTCTTACGATTTGTATCATCAGACGGTTATATGTGATATAGCCGGGTTACCGAATCAAGTGTTGATTCGATACATTGATACACTTGATATTAGTCGGTTATATGCGATATGACCGGATCATTAAATCAAGTATTGATTTAATGATTTAATGTATAATTATATATTTGATATATTACTTTACATTGACTAGTATTGTTCACTTAAGATGGATTTTCTCACTTGATGTGCACAAGTAGTATATGTGATATATTTTTGTGCACTTGATTGTATCATGTTTGATGATACATGCAAACTTAGGTGAATGTTTGCTTTAAACCATCTTTAGGTTAATGGTTAGGTTTTAATTTTTTTTATTTATTTGCTTTATTCATTTTGGCAAAAATAAAATGGGGGCTTGCTTTATTTTATTCATGAAGCTTCATGAAGCTTTGAAAGTCTTTACCATTTTTTTTTTCCTTAACCTAACCATTACACCTAAACCATAGTTTATTCTCTACATGTGTTAGCCTCACCCATGGTTGCATTATGATTAGATTCACTTGATTTATTATTTTTAAATTAATTCTTTTTCCTTCTTCTTCATCATCTTCTTCAAGTGAAGAAGAAAGTTTTCTTGAAAATTTCAAGTGATGAAATCAAGTGAGAAATCGAAATCCAAAGTGAACCCACTTCCTATTTCTTCATCCTCTACCACTTGCCATGTTGTATTGGGTGTTTTCTTCACAAGGTTCATGACCAAGTGAAGATGGAGCTAGAGTTAGAGTTGCCTCGACGTAGATCATCTTCGGCATCGAAGTCAACGACCTAGCCCGCTCATTTCTCCGACGAAACCATCGTTAGAGTCCGGGATTCCGGTGATCGCAGCGAAGGGACGTCATCACGGAGCTAAAGAAGTGGAGAACCGGATCTACAAAGGTTGTATTTCCATTCACTTAGTAGCAAAATAGTTTTCTTTTTACAGGATCCAACTATCATATAGAAGGTATGCAATCTCATTGAAAATTTCAACACTTGAAACTCCCGATAATGGTTTTTACCCCTAGCACTTATGACCTTAACTATGATCAACAAATCAAAAGCACTAGTCAAGTTCTACCCGTCATTTCGTGATTAATTAGACCCACCCACATGACCCTTAACTAAGGTCAACAAAGTCACGTGACTGTCCTAACTAATCGCATCATATGCGGTGTAGGAAGACATCACTTAGCTACCGTACACTGTTCCTCGATTATGGTCAACAAACACAGCACGAATACTAAGTACTCTACTTCCTAAAATGATGGAGGGTTGCGGATGGTTTTTAAGAAAACCTTTAACGCTTTGAACTTGATCTCGTTACGGAATCAAATGGTTTTAAATGGAGTGTTTTTGAGGCTTTTGCTAGTTTCGCTAAAGAGGTCACTCCCGGTGAAGGGATCTCGGCTCTTTCCTCGTCGAATGAGGTGCAGGATATTCACAATACCACTATGCAAAGCAAGAACTAAAAAAGCAATCAATAGACAAACCGAAGGTTGTAGCATCTGCTAGTTATTGCTAAAGAGGTCACTCCCAGTTAAGGGATTCGGCTCTTTCCTTATCGAATAAGGTGCCGGATGTTCTACATGGAACACCACTATGCAAAGCAACAACTAGAGCTACCTAATTTTTGAAATTCGATTCCACAACATCATTTTAGGTTTATTTTCTTTCATTAATCTCATTAATGAATGTCCCATCATTTAAGTCCAACTAAACATCACAGATAAATACAACGTACACTTATGCCATCCGCATTCGCCTCGATGTCCCGTCTGCACCGTTAGGTTAGGTAACTAACGGCAGAGCGGGGCAAGGCTAGCGCGGGTGTAAAACATAAGCAACGTCTATATAATATATGATATATATACTATATACAATATCTATCTGAACATATCACATGATCACATCATAGATAACGCAGCAGAAAACAACATATGAAATATTGGATATACTAGGACGTCCGTATTTTATTTTGAGCCCCTATAAAACATGGATTCCACGGTCGTGATGAATAGACAATCCCACACCCCTAGACCCCTACTAGAGTGACAAGCAACCCTACCAATTCTAGAGTTAGGAGACCCAGACTCGACTTCTCGAGATGGTCTCCCACTGGACCCTACAACCTGGTTACTTGTGCTCCCCTCCAGGGTCTATCGTAAATCGGAAAAGTAAGTAATATACATCAACGGTGACATCTTTCTCAGCCCGGAAGTGCCCTAATAAAAGAATATTACATACAAGTTTTTACGTGAATGAAAATGAAAAACACTCATCTCACATGCAAAACACTCATCTCACATAGAAAAAACCCTGCTATTCAAACACCACGATCCAATATAACATATCCAGCAATACATAACATCACATGTCATCAACGTAAGTAAATATGCCCATCCCAATTGTCGTTGACATATAGCAACAAAATCGGAGATATCACATATTACACTTACGGTCGCAGAAAAGAAAGTGTAAAACTACAATAGTTGGAATCCGCAACCTCTATAGACATCGCATGCCTAACCAAATGAATTCCTTAGAAATCGCTTGCCTAACAATTATAAACCCCGCATTTCAGTCTCAAAATCGAAAACACTTTTCAATACCAAGTCGGGCAACTCAACAAGATTCCCGACATACTGATCGAATGCCCTTCGCAAACTTTAGTAGACAGCCGCACCCCCGGATGCCGTCGACGAAGTGCACTAAGGCGGAACACCGCTACTGCGAGCACCCGAACGGATGCTTTTGGCTATGGGGTTCTCCTACAGTCACTTGGTCGGGGCTATGGGGCGTGGCTGTCTATTAAGTTTACCCGGGGAGTATCCGCGTACGCAACGTGATTGCGATGGACTATTGATCACATCAAAATTCCGTGGCAACCGATCATATGAGACCGGACTGCTGGATTTATAACATTCAAATTAGTTATCTCATAACTACTTGTGGATTCCATATATTGTATCACATTCCACATAAATAGAGAATGTTAAACTTTCCGATCGAATAATCAAACACCCAAGTTTTCCCAAATAGCTCAACACTTGAAATAAGTTTTAAAACATCCATTTCATGCCACAGTACCAACGGTCCAGCCGTAGAAAGGTCAAGCCAACGCCTCAGATATGGCAACGCCGTACTACCCCAAACCCTAAGGTTCAAAAGGCAGTTCAAGACGGTCACATTATCGAGTTAAGGTTTGTTGTCTTCTAGAAGGTCCATCGCGTTACTTGCACGACTTAGAACGTTCTTAAACTACGGAAAAATCCAACACTTGGAAATTTTCCGGCAGGGGAAAAAGTGAGTTATTGATATCCGGTCGAACTTTTTAACACCTTCTAAAATTACCCGGAAAAACTTAAACGAAGTTAAATTATCCGATCGAATCAATGAATCCCTAATACAACCCAGAAAACTCAACACATGAGTATAAATTAAAAAATCCCAGAAGAATAAGGAAGCACATACGGAGGTTATTGTGCAAACAGTGAACCGTGAAGCTACAGTGTGGCCGCGGAACCGCCGCGCAAGCCAGGGTATGGCCGCGGTTCCACGGCGCATTGATCGAGTTAGGAGCACGTGCTGCACAGTAATTCCTAGAAAACCCTGTTGATTTTTTTTGAGTATTTTTAATTCATAAAAAATCACAGTTTTGAAAAATTTCCAGAGAAGGGTAAAAATTAGGGTTTCGGGGTTCGATCGGACTTTAAACTTCGTCTAGACTTCGCCTAAAACTCTAGCTTGGCTCTGATACCACTGTAGGGTTTCTAGGCACTCAAACAAGGTTCTACAATGTATCAACCATGCCCGATTAAAAAAAAAAATAGCCGTGCCGAACAACCCTAACCAAGATCGTATACTAGAGATTATGCGAAAACTAGCAAGTTAAACATTTTAACACTAAGTGAAAAGGGATTACAACCTTTGTAGATCTGGTCCTTCACTTCTAAATCTCCGTGTTGACGTCCCTTCGCTGTGATCATCGAGATACCGGACTCTAGGGATGGTTTCCTCGGAGAATTGAGCGAGCTAAGTCGTTGACTTCGAAGCTGAAGATGATCTACGTCGAGGAGACTCAAACTCAAGCTCCATCTTCAATAGGTCATGAACTTTGTGAAGAGAACACCCTAAACTAAATGGCAAGTAGTAGAGGGTGATGAAATAGGAAGTGGGTTTACTTTGGATTTTGATTTCTCACTTTGTTTCTTCACTTGATAAAAATCTAGCAAGCTTTTTCTTCTTCTTGAAGAAGAAGAAGAAAGAAAAGAAATGAGAATTAAAAATGAATTGTCTAATTAGAATAGTCAAGTGAAGTCTATCATAATGCAACCATGGGTGAGTTAACCTTTGTTGAGACTAAACCATAGTTAATTATAATGGTTTGGTTAATGAATATCTTAATCGAGACAAAATAAGTGGACTTTGTTAAAGTTGCTTCAAGCTTCATGAAGCTTCAAGCCATGACAAAATAAGCCACCATTTTGAATAATTAAGATAAATAAAAAACGAAATTATAATTAACATGGTCTATGTCAGACACCCACCCATGTTTGCATGTATCATCAATCATGATACAAACTAGTGCACAAACATATATCACATATACAACTTGTGCACATCAAGTAAGAAAATCAATCTTAAGTGAACCAATACTAGTTAATGTAAAGTAATATATCAAATATATAATTATACATTAAATCATTAAATCAACATTTGATTTAACAATCCGGTCATATCGCATATAACCGACTAATATCTAGTGTATCAATATATCGAATCAACACTTGATTCGGTAACCCGGCTATATCTCATATATCCGACAGATGATACAAATCGCGAGAATATAATATAGTATCACATACTGGTATTATTCTTGGTCCCGCACATATCTCATATGCGCTCTTATTTCGTTTCGCTTGAGCCAGGAAACCTGTGTGTAGGACTCTAAAGACTCGTCAATACGCCGGCAGTAGGTGGTGATCGTATCAATCACCCACAAGCCGCAAGCGGTCTGCTGAACGTAATGGCTACCTGGGTATTGAGCGATCAGAAGATCAACGAGAAAGCCAGCTCACAGTCCGGTCTGTTCGTCTGATATGTCGCATATCTCGCCTAGGGGTGGTAAACGTCAGACCCCGGTAGCTTGATAAATAATGCCGATGTAAGGTCCTACAAAATAGGAGTTTGATGGAATATAGAATAAGGATATACAAACAACAAGCATGAAACTGTTAGTTATATGTATGCCCTAGAGGCCATTACTGTACATACGATGTATATTGTAGTGGATGCTAGGACATATATAGGGAGGACTTTCTTGCTCGACATGATAGTATGCTATCTGGTTGTACTTTTTCTTAACATGTACTCTGATTGTCTCTATATTACATGTTGATAAAACCCTTAGGATATGTACTCGACTACTGGGACTATGATGAGATCATACTAGTGGGGCCACGGTAATCGACGAGTACATCCTATAACTGTTCCTAGTCGAGGGTGTATCGAGACAGGGCATCGATACACCAGAGTAGACTAGCGTATACGCATCTTGACCCATATGATGGGCGATGGATGATCCCATATCCATCGGTGTTTGACATCAAGGATGGTGTACGGGTGCTCAGTGGAGACTGTGTACACTGGACGGACTCGCCGAGAACTCCCAGATGGTATTATACCATACGTCAGATGGCAGTTCTCCGGTGACACCGGTACAGAGTAGTCTGTCGACCCGAGATCGTCATAGAGTCTTGTGTGATTCCCGCTGTGCTTTGATTTCCATCATACAACGTCCAAGAGAACGTGCAAAAAGGTGGCTTTTGGGTACAGTCCCGAATCACATGGAGGCAATGAGCGATAGGAGGGGATTCATCTCTCCCGGTATAGGGAGTTGATGTTGTGCTGTGTTCGATTGGCTATAACCGGAAATCCCTGGCCAGGGTTGCTGAGATTTACTGGTAAGTGTTATCAGTAGTTTCTCGAACTGTTATAGACCTCATATCGACACGACTTATCGAGCTACTGGGGTCTGACGTTTACCACCCCTAGGCGAGATATGCGACATATCTGACGACGAGACCGGACTGTACGGGAGTGTTACTGTTTGGATTCACAGGAGAATGTACAGGCTTGCTTGTTGATCTTCTGAGCGCTCAATACCAGGGTAGCTGTTACATTTAGCTGACCGCTTGCATCTTGTGGGTGTTTGATATGATCATCACCTACTGACGGCGTATTGACGATTCTTTAGAGTCCTACACAGAGGTTTCTTGGCTCAGGCAAAACGGAGTAGGAGCACATATGTGATATGTGCGGGACCGAGGATAATGCGATATGTGATACCGTATTCTATTCTCGCGATATTTGATATCAGCCGGGTCATCGGATCAAGTGTTGATTCGATGAATCGGAACGGATAAATATTAGTCGGTTATATGCGATATAGCCGGATTGTCGGATCAAGTGTTGATTCGATAATTTAATGTATAATAATATATATGATATATTAAATTGCATTAACTAATATTTGCTCACTAAAAGATTCTTTTTCTCACTCGGGTAATACATTGAGATATATGCGATATATGTTAATTGTATTATTTTATTTGGTTACAAAAAATATTATATATGTGATATATAATATTGTAACATGATATGATAACTAATGCAACTTGTTTAGTGGAGTTTAAACATGATTAGGGTTTGGATTAGGGTTAAGCTTTCTAGATGTTTGTAGAAGGTTTTCTTTTTGTCATGATAAAGATATTTACAAGTGACTCATGCTTTAACCCAACCCAAACCCTAACCCTAGTTAATTCTCTACAATGGTTAAGTCAACCATGGTTGCATTATTTGTCATATTAATCCTTTCATTATTCATCACAAAAGGAAATGGATCACTATTCTTCTTCTTCCTTCATTCTTCGATGAAAAAGCTTTCTAGACTTTTTCCTTGTAATGAAAATATGGGAGAAAAAGATAAATAAAGAGAGCAAAAGTCCTACTTCATCATCCTCATCTTCCCTTGCCATTTAGATGAGGGTGTTCACATCATTTCATGAGTGTTAGCTTGTGTTAACGGAACTTCAAGGTAGATCATCTTAGTATCGAAGATCGGAAGCAAAGGTTGCATCTTTCTCTTCGTGGAACCTCTCGAGAGTCCGGATCCCGATGATCGCAGCGAAGGGACCACAACACGGAGCATATGAAGTGAAGGACCGGATCTACAAAGGTTGTAATCCCTCTCACTTAGTTTTAAAGTGTTTAGCATGCTTGTTTTCGCCTAATCTCTAGTTTAAAGTTCCGTATTCGGGTTGTTCGGCACGGCTAAATTTTTAATCGGGCATGGTTGGTGCCTCGTAGACCCTTGTGCGTGTGCCTAGCAACCCTACAGTGGTATCAAAGCCAAGCTAGAGCTTTAGGCGAAGTCTAGACGAAGTTTAAAGTCCGATCGAACCCGGAAAACCCGAATTAACCCCTTCTCTGGAAATTTTCTGAAAATTTGGATTTTTGTGATTTAAAAGTTGCCAAAAAATTCAGCAGGGAATTCTATGAGTTACTGTGTAGCATGTGATTCTAACTCGACAAGTGAGGCGCGGAACCGCGGCCTAACCCTGGGTTTTGCGGCGGTTCCGCGGCCATTTGGCTGAGTTACATCACGTGGCTTGCACAGTAATTCTTGTCTTGAAGTGCTGAGACTTCTGGAAATTTTTATTTTTACTCAACAGTTGAGTTTTTCTGGGTTTGTTTTGGGGATTCAATTATTCTATCGGATTGTCTAATTTTGTCTATGTGTTTTGTCCGGATAACTTTTAGAAACTGTTAAAAAGTTCGAACGGATATCAATAACTCACTTTTTCCCCGGTCGGAAAATTTTTCAAAAGTTGGATTTTTTCTCGTGTTTAAGAATGTTCTAAGTCGTGCAAGTAACTCGGTGGACCCTCTGGAAGACAACAAACCTTAACTTGATTATGTGACCGTTTTGAACTGCCTTTTGAATCTTAGGGTTTGGGGCAGTACGGCATGCCACATGTGAGGCGTTGGCTTGACCCTTCTACGGCTGGACCATTGGTAATGAGGCATGTGATGGATGTTTTTAAACTAATTTCAAGTGTTGAGATATATTGGGGAAATCTTGGGTGTTTGATGATTCGATCGGAAAGTTTAACTTTGTCTATTTATCTGGAATGTGATACAATATTTGGAATCTACAGGTAGTTATGAGATAACTAATTTGAATATTATAAACATAGCAGTTTAGTCTTAGATGATCGGTTGCCACGGAATTTTGATGTGATCAAAAGTCCGTCACGATCACGTAGCGTACGCGGATACTCGCCGGGTAAACTTAATAGACAGCTACGCCCCATAGCCCCGACCAAGTGACTGTAGGAGAACCCTGTCGCCGAAAGCATCCGTTCGGGTGCTCACTGTAGCGGTGTTCCGCCTTGGTGCACTTTGTCGACGGCTTCGGGGGTGCGGCTGTGTACTAAAGTTTGCGACGAGCATTCGATCAGGTTGTCGGGAATCTTGTTGAATTGTCCGACTTGATATTGAAAAGAGTTTTCGATAATGAGACTAAAATGCGGGGTTTATAATTGTTAGGCATGCGATGTCTAAGGAATTCATTTGGTTAGGCATGCGATGTCTAAGGAGGTTGCGGATTCCAACTGTTGTAGTTTTACACTTTCTTTTCTGTGACCGTAAGCGTAGTATGTGGTGTATCGCCGGCTTCGTTGCTATACATTAACGACAATCGGGATACGCATACTTGCTTACGTTGATGATATGAGATATTATGTGTTGCTGTGATATGTTGTATTGGATCGTCGCGTTTGAATAGCCGGGGGTTTTATGTAAGATGAGAGTTTTTCTTTTTCATTCATGTAAAATTCATTTGTATGTAATATTCTTTTATTGGGGCACTTCCAGGTAGCGGAAGATGTCACCGTTGTATATTATTTACTTTTCCGCATTAGGTAGACCCAAGGCGGGGAGCACAAGTAACCGGGTTCTAGGGTCCAGTGGGAGACCATCTCGAGGAGTCGAGACCGGGTCTCCTAACCCTAGAATTGTCGGTGTTACTTGCCGCTCTCGTAGGGGTCTAGGGATGTAGGTTTGGCTGTTCATCGCGACCGTGGAATCCGTGTTTTATACAGGCTCGTATTGAAAACACGGACGTCCTAGTATATCCAATATTTCATATATGTTCTTCTGCTGCAATGTTCTGTGATGAGATCATATTACTGCCTGAGACGAATGTTTATATTATATATATGAGATATATGTTATATTGCAGATTTCGTTTCAAAAGAGATGCTTGTGAAGCATAATAAAATGGGACTTCATTAATGAGATTAATGAAATAAAAGAAACCTAAGATGTTGTAGAAACTTGTTTATAAAAACTGGTAGCTCTAGTTCTTGCTTTGCATCGCGGTGTTCCTTGTAGAACATCCTGCACCTTATTCGATAAGGAAAGGACCGAGATCCCTTCACCGGGAGTGACTCCTTTTGCAATAACTGGCGGATGCTACAAACTCGGTTTGTCTTTTGATTGTTTCTATAGTTCTTGCTTTGCACAGCGGGATATATGATATATCCTGCACCTTATTCGATGATGAAAGGGCCGACGATCCCTTCACCGGGAGTGACCTCTTTAGCAAAACTAGAAAAGCCTCAAAAACACTCCATTTAAAAATCACTCGATTCTACAACGATATCAAGTTCATAACGCAAAGGGTTTTCTTAAAAACCTGTCGTAGCCCTCCGTCATTTCAGATAAGTACTAGTTAGTATTCGTGCTGCGGTAGTTTGGCATGCGTCAAGGCGTAGTGTACGGTAGCTAACTAGTGCTTATCTGCTAGCATACGATGCGATTGGATTAGGGTATTCGTACGGCGTTGTTTGGCATGCGTCAAGGGTCATGCGGGTGGGTTTAATTCAATCAAGAAATGTACGGGTTGAACTTGGCTAGCGGACTATGGGTTGTTTGGCATGCGTCAAGGTCATAGCACGCTAGGGGTAAAATATTATTGGGAATTTCAAGTGTTGAAATTTGCAATGAGATTGCATACCTTCTATGAGATAGTTGGATCCCGATACCCGCTGCGAGTAAGAGTTACTCCTGGGAGAGTTTTACACATTACAATTAGCCGATCAAGTAGGTGTCTAGAAAGGTGTTAACGGGGTTACGCCTCTGGGAAAACGAGGTTTACTTTAATTAGGTTCGTGCGAAAGCACGGGGGACCTCCCTCAAAGTACCGACACTGGCCTGGCTGAAAGATTGGCGAACTTGTAGCGTGTAATTAATCCCGGCTAGTCTTTCCTTTTACGGTTTGAAGGAAGATTTGACTAAAACAGTGGGAGACATCCTGATTAGATATATTAGATAACCAATCTAATCTTGCAAGAGTATACGCTGAGTGTTTTCTTCTCTCTCTCCAGATAGCGACCATATCACTCCTTAATCAAGATAATAAAATGGATATATTAACCGAACCCGCTTGTTATACTGAGCTGGGGAACGTGGTCCCGCTCCAACTTATAATTGTTATAAGACAGAGCAAGAAAATTGGGGAATACCAGATTTCCCGTGCCGCCCAAACGAAGAAAGTGCATGTTGATGCATCATCTTCGGGTGTGTTCATTACACAAAACTGTTTCTCAGTATCCTTTACGTCCTGGGTATGTGATACCGGATCAGGATCCCGTATATGAAATCTGTTACATGGGCTACAGATAGGTAAAGAAGTGAGAACGGATGATAAGTTTCATGAGACAGAAAACGGTGCAAGTGTTGCAGCCAAGTCTGTTGGTCACTATCATCCTGTATTACCTGAATACATTGATTCTGAACGAATGTTATTAGATACCGAACCTGATATACAAAATCATATCAGTCTCTTTATTAGTAAAGAAAGGATATAATTTTGTATTGTTGGATAATGTTTTGAACATTTCCTATATCAAGAGTTGATCGGTTCAAGCATGTTATCTAAAAGCATTGACGTTCTAAATCAAACTACAGTTCTTAGTATAAGGAACATACATAAGAGGAAGAGTTCAGAATTGAATGAATCCTTCTTGAGGTATTGTAGACTAGGAAATATCAATGCGACCCGACTGGCTGAAATTACATAAAGATGCATATTTAAATTAGTTTGAATTTACATCTTGTGAAACTTGCCTGTCATGTCACAAAGATAAGATGACCACAGCTCTGTTTGTTGAAAACAGAGAGAGTTAGTGAACTTTTGGGATTGATACTTGTTGATCTATGAAAGGTCCCCTGTCTACACATGCCAAGATCGGTTCTTTCTACTTCATTACATTCTCTGATAATCTCTTAAGATTCAGACATATGCTTCTATTGAAACACATGTCCGAACCTTTTGAGATATTCACAGAATATAAATTAGAAGTAGAGAACCAAAATACGGGTATAAGTATTATGTCCTTTGATGAGATCAAGGCGGAGAATACTTGAGTACGGAATTCCTGGACTGTTCTAAAGGAGAATGAGATTCTTTCTCAGCATTACTCCTCCGTATACACCGTAGCACGATGGTATATCGGGGCGGAGCAATAGCACCCTATGTGATATGGTGTGCTCTATGATGAGTACTACTGAGTTTCCTATTTCCTTTAGGGAGTTATGCACTTGTGAAGTTGCATACCTATTGAACAGGGTTCGAATCAAATCAGTTGCCTACCACTTAATATGTGATATGGAAAGGGAAGAGCCCATATCTTATGCTTGTTAAGATTTGGGGTTGTCCGGCCTATGTCTAAAAGCAAAATCCGGACAAGCTCGAGGCAATGTCTGTTATGTAGAACTGGAAATGTTCCAGCTATACAAAATGCAACTGATGATTTGGTAGAACCAAAGGATTCAATAGTTTCCAACGAACCTTAGCCTCTCCGCCGATCTAGTAGGGTTCCTCACCCACCTGAGAGATACGTCGGTTTCTCTATGACAGTGGGAGCGAGGATTGCATCATGAGATGATGACCCAACTAGTTTCGAGCTGGCCATCAGGAGTAGGACTCTGTAAGAATGGCTGGGTGCTTATCGATCTGAGATGGAATCCTTATACACCAACAAAGTATGGACTTTGGTTGCTTTTTCTGAAGGGTTAAATCCCCATCAGGAGCAAGTATATCTTCAGAAGATTACTTGGTGTACATGGAAAATTTGAGACTTTCAAAGCTAGACTTGTTAAAGGTTTGCATCATAGACCAGGTATGGATTATGTTGAAACATTTTCTAAGGATTTATGCTTAAGTCCATCCAGATCCTACTTGCCACGGCTACATACCATGACTACGATATCTGGTGGTTGGGTGTCATGACTGCTTTTCTAAATGATGTTTTAGAAAAGGGCGTCTATAAGTACACAGCCAGAGGGCTTCATAGACAGTGGGAGCAGCGGAAACGTGTGCAAGATGTTTTATATGATAAAACAGGCATCGCGGAGTTGGAACATCTGTTTTGATGTGGTAGTCAAAGAGTTTAACTTCATCAAAATGGTAGATGAACCTTGTATATACAAAAAGGTAGTAGGGAGTATGGTGGTGATTCTCGTAGAGTACGTGGATGACATACTCTTGATAGGGAAGGAGTTTCCTATGCAACGCTCGGTCAATCTCCGCTTATCACAAGGATTCTCCATATAGGATCAAAATGATACCTCCTAAATCCTGGGTTTTTGGATCTATGAGATAGATCTAATTGGATGTTAGGACACTCACTAGTTGTAGTGAGATGGTATCAATCAATCCTGAGGAGAATCACTGGAAAGGTTCCAGAGTGATAAGGACGACTCAATGTCAGTCGAAGGAATTGTCTTCACCCTCAGTGGAGAGACGGTATGTTGGAAGAGTTCCAAGCTAGATACCGTGACATACTAGACGATTAAAGGTATGATACATCTTTACCAAGGATACTACCAAAGAGTCAGTCTGGATATTTATAAGTTCATCAGATGAACTTCGTTCCTACCATTGTGTGACAATGGAGTTGTGGCTTATGCCAAGGAACTACCGTCCCATCAGAAATCCAGATATAATTCTTAGGCAGTATCACCTGATCATGAAGATGGTTGATCTTCAGGGAGATCGAGGTTAGGAGAGCAGACACAGAGGACGGCAGCGCGGATCCATTCACAAAGGCCTTTTTTCCCAGTAGAGACTTTTATGGGATGGTTGAGTATGAGATACTTCAACCGCAGCTAATTGTTGGGTATGCGATACCATAACAGATGGCCCTAGTGCAAGTGGGAGATTGTCTGTTATGTGTATGCCCTAGAGGCCATTACTGTACATACGATGTATATTGTAGTGGATGCTAGGACATATATAGGGAGGACTTTCTTGCTCGACATGATAGTATGCTATCTGGTTGTACTTTATCTTAACATGTACTCTGATTGTCTCTATATTACATGTTGATAAAGCCCTTAGGATATGTACTTGACTACTAGGACTATGATGAGATCATACTAGTGGGGCCACGGTAATCGACGAGTACATCCTATAATTGTTCCTAGTCGAGGGTGTATCGAGACAGGGCATCGATACACCAGAGTAGACTAGCGTATACGCATCTTGACCCATATGATGGGCGATAGATGATCCCATATCCATCGGTGTTTGACATCAAGGATGGTGTACGGGTGCTCAGTGGAGACTGGGTACACTGGACGGACTCGCCGAGAACTCCCAGATGGTATTATACCATACGTCAGATGGCAGTTCTCCGGTGACACTGGTACAGAGTAGTCTGTCGACCCGAGATCGTCATAGAGTCTTGTGTGTTTTCCACTGTGCTTTGATTTCCATCATACCACGTCTAAGAGGGCGTGCAAAAAGGTGGCTTTTGGGTACAGTCCCGAATCACATGGAGGCAATGAGCGATAGGAGGGGATTCGTCTCTCCCGGTATAGGGAGTTGATGTTGTGCTGTGTTCGATTGGCTATAACCGGAAATCCCTCACCAGGGTTGCTGAGATTTACAGGTAAGTGTTATCAGTAGTTTCTCAAACTGTTATAGACCTCATATCGACACGACTTTTCGATCTACTGGGGTCTGACGTTTACCACCCCTAGGCGAGATATGCGACATATCAGACGACGAGACCGAACTGTACGGGAGTGTTACTGTTTGGATTCATAGGAGAATGTACAGGCTTGCTTGTTGATCTTCTAAGCGCTCAATACCTGGGTAGCTGTTACGTTTAGCTAACCGCTTGCAGCTTGTGGGTGTTTGATATGATCATCACCTACTGCCGGCGTATTGACGATTCTTTAGAGTCCTACACAGAGGTTTCTTGGCTCAGGCAAAACGGAATAGGAGCACATATATGATATGTGCGGGACCGAGGATAATGCGATATGTGATACCGTATTCTATTCTCGGGATATTTGATATCAGCCGGGTCATCGGATCAAGTGTTGATTCGATGAATCGGTATGGATAAATATTAGTCGGTTATATGCGATATAGCCGGATTGTCGGATCAAGTGTTGATTCGATAATTTAATGTATAATAATATATATGATATATTAAATTACATTAACTAATATTTTCTCACTAAAAGATTCTTTTTCTCACTCGGGTAATACATTGATATATATGCGATATATGTTAATTGTATTATTTTATTTGGTTACAATAAATATTATATATGTGATATATAATATTGTAACATGATATGATAACTAATGCAACTTGTTTAGTGGAGTTTAAACATGATTAGGGTTTGGATTAGGGTTAAGCTTTATAGATGTTTCTAGAAGGTTTTCCTTTTGTCATGATAAAGATATTTACAAGTGACTCATGCTTTAACCCAACCCAAACCCTAACCCTAGTTAATTCTCTACAATGGTTAAGTCAACAATGGTTGCATTATTTGTCATATTAATCCTTTCATTATTCATCACAAAAGGAAATGGATCACTATTCTTCTTCTTCCTTCATTCTTTCATGAAAAAGCTTTCTAGACTTTTTCATTGTGATGAAAATATGTGAGAAAAAGATAAATAAAGAGAGCAAAAACCCTACTTCATCATCCTCATCTTCCCTTGCCATTTAGATGATGGTGTTCACATCATTTCATGAGTGTTAGCTTGTGTTAACGGAACTTCAAGGTAGATCATCTTAGTATCGAAGATCGGAAGCAAAGGTTGCATCTTTCTCTTCGTGGAACCTCTCGAGTGTCCGGATCCCGATGATCGCAGCGAAGGGACCACAACACGGAGCATATGAAGTGAAGGACCGGATCTACAAAGGTTGTAATCCCTCTCACTTAGTGTTAAAGTGTTTAGCATGCTTGTTTTCGCCTAATCTCTAGTTTAAAGATCCGTATTCGGGTTGTTCGGCACGGCTAAATTTTTAATCGGGTATGGTTGATGCCTCGTAGACCCTTGTGCGTGTGCCTAGCAACCCTACAGAAACTACTGATAACACATACCAGTAAATCATTGCAACCCTGGCCAGGGATTTCCAGTTATGGCCAGTCGAGCATAGCGCAACATCAACCCCCAATACCGTGAGAGACGAATCCCCTCCTATCGCTCATTGCCTCCATGTGAATCGGGGCTGTACCCAAAAAACCACCTGTTTTCATGACTCAGTAGAGCCGTGGTAGGGTGGAAATCAAAGCACAGTGGGAGACAAACAAGACTCTATGACGATCTCGGGTCAACAGACTAAGCTGTACCAGTGTCACCAGAGAACTGCCATCTGACGTGAGGTATAATACCATCTAGGAGTTCTCGGCGAGTCCGATTAGTCTACCCAGTCTCCACTGAGCACCTTCATACCATCTCTGATGTCAAACACCAATGGATATGGGATCATCAATCACCCATCACATGTGTCGAGAAGATATACGCTAGTCTACTCTGGAATATCGATGCCCCGTCTTGATATTCCCACGACTAAGAACATTAAAGGATGTACTCATGGACTATCCAGGCCCCACTAGTTTGATATGCATAATAGTCCTGGAAGTCGAGTACACAACATAAGGGCTTTATCAACTTGTAATAGAGAGACAACAAGTATACATGTTAAGATAAAGGGCAACCAGATAGCGTACAATCATGTCGAGCAAGAAAGTCCTACCTATATATGTCCCAGCATCCACTATAATATACATCTCATGTAAAGTAATGGCCTCTAGGGCATACATATAACTAACACCAGGAAACCTCTATGTAGGACTCTAAAGACTCGTTAATACGCCGGCAGTAGGTGGTGATTATATCAATCACCCACAAGCCGTAAGAGGTCTGCTAAACGTAACGGCCACCCAGGTATTGAGCGATCAGAAGATCAACGAGCAAGCCTGCTCACACTCCCGCGGATCCAATCAGTAACACTTACCGCACAGTCCGGTCTGTTCGTCTGATATGTCGCATATCTCGCCTAGGGGTGGTAAACGTCAAACCCCAGTAGCTTGATAAGTCATGCTGATGTAAGGTCCATAACAAGCATGAACTACTGATAACACTTAATAGTAAATCACTGCAACCCTGGTCAGGGATTTCCAGTTATGGCCATTCGAGCATAGCGCAACATCAACCCCCAATATCGGGAGAGACGAATCCCCTCTATCGCTCATTGCATCCATGTGAATCGGGACTGTACCCAAAAACCACCTGTTTGGACGACTCAGTAGAGCCGTTGTAGGGTGGAAATCGAAGTACAGTGGGAGACACACAAGAATCTATGAGGATCTCAGGTCCACAGACTAAGTGTCACCAGAGAACTGCCATCTGACGTGAGGTATAATACTATCTAGGAGTTCTCGGCGAGTCCGTTCAGTGATCCCAGTCTCCACCGAGCACCCGCATACCATCTCTGATGTCAAACACCAATGGATATGCGATCACCCATCGCCCATCTAATGGGTCGAGAAGATATACGCTAGTCTACTCTGGAATATCGATTCCCCGTCTCGATATTCCCACGACTAGGAACTTTGAAGGATGTACTCATGGACTACCCAGACCCCACTAGTATGATCTGCATCATAGTCTTGGAAGTCGAGTACACATACTAAAGGCTTTAACAACATGTAACAGAGAGACAGTAAGTATACATGTTAAGATAAAGAGCAACCAGATAGCGTACTATCATGTCGAGCAAGAAAGTCCTACCTATATATGTCCCGGCATCCACTACAATATACATCTCATGTACAGTAATGGCCTCTAGGGCATACATATAACTAACACAGTTTGCTAAATCAAGTGTTGATTTATCATTGACCATTAGTTTCTCACTTTAAACCCTTTCTTGTCTTTTTGTTGTATGCATACATGTATGCATTTATTCTCATTCATGCACATATTGATGTGCATGCACACATACATGCATATATAATTCTATCATGGTTGTTGATATAGTGGATGGTGGCAATATAAGACTCACACCATATATATATAAATATATAGATATTATTTATTTGGAAAAGAAAAATGGAAATGGAAATTGTTATCATGGTTTATTATTTTATTCATGCACTAACCCTTTGGTTTAACCATTATTCATTTTCTATGGCCATTTTTGTTCCAAAACAAATATCTAGATATTTTATAACTATGGTTAAGAATGAGAAAGAGAATATATATATATATATTTTTTCATTTCTCATTTTTATTGCCATGCTTATCATTGTCTTGAGTTTTTACAAGCCATCATCTTCCTCCTCCTTTCTCTCTTGCTCTCTAGTTTTCTAAAGTGAGCAAAGGAGTCATCAAGTTAGGGTTTTGAAGTGAGAAAACAAACCACATCGCCATTCTGCACTAGTCTTGCCCATTAGTCTAGAGTGTTAGCTTCTACTTCTTCTCTTGATCTAGTGGAGCTTCAAGCTTGGACAAAGAGGCTCCGGGTGGGACTTCGTGGACCTAGAGGATCTAAAGTGAACCTTTTTCCAACTCTCAAGTAGCCAAGGAGTCTAGCGTAGGGAGCTACAAAGTTTTTACTCTCAAAAACCCTAGCTTTTACTACTTGTGTTATTGTTAAAGTTATGTTACCTTATATTTTCTAGCATGATCCTTAAGTTAGTTTCTTTAGCACCATATAAAATTTAAATATGGCATGTGTGTTGCCTCCAAACCCTTGTAGTGGAGCTGTAGGAAACCCTTCATGGTATCAGAGCCTAGCTAGAGCCTTACGGTAACCTAGACGACGTTAAAAACCTCGAACGAACGAAACACGACACCCGGGGGATGCTCTCTGGAAAATTTTCTAAAACCTGGTTTTTTTCAAATTAAAAATACATAAAAAATTCAGCAGGGTATTTTATGGGCCCACCAGAAAAACGATGCCCTAACTCATCTGTACGACCGCGGAACCGCGACCATAGTGGCCTTCCTGCGGCGGTTCCGTGGCGCGGTAGGTGGGTCATGGGCCTTATTTTCTTGTGCATGCCCGTATGTATTTTTTGCAGTTACTGGTATTTTTTAAATCTGCTCAGGTGTTGAGCTTTCTGAGAAGTCTTTGGGTGTTCAATCGTTCGATCGAATGTTTTAACGTCGCCTAGTTTATTAATATTTGATACAATAATTGGAATCAAAAAATTTGTTTGTTGGGTGTAAATCTAGCTGTTCGGTCTCGGCAATAATTGGAAATCTTGTTGAATTATCCATCTTGTTTTTGAAAAGGAGTTTTCATGGATGAGACCGAAATGCGAGCTTTACATTGTTGGGCATGAAATCTTGTAAATGTGATATTCCGGGTTTGTGTTGTCTAAAGGCGGTTACGATTCCAATTGTTGTAGTTTTTTATTTTATTTCTCTGGGACCGTAAGTGTAGTATGTCGCATATCGCCGATTTCGTTGCTATACATCAACGACAATCGGGGTACACATACTTACTTACGCTGATGATATGTGATATTATGTGTTGCTGAGATTTGACATATAGGATTGTCGTGATTGAATAGCCAGGGGGTTTCATGTGAGATGAGGGTTTTCTTTCCATTCATGTAAAATTCAAATGTAATGTAATATTCTTTTATTTGGGGCACTTCCGGGTTGAGGTTGATGTCACCAATGATGTATATTATTTACTTATCCGCATTAGGATAGACCCAAGGAGGAGAGCACAAGTGACCGGGTTTTGGGGTTCAGTGGGAAGCCATCTCGAGGAGTCGAGACCGGGTCTCCTAACCTCCAGAATTGGTAGGGTCGCTTGCCGCTCTCGTAGGGGTCTAGGGGTGTGGGCTTAGCTATTTATCGCGATTGTGGAATCCGTATTTTCTATTATTGGCTAAATACAAAATACGGACGTCCTAGTATATCCTATATTATCATATCTTTGTTTCTGCTGCCTGTAAACTGTGACGTGATATCTGAGACGAATGATATATTATATATGAGATATATAGTAGACGTTGATTATGTTTTCCACCCGCGCTAGTCCCGTCCCGGTATGCCGTTAGTTAAGTAACCTAACGGGGCATAATGGAACATTGCGGCGAATGCGGATGGCATAAGCGTACGTTGTATTTTCGTTTCTTTTTGTGATTGTCTTAAGGACTTAAATGATGAGGCTACATTAATATGATTAATGTAAAGAAAATAAACCTAAAAAGATGTTGTAGAATCGGATTTGACAACCACTCGGCTCTGTATGAAAAAGCTATATTTCAAAACTGCGGAGCTCAAGCCACTGCTTTTAAAAAGCATTTGATTCTACGACGATATCAAGTTCAAAGCATTAAAAATTTTCTTAAAAATCATCCGCAACCCTCCGTCATTTTAGGAGGTAGTGTACGTAGTATTCATGCTACGTTTGTTGACTATAGTTAAGGCGTAGTGTACGGTAGCTAAGTGATGTCTTCCTACACTGCATATGATGCATATTAATTAGTACATTCATGCGACTTTGTTGACCATAGTTAAGGGTCATGTGAGTGGGTCTAATTAATCAAGAAATGATGGGTAGAACTCGACTGGTACTTATAATTTGATGACCATAGTTAAGGTCATAGGTATTAGGGGTAAACACCACATCGGCAGTTTCATTAGTTGAAATTTGCAATGAGATTGCAAACCTTCCATATGATGGTTGGATCCCGATCCTACTGTTGGCAATAGTTACTCCCAGGAGAGTTTTGCAGTTTACAATTAGCTAACCCATTAGGTGTCTAGAAAGGTGTTAACTGGGCTACGCCTCTGGGAAGACGAGGTTTACTTTAATTAGGTCCGTGCGAAAGCATGGGGAACCTCCCTCAAGTACCGACACTGGCCTGGCTGAACGGTTAGCGAAGTTGTAGACTGTAATTAATCCTGGCTAGTTTTCTTTTTATGGTTTGAAAGAAAAACTTGATTAAAGCAGTGGGAGACATCGATTAGATAAGATAATAACCAATCTGATCTTTGTAAGAGCTTTCGCTGAGTGTATTCTTTTCTCTCACTTAATGGCAGATACAAATGACAGGACTCAATCTTCTACTAGATAAAAATAAACTGAATGGGACCAATTATAAACACTGGATGAGGAAACTTAACATTGCCTTGACTTATGATAATGTTGTAGGGTTCCTAGGCACACTCAAGAGGTCTCACAAGGCATTAACCATGCCAAATTCAAATTTTACAAGTGCCAAGAAACCCCAATACGGATCGTTGACTAGAGTTAATGGCGAATCAAGCAACTAGTTAACTACTTAACTATGAGTGAACGGAAAATACAACCTTTGTAGGTCCGGTCCATCACTTCTCTAGCTCCATGATGACGTCCCCTCGCTGCGATCATCGGATCCCAGACTCCAGCATCGGCTTCATCGGAGAAATGGTCGGGCTAGGTCGTCGACTTCGATGCCGAAAATGATCTACGTCGAGGCAACACAAGATCAAGCTCCAACTTCACCAAGTCATGAAACTTGTGAAGAAAACATCCTATACTACTTGGCAAGTGGTAGAGGATGAAGAAATAGAAAGTGGGTTCACTTTAGAATTGGATTTCTCACTCTTTTTCTCATTTCACCATTGATGGTACCAAGCTTTTCTTCATCCTGAAGAAGGAGAATAAGAAGAAAACAATATGATAAGAATTAATAATAGAAAATAAGTGATTCTTATCATATTAGCAACCATGGTTATGTGTAGAGAGTAAACTAAGGTTAGGTGAATGGTTAGGTTAGGCATGAAACCAAAATGGTAGACTTTTTCAAAGCCTCATGAAGCTTCAATGTAAAACAAAGCAAGCCACCATTTCTCTTTTTGCCAAAATAAATAAATAAATAAATGAATAAATAAATTAAAACCCTAACCATTTACTTAACCAAGGTTTAAATCAAACATACACCCAAGTTAGCATATATCATCAAACATAATACAAACTTGTGCACAAAAAAATATATCACATATACAATGTGCACAAACAAGTGAGAAAAATATCTTAAGTGAACCAATATTAGTTAATATAAAGTAATATATCAAATATATAATTATACATTAAATCATTAAATCAACAGTTGATTTAACGATCCGGTCATATCGCATATGACCGACTAATATTCAATGTATCGGCTTATCGAATCAATCCTTGATTCGATAACTAGGTTATATCGCATACAACCAATCGATACATTCATCGCGAGAATAGAATACGGTATCACATACACGCATTATTCTAGGTCCAGCAGATATCTCATATGCCCTCCTATTTCGTTTCGCTTAAGCCAGGAAACCTCTGTGTAAGACTCTAAAGACTCGTCAATACGCCGGCAGCAGGTGATGATCATATCAAACACCCACAAGCCGCAAGCGGTCTGCTAAACGTAACGGCCACCCGGGTATTGAGCGATCAGAGGATCGACGAGCAAGCCCGCTCACACACCTGTGAATCCTACCAGTAACACTTACCGTACAGTCCGGTCTGATCGTCTGATATGTCGCATATCTCGCCTAGGGGTGGTAAACGTCAGACCCCAAAGCTTGATAAGTCGTGTCAATATGAGGTTTATAACAGTCTGAGATACTACTGATAACACTTACCAGTAAATCTCAGCAACCCTGGCCAGGGATTTTCAGTTATAGCCAATCGAACACAGCGCAACATCAACTCCCTATACCGGGAGAGACGAATCCCCACCTATCGCTCATTGCCTCCATGTGATTCGGGACTGTACCCAAAAGCCACCGTTTTGCACGCCCTCTTGAACGTGGTAAGGTGGAAATCAAAGCACAGTGGGAATCACACAAGACTCTATGACGATCTCGGGTCTACAGACTAACCTGTACCAGTGTCACCAGAGAACTGCCATCTGAAGTAAGGTATAATACCATCTGGGAGTTCTCGGCGAGTCCGTCCAGTGTACCCAGTCTCCACTAAGCACCCGTATATCATCTCTGATGTCAAACACCAATGGATATGGGATCATCCATCGCCCATCTGTATGTGTCGAGAAGGTATACGCTAGTCTACTCTGGTATATCGATGCCCCGTCTCGATACACCCACGACTAGGGACCTTGAAGGATGTACTTATAGACTACCATGTCCCCACTATTATTATTCGCATCATAGTCCAGGTAGTCAAGTACACATCCTAAGGGCTTTACCAACATGTAACAGACAGACAATCAGTATACGTTAAGGCAAAGAGTAACCAGATAGCATACTATCATGTCGAGCAAGAAAGTCCTCCCTATATATGTCCCAGCATCCACTACAATATACATCCTATGTACAATAATGGCCTATAGGGCATACATATAACTAACAAACTCCCACTTGCACTAAGGCCATCTGTAGCAGTGGTTGTAGTATCTCATACTCGACCATCCCATAAAAGTCTCTCTGGGAATAGGCCTTCGTGAGTGGATCCTCCGTGTTATCCTCTGAGTCTGCTCTCCTAACCTCGATCGCCCTGGAGATCAACTATCTCCATGATCAGGTGATGCTGCCTCAGAATACGTCTGGGTCACTGATGGGACCGGGCTTCCTGGGCTAAAGCTACACTTCCATTGTCACACAATGGTAGGAACCTAGTTCATCTCATGAACCAATATACAACCAGACTTCCTCTTTGGTTGCATCTTAAGTAGCGATGTATCCGGCCTTTATCGTCTAGTATGCCACGGTATCTAGCTTGGAACTCTTCCAACATACCGTCCCTTTTCTGAGGGTAAAGACAATGCCTGTGACTGACAATCAATCATCCTTATCACCCTGGAACCTTTCCAGTGATTCTCCCCAAGATCAATTGATACCATCTCACTACAACTAGTGAGTATCCTAATTTCCAATTAGATCTATCTCATAGATCCAAAACCCGGGATTTAGGAGGTATCACTTTGATCCTATCTGGAGAATCATTGTGATAAGCGGAGATTGACAGAGCGTAGCATAGGAAACTCATTTCTTATCAAGAGTATGTCATCCACGTACTCTACGAGGATCACCACCATACTCCCTACTAACTTTTTGTATATACAAGGTTCATCAACCATTTGATGAAGTCAAACTGTTTGACTACTACATCAAAACAGACGTTCCAACTCCGCGATGCCTGCTTTATCATATAAAACATCTTGCACACGTTTACGCTGCTCCCACTATCTACGAAGCCCTCTGACTGTGTACTTAAAGACTCTCTCTTCTAAAACATTATTTAGAAAAGCGGTGATGACACCCAACCGCCAGATATCGTAGTTATGGTATGTATCCATGGCAAGAAGGATCTGGATGGACTTAAGCATAGCTACATAGAAAAGGTTTCAACATATTCCATACCTGGTCAATGATGCAAACCTTTAACAAGTCTAGCTTTGAAAGTCTCAACTTTTCCATGTGCACCAAGTAATCTTCTCAAGATATACTTGCTCCTGATGGGGATTTAACCCTTCAGATATAGCAACTAAAGTCCTTACTTTGTTGGTGTATAAGGATTCCATCTCAGATCGCTAAGCATCCAGCCATTCTTATAGAGTCCCACTCCTGATAGCCAGCTCGAAAATAGTTGGGTCATCATCTCATGATGCAATCCTCGCTCCCACTGTCATAGAGAAACCGAAGCAACTCTCAAGTGGGTGAGGAACCCTATTAGATCGACGGAGAGGCTGAGGTTCGTTGGTTAATATTGAATCCTTCGGGTCTACCAAATCATCAGTTGCAGTTTGTATAGCTGGAACATTTCCAGTTCTACTTGACAGACCTTGCCTTGAGCTTGTCCGGATTTTGCTTTTAGACATAGGCCGGACAACCCCAAATCTTAACTAACTTAAGATATGGGCTCTTCCCTTTCCATATCACATATTAAGCGGTAGGCAACTGATTTGATTGGAACCCTATTCAATAGGTATGCAACTTCTCAAGTGCATAACAACCAATAGGAAAAAGGTAACTCAGTAGTACTCATCATAGAGCACACCATATCAAATAGGGTGTATCTGCTCCGCCCCGATATGCCATCGTGCTATGGTGTATACGGAGGAGTAATTCTGAGAGAGAATCTCATTCTCCTTTAGAATAGTCTAGGATTTTCGTGCTCAAGTATTCTCCTCCCTGATCTCATCATAGGACATAATACTTATACCCGTATTTTGGTTCTCTACTTCTAAATCATATTCTATGAATATCTTAAAATGTTCGGACTTGTGTTTCAACAGGAACATATGTCTGAATCTTGAGAGATCATCAGAGAATGTAATGAAGTACAAAGTACCGATCTTAGCATGTATAGACAGGGGACCTACATACATCAACATGTATCATCCCAAGAGTTGACTAACTCTTTCTCTGTTTCTGGTAAACGGAGCTATGGTCATCTTATCTCTGTGACATGACTGGCAAGTTTCACAAGATGTAAATTCAAACTAATTTAAATATGCATCTAAAGGTAACTTCAGCCAGTCGGGTCGCATTGATATGACCTAGTCTACAATGCCTCAAGAAGGATCCGTTCATTTCTGAACTTTTCCTCTTGTGTGTGTTCCGTATACTAAGAACAGTAGTTTGATTCAGAACATCAATGCTTTTAGATAACGTGCCTAAACCGATCAACTTTTGATATAGGAAATGTTCAAAACATTGTCCGACTATACAAAATTTTATCATTTCTTTAATAATAAAGAGACTGATATGATTTTGTATATCAGGTTCGGTATCTAATAACATTCGTTCAGAATCAATGTATTTGTAACACAGGGTGACAGTGACCAACAGACTTGGCTGCAACACTTACCCCGTTTTCTGCCTCATGAAACTTATCACCCATTCTCAGTTCTTTACCTTTCTGTAGCCCATGTAACAAATTACATATGCGGGATCCTTATCCGGTATCACATACTCAGGACGTAAAGAATACGGAGAAACATTTCTGTGTAATGAATGCACCCGAAGAAGATGCATCATCATGCACTTTCTTCGTTTGGGCAGCAAAGGAATCCTGGTAATCCCCAATTTCCTGCTCTGTCTTATAACAATTATAAGTTGGAGCGGGACCAACGTTCCCCAGCTCAGTATAATAAGCTGGTTCGGTCAATTCATCCGTATTATTATCTTGATTAAGGCATGACATGGTCGCTACCTGGAGAGAGAGAGAAGAAAACACTCAGCGTATGCTCTTGCAAGATCAGATTGGTTATTATTTTATTTAATCAGGATGGCTCCCACTGTTTTCATAAAATCTTCCTTCAAACCCTAAAAGGAAAGACTAGCCGAAATTAATTACACGCTACAAGTTCGCCAATCTTTCAGCCAGGCCAGTGTCGGTATTTTGAGGGAGGTTCCCCGTGCTTTTGCACGGACCTAATTAATGTAAACCTCGTTTTCCCAGAGGCGTAACCCCGTTGACACCTTTCTAGACACCTACTTGATCGGCTAATTGTAATGTGTAAAACTCTCCCAGGAGTAACAATTACTCGCAGCGGGTATCGGGATCCAACTATCTCATAGAAGGTATGCAATCTCATTGCAAATTTCAACACTTGAAATTCTCGATAATTTTGCCCCTAGCACCTTATGACCTTGACGGAGGTCAACAAACCATAGGCTACTAGTCAAGTTCAACCCGTCATTTCTTGATTGAATCAAACCCACCCGCACGACCCTTGACGGAAGTCAACAAGGTCGCACAACTACCCTAATCCAATCTGCATCATATGCATAAGCAGATAAATACTAGTTAGCTACCACACACTACGCCTTGACGGAGGTTAACAAACGTAGCACGAATACTAAGTAGGACTTATCTGAAATGACGGAGGGCTACGACAGGTTTTTCTGAAAACCTACTGCGTAATGAACTTGATATCGTTGTAGAATCAAATGATTTTAAACTAGAGTGTTTTTGAGGCTTTTCTAGTTTTACTAAAGGGGTCACTCCCGGTGAAGGGATCTCGGTCCTTTCGTTATCGAATAAGGTGCAGGATGTTCTACAAGGAACACCACGATGCAAAGAAAGAACTGTAGCTACCTGTTTTATTTAGAAATTCAATTCCACAACATCTTAGGTTTCTTTTCTTTCATTAATCACATTAATGAAGTCCCATCATTTAAGTACCTAAACATCACAGATAAATACGACGTACATGTTCCCCTCCGAATGGCGGCCAAGACATGGACTGTCTTACCTGAGATTTGGGGTAGATGCTAATTGGTGTTATCCGTCTACTTCTCCGAAGATGCCAAGTTGATTTATGGCACCGTGTATCGAAGGTTTAGACGGATGCGACCGATGTAGCAGACTTCGTCAGATTCCCCCTCGTTGAGGGGTTTTTTTATTGTGGGGATGCTCTTCCCTGCAGGCGCAAGCCCCTGCAGTTAATTACGCTACCGCATCGCGGTAACAACTTTCTCCTTCTCCGGCTGGTCACTTCGTGTTGGGGGTGTTTGTTTTGTTTGTGGTTGCCTGTGGATTGTATACGGAGACAAATTTATGTAGTCGCCCGTAGGACGTGGATTAATCCAAATCCGTGTTTACTTAGATTTGGGTTTGTGGTTTTTGTTTGAGGATACGTTAGCCATATTTGAGACTAAGATCGACTCAAATGTTTGTTAAGGATACGTTAGTCCGATTTGAGACTAAGATCAACTTTACAGGATCGTTTAGATCCGACAAAAGAGCATTTGGGCTCTATTGTTCCAGTTTAAGGACATAGTGGTCCAATGAAGGTATGGCCATCGGGACCCGTCACCTCTCTGATGACGTTGAAGGATTACAACGACAGATATCAGAGGAGTTCAGAGATGTACCCTTGAACCAAAGTTGGTTGGGAGACCTGTAGTCCAATTTGGGACTAAAGTCTGTTTGAGGGTTTAAGGATACGTTAACCGTATTTGAGGCTAAGATCAACATAAACGTTTGTTAAGGATACGTTAGTCCAGTTTGAGACTAAGATCAACTTAACGGGATCGTTTAGATCCGAAAAAAGAGCGTTTGGGCTCTATTGTTCCAGTTTAGGAACATGGTGGTCCAATGCCAGTTTAGGGACGTGGTGGTCCAATACCAGTTTAAGGACATAGTGGTCCAATACCAGTTTAAGGACATAGTGATCCATCTCCAGTTTAGGGACATAGTGGTCCATTGGTAGTTTAAGGACGTATAAGTCCATGGGTTTAAGGACCCCACAGTCCATATGGGTGTGTTTAAGGACGCATTAGTCCGTTAGTTTAAGGACGCATAAGTCCGCGGGTTTAAGGACCCCACGGTCCATATCTTGGTTTAAGGACGCATAAGTCCATGAGTTTAAGGACCTCACAGTCCGTGTTGATGTGTGGTTGTCAGGACCCGTCACCTCTCTGAAGACGTTGAAGGATTACAACGACAAATATTAGAGTAGTTCAGAGATGTACCCTTGAACCAATGAGTTGGTTGAAAGAGCAGATGTGCTCCGTTCAAGATGATTTGAGGACTTATGGCCAGTTTAGGCTAAGTCCAATTATGTTTGAAATATTGGCCCTCTGTTGGCGGCTTTGCTTCTAGAAACTTAGCCAATTGGGCTAAAGCGAGTGTTAAACACTAAAGACCAACAGTGTTGAACACTGGAATTAAGATTAGCAAGTTAGTGTTTAACACTAAAAGTTAATTAGTGTTAAACACTAGCAACGGGGCTTTCAAATTAATGTTAAACACTAAAGCAAATCGGTGTTAAACACTGGTAGCAGAGATTTCAAATTAGTGTTAAACACTAAAGCAAATCAATGTTAAACACCGGGAACAGAGTTTTCACATTAGTGTTAATCACTAAGAAAATCAGTGTTAAACACTGCAAATAGAGTTTTCCAAATTAGTGTTAAACACTAAGAAAATCAGTGTTAAGCACTGCAGATAGAGTTTTCCAATTAGTGTTAAACACTAAGGAGGGAGGGGTCACGTGCGGACACATAAGGGCGCCCTGATTTCCCTTATTTTATTCTGCAGGTAAGTGTTTAACACTTTTAATATCCTGGCCATCACATCTGGGCACGTGATAGGCATCCATCCATTCGATATTAAAGGGATTCGTTAGGGGTCACGTGGGGACACGTGAGGGCGCCCTAAATGTGGAGCCAGATCTCCTTTTGGTTTAACCTCCAATCTGCGAACAAGTGTTAAAAACTTTTATTTTATTTTAGAGCATCACGTGTTAGCATGTGATGGGGATCTGTGCGCCAATTGTTAAAGCATTTGCTTAGGGGTCACGTGATAACACGTGAGAGCGCCCAAAGCTTTCACTTCCTTTACTTTTTCTTTCTGCGTTTTCGGAATCACGTGGGAACACATGAGGTGATGCTTCAAAGTTCTTTGCAGGGGATCTTTTCAAGTGTCACGTGGGGGCACGTGACCCTAGTTCTTTTCATGAACAAAGATCTTTTAAGAATTGAATTCTTTGTAGGGTTA
The DNA here is from genome assembly GCA_030015575.1 of Agapanthus africanus. NCBI lineage: Eukaryota > Viridiplantae > Streptophyta > Magnoliopsida > Asparagales > Amaryllidaceae > Agapanthus > Agapanthus africanus. Next base: position 122,836,177 of record JASDDO010000006.1, on the reverse strand, counting down.
AACCCTAATTATGATTTTGGAGGAATTAAATTCCTATCGTGAAAGAATTAAATTCTTATTTATGATAAAACCCTGATTTCTTTTCAAAGGAATTAAATTCACAGATATGTAAAAGAATTAAATTCTTGATTAGGGTTAAACCCCAGTTTCATTTTAGGAGGAATTAAACTCCTGTGAGTTTGGGAGAATTAAATTCTCAAAACTCAATTCCCCTTCTAAGTTTAGGATATGCATGGCAGGATCTCGACCCGATGAGAATTAAATTCTCATCCTATGGGGAGATGTGCTCTGTACATATCTTCAACCAGAATAAGAACTAAGTTCTTTATTTGCAGAAGAGTTAAACTCTTAAATTTTGAGAATTAAATTCTCTTTTTGAAGTTGATCTTTTTCCCTTTTCTCACCTAGGGTTTTCTTTGTTGAGAATTAAATTCTCCTTTCTTTTCTTCCATCTTGAGAATTAAATTCTCCTCTCTCTGTTTTTCTCTCAAAAAAGGTCGATCCCTTCTCTTCTTTTCTTGGCTCCTATTTATAGGAGAAGGAAAAGAATCAATTTGTTGAGCAAATCTCTCAATGAAAGATTTGATTTGTTTTCGTATTTAATTTATGCCTTTTGATCATTCAGTGAATTTTATTCACCGTTGGATTTTAAATCCAAAAGATATTCTGTTTGTTATTTCGGTGAGATCTTTCCTTATTTAAGATTTTTCTATAAATTGGTGGTTTTTAATCACCGTTAGATTTTTAATCCAACGGTCCCCATAATCCTTTTCCATTTGGAAAGATTTAGAGAAATTTAGAATTTTAATTCTATTTCGAAAGATTTTAGAGAAATTTAGAATTTTAATTCTATTAAATTATAAGGCTTTCAAAGCATGTCACGTGCTGGCACGTGACCCTTGGTCACGTGTGAGCACGTGACCCCCAAATTGGTTCTTTTAACAGCCGCTTGTTTATGTTGTTGTTTTAACCATCACGTGTCAACACGTGACCATTGGTCACGTGTAAGCACGTGATACCTCGTTGAGATATTTTCTGACTTTTAGAATTAAATTCTATTCATTATTTTAGAGGCTTTAAAAGCCCATCACGTGTCTGAACGTGACCCATGGTCACGTGTGAGCACGTGATGCCCCATTGGGGTCTTTTCTGAGTTTTTATTATATCTTTTAACTCCTCCAGCGGGTTCTTAAAGGTCCATCACGTGTAAACACGTTATGCCTCATAACTTTTGATCCCGGATGAATTATGAGGCCCATAATATATTAAATCGAAGGGTTTTTCGAGATGCTTCCAATACCATCAGAATTTAATAGTTCCTCCTTCGGGAACTTAACAAAATACAGGCCCGAAGATATTGGTTCGCATTTCCTTAAGCGTATCGCTGCCATTTGATATCTTGGACTCTTCTGCGCAGAAATTTTTGGCGGGAATAGTACACTTATGCCATCCGCATTCGCCTCGATGTCCCCTCGTGCACCGTTAGGTTAGGTAACTAACGGCAGAGCGGGGTAGGGCTAACGCGGGTGTAAAACATAAGTAACGTCTATATAATATATCTTATATACTATATACTGTATCTATCACAGAACATCACATGATCACATCACAGATATCGCAGAAGAAGAATCATATGAAATATTGGATATATTAGGACGTCCATGTTTTCAATACGAGCCAGTATAAAACACGGATTCCACGGTCGTGATGAATAGCCAAAACCACACCCTTAGACCCCTACGACAGCGGCAAGCAACCCTACCAATTCTAGAGTTAGGTGACCCGGACTCGACTCCTCGAGTTGGTCTCCCACTGGACTCCGGAACCCGTTTACTTGTGCTCCCCTCCTTGGGTCTATCCTAGTGCGGAAAAGAAAATAATATACATCAACGGTGACAACTTCCGCAACCTGGAAGTGCCCCAATAAAAGAATATTACATACAAGTTTTTACATGAATGAAAATGAAAAACACTCATCTCACATAAAACCCCCCCGGCTATTCAAACACGACAATCCAATATAACATATCCAGCAACACATAACATCACTTGTCATCAACGTAAGTAAACATGCGTATCCCAATTGCCGTTGACATATAGCAACGAAACCGGCGATATCGCATATTACACTTACGGTCACAGAAAAGAAAGTGTAAAACTACAACAGTTGGAATCCGCAACCTCTTTAGACATCGCATGCCCAATCAAATGAATTCCTTAGACATCACATCCCTAACAATTATAAAGCCCGCATTTTAGTCTCATTATCGAAAACACTTTTCAATACCAAGTCGGGCAATTCAATAAGATTCCCGACATCCTGATCGAATGCTCGTCGCAAACTTCAGTAGGCGGCCGCACCCCCGATACCGTCGACGAATTTCACTAAGGCGGAATACCACTGCCGCGAGCACCCCAATGGATGTTTTCGGCGACGGGGTTCTCCTACAGTCACTTGGTCGGGGCTATGGGGTGAGGCTGTCTATTAAGTTTATCCGGCGAGTATCCGCGTACGCTACGTGATTGCGACGGACTTTTGATCACATCAAAATTCCGTGGCAACCGATCATGTGAGACTAAAGTGCTATGTTTATAACATTCATATAGGTTATCTCATAACTACGTGTGGATTCCAAGTATTGTATCACATTCCAGATAAAAAGAAGATGTTAAACTTTCCGACCGAACAGTCAAACAACCAAGTTTTCTCGATAATAGCTCAACACATGAAACAAGTTTAAAAACATCCTGTTCATGCCTCAGTACTAACGGTCCAGTCGTAGAAGGGTCAAGCCAACGCCTCACATGTGGCACGCTGTACTGCCCCAAACCCTAAGGTTCAAAGGGCAGTTCAAGACGGTCACATAATCGAGTTAAGGTTTGTTGTCTTCTAGAGGGACCATCGCGTTACTTGCACTACTTAGAACGTCATTAAACTACGGAAATATCCAACACTTGGAAATTTCCCTGCAGGGGAAAAAGTGGGTATTTATATCCGGTCGAACTTTTTAACATATTCTAAAATTACCCGGAAAAACACATAGACAAAGTTTGACAATCCGATCGAATCTACGAACTCCCAATACAACCTAGAATACTCAACTCTTGAGTAAGGTTTAAAAATTCCCAGAAAATCCAGCACCCAAATATAGATATTACTGTGCCAAAAATAATGTAAGAGGCGACCGTACGGCCGCGGAACCGCCGCACGGGCCATGCTCGTGCCGCGGAACCGCGGCTGTTTGATGGATTCAGCCGCTCGAATTTCACAGTAATTCCTACAAATTCCTGCTGATTTTTCTGAATATTTTTAATTCTCAAAAATCCCCGATTTCAAAAAAATGTACAGAGAGCAAATTTGGATTAGGGTTACGGTTCGATCGGACTTCTAACTCCGTCTACGCATCGCCTAAGGATCTTGTTAGGCTCTGATACCACTGTAGGGTTCCTAGGCACACTCAAGAGGTCTCACAAGGCATCAACCATGCCAAATTCAAATTTTACAAGTGCCGAGAAACCATAATACGGATCGTTGACTAGAGTTAAAAGAGAATCAAGCAACTAGTTAACAACTTAACTATGAGAGAACGGAAAATACAACTTGTAGGTCCGGTCCACCACTTCTCTAGCTCCATGATGACGTCCCCTCGCTGCGATCATCGGATCCCGGACTCTAGCGTCGGCTTCATCGGAGAAATGGTCGGGCTAGGTCGTCGACTTCGATGCCGAAGATGATCTACGTCGAGGCAACACAATATCAAGATCCAACTTCACCAAGTAATGAAACTTGTGAAGAAAACACCCTATACTACTTGGCAAATGGTAGAGGATGAAGAAATAGGAAGTGGGTTCACTTTAGAATTGGATTTCTCACTCTTTTTCTCATTTCACCATTGATGGTAGCAAGCTTTTCTTCATCTTGAAGAAGGAGAAGAAGAATAAAAGAATATGATAAGAATTAATAATAGAAAATAAGTGATTCTTATCATATTAGCAACCATGGTTATGTGTTGAGAGTAAACTAAGGTTAGGTCAATGGTTAGGTTAGGCATGAAACAAAAATGGTAGACTTTTTCAAAGCTTCATGAAGCTTCAATGTAAAACAAAGCAAGCCACCATTTATCTTTTTGCCAAAAGAAATAAATAAATAAATGAATAAATAAATTAAAACCCTAACCATTTACTTAACCAAGGTTTAAATCAAACATACACCCAAGTTAGCATATATCATCAAACATGATACAAACTTGCGCAAAAAAAAATATATCACATATACAATGTGCACAAACAAGTGAGAAAAACATCTTAAGTGAACCAATATTAGTTAATGTAAAGTAATATATCAAATATATAATTATACATTAAATCATTAAATCAACAGTTGATTTAACGATCCGGTCATATCGCATATGACCGACTAATATTCAATGTATCGACTTATCGAATCAATCCTTGATACGATAACTAGGTTATATCGCATACAACCAATCGATACTTTCATCGCAAGAATAGAATACGGTATCACATACACGCATTATTCTCGGTCCCGCACATATCTCATATGCGCTCCTATTTCGTTTCGCTTGAGCCAGGAAACCTCTGTGTAGGACTCTAAAGACTCGTCAATACGCCGGCAGCAGGTGATGATCGTATCAAACACCCACAAGCCGCAAGCGGTCTGCTAAACGTAACGGCCACCCGAGTATTGAGCGATCAGAAGATCGACGAGCAAGCCCGCTCACACACCTGTGAATCCAACCAGTAACACTTACCGTACAGTCCGGTCTGATCGTCTGATATGTCGTATATCTCGCCTAGGGGTGGTAAACGTCAGACCCCAATAGCCTGATAAGTCGTGTCGATATGAGGTCTATAACAGTCCGAGATACTTCTGATAACACTTACCGGTAAATCTCAGCAACCCTGGCCAGGGATTTCCGGTTATAGCCAATCGAACACAACGCAACATCAACTCCCTATACCGGGAGAGACGAATCCCCTCCTATTGCTCATTGCCTCCATGTGATTCGGGGCTGTACCCAAAAGACACCGTTTTGCACGCCCTCTTGGACGTGGTAAGGTGGAAATCAAAGCACAGTGGGAATCACACAAGACTCTATGACGATATCGGGTCTACAAACTGACCTGTACCAGTGTCAGCAGAGAACTGCCATCTGACGTAAGGTATAATACCATCTGGGAGTTCTCGGCGAGTCCGTACAGTGTACCCAGTCTCCACTGAGCACCCGTATATCATCTCTGATGTCAAACGGCAATGGATATGGGATCATCCATCGCCCATCTGTATGGGTCGAGAAGGTATACTCTAGTCTATTCTGGTATATCGATGCCCCGTCTCGATACACCCACGACTAGGGACCTTGAAGGATGTACTTATAGACTACCATGTCCCCACTAGTATGATCCGCATCATAGTCCAGGTAGTCAAGTACACATCCTAAGGGCTTTACCAACATGTAACAGAGAGACAATCAGTACACGTTAAGGCAAAGAGTAACCAGATAGCATACTATCATGTCGAGCAAGAAAGTCCTCCCTATATATGTCCAAGCATCTACTACAATATACATCCTATGTACAGTAATGGTCTCTAGGGCATACATATAACTAACAAATGTATCATATGTCCTCACGGCTCCATCCCCGCCCGCCCCAGGTCCAAAATCCTCATTTGCGGATATTGAAGTCCGCAAGACATTTGACGCTAACTGTGCCATGTCCAAATGCCTCGCGCTTGCATCGATGGATAACACACATCAAAAGCAGCACGAGAATATGGACGTTCACGCCATATTCTTCCATACAAAGGAGTTGTATGGAGAGCAATCCCGCGTATTACGATACGAAGCATCAAGAAAACTGTTTCAGATGCGAATGGCCCCTGGCAAAACAGTAGGAGACCATGTTCTGAAGATGATAGCTCTCATAGAAGAGCTAGAGGACCTAGGATGGACAATGGACAATGAACAATATACGGATATTATTCTGCAGTCCCTCCACTCCACCTTTGCTTAATTTATAGTTAACTTCAACATGCACAACATGGAGAAGGAAATACCTGAACTCCTTAATATGTTAAGGAGTGCAGAGAGCACACTAAAATCAGTGAAAACTCCCATTTTAAGTGTTGAGCAATCTTCCTCTTCTTACCCAAAGGCTAAGGCCAAGGGGAAGATAAAGAAGAAGCTCACCAATCCTAGGGGTGGACTTAAAAAGGTTAAGGGGAAGGACAAGTACAAAGCTGGAGAATTGGGGAAAGGGGAATGTTATCACTGCCACAAAACATGACATTGGAAGCGCAACTTCACGGAGTACTTAAATCTGAAGAAGAAGCATGGGGATGCTTCCGCTTCAGGTGTGTTTGTGACAGAAAACCGTTTTTCAATAAACTCTACTTCCTGCGTATTAGATACCGGTTCAGGTTCTTACATTTCCAATTCTATGCAGGGGCTGAGAAATAGCAAGGTTTTGAAGACAGGTGACCATACTCTCCGTGTTGGAAATGGTTCCAATGTACATACGATTGCAGTGGGAGAGTATCATTTGGGGTTGCCGTCTGCGTGTATATTGGTTTTGAACCCATGTTATTTTGTACTTAGTATACTTTGTAATATAATATCCGTTTATTTGTTAGACAATGAAGTATATAATTTTGTATTGCAGAACAATGTTATGAACATTCACCAGAATCAAATGTTGGTTGGGTATGGTACACTTAATAACGGGATATACGTCCTAAATCAACACACAGTTTTCAGCATACAACACACTAATAAAAGAAAACTTTCAGAAATAAATGAAGCTTTTCTTTGGCACTGTAGACTTGGTCATATTAACGAAACAAGACTAAACAAGTTACACAAAGATGGATATTTAAACCCTTTTGAATATAAATCTTATGCAGCTTTCCAGTCTTGTATCAAGGGTAAAATGACCAAAACTCCGTTTACAGGACACGGAGAAAGAGCTACTGAGCTCTTAGGCCTCATACATAGTGATGTATGCGGGCCGATGTCTACACAGGCTAGAGGCAGTTTTTCATACTTCATTACTTTCACTCATGATTTCTCAAGATTCGGTCATGTATTTTTATTAAAGCACAAATCCGAAGCTTTCGAGAAATTCACTGAATATAAACTCGATGTAGAAAAACAAACCGGCTTGAGTATCAAAATGCTTCGATCAGATCGAGATGGGGAGTATCTCAGTATAGAGTTTGCGAACTTCCTAAAAGAGAATGGGATTCTCTCTCAGCTCACTCCTCCTTACACACCACAGCACAACGGTGTGTCAGAACGACGGAATCAGACCCTATTAGATATCGTCCGTTCCATGATGAGTGATGCTGAGTTGCCCGTCTCATTTTGGGGGCATGCAACGGAGACTGCAGCGTTTCTACTGAACAGGGCTCCAACCAAAATCGTGTCTACCACGCCATATGAGATATGGCATGGGAAGAGACCATCTCTTAAGAAAATTAAGATTTGGGGTTGCCCGGCCTATGTAAAAAAGCAGAATCCGGACAAACTTGAGACACGGTCGGTCATGTGTAACTTTGTGGGATATCCAAGAATTCTTATGAATATCTTTTCTTCCACGAGGAGGAACAAAAGGTGTTTGTTTCTCAGTATGCCACATTCTTGGAAAACGAGTTTTTCATAAATGAAACTGATGGCAATGTGGTAGATCTAGAAGAGGTTCTAGAGACGCAAACTACAAATGGTGACTTGGTTGAACTGGCTGTTGCAATAGAAACTGAGGAACCTCGACCACTCCGTAGGTCTGGTAGGACTTCTCGCCCACCGGAGAGGTACTACGGTTTCCTCATTGATGGTGACAGAGAAGACTACATCATGGAGGATGATGACCCTACCAGTTTTCAGCAAGCTATCACAAGTGGAGACTCTTTGATGTGGCTGGATGCCATGAGATCCGAAATGGAATCTATGTACACCGACAAAGTATGGACTTTGGACGTTGTACCCCTGGGGTAAAACCTATGGGGCGCAAATGGATCTTTAAAAGAAAGATTGGTGTAAATGGGCAGGTAGAGACCTATATGGGAAGACTTGTGGCAAAGGGTTTTCGTCAAAGACCAGGTTTGGACTATGACGAGACTTTTTCTCCCGTAGCCATGCTTAAATGCATTCGGATCCTACTTGCTATTGCTGCTCACTACGACTATGAAATCTGGCAGATGGACGTTAAAACGGCATTTCTAAATAGAGATTTAGAAGAATGCGTTTATATGGATCAGCCAGAGGCTTCATTGACAGTGGGATCAGCGGGAAAGTATGTAGATTGCTTAAATCAATTTATAGGTTAAAGAAGGCATCACGGAGATGGAACATCTGTTTCGATGATGTTATCAAAGAGTTTGATTTCATCAAAAATCCAGATGAACCTTGTGTTTATAAGAAGGCTGTAGGGAGAGCTGTCGCATTCCTCATATTGTACGTGGATGACATTCTTCTGATAGGAAATGATATTCCTATGCTACAGTCGGTCAAATCTTTCTTATCACTAAGGTTCTCCATGAAGGACCCGGGTGATGTCACATACATTCTGGGCATTATGATCTATAGGGATAGATCCAAGAGGTTATTGGGATTGTCCCAAACCAGGTACATCAACACCATCCTAAAAAGGTTTACTATGGAAGACTCCAAGCTGGGTGCCTTACTCGCTTGCCATGGGGTCACTCTCTCCAAGGACTTTTTCCTAAAGACCGATGAAGCGAGAACTCGCATGAGCATTATACCCTAAGCTTCGGCAGTAGGATCTATAATGTATGCAATATTATGTACACTCCCAGCTGTAGCTTATGCACTTAGTGTTGTATGCAGGTATCAATCCAACCCAGGGGAGAATCAATGGATAGCTGTGAAGAACATTCTTAAGTACTTGAGAAGGACTAAGGAATTGTTCTTGGTGTATGGTAATGAGATCTCCAAATGGAGGCCTTTACCGATTCGATCTTCTAGAGCGATAAGGACGACAGCAAATCTATCTCCGGGTTTGTATTTACCGTCAATGGAGGGGCGGTAAGTTCGAAGAGCTCCAAACGGGATACCGTTGCGGACTTTACGATGAAGGCTGAGTACATTGCTGCAAATGATGCCGCCAAGGAAGCGGTCTGGATGAAGAAGTTCGTCTCGGAGCTAGGAGTAGTTCCAATCATTATTGATCCAATACCATTGTATTGTGATAATAATGGGGCTATGGTGTTAGCCAAGGAGCCCAGGTCCCATCAGCGGTGCAGACACATCCTGATGTGCTTTCATTTGATCCGGGAGATTGTAGATCGCCGCGAGATCGAGATTAGGAGAGTAGACACAAAGAATAACGCCGCGGATCCACTCATCAAGGCCCTCCCTCAACCGTAGCATGAGCGACTTTTTGAGATGTTGGGTATGAGATACGCCAATAACTGGCCTTAGTGCAAGTGGGAGATTGTTGGATATTTCTATGCCCTAGAGGCCATTATATGATAGTGGATGTATTTATACATATATATATATATATATATATATTCAGTGTACATTCTTGCTCGACATGATAGTATGCTATCTTGTTCTTCTTTATCTGACATGTTGACTTGATCATGTTTTTATTCATTCATACATGTTGATAAAGCCCTGAGGATATAGGCTTGACTACTGTGATTATGATGGAGATCATACTAGTGGGACATCTGTAGTTTATAAGCATATCCTGAAAAGTCCCTAAACGTAGGTGTATCGAGACGCGGCATCGATATACCAGAGTAGACTAGCGTATATGATACTAGACACATATGATGGGCGATGGATGTTCCCACATTCATCAATGTTTAACATCGAGATCGTATACGGGTGCTCAGTGGTGACTGGGTACACTGGACGGACTCACCCAGAACTCCTATACGGAATTATATCTATCGTCGGATAGCAGTTCTCAGGTGACACTGGTACAGGTTAGTCTGTAGACCCGAGATCGTCATATTGTCTTGTTTGTTCTCCCACTGTACTTTGATTACCACGGCTCTACTGAGTCGTTCAAACAGGTGGCCGTTGGGTACAGTCCTGAGACACACGAAGGCGATGAGCGATAGGAGGGGTTTCTTCTCTCCCGGTATTGGGAGTTGATGTTGTGCTGTGCTCAATTGGCTGTATCAGTAAGTCCCTGGCCAGGGCTATTGAAATTTACTGATAAGTGTTATTAGTAGTTTCTCGATCTGTTATAGACCACTCATCGGCATGACTTATTGAGTTATTGGGGTCGACGTTACCATCCCTAGACTTGATATGCAGCATTTCTGACGAAGAGACCGGACTGTACGGAAGTGTTGCCGGTTGGCTCGACGAGAGTTGTGACAGGTTCGCTTATTTTCTTCTGATCGCTCAATACCCAGGAGGCTGTTACGTTTAGCTGACCGCTTGCGGCTTGCGGGTGTTTGATATGATCGCCATCCACTGCCGGCGTATTGATGAGTCTTAGAGTCCCATAATAGAGTTGCCTAGTCCAGGCGAAACGATGTGGTGCGCATATGAGATATGCGCCTGGACCCTGTTAAAATGCACGTATGAGATACCGTATATTAATCGGGCGGTTTGCTTTTGGTCGGGTCTTATGTGGTATGACCGGTTTGCTAAATCAAGTGTTGATTTATCATTGACCATTAGTTTCTCACTTTAAACCCTTTCTTGTCTTTTTGTTGTATGCATGCATGTATGCATTTATTCTCATTCATGCACATATTGATGTGCTTGGACATATACATGCATACATAATTCTATCATGGTTGTTGATATAGTGGATGGTGGCAATATAAGACTCACACCATATATATATAAATATATTGATATTATTTATTTGGAAAAGAAAAATAGAAATGGAAATTGTTATCATAGTTTATTATTTTATTCATGCACTAACCCTTTGGTTTAACCATGATTCATTTTCTATGGCCATTTTTGTTCCAAAACAAATATCTAGATATTTTATAACTATAGTTAAGAATGAGAAAGATAAAATTTATATATTTTCATTTCTCATTTTTATTGTCATGCTTATTATTATCTTGAGTTTTTACGAGCCATCATCCTCTTCCTCATTTCTCTCTTGCTCTCTTGTTTTCTCAAGTGAGCATAAGAGTCATCAAGTTAGGGTTTTGAAATGAGAAAACAAACCACATCACCATTCTACACTAGTCTTGCCCATTAGTCGAGAGTGTTAGCTTCTACTTCTTCTCTTGATCTAGTGGTGCTTCATGCTTGGACAAAGAGGACTCCGGGTGGATCGTCGTGGGCCTAGAGGATATCAAGTGAACCTTTTTCCAACTCTAATGTAGCCAAGAAGTCTAGCGTAGGGAGCTACAGAGGTTGTACTTGTTAGTGTATATGCCCTAGAGGCCATTATTGTATCATGCTAATTTGTATATTACTTAATGGAAGCTTGGGATATTCACCTTGTATAGAAAATCTTGCTCAAAATAGTAGTATGCTACTTGGTTTGTTTCTACTTTAATGTGTACATGTGTATATTTTTATATCACCTATACACATTAGTGGAGCCCTTAGGATCTTTGCTTGATTACCAGCATTGTGATGGTAGTCACACTAGTGAGGGCTGGGTAATCCACAAGAACGTCCTTATGCAGGTCCCTAGTCGTAGGACTATCGAGAAAGTGCATCGATACTCCGAAGTAGACTAGCGTATGTGCTTCTCATCCCAGTGTGGGAGACGGTCTGTCCCACAGCCGTCAGTACGTCGTACTTGAGATAGTATGCGGGTGCTCGTTAGGTTACGAGTACACTGGACAGGACTCGTCGGGAACTGTTGGTTGGTACTATACCTATCGTCAGTTATCAGTTCCCAGGTGACATGAGTATAGCTTTGTCCGCTGACTTGACACTGTCACTTCGCCTCGAGTGTGTTCCTACTGTACTTAGATTACTACCCTACCACGGATCAAAGGTGTCGTGCAAACAAGTAGTAGTTGGGTGCAGTCCCGAAGCAATTGGAGGCAGTGACGGTTAGACAGGATTCGTCTCTCCCGGTATTGGGGTTGACATCGCGCTGTTTCTAGGAGAGCCATTACACGAGTAGTCCCTGTCCAGGACAAGCGAGATATACTGGTAGGTTTCCAGTGCTATCTCAGGGTGTTCTAGCCTACACTCCGACACGACTTGTACCGCTATTAGGGGACTGACGTTTACCGCCCCTAGGCCCGCCATGAGATGTATCAGACGAACAGACCGGACTGTATAGAGATTGTCACATTCAGACTCAGTAGGAGTTCAGATGGGTTTCACCTCGTCAGTCTTCTTGTCGGCATCTACCTGGGGACCGTTACGCACAGCTAGTGCCGCTTGCGGTCTGTGGTTAAACCCACTGCCAGCGTAGTGTCGAGTCTTTAGAGTCCCACACAGAAAGCTTGTCACGACCCGAAAGAGCACGTGACTGGCCCTTGAACCATATGAAGTCTATAGGACTCCATCTGATCCAAGTAAGCCAAAAGCCCAGAAATCTAAAAACATTTTTAAGAATAAGTAATGAAACTGGTTTAAAAAAGTGAAGAAAAACATGTTTGAAATCAAGGTTTTTAAATAACTAAGCCGAATATGCATTTTTAAAAACAGTACAGTCTTTTCTAAAAATTTCGGCAGAGTTTCTTTTGTAAAACTGGCCCCGAATGGGGTATAACAAGGATAACAATATATGCAATGATAAAGGCATCCCCAAGCGGGAGCTAGCTCTTCGTCAATCGACGGTCACCACCACATGCAACAATAATATACAACGCCAAGTGGCGAGGATCAAATCCAAAAGAAAGCTCAAAAGCAACAAGAAAACCGCAACACTACTAAGCGCGACTCTATGGTCGAATAATACATCACTAGTCTAGGTCTGAAACAATATACGAGTTTTGGTTGATGGATATTCTAGATACAATGAATAATATAAATACAACGGCGGTTCTGATACAAAAGAACCCACCTATCCAAGCAAATCACCCAAAAGGAAGCAGTGTGCCAGAAATGCCGCTATAGAACTGTACGGCAAACCTGCAAGAACTGGGGCACAACGGGGGTGAGTTGCCAACTCGTGAATAGAAAGATATCTACAAGCAGAGATCGAATGCATGACCCAACCTAGGTCAATACGATCAGATATAAAGAAACCTCAATATGAATAAAGCTGAAGCATGCTAAACTGGCAATGTAATCTCTATACGTGAATGTAGTGCCAAGTGCTCGTGCTAGTGCCTCAGGTAATAGTATGTCATGAATATGAGGTATGAATGCATGAAAGCAGAATACATGTAAATGAAGAAACTGTTTTCATAATTTAGTGAGATTTCCCTTGTATTTTTAGTTGAGGTATCATAATGAAATCAGCATAAAACAGTGCCTAGCATCGGCACAAAACGTAATCCCAATATCTCGATATCTCTGTATCACAATCTCTGTACCTCGAAATCTCGAAATCCCAATGTCTCAATCATAATATCTAGGGCGCCGTCAGTCCAGACCGGCCCCTACCATCCATCTCAAGACCACGACGGTATCCTCCGGATATCCGACGCGTCGGGTAAAATCACCGGTAGGTAGTGCTCCCCTGCCAGGCTCACATCGTCATCACCACGCGCTTCTTGCCCCGGGGTACCTTACCGGGTCCACCATGTACCCGAAACGGTTCATCCGTCTCCTCGAATCGGGTTTCCAAATCCATCAGCAAACTCATGGTGGGCGACTCATACATCATGGGAAAACCGCACTTTTTATTTTAAAGAGAGAAAAGAAGTTTATATAAGTTTTGCGGTTTTCCCCCAAATCCAGAAAATCTCATGGAAATCCGAATCCAATCCTCAATAGCATGTAAACAGTGCATACAGGCATAAAAATCCAAGAATAATAACATGCATGATGTAACAACTAATAATTACAACGTCTAATCTAGCATATAATGCAAGTACACTAATATCATGTCTAAATTATTAGCTAACAACCTATGTCGATGCAATAATATTTTCTAAGGTGTAGGTGACATGGAAATTACCGATGAAGATGTGTGTGAGCCGGCAAGTAAGTGTACGTGGTACATACGCATCATCGGTAATGGTGCTGGTGTCCTAACAGCATAACATCAATAATGGAGTATGAAACATAATATAAGCATGCGATGCGATGCGAACCACAATAATGAGCGGAAGCTGAATACTAGACGCAACTATAACTAATCTGCATTAATCTAAAATAACCTCTACAATTGGTGCCTTTTGAAATAACACGAATCATGGGGTTTTGAAAATAAGGGCTACGGTGTTTTTATGAAAAGATACGTCTTTTGAAATATCCGTAGGATCCCTTGGGCTGTCTTTTAAAATACCCACGATTCGTTAGTTTTTGAAATAGGTAGGAGTCTAATCTAATCTAACAACCATCCTAAACTATACGGCTGAACTAACAAGTAGAGCTATGGGTGAGGAAACCGCCTAACATCTGAGTCGATACATATACATACATGTATATATATTAGTCGGTGATCCCGCCTCAATAATATCATATCCGATACCTTATCTATAATCAGACATCCCAAGTCAAGAGTGCGGATCAATCATCAAAATATAGCTTGTACGTAAATCCGTCGTACGGCATCCCAAATATGGGTACGGGTCAATATCACATTCATCATACTATTTATCTGGTATCCTCTTTATCAAATGTCATGATCGGGGTACTGATCTACGTCTAGTACAATATTGATACCCTCTATGTATGCATGCAGGTGTAAGAATCACTACGTCAAAAGACCCGCTAAAACATCGTGTCGTATCTCAATACGAACCAAATCACATCACCGATCTCCTGGCCTCAAGCCCAATCTCATCGACTCATCTCAAATCCCAAATACTATCCTCAAATCCAGTATATAAACACATAGTCCCATACCCATGTGTAGATATACGCACCATCATATGCACTCTAATAAATGAAAGAATGAATGCAAGTATGTGTGTAAATGTATGTGTGAGTGCAACCACTACTCTAGGGTTCGCACTAAACTAAACCAATATATTCTTATCATCAAAATATCATTATTACCATCAATAACCCTAAACAACACATAAAAAATATTCGTGTGTATACGTATTCGTATACATCACCACGGACTGCGGGGGTGCTATACGCCATCCACCCGACTTCTCCCCACAGATATAAATCTACTCACATTGCTCCTCGTGTGCCAAAGCCGATGTCGCTATCTTCACCTCCTTTGCCTCAACATCACGCGGGGTACCTACAAGTATATCACAATGCTAAAGCACATGAAAATCACATCGGAAACAAAAATAGCACACGCTACCCGCATAGGTAAAAACCTATCGACTCGCATGTAAACACAATCAAAATCCACTTGTCGTTGACGTCCAAACGCCACCCGACAGGAATGAATCACCA
The DNA here is from genome assembly GCA_030015575.1 of Agapanthus africanus. Lineage (NCBI taxonomy): Eukaryota > Viridiplantae > Streptophyta > Magnoliopsida > Asparagales > Amaryllidaceae > Agapanthus > Agapanthus africanus. The sequence continues at coordinate 122,820,710 of JASDDO010000006.1, read as the reverse complement.
AATACCAAAATCCATGCTAAAACAAGTCCCAAATTATACACCAACATAGGAAAATCAACCCAGATTTCACCCTAGATGGAATCAGTCAAAACTAGACATACTCAGGGTCAAAACTAGAGGAAATGGGGGCATGCACAGAAAACGAAGCAATTCCTTAAAATACCTTATTTTAGAATTTTCCATAATTTTTCCCCATTTATCTGTATTTAATTATACCAGAATATTAAAATATTCATTAAAATAATATTAAATTATAAAATTTCCCAAAAATCATATTTTATTATTTTGAAGACGTTACAATCTACCCCCCTTAAAGAAATTCGGTCCCCGAATTTAAATTTAAACCCCCAAATACTAAAATATTTCAATACAAATTCCAAGTCATCGGGGCTCCGAAATCATCTATACATAAAACATCATAGCGCAATGCATGCGCATGAGTACTGAGCAGATAACTCAAATGCAACACTCCATCAAGCATCCGCAATCATCGGAGTCATGGTAACGACACAATGTCAAATCCAATACAAAATCAATATGATATGGACCAAGACTATACATGTAGACATCCAATCTATACATGTAAATAGCTGATGCAAATGTATGCCAAATCTTTTTAAGTCGATGTGCGATGCGCGTAACACTGCACAGTGGCGGACGTTTCTCATAAGAAAATAACTATATATGTGTATATATATCCTTTGTTTAATAGGTACGTTCCGCCGTTTTGAAAACAGTTTAGAAGGGTTTCCTTGTTTTTAAAACGTTTCGTGTCATATCGGACACGTAGGTATATACTGAGACTATAGCTCGCTTTTCGGAAATCCCTTCGATAACTATCGATGCATGCAAAATATATCCAGGTACTGCCCACTGACTAGTCCTGCTCAGTATGAAAGCAAATATCCAACATCATAAAAATGTACTGCTCCAAAAGGAATAAATCCCAAAAATCACATAACACCACCCTGTGCGTCTGGTGCGCACGGAAATCAAAATCCATATATGTGCTAAACATGTGCACAAAACAACATCTAGGTGCAACGGGTGTGCACGAAGCATCTGTCATAGGCAACGTGTGCCTGGCAGCCAAAACAGGTGCATCTGACATGCACGAAGAATCTCGATTTAGTGCATCTGGTGTGCCCCAAAATCGTATCTCAAAACATGCGCCCAACATGCGCGAAAATCCAAATCGGTGCATCCATCATGCACGAATGAAAATCTAGACCCTGCGCACTCAATATGCACGGAATCACAAAATCCAATAGCAACGTCGAATATGCGTAAGTCCAGTCAAAAGCACGGAGTGCAAGAATCCACATCAATATCACAATCAAAATCGACATACCGAAAGGCATCAAATCGAAGTCAGGTGCAATCGTAATGCACAAAATATAAATCCGGTGCAACAAAGGCACGAAATATAAATCTGATGCGATAAACGCAAGAAACATAAAACTGGTGCGACAAATGCACGAAGTATAGAACTGGTGCATCCCATGCACAAATACCAAGCAATAACTCAAATACGTAAGCAGCAACACCAAGTGTATCCAGATATGAAGAAAATCATAAACGTGTGCAGCTGCGGGCACAAAACACATATCGATACACTACAAGCACATATAAGCTATACCGAGTGCAAAATCAAAACACTAAAATTACATGAAACTCTGTTGGAAGCGTAAATCAAATCACCAGCATAAAATAGGCATGAAATCGCAATCAACAGCTCAAGAGTAATAACTATGTACAAGGTATAAATACCCAGTAGGTGCAACCATGGTGCACAAAATCAAATATCATGAAACTCAGTCATCAAGACTAAATCATGTGAATAGATCGCCCAAAATACCGAAATCCAAAGCAACGGATACGTGATAATCAAATCACAAAATCACAAATCATAATTACCGTCGTCGGTATACCATCCTTCAGGGTCGAGAAGGTACCGGAACATCCGATGCTAGCTGCGCAAGATATCTACTTGCCTCTTGCTCGCGGCTGGCGTCCTCTGCCTCTGGTTCCTGATCTTTCCTGTAGATTACCAATCTCGCAATCCATCGGCTCATCGGCCCGGTCAGGAGTACTGACAGGAACGATTCCGTTCTGGCACTTTCCTGGTCACCTTTCGGTCAATCCTCACGACCGCTCGTAAGGCAGCGTATCACTGGCGTCGGCCTCTGGCTCTCTGAAAGCACGTCACACATCTGATCCTGGGTGCAAACATCATTGCAGCAATGTCCTGGAAGGAATCCTGCTCAAGGTCTCTTCCGATCATGCCTATGCCGATCTGTACAGAGGCTGGCTTCCTACACAACCTCTTCTCGCTCAAAAACACCTGTGTCCTCAGCACAATATTTTCTCGGAAACTGATCACATTCCAACGTCTCTGTAAGCATATCAGGTCTCTAGTCTCGACGGGAAGCAATGACAGCTCATCAGTGTCTCACACGAACCTCTTGTTCCAACTGTCTCTATCGTCGTCCACTATGACGTCACGCCAAGCTACTACGCACTGCACTGTTCTCGGCCACGGTCAATCTGAAGTCTCTCGCACGGACTCGAAATCGCATATTCTGTAGCTTCATCATTCTGTAGAGGATGTCAGGCCGAACAGGTCCTCGGGAACACGTCCCAACCATCGGAGGAATACTCATCACTCGTCCGTCCCTGATCAATCTGCAACGCATCTGGGTAAGTTCCTTTATCCGAACATGGTCAACTACCTCGTCGACAATGCCGAACTCTGTCCTGCTGGGTGTGCGCAATACGACCACTCCTGGTCTAGGTCTTCTCGTAACGTACTCCAGAAAGGTCCTGTCGAGGTTCCTTTCTCAAATCTCAATCCTGCCGAAATGCCCGGAAGTCATCATCCAATGCTGAAGCTAAAGCTTATTCCGGAACGGCTGCATACCTATCGCGCTTCTCTCTGGAAGATACATCCATATACCACGCCTCGGGGTGCATATCACATCTCTAATGTCAGCGGAGTGGGACGTCATCTCGTCGAAATCTCGTACGAACTCTTTACTCCACCTTGCTCAATGTCGACTGATTCGGACTTAACTCATCGTGGCTACACGAACTGCGCTCCGACGGCTACGCTCGCATCTGGAGTCTCCCAAGCAGTGTCCCATCACGATATCCGAAAGATGTCGAACCATCCGATCGACTCGTCAGATCCTCATAATCCCCCAAGAGATCACATCATGGGTACAGTTTAATAGTATCGAGTACATGCCACAGCGTCGGTGGTCCAGCCGTAGAAGGGCAAACCCAAGCCTCACTAATGGCGCCGAGGAACCGCCGCAAATCCGAAGGTTCAAAGGCTTTCACACGGTCATTAAGTCGAGTTAGGATTTCATTCTTCTAGAGAGTCCATAGAATCACCTGCATGTCTTTCCGTATACTTTAAACTTGGAAAATGGGCTCCTGACATTCGATCGTCTCTATCGACTCTCAACGAACCTGCGTGAAGTCGTCTCTAGCTGGAAACAATCTATCTGATGACCTCGCATCGGTAAACAAACGAACCACCTGTCCTAGTCATTCATCCTCAGGTGACTAGCGACTCGCTATCATCTCTCTAAGTATATGCTCACGCTGCAGTAGCTCCAACCATCTGGGCGACATCTCGTCATTTGCAGCAGCAACTGGCTTATTCGCCTGTACGTCGAACAGCGCCTCAATCCTCCAGGAAAGGCAATACATAGGCGGTCATCTCTGAGTCGGTCTGCTCTAGATCTGAGTAAGACTCTCCACACTGGAAATCTTCAACTCATCAGGGCCCGCTCCGGCGCAAAATCGGACGAATCACCTTCGTCTCTCAAATCGGGTAGACTAGCTATCATCTGTCTCATATCTGCCTGAAAGCTACGGCAATCTCAGCTCGTAAGCTTCGGAAGCGACATCCTGTCAATCTCAGCAACAGCTGGTCCATCTGTCTGCACGGTAGGCGACATCACAATCTCTAAGGTATGCTGTACATCAACAGTCCTCTCTCAACTGGCAGCTCTAACAATGGCCCGATCATCCGGTGCAAGACCAAGCACTCGCCTCCACTAGAGGTCACAATCACCAACACTAACTCGAGACGTTCCCATGTCACCAGAAAACACAATGGTCGGCCCTCGTACCAAACGAGCTCACACCGGCCGTAACCCTAGCAGCAGCCCAAACTGCCCTCAAACATTGTGACAGGAACCTCAATCGAGTATCAAGGAGAGCACATCAATGGCAAGAAAGGAAACAACAGATCCAAAGTGGATACATGATCATGGGAAGGAACAGCATCAATAAAGGTATGATCATGAAACTAATAGAATCGGGGATCTCAAATGGATGTATAATCCTGGATATAAAGAGGATCACTGATCTCGAAAATATGTACATCCTAAGGTTCCTTAAGCGGAGTGGCGTGTCGTAAGTATGCCGCGGAACATACCAACGGTACGTCACTCTACTTTAGTTACCTATTCCATCAACCAAGGGTCATCCTACACGACGAAAGTTCGGGTCTAATACCCCCTCGACCAAGTCTAAGTTCCGTAAGGTCAAGCCTAAGTTCCGTATATATATAAACGCCCTAGGCTCCACATAGTCAAACTTAGACTCGAACCAAGGTCAACCTAGCGCTCTGATACCAACTTTGTCACGACCCGAAAGAGCACGTGACTGGCCCTTGAACCATATGAAGTCTATAGGACTCCATCTGATCCAAGTAAGCCAAAAGCCCAGAAATCTAAAAACATTTTTAAGAATAAGTAAAGAAACTGGTTTAAAAAAGTGAAGAAAAACATGTTTGAAATCAAGGTTTTTAAATAACTAAGCCGAATATGCATTTTTAAAAACAGTACAGTCTTTTCTAAAAATTTCGGCAGAGTTTCTTTTGTAAAACTGGCCCCGAATGGGGTATAACAAGGATAACAATATATGCAATGATAAAGGCATCCCCAAGCGGGAGCTAGCTCTTCGTCAATCGACGGTCACCACCACATGCAACAATAATATACAACGCCAAGTGGCGAGGATCAAATCCAAAAGAAAGCTCAAAAGCAACAAGAAAACCGCAACACTACTAAGCGCGACTCTATGGTCGAATAATACATCACTAGTCTAGGTCTGAAACAATATACGAGTTTTGGTTGATGGATATTCTAGATACAATGAATAATATAAATACAACGGCGGTTCTGATACAAAAGAACCCACCTATCCAAGCAAATCACCCAAAAGGAAGCAGTGTGCCAGAAATGCCGCTATAGAACTGTACGGCAAACCTGCAAGAACTGGGGCACAACGGGGGTGAGTTGCCAACTCGTGAATAGAAAGATATCTACAAGCAGAGATCGAATGCATGACCCAACCTAGGTCAATACGATCAGATATAAAAAAACCTCAATATGAATAAAGCTGAAGCATGCTAAACTAGCAATGTAATCTCTATACGTGAATGTAGTGCCAAGTGCTCGTGCTAGTGCCTCAGGTAATAGTATGTCATGAATATGAGGTATGAATGCATGAAAGCAGAATACATGTAAATGAAGAAACTGTTTTCATAATTTAGTGAGATTTCCCTTGTATTTTTAGTTGAGGTATCATAATGAAATCAGCATAAAACAGTGCCTAGCATCGGCACAAAACGTAATCCCAATATCTCGATATCTCTGTATCACAATCTCTGTACCTCGAAATCTCGAAATCCCAATGTCTCAATCATAATATCTAGGGCGCCGTCAGTCCAGACCGGCCCCTACCATCCATCTCAAGACCATGACGGTATCCTCCGGATATCCGACGCGTCGGGTAAAATCACCGGTAGGTAGTGCTCCCCTGCCAGGCTCACATCGTCATCACCACGCGCTTCTTGCCCCGGGGTACCTTACCGGGTCCACCATGTACCCGAAACGGTTCATCCGTCTCCTCGAATCGGGTTTCCAAATCCATCAGCAAACTCATGGTGGGCGACTCATACATCATGGGAAAACCGCACTTTTTATTTTAAAGAGAGAAAAGAAGTTTATATAAGTTTTGCGGTTTTCCCCCAAATCCAGAAAATCTCATGGAAATCCGAATCCAATCCTCAATAGCATGTAAACAGTGCATACAGGCATAAAAATCCAAGAATAATAACATGCATGATGTAACAACTAATAATTACAACGTCTAATCTAGCATATAATGCAAGTACACTAATATCATGTCTAAATTATTAGCTAACAACCTATGTCGATGCAATAATATTTTCTAAGGTGTACGTGACATGGCAATTACCGATGAAGATGTGTGTGAGCCGGCAAGTAAGTGTACGTGGTACATACGCATCATCGGTAATGGTGCTGGTGTCCTAACAGCATAACATCAATAATGGAGTATGAAACATAATATAAGCATGCGATGCGATGCGAACCACAATAATGAGCGGAAGCTGAATACTAGACGCAACTATAACTAATCTGCATTAATCTAAAATAACCTCTACAATTGGTGCCTTTTGAAATAACACGAATCATGGGGTTTTGAAAATAAGGGCTACGGTGTTTTTATGAAAAGATACGTCTTTTAAAATATCCGTAGGATCCCTTGGGCTGTCTTTTAAAATACCCACGATTCGTTAGTTTTTGAAATAGGTAGGAGTCTAATCTAATCTAACAACCATCCTAAACTATACGGCTGAACTAACAAGTAGAGCTATGGGTGAGGAAACCGCCTAACATCTGAGTCGATACATATACATACATGTATATATATTAGTCGGTGATCCCGCCTCAATAATATCATATCCGATACCTTATCTATAATCAGACATCCCAAGTCAAGAGTGCGGATCAATCATCAAAATATAGCTTGTACGTAAATCCGTCGTACGGCATCCCAAATATGGGTACGGGTCAATATCACATTCATCATACTATTTATCTGGTATCCTCTTTATCAAATGTCATGATCGGGGTACTGATCTACGTCTAGTACAATATTGATACCCTCTATGTATGCATGCAGGTGTAAGAATCACTACGTCAAAAGACCCGCTAAAACATCGTGTCGTATCTCAATACGAACCAAATCACATCACCGATCTCCTGGCCTCAAGCCCAATCTCATCGACTCATCTCAAATCCCAAATACTATCCTCAAATCCAGTATATAAACACATAGTCCCATACCCATGTGTAGATATACGCACCATCATATGCACTCTAATAAATGAAAGAATGAATGCAAGTATGTGTGTAAATGTATGTGTGAGTGCAACCACTACTCTAGGGTTCGCACTAAACTAAACCAATATATTCTTATCATCAAAATATCATTATTACCATCAATAACCCTAAACAACACATAAAAAATATTCGTGTGTATACGTATTCGTATACATCACCACGGACTGCGGGGGTGCTATACGCCATCCACCCGACTTCTCCCCACAGATATAAATCTACTCACATTGCTCCTCGTGTGCCAAAGCCGATGTCGCTATCTTCACCTCCTTTGCCTCAACATCACGCGGGGTACCTACAAGTATATCACAATGCTAAAGCACATGAAAATCACATCGGAAACCAAAATAGCACACGCTACCCGCATAGGTAAAAACCTATCGACTCGCATGTAAACACAATCAAAATCCACTTGTCGTTGACGTCCAAACGCCACCCGACAGGAATGAATCACCAAATACCAAAATCCATGCTAAAACAAGTCCCAAATTATACACCAACATAGGAAAATCAACCCAGATTTCACCCTAGATGGAATCAGTCAAAACTAGACATACTCAGGGTCAAAACTAGAGGAAATGGGGGCATGCACAGAAAACGAAGCAATTCCTTAAAATACCTTATTTTAGAATTTTCCATAATTTTTCCCCATTTATCTGTATTTAATTATACCAGAATATTAAAATATTCATTAAAATAATATTAAATTATAAAATTTCCCAAAAATCATATTTTATTATTTTGAAGACGTTACAAAGCTATTCGCCTTTTGGCAAAAGAGTAGAGGTCGCAAGGTTTTGCGACAGGTCGCATGGTTTTGCGACAGGGTTCGGTCACATCCGTGCACTAGTGCACGTTTAGTGTCCGGACAGTTAACTCTAGCGGGCTTTGGTTTAAGCCAGATCCTAGTGTACGTTTCGGGATTGGTTTTATCTCGTTTGTATTCATGTTCCTCGGAACGCGGATGCGGGTGTGTATGCACAGTTGACCGAGAGACAGAGGTAGAGGATTCTCATTGGGGTTGTTGACTGTTGACTGTTGACTTTTGGCTAAACCCTAATGAGAATAAGAAATATAATTAACAATAATATTAATTACGTATTATAGTGACATGGTTGTTGAGGGGTTGACTTTGTTGACTTGTTGACTTTGTTGACCGGTAGATAGGTTTGACTAGTTGACCATCATCATGACAATAGCTATCATTTCATGGCAAAGACTTTTGCTTGCTTGTTTGTTTTTGCAAAATGTGTGCATAAAATGATATAGCCATTTTGACTTGAACCATCACATAATACTTGCTTACTATTTTTGTTATGATGGTTTTGGATTATGAGAGCAGGATGGCAAAAGAGTCACACATTCTCTCATTTCATTTCTCTCTCTTGCTTGAGCTCTCCCTCTTGCTCTTCCTCTTGCACTCTCTAGCTCAAGGCAACACCCTCTCATGAGTTGAGAAACATTTCCTTAGAGATAAAAGAAAACCAAAATCACTTCTCTACTCATCCTAGTTCACAAGGTTTAGCAAACCAAGTGTTCTAGTTTCTTCAAGTTCGAAGAAGAAGCCAAAGGTAGAAGCTTTCAGGTGGATCCATCTTCGGCGCAAGGAGACGACGAGATGAGGCCGATCCATACACCGGAAAGAGTTGAAGACGAAGGAATTCAAGAAAGGTATAGCCCCCTAACCGAGTAGGTAAAACTCTAGTTAGGTTGTTAGTTAGTTGTTTAACAAAGATCCGTATTTTGAGTCCATGTTACCACCTCTTGAAAAATCGTTTTTCATCATTTCCGCAAGCCCGTAAGTACCGGGAGAGGTAACGTGGAAATACCGTGGTATCAGAGCCTAGTTAAACACTATCTAACAGTTAGCAAAGTAACTAGAAATTCGATCAGAGAAAAAGTCGCGAAACATGCCCGAAAAGTATACTTTCTGCCGATTTTTTTTTATGTCCAAAAAATGATAAATCATATCTTAAAATTCGGCTCAGGGTTTTTAGAAGCAGCAGTAGAAAAATGGTCCACTGAACCGTTCAACGCGCCGCAGAACTGCAGCGGGAGCTTGCTCCCGCCGCGGATCCACGGCCGAGTTGACTCGGCCGTGGACGATTTTTCATGCAGTTTGTTTAGAGGGGTGTTTTGTGATTTTTACAATATGTTTTTTCTGCCCACATTTTCCAGAAAGCAAAATTAGTTTTTGGGGCATGAAAATCCGTATTTTGATCGAACTTCTAAAGACTTAAGCTGACGGGTATATATCTGTGATGTGTTATATGTATTGAACATCCGCTAATCGCTATACGTCGATTAGTGTGGGTTATACATATCTGTGATCTGTAATGTTGATGGTATGTGTATATGAATTCATTGGATTGTCGCGGATGAATAGCCGGGTTTGTGAGATGAGAGTTTTTTCTTTTATCTTTCAATTCATTTAATATGTAATTTGATGTAATATTATTTTTGGCCGCACAACCGGGTCGGGGTTGTAGCCGTCATTGTATAATTTCTTTTTACTGTTTTTGCTCCTAGGATAGACCCAAGGTGGGGTGTACAAACGACCGGGTATCTCGAAATGCCGAGTGGCCTACTCACGTCGTTGAGGGAGGTTGCTCCGCTTCGGATATTTGGCGGGTAGTTTGCCGCACCCGTAGGGGTCTACGGTGGGGTATTGGCAATTCATCGCGACCGTGTAATCCGTTTTTCGTTACAGGCTCGTATGAATTGCGGACCGTGTAATCCAATGTGTTCATCTGTGATCTGGAATGGCTATCTTTGCATGTGACGAATGAGAATATCTATATATGATATCTATTTAGGCGTTGCTTATGTTTTGCATCCGCGCTAGTCCAGCCCCCGCTCTGTCGTTAGTTAAGTAACCTAACGGGGAATGACTGGGCCCCGTGGCGAATACGGATGGCATAAGCATACGTAATATTTTCGTTGTTTTCTGCAATGGTAGGATTAAATGATGGGACGCATTGGAATTAATGCAAGAAAAATATAAACCAAGTAAAAGTCGTTGGAACACTTTCAAAACCACTCGGTTTCTTTTCAAAATAACTTTTAAACGCGGAGCTTAAGCCACTCCTTTAAAAAGCTATCTCGTTCCTTCGATTATATCAAGTTCACTACGTTCATGGTTTCGCCAAAACCATTCGTAGCCCTCCGTCGTTTCACATGAATGGTCAATAAGTATTCAAGCTATGTTTGTTGGCCAAAGTCAAGGCATAGTGATTGGTAGCTATTGGGTATTCATGTGCAGCATAGATAGATGTGTTAGTTTAGGGCTGTCGTTCTACCATTTTGGCCAAAGTCAAGGGTATGTGTGGGTGGGCTCAAATTAACCTGGAGAATGACGGGTAGAACTTAACATGTGACTTATGATATTTTGGCCAAAGTCAAGGTCATAAGAGAAGGGGCAAAAATCCAAATTGGGAGTTTCAAAAGACCTAAAACTTGCTAGCACGGCATACCATTTGAAGTGTGATGATTCTGGTAGGATTCCTTCAGTTTTGTCACGCGATGATATTTGGATACCAATCCTACTGTGAGTATATGCTACTCCTCGGGAAATTTCTAACTTAACGATCAATGCTATTAACCAAGTAGGTGTCTACAAAGGTGTTAGCGGGGCTACGCCCCTAGGGAAAAGAGGTTATTTATTTAAGGAACTTCACGAAAGCGTTGGAAAACCTCCCTCGAAGTACCGACAACAGCCTGGCCGAACGGTTAAGCAAGTATTGTACGGTGAGATTGATCCTGACTAATTCTTCCTTTTTGGTTTGAGGAGGGATTCGAGAGACAGTGGGAGCCATCCTGTTTAGACAAATTAAAAACCACTCTAAACTTGCAAGAGCATCATGCTAAAGTTTTTCTTCTCTCTCTCCAAATTGCAGCGACCAAACATCATGACGGAACTTAAATTACTACTAGATAAAAACATACTGACAGGGCCAAACTACAAATATTGGCTCAGGAATGTAAAATGGCAATCACTTATGACAAGTTGGGGTATCTCCTTACCACCAAAGCTCCCCCTGTCCCAGGTCCCAAAACCAGCGTCGTGGATAGGGAAATCCATAAGACCTGGGAAATCGATTGTGCGAAGGCCAAGTGCCTCGTGCTTGCCTCTATGGACAACGAACATCAGAGGAGGCACGAGAATATGGACCTCGAATCCATATTTCTCCGTACCAAAGAACTGTATGGAGGGCAATCTCGTATCGCCAGATACTATGTGTCGAAAAAGCTGTTTATGGCAAGGTTGGCCGTCGGATCATCGGTAGCGGAACACGTGCTTAAGATGATTGGCTTCATTGAAGAGCTCGCGGACCTTGGGACCACGTTAGAGAACGAGCTCTACACGGACTTGATTCTCCAGTCCCTTCCTTCCATTTACGCCCAGTTTATCCTGAACTTCAACTTGCAAGAAAAAGAAGTTGAACTTTCAGAACTACTCAACATACTGAGAAGTGCAGAGGGCACCCTACAGAAAGGTAGGGAAACATCCACTTTGTTTGTAGGAGGATCTTCCTCTTCTAGGTCCAAGGCGAAAGCCAAGGGAAAGAAGAAGAAAGCCCCCGGCAAACCAAGGAGCGGTGTTAGTAAAGTGGATACGAAGGGAAAGGCAAAAGCAACAAAGATAGCGGGGAAGCTTATAGGGAAGGAAGAGTGCTTTTTCTGTCATAAGAGTAGGCACTGGAAGAAAGATTGCAGGGCTTGGAAAGCCGGAACACAGGATCTGAATCAAGTTGCGGCTTCAGCTTTAGGTGTGCATGTTATTGAAAAATGTCTATCAATAAACTCTACTTCCTGGGTATTGGATACCGGATCAGGATCTCATATCTGTAATTCTTTGCAGGCGTTGAGAAACCATAGGTTTTTGAAGGCAGGTGATATGACCCTCAAAGTTGTAAACGGAGCTAGCAAGGATGCTAAGGCCGTGGGGGACTATCACCTGGGAATGTCAGATGGACATGTTTTAGTTTTACGTAATTGCTTTTTTGTACCCAACGCAACTTGTAATATCATTTCTGTATCTTTGATTTCTAAAGAAGGTTATGAATTTGCGTTTGTAAGTAATGTTGTAAACATTCACCTTAATCAAGTCCTGATTGGGTCAGGTACATTAAGCAATGGTATATACGTATTAAACCAACCACAGATTTTCAATGTCTAGAATACACACAAAAGAATGTCTCCGGAAATAAATCAGACTTTCTTATGGCATTGTAGACTGGGTCACATCAATGAGAGAAGGTTGATGAAGTTACATACAGGAGGATATTTGGATCCGTTTGAATATCAATCGTATGCCACTTGTCAATCATGTCTCAAAGGAAAGATGAAAAAGACTCCGTTCACTGGACACGGAGTAAGAACGAGTGAGCTCTTGGGACTCGTACATAGCGACGTGTGCGGTCTAATGTCTACACATCCACGAATCGGTTATTCTTACTTCATTACTTTTACGGATGACTTTTCAAGGTACGGTTATATCTTCTTAATGAAACATAAATCCGAAGCCTTTGGAAAATTCCAGGAATATAAGAATGATGTAGAAAAAAAAACCGGCAAAAGTATCAAAACACTGAGATCTGATCTAGGTGGTGAATACTTAAGTGTCGAGTTCCAGGATTACTTAATATAGAATGGAATTCTCTCTCAGCTTACTCCTCCATACACCCCGCAACATAACGATGTATCGGAGAGACGGAACCGCACCCTATTGGATAAGGTACGGTCCATGATGAGTAACGCTGAATTACCGCGATCATTATGGGGATATGCACTAGAATCAGCTGCATACCTTTTGAACCGAGTTCCAACTAAGACTGTGCCTACTACACCATATCAGATGTGGTGTGGTAAGAGACCCTATCTTAATCAGATTACGACATGGGGAAGTCCAGCTTTTGTCAAAAAGCAGCATGTGGACAAGCTCAAGGCACGCTCAGTACAGTGCAAGTTTGTGGGATATCCAAAGAACTCTAAGCGATATTTCTTCTATTGCGAAGAGGAACAAAAGGTTTTTGTTTCTCGGCATGCCAACTTCTTGGAAACTCTGTTTTTGGAGAATCAGATAAGTGGGAGCGCAATAGAACTTGAAGAAATTCCAGAACCACGAGCTATTACTGAAAGATTATTAGAACCAGAGGGTTCAAAAGAACATGACATTCCTACGCCGCTCAGCAGGAGTAGTAGGCAGTCTCATCCGCCCGAGAGATACTACAGTTTTCTCATAGACGGGAATAGAGAAGATTGCGTCATTGATTATGATGAGCCGACTAGCTTCCAGCAGCCATTCAGAACGTTGACTCGGTAAAATGGCTGGATGCAATGTGGACCGAAATGGAGTCCATGTACACCAACAAAGTATGGACGTTGGACGTTGCTCCAGATGGGGTAAAACCTGTAGGATGCAAGTGGATCTTCAAAAGGAAGATTGGTGTAGATGGACAGGTTGAGACCTATAAAGCTTGACTGGTTTCAAAGGGTTTTCGTCAAAGACCTGGTTTGGACTATGACGAGGCCTTTTCTCCAGTAGCTATGCTGAAATCCATTCGGATCCTTCTTGCCATTGCTGCCTTCCACGATTATGATATTTGGCAGATGGACGTAAAGACCGCTTTTCTAAATGGAAATTTAGAGGAGTGTGTTTATATGGACCAGCCAGAGGGTTTCATTCAAAGTGGGAGCAACGGAAAGGTGTGCAAGTTGCTTAAGTCCATTTACGGACTAAAGCAGGCATTGCGGAGTTGGAACATCTGTTTTGATGAGACAGTCAAAGAATTTGGCTGTATCAAAAATCCAGATGAACCATGCATCTATAGTAGATTTGTAGCGAGAACTGTAGTATTCCTCGTTTTATACGTGGATGACATTCTCTTGATAGGAAATGACATTCCTATACTACAATCTGTCAAAGGGTTCTTGTCACACAGGTTCTCCATGAAAGACCTGGGTGATGCCTCATACATTTTGGGGATCCGGATCTATCGTGACAGATCCAAGAGGATACTGGGACTCTCACAGTCCAGGTACATCGACAACATACTGAAAAAATTCAGTTTGGAAGATTCCAAGCGCGGTAATCTACCGGCTTGTCACGGGATCACCCTCTCCAAAGAGATGTCTCCCAAGACTGATTTGGAAAGGGATCGCATGTCTATTATACCCTACGGTTTTGCGGTAGGCTCTATAATGTATGTGATGTTGTGTACCAGACCAGATATAGCTTATGCACTGAGTGTGGTAAGCCGGTATCAGTCAAACCCTGGGGAGAATCACTGGATAGCAGTAAAGAACATTCTCAAGTACCTGAGAAGGACTAAGGAGATGTTCTTGGTGTATGGCGGAAAAGACCTCCAGATCAAGGCCTTTGCTGACTCCAGCTTCTAGAGTGACAAGGATGATTCCAAGTCCATGTCGGGTTATATCTTTACCCTCCATAGAGGGGCGGTGTGTTGGAAGAGTTCCAAACAGGAAACCGTTGCTGACTCGACGATGGAAGCGGAATATATCGCTGCTGCAGATGCCGCAAAAGAAGCCGTCTGGATAAGGAAGTTCTTAACTGAACTTCAGGTGGTTCCGTCCATTGTTGATCCAATACCGCTGTATTGCGACAACAACGGGGCAATAGCTTTAGCGAAGGAACCCAGGTCCCATCAGAAGTCCATACACATCTTGAAGCGGTATCACCTGATCAGGGAGATCGTGGGTCGCCATAAGATCGAGGTTCGGAGAGTTTCTACAGAAGATAACACTGCTGATCCACTCACAAAGGCCTTACCCCAGACTCAGTTCGAGCGGCTGATCGAGATGATTGGTCTTCGATACGCGAGTACATGGCCTTAGTGCAAGTGGGAGATTGTTAGTGTATATTCCCTAGAGGTCATTACTGTATCATACTAGTTTGTATATTACTTAATGGAAGCTTGGGATATTCACCCTGTATAGAATATCGTGCTCAATATAGTAGTATGCTACTTGGTTTGTTTCTAATTTAATGTGTACATGTGTTTATTTTTTTTTATCACTTATACACATTAGTGGAGCCCTTAGGATCTTTGCTTGATTACCAGCGTTATGATAGCAGTCACACTAGTGGGGGATGGGTAATCCACAAGAACATCCTTATGCAGGTCCCTAGTCGTAGGACTATCGAGATAGGGCATCGATACTCCGGGGTAGAGTAGTGTATGCGCTTCTCATCCCAGTGTGGGAGACGGTCTGTCACACCGCCGTCAGTACGTCGTAGTTGAGACAGTATGCGGGTGCTCGTTTGGTTGCAAGTACACTGGACAAGACTCGTCGGGAACTGTTGGTTGGTACTATACCTATCGTCAGTTATCAGTTTCCTGGTGACATGAGTACAGCTTAGTCCGCTGACTTGACACTGTCACTTCGCCTCGAGTGTGTTCCTACTGTAATTAGATTACTACCCTACCAAGGCTCAAAGGAGTCGTCTAAACAAGTAGTAGTTGGGTGTAGTCCCGAAGCACTTGGAGGCAGTGACGGTTAGACATGATTCGTCTCTCCCGGTATTGGGGGTTGACATCGCGCTGTGTCTAGGAGAGCCATTACACGACTAGTCCCTGCCTAGGGCAAGCGAGATATACTGGTAGGTTTCCAGTGCTATCTGAGGGTGTTCTGGGCTACACTCCGACACGACTTGTATCGCTATTAGGTGACTGACGTTTACCGCCCCCTAGGCCCGCCATGCGATGTATCAGACAAACAAACCGAACTGTATAGAGATTGTCACATTCAGACTCAGTAGGAGTTTAGATGGGTTTCACCTCGTCAGTCTTCTTGTCGGCATCTACCTGGGAAACGTTACGCATAACTAGTGCCGCTTGTTGTCTGTGGTTAAACCAACTGCCAGCGTAGTGTCTAGTCATTAGAGTCCCACACAGAAACCTATTCGCCTTTAGGAAAAAGAGTAGAGGTCGCATGGTTTTGCGACAGGTCGCATGGTTTTGCGACAGGGTTCGGTCACATCCGTGCACTAGTGCACGTTTAGTGTCCGGACAGTTAACACTAGCGGGCTTTGGTTTATGCCAGATCCTAGTGTACGTTTTGGGATTGGTTTTATCTCGTTTGTATTCGTGTTCCTCGGAACGCGGATGCGGGTGTGTATGCATAGTTGTCAGAGAGGCAGAGGATTTTCATTGGGGTTGTTGACTGTTGACTGTTGACTCTTGACTTTTGGCTAAACCCTAATGAGAATAAGAAATATAATTAACAATAATATTAATTAAGTATTATAGTGACATGGTTGTTGAGGGGTTGACTTTGTTGACTTGTTGACTTTGTTGACCGGTTGACTAGGTTGGACTAGTTGACCATTATCATGACAATGGCTATCATTTCATGGCAAAGACTTTTGCTTGCTTGCTTGTTTTAGACAAATGAGTGCATGAAATGATATAGCCATTTTGACTTGAACCATCACATAATACTTGATTACTATTTTTGTTATGATGGTTTTGGATGGGAAAAGAGTTACTCATTCTCTCATTTCATTTCTCTCTCTTGCTTGAGCTCTCCCTCTTGCTCTTCCTCTTGCTCACTCTCTAGCTCAAGGCAACACCCTCTCATGAGTTGAGAAACATTGCCTTAGAGATAAAAGAAAACCGAAATCACTTTTCTACTCATCCTAGTTCACAAGGTTTAACAAACCAAGTGTTCTAGTTTCTTCAAGTTCGAAGAAGAAGCCAAAGGTAGAAGCTTTCAGGTGGATCCATCTTCGGCGTAAGGAGACGACGAGGTGAGGCCGATCCGTACACCTGAAAGAGTTGAAGACGAAGGAGTTCAAGAAAGGTATAGCCCCCTAACCGAGTAGGTAAAACTCTAGTTAGGTTGTTAGTTAGTTGTTTAACAAAGATCCGTATTTTGAGTCCATGTTACCACCTCTTGAAAAATCGTTTTTCATCATTTCCGCAAGCCTGTAAGTACCGGGAGAGGTAAAGTGCACTTACCGTGGTATCTGAGCCTAGTTAAACACTATCTAACATGTTAGCAAAGTAACTAGAAGTTCGATCGGAGAAAAAGTCACGAAACACGCCCGAAAAGTATACTTTCTGCTGAATTTTTTTTTGTCCAAAAAATGATAAATCTTATCTTAAAATTCGGCTCAGGGTTTTTAAAAGCAGCTGTAGAAAAATTGTCCACTAAACCGATCAACGCGCCGCGGAACCGCGGCGGGAGCTTGCTCCCGCCGCGGATCCGCGGCCGAGTTGACTCGGCCGTGGACGATTTTTCATGCAGTTTGTTTAGAGGGGTGTTTTGTGATTTTTACAATATGTTTTTTCTGCCCAGATTTTCCAGAATGCAAAATTAGTTTTTAGGGCTTGAAAATCCGTATTTTGATCGAACTTCTAAAGACTTAAGCTGACGGGTATATATCTGTGATGTGTTATATGTATTGAACGTCCGCTAATCGCTATACGTCGATTAGTGGGGGTTATACATATCTGTGATCTGTAATGTTGATGGTTTGTGTATATGAATTCATTGGATTGTCGCAGATGAATAGCCGGGGGTTGTGAGATGAGAGTTTTTCCTTTTATCTTTCAATTCATGTAATATGTAATTTGATGTAATATTATTTTTGGCCGCACAACCGAGTCGGGGTTGTAGCCGTCATTGTATAATTTCTTTTTACTGTTTTTTCTCCTAGGATAGACCCAAGGTGGGGTGTACAAATGACCGGGTGTCTCGAAGTGCCGAGTGGCCTACTCACGTCTTTGAGGGAGGTTGCTCCGCTTCGGATATTTGGCAGGTAGTTTGCCGCACCTGTAGGGGTCTAGGGTGGGGTATTGGCTATGCATCGCGACCGTATAATCCGCTTTTCATTACAGGCTCGTACGAATTGCGGATTCCTAGTATATCCAATGTGTTCATCTGTGATCTGGAATGGCTATCATTGCATGTGACGAATGAGAATATCTATATATGATATCTATTTAGGTGTTGCTTATGTTTTGCATCCGCGCTAGTCCAGCCCCCGCTCTTTCGTTAGTTAAGTAACCTAACGGGTAATGACGGGGCCCCGTGGCGAATACGGATGGAATAAGCGTACGTCATATTTTCGTTGTTTTCTGCAATGGTAGGATTAAATGATGGGACGCATTGGAATTAATGCAAGAAAAAAATAAACCAAGTAAAAGTCGTTGGAACACTTTCAAAACCACTCGGTTTCTTTTCAAAATAACTTTTAAATGCGGGGCTTAAGCAACTCCTTTAAAAAGCTATCTCGTTACTTCGATTATATCAAGTTCACTACATTCACGGTTTCGCTAAAACCATTCGTAGCCCTCCGTCGTTTCACATGAATGGTCAATAAGTATTCAAGCTATGTTTGTTGGCCAAAGTCAAGGCATAGTGATTGGTATCTATTGGGTATTCATGTGCAGCATAGATAGATGTGTTGCTTTAGGGCAGTCGTTCTACAATTTTAGCTAAAGTCAAGGGCATGTGTGGGTGGGCTCAAATTAACCTGGAGAATGACAGGTAGAACTTAACATGTGACTTATGATATTTTGGCCAAAGTCAAGGTCATAAGAGAAGGGGCAAAAATCCACATCGGGAGTTTCAAAAGAACTGAAACTTGCTAGCACTGCATACCATTTAGAGTGTGATAATTCTGGTAGGATTCCTTCTGTTTTGTCACGCGATGATATTTGAATCCCGATCCTACTGTGAGTATATGCTACTCCTCGGGAAGTTTCTCACTTAACGATCAATGCTATAAACCAAGTAGGTGTCTAGAAAGGTGTTAGCGGGGCTACGCCCCCAGGGAAAAGAGGTTATTTAATTAAGGAACTTCGCGAAAGCGTTGGAAAACCTCCCTCGAAGTACCGACACCATCCTGGACGAACGGTTAAGCAAGTATTGTACGGTGAGATTGATCCTGACTAATTCTTCCTTTTTGGTTTGAGGAGGGATTCGAGAGACAGTAGGAGCCATCCTGTTTAGACAAATTAAAAACCACTCTAAACTAGCAAGAGCATCATGCTAAAGTGTTTCTTCTCTCTCTCCTAATTGTAGCGACCAAACATCATGACCGAACTTAAGTTACTACTAGATTAAAACATACTGACAGGGCCAAACTACAAATATTGGCTCACGAATGTCAAAATGAAAATCACTTATGACAAGTTGGGGTATCTCCTTACCACCAAAGCTCCCCCTGTCCCAGGTCCCAAAACCAGCGTCGTGGATAGGGAAATCTATAAGACCTGGGAAATCGATTGCGCGAAGGCCAAGTGCCTCATGCTTGCCTCTATGGACAACGAACATCAGAAGAGGCACGAGAATATGGACCTCGAATCCATATTTCTCCATACAAAAGAACTGTATGGAGAGCAATCTCGTATCGCCAGATACGAAGCGTCGAAAAAGCTATTTTCGGCAAGGTTGGTCGTCAGATAATAGGTAGCGGAACACGTGATAAAGATGATTGGCTTCATTGAGGAGCTCGCGGACCTTAGGACAACATTAGAGAACGAGCTCTACACGGACTTGATTCTCCAGTCCCTTCCTTCCACTTACGCCCAGTTTATCCTGAACTTCAACTTGCAAGAAAAAGAAGTTGAACTTTCAGAACTCCTCAACATGCTGAGGAGTGCAGAGGGCACCCTATAGAAAGGTAGGGAAACATCCACTTTGTTTGTAGGAGGATCTCCTCTTCTAGGTCCAAGGCGAAAGCCAAGGGAAAGAAGAAGAAAGCCCCCGCCAAACAAAGGGGCGGTGTTAGTAAAGTGGATACGAAGGGAAAGGCAAAAGCAACAAAGATAGCGGGGAAGCTTATAGGGAAGGCAGAGTGCTTTTTCTGTCATAAGAGTGGGCACTGGAAGAAAGATTGCCGGTCTTGGAAAACCAGAACACAGGAACTGAAGCAAGTTGCGGCTTCAGCTTCAGGTGTGTATGTTATTGAAAACTGTCTATCAATAAACTCTACTTTCTGGGTATTGGATACCGGATCAGGATCTCATATCTGTAATTCTTTGCAGGCGTTGAGAAACCGTAGGTTTTTGAAGGCAGGTGATATGACCCTCAAAGTTGCAAACGGAGCTAGCATGGATGCTAAGGCCGTGGGGGACTAACACCTGGGAATGTCAGATGGAAATGTTTTGGTTTTACGTAATTGCTTTTTTGTACCCAACGCAACTTGTAATATCATTTCTGTATCTTCGGTTTCTAAAGAAGGTTATGAATTTGCGTTTGTAAGTAATGTTGTAAACATTCACCTTAATCAAGTTTTGATTGGGTCAGGTACATTAAGCAATGGTATATACGTATTAAACCAACCACAGATTTTCAATGTCCAGAATACACACAAAAGAAAGTCTCCGGAAATAAATCAGACTTTCTTATGGCATTGTAGACTGGGTCACATCAATGAGAGAAGGTTGACGAAGTTACATACAGGAGGATATTTGGATTCGTTCGAATATCAATCGTATGCTACTTGTCAATCATGTCTCAAAGGAAAGATGACAAAGACTCCGTTCACTGGACACGGAGTAAGAGCGAGCGAGCTCTTGGGACTCGTACACAGCGACATGTGCGGTCTAATGTCTACACATCCGCGAAGCGGTTATTCTTACTTCATTACTATTACGGATGACTTTTCAAGGTACGGTTATGACTTCTTAATGAAACATAAATCCGAAGCCTTTGGAAAATTCCAGGAATATAAGAATAAAGTAGAAAAACAAACCGGCAAAAGTATCAAAACACTGAGATCTGATCGAGGTGGTGAATACTTAAGTGCCGAGTTCCTGGATTACATAAAAGAAAATGGAATTCTCTCTCAGCATACTCCTCCATACACCCCGCAACATAACGGTGTATCGGAGAGACGGAACCACACCCTATTGGATATGGTACGGTCCATGATGAGTAACGCTGAGTTACCGCGATCATTCTGGGATATGCATTAGAATCAGCTGCATACCTTTTGAACCAAGTTCCAACTAAGACTGTGCCTACTACACCATATGAGATGTGGTGTGGTAATAGACCCTATCTTAATCACATTAAGATATAGGGAAGTCCAGCTTTTGTCAAAAAGTAGCATGCGGACAAGCTCGAGGCACACCCAGTACAGTGCAGGTTTGTGGGATATCCAAAGAACTCCAAGGGATATTTTTTCTATTGCGAAGAGGAACAAAAGGTTTTTGTTTCTCGGCATGCCTACTTCTTGGAAACTCAGTTTTTGGAGAATCAGATAAGTGGGAGCGCAATAGAACTGGAATAAATTCTAGAACCACGAGCTATTACTGAAAGCTTAGTAGAACCAGAGGGTTCAAAAGAACATGACATTCCTACGCCGCTCCGCAGGAGTAGTAGGCAGTCTCATCCGCCCGAGAGATACTACGGTTTTCTCATAGACGGGGATAGAGAAGATTGCATCATTGATTATGATGAGCCGACTAGCTTCCAGCAGGCCATTCAGAGCGTTGACTCGGTAAAATGGCTAGATGCAATGCGGACCGAAATGGAGTCCATGTACACCAACAAAGTATGGACGTTGGACGTTGCTCCAGATGGGGTAAAACCCGTAGGATGCAAGTGGATCTTCAAAAGGAAGATTGGTGTAGATGGACAGGTTGAGACCTATAAAGCTAGACTGGTTTCAAAGGGTTTTCTTCAAAGACCTGGTTTGGACTATGACGAGACCTTTTCTCCAGTAGCTATGATGAAATCCATTCGGATCCTTCTTGCCATTGCTGCCTTCCACGATTATGATATTTGGCAGATGGACGTAAAGACAGCTTTTCTAAATGGAAATTTAGAGGAGTGTGTTTATATGGACCAGCCAGAGGGTTTCATTCAGAGTGGGAGCAGCGGAAAGGTGTGCAAGTTGCTTAACTCCATTTACGGACTAAAGCAGGCATCGCGGAGTTGGAACATCTGTTTCGATATGACGGTCAAAGAATTTGGCTTTATCAAAAATCCAGATGAACCATGCATCTATAGTAGATTTGAGGCGAGAACTGTAGCATTCCTCGTTTTATACGTGGATGACATTCTCTTAATAGGAAATGACATTCTATGCTACAATCTGTCAAAGTGTTCTTGTCACACAGGTTCTCCATGAAAGACCTGGGTGATGCCTCATACATTCTGGGGATCCGGATCTATCGTGACAGATCCAAGAGGATACTGGGACTCTCACAATCTAGGTACATCGACACCATACTGAGAAGATTCATTATGGAAGATTCCAAGCGCGGTAATCTACCGGCTTGTCACGGGATCACCCTCTCCAAAGAGATGTCTCCCAAGACTGATTTGGAAAGGGATCGCATGTCTATTAGACCCTACGCTTCTGCGGTAGGCTCTATAATGTATGCGATGTTGTGTACCAGACCAGATGTAGCTTATGCACTGAGTGTGGTAAGCCGGTATCAGTCAAACCCAGGGGAGAAACACTGGATAGCAGTAAAGAACATTCTCAAGTAACTGAGAAGGACTAAGGAGATGTTCTTGGTGTATGGCGGAATAGACCTCCAGATCGAGGCCTTTGCTGACTCCAGCTTTCAGAGTGACATGGATGATTCCAAGTCCATGTCGGGTTTTGTCTTTACCCTCAATGGAGGGGCGGTGTGTTGGAAGAGTTCCAAACAGGAAACCGTTGCTGACTCGACGATGGAAGCGGAATATATCGCTGCTGCAGATGCCGCAAAAGAAGCCGTCTGAATAAGGAAGTTCTTAACTGAACTTCAGGTGGTTCCGTCCATTGTTGATCCAATACCGCTGTATTGCAACAACAATGGGGCTATAGCTTGAGCGAAGGAACCCAGGTCCCATCAGAAGTCCAGAGACATCTTTAGGCGGTATCACCTGATCAGGGAGATCGTGGGTCGCCAGGAGATCGAGGTTCGAAGAGTTTCTACAGAAGATAACACTGCTGATCCACTCACAAAGGCCTTACCCCAGACTCAGTTCGAGCGGCTGATTGAGATGATAGGTCTTCGATACGCCAGTACATGGTCTTTGTGCAAGTGGGAGAATGTTACTGTATATGCACTAGATGCCATTATCGTATCATACTAGTTTGTATATTACTTAATGGAAGCTTGGGATATTCACCTTGTATAGAAAATCTTGCTCAATATAGTAGTATGCTACTTGGTTTGTTTCTACTTTAATGTGTACATGTGTTTATTTTTATATCACCTATACACATTAGTGGAGCCCTTAGGATCTTTGCTTGATTACCAGCGTTGTGATGGCAGTCACACTAGTGGGGGCTGGGTAATCCACAAGCACATCCTTATGCAGGTCCCTAGTCGTAGGACTATCGAGACAGGGCTTCGATACTCCGGAGTAGACCAGCGTATGCGCTTCTCATCCCAGTGTGGGAGACGGTCTGTCCCACAGCCGTCAGTACGTCGTACTTGAGATAGTATGCGGGTGCTCGTTAGGTTACGAGTACACTGGACAGGACTCGTCGGGAACTGTTGGTTGGTACTATACCTATCGTCAGTTATCAGTTCCCAGGTGACATGCGTACAGCTTAGTCCGCTGACTTGACACTGTAACTTCGCCTTGAGTGTGTTCCCACTGTACTTAGATTACTATCCTACCACGACTCAAAGAAGTCTTGCAAACAAGTAGTAGTTGGGTGCAGTCCCGAAGCACTTGGAGGCAGTGACGGTTAGACAGGATTTGTCTCTCCCGGTATTGGGGGTTGACATCGTGCTGTGTCTAGGAGAGCCATTACATGAGTAGTCCCTGGCCATGGCAAGCGAGATATACTGGTAGGTTTCCAGTGCTATATCAGGGTGTTCTGGGCTACACTCCGACACGACTTGTACCGCTATTAGTGGACTGACTTTTACCGCCCCCTAGGCCCGCCATGCGATGTATCAGACGAACAGACCGGACTGTACAGAGATTGTCACATTCAGACTCAGTAGGAGTTCAGATGGGTTTCACCTCGTCAGTCTTCTTGTCGGCATCTAACTGAGGACCGTTATGCACAGCTAGTGCCGCTTGCGGTCTGTGGTTAAACCCACTGCCATCGTAGTGTCGATTCTTTAGAGTCCCACACAGAAAGCTATTTGCCTTTAGGCAAAAAAGTAGAGGTCGCAAGGTTTTGCGACAGGTCGCATGGTTTTGCGACAGGGTTCGGTCACATCCGTGCACTAGTGCACGTTTAGTGTCAGGACAGTTAACACTAGCGGGATTTGGTTTAAACCAGATCCTAGTATACGTTTTGGGATTGGTTTTATCTCGTTTGTATTCGTGTTCCTCGAAATGCGGATGCGGGTGTGTATGCACAGTTAACAGAGAGACAGAGGCAGAGGATTCTCATTGGGGTTGTTGACTGTTGACTGTTGACTATTGATTTTTGGCTAAACCCTAATTAGAATAAGAAATATAATTAACAATAATATTAATTAAGTATTATAGTGACATGGTTGTTGAGGGATTGACTTTGTTGACTTGTTGACTTTGTTGACCGGTTGACTAGGTTGGACTAGTTGACCATCATCATGACAATGGCTATCATTTCATGGCAAAGACTTTTACTTGCTTGCTTGTTTTTGCAAAATGAGTGCATGAAATGATATAGCCATTTTGACTTGAACCATCACATAATCCTTGATTACTATTTTTGTTATGATGGTTTTGGATTATGAGAGCTTGGATGGCAAAAGCGTTACTCATTCTCTCATTTCATTTCTCTCTCTTGCTTGAGCTCTCCCTCTTGTTCTTCCTCTTGCTCTCTCTCTAGCTCAAGGCAACACCCTCTCATGAGTTGAGAAACATTTCTTTAGAGATAAAAGAAAACCCAAATCACTTCTCTACTCATCCTAATTCACAAGGTTTAGCAAACCAAGTATTCTAGTTTCTTCAAGTTCGAAGAAGAAGCCAAAGGTAGAAGCTTTCAGGTGGATCCATCTTCGGCGCAAGGAGACGACGAGGTGAGGCCAATCCGTACACCGGAAAGAGTTGAAGACGAAGCCGTTCAAGAAAGGTATAGCCCCCTAACCGAGTAGGTAAAACTCTAGTTAGGTTGTTAGTTAGTTTTTTAACAAAGATCCGTATTTTGAGTCCATGTTACCACCTCTTGAAAAATCGTTTTTCATCATTTCCGCAAACCCGTAAGTACCGGGAGAGGTAACGTGGACTTACAGTACTCTAAAAAACCGTAGCTTTTACTACATGTGTTATTGTTAATGTTATGTTACCTTATATTTTCTATCTTGATCCTTAAGATAGTAGCTTTAGCACCATATAAAATTTAAATATGGCATGTGTGTTGCCTCCAAACCCTTGTAGTGGTGCTGTAGGAAACCCTTCAGGGAGGTGCTGCCTAAATTTTTAAAAGACGAAAAAAGTTTTTTAACTAGTATAATCTACTTGCATTTTCATGTTCTATTATCAACGCATTTAAGAAAACGTTTGATTTCATCATATCTTTATTTCAAAACATCACCTCTTTTATTTTCTTTAAAAGTTTTAGATTTCTAGGCTTCGGCTTACTTAATTTACTTTACCGTCTTTAGACGTTGCGTGATTTAAGTGCCGTTCACGAACAAAATTTTGGGTCGTGACTTAATTTGACAGAAGAATCCGTATCTCTGATACGAACAAAACAAACACGAATGAGAAACATATAGAGCTACAAAAGACTAGCCTATGGAAGAAATCACAAGAAGCGCCTGATTTTGCAAGGACTACTATCGGCTAGACTTCGATACAAAATATGCGGATACCATTTCAAACAACACCAAAAAGAAATACGCTTCGGAAGAAAACAAAGAAAGAATACTTGTTACAACTGCGCCTATCTAATCGCCTCTGAGCTGGCATACAGGTACAAATCCGCTTCGATCCAAAAACGACTGAAATCTCAAAAATTCTCTCCTATAGCAGTAAGGTTGCATCCATCGTGGCTGCATAAGTGTCAAAATGCTGGGCACCAATAGCAAGGAGTAACTGCATGTCCAATCTCCACACGAACCTCTCTATCCGTTTCCCTTTAGTGTCCACCAGGTAAGGAACATATCGGACCGCTGAGTAAACTAAATGTCATACTCGGGCACTGTCATCCCTGGAGTCTTGCGCAAAGACTCAAAACTACGAGCTCGGACTTCTCGAACGCTCTCCGGATGGAAACGGGCAAGAAATACAGATGTGAACTCCTCCCAAGTCATAGGTAGTTGGTCTGCAGCTCGATCTTTCTCAATTGACTCGCACCATGTCTGAGCAAGACCTCTCTAGAAGAAAACTCGCAAGCTCAATCCAAATCTCGTCAGGACATCTTTGTGAAAGACAAATCCTAGACATCCTGTCGAGGATTGTCTATGGATCCTTCTCTGCATCTGTGCCCGTAAAAACTGGAGGCTTCAGCCTCAAAAACTCCTATGAGGATACATAAATAATCATGGTAACAACAGAAACATCTGCCTGAGCAGCAGGTACAATCGCAGTCCCCGCAGTAGGAGGGACATCATCAGCTCTCAGAGCTCGGCTAACCTCAACTAACAATCCAACCATCTGTCACATGTCCTGAATACTCGACTCAAGCCTAGCTATCCATCCTGGAGAAGGCGGATCACTCTGTCCCTTAGGGGTAGGCGTACCGCTTGATCAGTCCTCATCTCAAATGAGCCTACTCTATTCTCATCTCTGGTGGCAGCACTTCGGCCCTCGTATTCTCCTGCGGCATAGTGCCTATAACAAGAAACATGATTGATAAGAACATTGCGATCGAATCAAAGGGTTTCCGGAGTCAAGAAAGGAGATACAAGCAAATATATATCCTAAGGTTACTTAGGCGGAGTACAGTATCGTAAGTATGTCGCGGAACATAGACACGCTACATCACTCTGCTCAACTCATCTACTCCATCTACCAAAGTTCATCCTACACTCATAAAGGTAAAACCTAACACTCTGATACCAACTTTGTCACGGTCCCGTAGGTACGAAACGTGACTGACACTTAAATTATGAAACGTCTAAAGGCGTAAAGTAGTCAAAATAAGCCAAAGCCCAGAAAACTAAACCGTTTAACAATTAAAGTGAAGAAAAACTTGTTTTAAAGCATGTGGTTTTAACAAATAAGTGTCATTATACATTTAAAAGCAACATTATGTTTCCAAAAAATTTCGGCAGGGCCTCCTTTGTAAATACCGGCCCCCAAACGGGTACAACACATGAAATACATATAAATAATGAATAAAGGCATCCCCACGCGGGAGCTGGCTCTTCGCCAATGGTGGAATCACAACCACATGCAATATGTATATCAAAAGTGCGAAATAAGCATCTGAAAGCAAGAAATGAGAAACACCACGTCGGCTCAAGTGAGCATTGACACCAAAATACGACAAATACAAGTCTCGCGAGTCTCACCGTATAGTCTAATATACAAGGGTAGATGGAGTATACTAGATACAAAATAATATACAAGATGGAATAACATATCCTCGCAACCCACCTACGAGCAATCCCGCAAATCCAAGCAAAAAGAAGAAAATGAGGAAGTGCGCCCGCCGCTACTGTGCTGGCGGGTCGGACCTGAAAGATACTGTGGCACAACGGGGGTGAGTTGCCAACTCGTGAGTAGTATGTAACATCTAATAAGGCTATCGTAAGCATGTACGAAAATGCGTCTCATCCTACGCATATCGATATGAAACGATGTACTAACATGAATGCAACATGAATGCATATCAAAACGAAACCTGAACAAGTCGGGTATGAGAAATTCATTGTTCTTATCTTAGAAAAACCTCTGTGCAATAAACTGAAGTATCATCAATGAAATCAACAGAAAATCCATGTCAAGTATCGGCACAAAATATATATCCCAATATCTCAATGTCTCAATATCTCAATCTCGCAATGTCTCAATATCTCAATGTCTCAATATGTCAATATCTCGGGCTCCGTTAGTCCGTATCGACCCATATCATCAAATCTCATGACTATGTTGGTATCCTCCCGATATCCGCCGCGTCAAAAATAACCGGTCGGTGGTGCTCCCCTGCCGGGCTCAACGCCATCATCTGTGACCCTCTTGACCCGATGTGTACCATTTCAGAAAACAAAATATTATTTTTGGGAAATTATATAATTAAAATAAGAAATTTTATGAATATTTTAATGATGTGCTATAATTAAATACCGATAATTTCGGAATTATTAGGAAATTAAATTGAATGGTGATTTTTGGAGGGATTTATGTGATTTAGGCAAATTATAATTTTTTCTAATTAATTATATACAAGTTTATACCTAAGCTTGATTAAATTTCACTAATCTTGCATTTAAGCTAGGTATGCATAATGACATGCACCATGACATGTTTCAAAACACAATTTTCTATTTGCATGAGCCATGGCATCTTATATTTCTTTTTTATGTATATGGTTTTGTGTTTTGGTTTTAAATGAAAAGAAAAAGGAAAAAAAAAAAGAAAAGGAAAAGAATAAAAAATGGAAGTATAGGCAAGAGAGAGAGAGGGTCTGGGGTCTTTTGACCATGGCATTTTTCTTTTCCCTTCATTTTCTTCACCTCCTTCTTCCTCTTCTCCTTCATTACTGCCCTTTTCCCTCCACCACCTTCCCCGCCTCACTTCACCCATAAAAACACCTCAAAACACCTCACTCCTTTCATTAAAAGCATGCACAAGCTCACTACAACCACGATGGATCAAGAAAAATGAGATTTTGAGCACTTGGCGCAACTCAAGAAAAAAATCTTGAGTTGCCAAATGAGGTATTCCCTTCACCATTTGTGAAGTAATGTGTTTCCTTTAGTTTCCATGTTATTTTAAAATTGATTATATGAGGTTTAATGAACTTGGAAAATTCCAAGTTGAGCTTAAGGCTTGATTTGAATTTAGATGGTGCAATTGAGGATAGTAGAGTCCATACAACCCCTGTAGTGTTAGTATTATGAACTAAAACAAGAGATTCGAACCCCATAACCGAAACTTATGTAAGTCCATGCTACCTCTCCCGGTACTTACGGGCATGCGGAATTTGATGAAAAACAATTTTTTAGAGGCGGTAACATGGACTCAAAACGGATCTTTGTTAAACTATCTACCTAACAACCTATCTAGGAGTTGTTAACTACTCGGTTAGGGGGTTATACCTTTCTTTCTTGAACTCCTTCGTCTTCGACTCTCGATGGTGTACGGAACGGCTTCACCCCGTCGTCTCCTTGCGCCGAAGATCGATCCACCCGAAAGCTTCTACCATTGGCTTCTTCTTCGAGCTTTGAAGAAACTAGTTCACTCGGTTTACTAAACCTTACGAACTAGACCGAGTAGAGGAGAGTGTGTTGGGATTTTTCTCTATGGTTCTTGCTTCTCAACACATGAGACAGGTGAACCATAGACTAGCGAGATGGAGAGAGCAAGAGGAAGAGGGTGAGAGCTCAAGCAAGAGAGAGAATGGAAATGATAGAATGAGCAAGACTTTTCTCTCTTGGCTCTCATAATCCAAAACCATCATAATCAATAATAGCAATCAAGTATTATGAGATAGTTTAAGTCAAAATAGCCATATCATTTCATGCACTCATTTTGCACAAGATAAACAAGCAAGCAAAAGTCTTTGTCATGAAATGATAGCTATTGTCATGATGATGGTCAACTAGTCTAACCTAGTCAACCGGTCAAAAAAGTCAACAAGTCAACAAAGTCAACCCCTCAACATCCATGTCACCATAAAACTTAATTAATATTATTGTTAATTATATTTCATATTCTAATTAGGGTTTAGCAAAAAGTCAATAGTCAACAGTCAACAGTCAACTACCCTAATGAGAATCCTCTGCCTCTGTCTCTCCGTCAACTGTGCATACACACCCGCATCCGCGTTCCGAGGAACACGAATACATACGAGATAAAACCAATCCCAAAACGTACACTAGGATCTGGCTTAAACCAAAGCCCACTAGTGTTAACTGTCCGTACACTAAACGTGCACAAGTGCACAGATGTGACCGAACCCTGTCGCAAAATCATGCGACCTGTCGCAAAACCATGCGACCTCTACTCTTTTGCCTAAAGGCGAATAGCTTTCTGTATGGGACTCTAAAGACTCAACACTACGCTGGCAGTGAGTTTAACCATAGACCGCAAGCGGCACTAGCTGTACATAACGGTCCCCAGGTAGATGCCGACAAGAAGACTGACGAGGTGAAACCCATCTGAACTGCTACTGAGCCTGAATGTGACAGTCTCCGTACAGTCCGGTCTGTTCGTCTGAAACATCGCATGGCGGGCCTAAGGGGCGGTAAACGTCAGTCCCCTAATAGCGGTACAAGTCGTGTCGGAGTGAAGCCCAGAACACCCTGAGATAACACTGGAAACCTACCAATATATCTCGCTTGCCCTGGCCAGGGACTGCACGTGTAATGGCTCTCCTAGACACAGCGCGATGTCAACCCCCAATACCGGGAGAGACGAATCCTGTCTAACTGTCACTGCCTCCAAGTGCTTTGGGACTGCACCCAAAAACTACCTGTTTACACGACTCCTTTGAGCCGTGGTAGGGTAGTAATCAAAGTACAGTGGGAACACACTCGAGGCGAAGTGACAGTGTCAAGTCAGCGGACTAAGCTGTACTCATGTAACCTGGGAACCGATAACTGACGATAGGTATAATACCAACCAATCAGTTCCCGACGAGTCCTGTCCAGTGTACTCGTAACCTAACGAGCACCCGCACACTATCTCAAGTACGACGTACTGACGGCTGTGGGACAGACCGTCTCCCCTGCTAGGATGAGAAGCGCATATGCTAGTCTACTCCAGAGTATCGATGCCCTGTCTCCATAGTCCTGCGACTAGGGACCTGTATAAGGATGTGCTTATGGATTACCCAGCCCCCACGAGTGTGACTGCCATCACAACGCTGGTAATCAAGCAAAGATCCTAAGGGCTCCACTAATGCGTATAGGTGATATAATAAAATAAACACATGTACACATTAAAGCAGAAACAAACCAAGTAGCATACTACCATTTTGAGCAAGATTGTTTATACAGCTGTGACTATCCTAAGCTTCCATTAAGTAATATACAAACTAGTATGATACAGTAATGGCCTCTAGGGCATATACACTAACAATCTCCCACTTGCACTAAGTCCATGTACTGGCGTATCGAAGACCTATCATCTCGATCAGCCGCTTGAACTGAGTCTGGGGCAAGGCCTTGGTGAATGGATCTGCAGTGTTATCTTCTGAAGCAACCCTCCGAACCTCGATCTCCTGGCGATCCACGATCTCCCTGATCAGGTGATAACGCCTCAAGATGTGTCTGGATTTCTGATGGGACCTGGGTTCCTTCGCTAAAGCTATAGCCCCGTTGTTGTCGCAATACAGAGGTATTGGATCAACAATGGACGGAACCACCTGAAGTTCTTTCAAGAACTTCCTCATCCAGACACCTTATTTTGCGGCATCAGATGCAGCGATGTATTCTGCTTCCATAGTCGAGTCAGCAACGGTTTCCTGTTTGGAACTCTTCCAACACACCGCCCCTCCATTGAGGGTAAAGACAAAACCCGACATGGACTTAGAATCATCCTTGTCACTCTGGAAGCTGGAGTCAGCAAAGGCCTTGATCTGGAGGTCTTTTCCGCCATACACCAAGAACATCTCGTTAGTCCTTCTCAGGTACTTGAGAATGTTCTTTACCGCTATCCAGTGTTTCTCCCCAGGGTTTAACTGATACCGGCTTACTATACTAAGTGCATAAGCTACATCCGGTCTGGTACACAACATCGCATACTTTATAGAGCCTACCGCAGAAGCGTAGGGTATAACAGACATGTGATCCCTCTCCAAATCAGTCTTGGGAGACATCTCTTTGGAGAGGGTGATCCCGTGACAAGCCGGTAGGTTACCGCGCTTGGAATCTTTCATACTGAATCTTTTCAGTATGGTGTCGATGTACCTGGACTGTGAGAGTCCTAATATCCTCTTGGATCTATCACGATAGATCCGGATCCCCAGTATGTATGAGGCATCACCCAGGTCTTTCATGGAGAACCTGTGTGACAAGAACCCCTTGACAGATTGTAGCATAGGAATGTCATTTCCTATCAGAAGAATGTCATCCACGTATAAAACGAGGAATACAACAGTTCTTGCTACAAATCTACTATAGATGCATGGTTCATCTGGATTTTTTATAAAGCCAAATTCTTTGACCGTCTCATCAAAACAGATGTTCCAACTCCGCGATGCCTGCTTTAGTCCATAAATGGATTTAAGCAACTTGCACACCTTTCCGCTGCTCCCACTCTGAATGAAACCCTCTGGCTGGTCCATATAAACACACTCCTCTAAATTTCCATTTAAAAAAGGGGTCTTTACGTCCATCTGCCAAATCTCATAATCATGGAAGGCAGCAATGGCAAGAAGGATCCGAATGGATTTCAACATAGCTACTGGAGAAAAGGTCTCGTCATAGTCCAAACCAGGGCTTTGACGAAAACCCTTCGCAACAAGTCTAGCTTTATAGGTCTCAACCTGTCCATCTATACCAATCTTCCTTTTGAAGATCCACTTGCATCCTACGGGTTTTACCCCGTCTGGAGCAAAGTCCAACGTCCATACTTTGTTGGTGTACATGGACTCAATTTCGGTCCGCGTTGCATCCAACCATTTTACCGAGTCAACGCTCTGAACGGCCTGCTGGAAGCTAGTAGGCTCATCATAATCTATGATACAATCCTCTCTATTCCCGTCTATGAGAAAACCGTAGTATCTCTCGGGCGGATGAGACTTCCTACTAGTCCTGCGGAGCGGCGTAGGAATGTCCTGTTCTTTTGAACCATCTGGTTCCACTAAGCTTTCAGTAATAGCTCGTGGTTCTGGAATTTCTTTCAGTTCTACTGTGCTCCCACTTATCTGGTTTTCAAAAAACTCAGTTTCCATGAGGTAGGCATGACGAGAAACAAAAACCTTTTGTTCCTCTTCGCAGTAGAAGAAATATCCCTTGGAGTTCTTTGGATATCCTACGAACTTACACTGTACTGAGCGTGCCCCGAGATTGTCTGCATTCTGCTTTTTAACAAAAGCTGGACATCCCCATGTCTTAATGTGCTTAAGATAGGGTTTCTTCCCACACCACATCTCATATGGTGTGGTAGGCACAGTCTTAGTGGGAACTCGGTTTAAAAGGTATGCAGCTGATTCTAGCGCATACTCCCAGAATGATCGCGGTAACTCAGAGTTACTCATCATGGACCGTACCATATCCAATAGGGTTCGGTTCCGTCTCTCCGATACACCGTTATGTGGCGGAGTGTATGGAGGAGTAAGATGAGAGAGAATTCCATTCTTTTTTAAGTTATCTATGAACTCGGCACTCAAGTATTCACCACCTCGATCAGATCTCAGTGTCTTGATACTTTTTCCGGTTTGTTTTTCTACTTCATTCTTATATTCCTGGAACTTTCCAAAGGCTTCGGACTTATGTTTCATTAAGAAGACATATCCGTACATTGAAAAGTCATCCCTAAAAGTAATTAAGTAAGAAAAACCGCTTCGCGCATGTGTAGACATTGGACCACATACGTCGCTGTGTACGAGTCCCATGAGCTCGCTCGCTCTTACTCCGTGTCCAGTGAACGGAGTCTTTGTCATCTTTCCTTTGAGACGGGATTGACAAGTGGCATACGATTGATATTCGAACGAATCCAAATATCCTTCAGTATGTAACTTCGTCAACCTTCTCTCATTGATGTGACCCAGTCTACAATGCCACAAGAAAGTCTGATTGATTTCTGGAGACTTTCTTTTGTGTGTATTCTGGACATTGAAAATCTGTGGTTGGTTTAATACGTATATACCATTGCTCAATGTACCTGACCCAATCAGAACTTGATTAAGGTGAATGTTTACAACATTGCTTCCAAACGCAAATTCATAACCTTCTTTAGAAACCAAAGATACAGAAATGATATTACAAGTTGCGTTGGGTACAAAAAAGCAATTACGCAAAAACAAAACATGTTCATCTGACATTCCCAGGTGATAGTCCCCCACGGCCTTAGCATCCATGCTAGCTCCGTTTGCAACTTTGAGGGTCATGTCACCTGCCTTCAAAAACCTACGGTTTCTCAACGCCTGCAAAGAATTACAGATATGAGATCTTGATCCGGTATCCAATACCCAGGAAGTAGAGTTTATTGAAAGACAGTTATCAATAACATACACACCTGAAGCTGAAGCCGCAACTTGCTTCAGATCCTGTGTTCTGGCCTTCCAAGCACTGCAATCTTTCTTCCAGTGTCCACTCTTATGACAATAGAAGCATTCTTCCTTTCCCACAAGCTTCCCCGCTATCTTTGTTGCTTTTGCCTTTCTCTTCGTATCCACTTACTAACACCGCCCCTTGGTTTGGCGGGGGCTTTCTTCTTCTTTCCCTTGGCTTTCGCCTTAGACTTAGAAGAGGAAGATCCTCCTACAAACAATATGGATGTTTCTGTTAGTGTTTATGCCCTAGAAGGCCATTACTGTATCATACTAGTTTGTATATTACTTAATGGAAGCTTGGGATATTCACATGTATATAACAGTCTTGCTAAACATGGTAGTATGCTACTTAGTTTTTTCTATCGTAATATGTGAGTATACGTATTGATAGAGCTCTTAGGATCTTGCTTGACTACCAGCGTTGTGATGGCAGTCACACTAGTGGGGGCTGGGTAGTCTACAAGCACATCCTTATTCAGGTCCCTAGTCGTTGGATTATCGAGACAGAGCATCGATACTCCGGAGTAGACTAGTGTGTACGCTTCTCATCCCAGTTGGGGAGATGGTCTGTCCCACAGCCGTCAGTACGTCGTACTGGAGATAGTATACAGGTGCTCGTTAGGTTACGGGTACACCGGACAAGACTCACAGGGAACTGTTGGTTGGTTTTATACCAGTCGTCAGTGAACAGTTCCCAGGTGACATGAGTACAGCATAGTCCGCAGACTTGACACTGCTACTTCGCCTCGAGTGTGTCCCACTGTTCTTAGATTGCTACCCTACCACGGCTCAAAGGAGTCGTGCAAACAGGTAGCAGTTGGGAGCAGTCCCGAGCACTTGGAGGCAGTGGCGGTTAGACATGATTCGTCTCTCCCGGTATTAGGAGTTGATATCGCGCTGTGTCAGAGAGCCATTACGCAAAGTCCCTGGCCAGGGCAAGCGAGATTTGCTGGTAGGTTCCAGTAGTTTCTCAGGGTGTAATGGGCTTCCCTCCGACACGACTTATACCGCTATTAGGGGACTGACGCTCGCCGCACCCTAGGCCCGATATGCGATAGTCTTGGACGAACGGACCGGACTGTATGGAGATTGTCACATCAGACTCAGTAAGAGTTCGGATGGGTTTCCTCATCGGCCTTCTTATCGACATCTACCTGGGGACCGTTACGTACAGCTAGTGCCGCTTGCGGTCTGTGGTTAAACCCACTGCCAGCGTAGTAGTCGAGTCTCTAGAGTCCCACACAGAGAGTTTCCCTACTCCGGGCGAAACGATATAGAGGTCGTATGGTTTTACGACAAAGGTTCAGACGCATACGTGTGTTTACGCACGTACGACTTTCGGACAGTTTTTACCAGTCGGCTTTGGTTTAAGCCAGTTACTGTTATCCGGTTTTTGGATTTATACAGTCTAAAGTTTTTCCGTATTTTTGCGGAAAGGAGGGGCGTTCTCGTAATTGCGCGAGAAGCTTCTAGAAGGTGGTGACTAAGGAGGTTTAGGTGGCATATGCAATGAATGTGATTAGTGAGTCATATGGATGATTCATCCATGTCATTAATGCATGATAAATGCTTAATGACTCATGGAGTGAATCATCACTAGATATTATCAAGCATGGTTACTAAATTCATTTCTTATTCTTTTCTTGATAAAAGAAATGCCTGATATATATTATCATAACTCATTATTCTCACTTCATTAATTATCCTCACCTTCTCTCTCGTCAAGCTCTCCCTCTTCAAACCCTAATCATCCCCTCTCATGTGTTGAGTACAAGGATTAGTTAGACTACTTAATCCATAACCCTCTCTATATTTCACCTAGCTTCTTTGATTAGCACTTAGAGAAGTTTAGTTGCCTCAAGTTTAGAGGCTAAGCTTGGGGTAAAGCTCTCGGGTGGATCGTCTACTACTTCGAGAAGGCCGAGGAGGAGGAGGAGTTCGCAAAGACGAAGGACACGATTCGTTAGGTATAATCCCTAAACATAGTAGCATAGAAACTCTATGTTTTAAGTTAGTTATCGTTTAGCTTCGATTCCAGCGGTTAGTCGATGTTTGTTCACTAAACAAGTTCGTTTTTGAAAATTCCGCCTCCCCACAAGTATTGGGGTGTTGTACATCGACTTACAGTGGTATCAGAGCCTCGCTAAACAATAAATAACTTACTTGCAAATTTGTATGAATTTCGAACGGAAAAAACTAAACCAGAGAAACCCGAAATCACAAGTTTCTGTCGAATTTTAAATGAAGTCCTAAAATTTTTCAGGGAGGTTCAGAGAGCTAAAAATGACAGTATAAGAACACCCAAAAAATTTGGGGTCATGAATCGACCAACGCGCCGCGGAACCGCGGCGGATCCCACCGATCCGCCGCGATTCCGCCGCCGAGTTGGTGAGTCATGAACCCAAATTTCTTGTGTGGGTTCTCTGTGTGATTTGGTATTTTCAAGAATATTTAATTTTTGCTCAGGTTTCAGATTTGCAGAGCAGTATTGGAGCAAAATTAAAAGTGTTTAATCGATCGAAATTATACAGTATTTGCTTGTTGGATTATATCTGTAATTGTATAATGTGTTCGTAAACCTCCCCTAACTGCTAGTATGTCAGTTGGCAGGGGGTTGCACATTTCTGAAATGGATTTTATCTGTTTGTGCATATGAACTGTGTTGGACTGTTGTGATGTATAGCCAGGCTTTTTTGATGGGTTATTATTTAATTCATTTGATGTAAATGTAATTTGTTGTAATATTATTTTGCGGGGCACATCCAGGTTGCGGTTGTAGCCACCGTTGTATTATTTCATTTTACTGTTTTTGCTCCGAGGACAGACCCAAGGTGGGGTGCACAAACTGCCGGGCGGGTAGTTTGCCGCACCTGTAGGGGTCTTGGGTGGGGTAATGGCTATTCATCACAACTGTGTAATCCGTCTTTTCTTGCAGGCTCAAAAGAAACACGGATTACTTGCAAATCCAATTAAGTTCATCTGTGATCTGGAATGAATATCCTTGCGTCAGACGAATGTAAAATATCTATATATATGATAGCTATTTAGACGTCACTTATGTTTTACACCCGCGCTAGCCCAGCCCCCGCTCTGTCGTTAGTTAAGTAACCTAACGGGTAATGACGGGACCCCGTGGCGAATGCGGATGGCATAAGAGGACGTTGTATTTTCGTTGTTTTCTGCAATGATAGGTTAATGATGGGACGCATTATCTATAATGCAAAGAAAATAAACCAAAGTTTTAATCGTAGGAACAATTTAAAAGAAACCACTCGGTTAATTTTAAAACAGATATTTTTAAATGCGGAGCTTTAACCACTCCTTTTAAAAGCTATCAGGTTCCTTCGGTTATATCAAGTTCACTACGTTCACGATTTCGCCAAAACCATTCGTAGCCCTCCGTCATTTCATCTGGGTGTTCAGTAGTATTCAAGCTATGTATTTTGACCTAACGCCAAGGCATAGTGTTTGGTAGCTACTGGATATTCCTTTGTTGCATAGATAGATGAGTTAGTTTGGGACAGTCGTATTATCATTTTGGCCGAACGTCAAGGATATATACGGATGGGTTCAAATTAACAAGATAATGATGGGTAGAACTTGACATGTGACTTATGACATTTTGACCTAACGCCAAGGTCATAAGAGCATGGGGCAAAAATATATATCGGGAATTTCTAAAGAAACTGAAATTTGCAAAGAGTTGCATACCATTTGGAGTTTGATGAATGTTGGTAGGATTCCTTCAACTTTATCATACGATGATATTTGGATCCCGATCCTACTGTGAGTATATGCTACTTATCAGGATATTCGTCACTTAACGATCAATGCTATAAACCTAGTAGGTGTCCAGAAAGGTGTCAGCGGGGTTACGCCCCCAGAGAAAAGAGGTTATTTAATTAAGGAACTTCGCGAAAGCGTTGGAAAACCTCCCGCGAAGTATCGGCACTGGCCTGGCTAAACGGTTAAGCAAGTATTGTACGGTGAGAATAGTCCTGGCTAATTCTTCTTTTATGGTTTGAGGAAGGATTCGAGAAACAGTGGGAGCCATCCAGTTTAGATAAATTAAAAACCACTCTAAACTTGCAAGAGCATCATGCTAAAGAGTTTTATTCTCTCTCTCCTAATTGCAGCGACCCTGAAAATGACTGGACTTAAGTTACTTTTAGAGAAAAATATACTGACAGGGCCAAACTATAAAGATTGGCTGCGGAATGTCAAAATGGCTTTGACCTATGAGAAATTGGGGTACATCCTCACCGCTACGGCACCTGCTGTCCCTGGTCCCAAATCCAGCAATGCGGATAAGGAAATCCGCAAAACCTGGGATTTAGATTGCGCGAAAGCCAAGTGCATCGTGCTTGCCTCGATGAACAATGAACATCAGAGGAGGCACGAGGATATGGAACTAGATGCCATATTTCTCCATACAAAGGAACTTTATGGAGAGCAATCTCGTATAGCAAGATACGAGACCTCAAAAAATTTGTTTCGAACGAGGTTGGCTGTCGGGTCATCGGTAGGAGAACATGTCCTAAAGATGATCGGCTATATAGAAGAGCTCGCAGACCTTGGGACGACTTTGGATAATGAGCTCTATACAGACCTTATTCTCCAGTCTCTTCCTTCCACCTACGCCCAGTTTATCCTGAACTTCAACATTCAAAGAAAAGAAGTTGAACTTCTGGAACTCCTGAACATGTTAAGGAGTGCAGAGGGCACCTTGCAGAAAGCAAGGGAAACATCCGCTATGTTTGTTGGCGGTTCATCTTCTTCCGGGTCCAAGGCTAGGGCCAAAGGAAGGAAGAAGAAGGCCGTCCCCAGACCTAGAGGAGGTGTAAGTAAGGTGGGAGGGAAGGGAAAGAAAAAGTTTGCAGTACCGGTAGTTGGCCAGGATGAGTGCTTCCATTGTCACAGGAAAGGGCACTGGAAGAAGGATTGCAAGGCGTGGAACGCCAAGAACCAGGAACCGAAGCAAGCTGTGGCTTCGACTTCAGGTGTGTTTGTAATTGAGAATTGTCTGTCGATCAACTCTACTTCCTGGGTATTGGATACCGGATCAGGATCTCATATTTGCAATTCATTGCAGGCACTGAGAAACCGTAGAGTGCTGAAGGAAGGTGATATGACCCTAAAGGTTGCTAACGGAGCTAGCGTGGGAGCTGCGTCCGTCGGGGATTATCACCTAGGATTGACGAGTGGACACATTTTGGTTTTACATAACTGTTTTTTTGTACCAAGCTTAACGTGTAATATCATATCAGTTTCCTTGTTATCAAATAAAGGTTATGATTTCATGTTTGTAAGAGATGTTGTTAACATCCACCTTAATCATGGTTTGATTGGGTCAGGTACACTAAATAACGGTATATATGTTTTAAACCAACTCCAAATTTTCAATGTCCAGAACACACTAAAAAGAAAGTATCCAGATTTAAATAAAGCTTTCTTATGGCATTGTAGACTGGGTCACATCAATGAGAGAAGGTTGACTAAGTTGCATAGAGAAGGATATTTGGACTCATTCGAATATCAAACCTATGACACTTGTCAATCTTGTCTCAAAGGAAAGATGACAAAGACTCCATTTACTGGACAAGGAGTAAGAGCGAGCGAGCTCTTAGGACTCATACACAGCGAAGTATGCGGTCCAATGTTTACACATGCAAGAGGTGGTTTTTCCTATTTCATTACTTTCACGGATGATTACTCAAGATACGGATTCATTTATCTGATGAAACATAAATCCGAGGCTTTTGAGAAATTCCAAGAGTATAAGAATGAAGTAGAAAACCAAACCGGCAAAAGTATCAAGACACTAAGATCTGATCGAGGTGGTGAATACTTGAGTGCCGAGTTCCTAGGTTACCTAAAAGAGAAAGGAATTCTCTCTCAGCTTACTCCTCCATACACTCCACATCATAACGGTGTATCGGAGAGACGGAATCGAACCCT
This sequence comes from Agapanthus africanus, assembly GCA_030015575.1. NCBI lineage: Eukaryota > Viridiplantae > Streptophyta > Magnoliopsida > Asparagales > Amaryllidaceae > Agapanthus > Agapanthus africanus. The sequence continues at coordinate 122,780,267 of JASDDO010000006.1, read as the reverse complement.
ATTGGATATGGTACGATCCATGATGAGTAATGCCGAGTTACCGCGATCTTTCTGGGGTCATGCGCTAGAATCAGCGGCATATCTTTTGAACATGGTACCTACCAAGACTGTGCCTACCACTCCATATCAGATGTGAAGCGGGAAGAAACCCCATCTACAGTATATAAAGATTTGGGGATGTCCAGCTTTTGTTAAAAAGCAGCATGTGGACAAGCTCGAGTCACGATCAGTAAAGTGTAAGTTTGTGGGATATCCAAAGAACTCCAGGGGATATCTATTCTATTACGCAGAGGGACAAAAGGTATTTGTTTCTCGTAATGCCCATTTTCTAGAACATCAGTTTTTAGAAAAGGAATCAAGTGGGAGCGAAATAGAACTGGAAGAAATTCCAGAACCACAAACTAATACTGAAAGTTTGGTAGAACCGGAAGTTCAAGAAGAACAGGACATTCCCGCACCCCTCCGCAGGAGTAGTAGGCCGTCTCATCCGCCTGAGAGATACTACGGTTTTCTCATAGACGGGGATAGAGAGGATTGCATCATAGATGGTGATGAACCTACTGACTTCCAGCAGGCCATCCAGAGCGGCGACTCAGTACGATGGCTAGATGCAATGCGGACCGAAATGGAGTCCATGTACACCAACAAAGTATGGACTTTGGACTTTGCTCCAGATGGGGTAAAACCCATAGGATGCAAATGGATCTTCAAGAAAAAGATTGGTGTAGATGGACAGGTGGAAACCTATAAGGCTAGACTTGTTGCAAAGGGTTTTCGTCAAAGACCTGGTTTGGACTATGACGAAACTTTTTCTCCAGTGGCTATGCTCAAATCCATTCGAGTCCTTCTTGCTATTGCTGCCTTCCATGATTATGAAATCTGGCAGATGGACGTAAAGACGGCTTTTCTGAATGGAAATTTAGAGAATGCGTCTATATGGATCAGCCAGAGGGTTTCAATCAGAGTGGGAGCAGCGGGAAAGTATGCAAGCTGCTTAAGTCCATTTATGGACTAAAGCAAGCATCGTGGAGTTGGAACATCTGTTTTGATGAGACAGTCAAAGAATATGACTTTATCAAAAATCCAGATGAACCGTGCATATATAGTAAAGTTGTAGCCAGAAGTGTCGTATTCCTCGTCTTGTACATGGATGACATTCTATTGATAGGAAATGACATTCCTATGCTACAATCTGTCAAAGGATTCTTGTCACACAGGTTCTCCATGAAAGACCTGGGTGATGCC